>CM055900.1:26310766-26976500 GCA_029582155.1 Panopea generosa
GTCGTAAAACTAATGGCAACAGTATATATTGTCTGTACACTGGTATTTTACTGCAAATATATGTTGCGATAATGTATGTCACAGTCGTAAAACTAATGGACAATATGGTATAATGTCAACACACTGGTGTTTTACTGCAAATATTTAGTGCAATAATGTATGTGACAGTTGTAAAACTAAAGGACCAACAGTATATATTGTCCGCACTATGGTATTTTATTGCAAATATATGTTGCGATAATGTATGTCACAATCGTAAAACTAACGGACCAACAGAAATATAGTGTCCACACTCTGGTATTTTACTGCAAATATATGTTGCGATAATGTATGTCACAGTCGTAAAACTAATGGACCAACAGTATATATTGTCCGTACACTGGTATTTTACTGCAAATATATAGTGAGATAATGTATGTCACATTCGTAAAACTAATGGAACAATGGTATATAATGTCTGAACACTGGTATTTCCCAGCAAATATATGTTGCGATAATGTATGTCACAGTTGTAAAACTGAAAGGGCCAACAGTATATATTGTCTGCATGCTGGTATTTTACTGCAAATATATAGTGCGATAATGTATTTCAGTCGTAAAACTAGTGCACCAACAGAATATAATGTTCACACACTGGTCCGAGAACTGTCCCCTTACAGCTCTACAACAGTACATAGTGTGCTGTCACACTAGTATTTTATTGCAGATGTGATATTGTACCCCAGCCTAAATTACACTGCTACCTGGCTGAACAGTTCTAGAACTTTCCCCATATAGCTCAATACAGTACATATAGTGCTGCCACACCAACATTTTACTGTAAATGAATATTATACCCAGCCTACCTTACACTATTACCTCGTTGACCAGTCGTAGAGATGTCCCCTTACAGCTGAACATCAGTACATATGGTGCTGTCACATCAGTATTTTACTGCAGATGTGATATTGTACTCCAGGCTACATTACACTGCTACTTGGCAAACCAGTACTAGAACTGTACCCTTTCAGCTCAACAACAGTACATAATTATGGTGCTGTCACACTAGTATTTAACTGCAGATGTGATATTGTACCCCATCCTACCTTACACTGCTACTTGGCCGACCAGTTCTAAAACTGTCCTCTTACAGCTGAACAACAGTACATATGGTGCTGTCACACTAGTATTTTACTGTTGATGTGATATTGTACCTCAGCCTACCTTACACTACAACTGGGCCAACCAGTTCTAGAACTTTCTACTTACGGCTCAACAACAGCACATATGGTGCTGTCACACAAGTATTTTACTGCAGATGTGATATTATACCTCAGCCTACATTACACTGCTACCTCAGCGTCTAGTTCTAGAACTGTCCCCTTACAGCTGAACAACAGTACATATGGTGCTGTCACACAAGTATTTTACTGCAAATGTATATTGTACCCCAGTTGACATCACAATGCTTCCTGACCGACCAGTCCTAGAACTGTCCCCTTACAGCTGAACAACAGTACATATGGTGCTGACACACAAGTATTTTACTGCAAATGTATATTGTACCCCAGTTTACATCACACAGTTACCTGGCCGACCAGTCCTAGAACTGTCCCCTTACAGCTGAACAACAGCACATATGGTGCTGTCACACAAGTATTTTACTGCAAATGTATATTGTACCCCAGTTTACATCACACTGCTACCTGGCCAACCAGTCCTAGAACTGTCCCCTTACAGCTGAACAACAGTACATATGGTGCTGACACACAATTATTTTACTGCAAATGTATATTGTACCCCAGTTTACATCACACTGCTTCCTGACCGACCAGTCCTAGAACTGTCCCCTTACATCTGAACAACAGCACATATGGTGCTGACACACAAGTATTTTACTGCAAATGTATATTGTACCCCAGTTTACATCACACTGCTACCTGGCCAACCAGTCCAAGAACTGTCCCCTTACAGCTGAACAACAGCACATATGGTGCTGTCACACAAGTATTTTACTGCAAATGTATATTGTACCCCAGTTTACATCACACTGCTTCCTGACCGACCAGTCCTAGAACTGTCCCCTTACATCTGAACAACAGCACATATGGTGCTGACACACAAGTATTTTACTGCAAATGTATATTGTACCCCAGTTTACATCACACTGCTACCTGGCCAACCAGTCCTAGAACTGTCCCCTTACATCTGAACAACAGCACATATGGTGCTGACACACAAGTATTTTACTGCAAATGTATATTGTACCCCAGTTTACATCACACTGCTTCCTGACCGACCAGTCCCAGAGCTGTCCCCTTACAGCTGAACAACAGCACATATGGTGCTGATACACAAGTATTTTACTGCAAATGTATATTGTACCCCAGTTTACATCACATTGCTTCCTGACCGACCAGTCCTAGAACTGTCCCCTTACAGCTGAACAACAGCACATATGGTGCTGTCACACAAGTATTTTACTGCAAATGTATATTGTACCCCAGTTTACATCACACTGCTACCTGGCCAACCAGTCCTAGAACTGTCCCCTTACAGCTGAACAACAGCACATATGGTGCTGTCACACAAGTATTTTACTGCAAATGTATATTGTACCCCAGTTTACATTACACTGTTACCTGGCCAACCAGTCCTAGAACTGTCCACTTACAGCTGAACAACAGTACATATGGTGCTGTCACACAAGTATTTTACTGCAAATGTATATTGTACCCCAGTTTACATCACATTGCTTCCTGACCGACCAGTCCTAGAACTGCCCCCTTACAGCTGAACAACAGTACATATGGTGCTGTCACACAAGTATTTTACTGCAAATGTATATTGTTCCCCAGTTTACATCACACTGTTACCTGGCCAACCAGTCCTAGAACTGTCCCCTTACAGCTGAACAACAGTACATATGGTGCTGTCACACAAGTATTTTACTGCAAATGTATATTGTACCCCAGTTTACATCACATTGCTTCCTGACCGACCAGTCCTAGAACTGTCCCCTTACAGCTGAACAACAGTACATATGGTGCTGTCTAACAAGTATTTTACTGCAAATGTATATTGTACCCCAGTTTACATCACATTGCTTCCTGACCGACCAGTCCTAGAACTGCCCCCTTACAGCTGAACAACAGTACATATGGTGCTGACACACAAGTATTTTACTGCAAATGTTTATTGTACCCCAGTTTACATCACACTGCTACCTGGCCAACCAGTCCTAGAACTGTCCACTAACAGCTGAACAACAGTACATATGGTGCTGTCACACAAGTATTTTACTGCAAATGTATATTGTACCCCAGTTTACATCACACTGCTTCCTGACCGACCAGTCCTAGAACTGTCCACTAACAGCTGAACAACAGTACATATGGTGCTGACACACAAGTATTTTACTGCAAATGTATATTGTACCCCAGTTTACATCACACTGCTACCTGGCCAACCAGTCCTAGAACTGTCCCCTTACAGTTGAACAACAGTACATATGGTGCTGTCACACAAGTATTTTACTGCAAATGTATATTGTACCCCAGTTTACATCACACTGCTTCCTGACCGACCAGTCCTAGAACTGTCCCCTTACAGCTGAACAACAGTACATATGGTGCTGTCACACAAGTATTTTACTGCAAATGTATATTGTACCCCAGTTTACATCACACTGCTTCCTGACCGACCAGTCTTAGAACTGTCCCCTTACAGCTGAACAACAGTAAATATGGTGCTGACACACAAGTATTTTACTGCAAATGTATATTGTACCCCAGTTTACATCACACTGCTACCTGGCCGACCAGTCCTAGAACTGTCCACTTACAGCTGAACAACAGTACATATGGTGCTGACACACAAGTATTTTACTGCAAATGTATATTGTTCCCCAGTTTACATCACACTGCTACCTGGCCAACCAGTCCTAGAACTGTCCCCTTCCAGCTGAACAACAGTACATATGGTGCTGTCACACAAGTATTTTACTGCAAATGTATATTGTACCCCAGTTTACATCACATTGCTTCCTGACCGACCAGTCCTAGAACTGTCCACTTACAGCTGAACAACAGTACATATGGTGCTGACACACAAGTATTTTACTGCAAATGTATATTGTACCCCAGTTTACTTCACATTGCTACCTGGCCAACCAGTCCTAGAACTGTCCCCTTACAGCTGAACAACAGTACATATGGTGCTGACACACAAGTATTTTACTACAAATGTATATTGTTCCCCAGTTTACATCACACTGCTACCTGGCCAACCAGTCCTAGAACTGTCCCCTTACAGCTGAACAACAGTACATATGGTGCTGTCACACAAGTATTTTACTGCAAATGTATATTGTACCCCAGTTTACATCACATTGCTTCCTGACCGACCAGTCCTAGAACTGTCCACTTACAGCTGAACAACAGTACATATGGTGCTGACACACAAGTATTTTACTGCAAATGTATATTGTACCCCAGTTTACATCACACTGCTACCTGGCCAACCAGTCCTAGAACTGTCCACTTACAGCTGAACAACAGTACATATGGTGCTGACACACAAGTATTTTACTGCAAATGTATATTGTACCCCAGTTTACATCACACTGTTACCTGGCCAACCAGTCCTAGAACTGTCCCCTTACAGCTGAACAACAGTACATATGGTGCTGTCACACAAGTATTTTACTGCAAATGTATATTGTACCCCAGTTTACATCATACTGCTTCCTGACCGACCAGTCCTAAAACTGTCCCCTTACAGCTGAACAACAGTACATATGGTGCTGTCACACTAACATTTTACTGCAAATGTATATTGTACCCCAGTTTACATCACACTGCTTCCTGACAGACCAGTCCTAGAACTGTCCCCTTACAGTTGAACAACAGTACATATGGTGCTGACACACAAGTATTTTACTGCAAATGTATATTGTACCCCAGTTTACATCACACTGCTTCCTGACCAACCAGTCTTAGAACTGTCCTCTTACAGCTCAACAACAGTACAACATATTGTGCTGTCACATTAGTTTTTTACTGCAGATGTGATATTGTACCATACCTACCTTACACTGCTACTTGTCCGACCAGTTCTAAAACTGTCCTCTTACAGCTGAAAAACAGTACATATGGTGCTGTTACACTAGTATTTTACTGTTGATGTGATATTGTACCTCAGCCTACCTTACACTACAACTGGGCAAACCAGTTCTAAAACTGTCCCCTTACAGCTGAACAACAGTACATATGGTGCTGTCACACAAGTATTTTACTGCAAATGTATGTTGTACCCCAGTTTACATCACACTGCTTCCTGACCGACCAGTCCTAGAACTTTCCCATTACAGCTGAACAACAGTACATATGGTGCTGTCACACAAGTATTTTACTGCAAATGTATATTGTACACCAGTTTACATCACACTGCTTCCTGACCGACCAGTCCTAGAACTGTCCCCTTACAGCTGAACAACAGTACATATGGTGCTGACACACAAGTATTTTACTGCAAATGTATATTGTACCCCAGTTTACATCACACTGCTACCTGACCGACCAGTCCTAGAACTGTCCCCTTACAGCTGAACAACAGTACATATTGTGCTGACACAGAAGTATTTTACTGCAAATGTATATTGTACCCCAGTTTACATCACACTGCTTCCTGACTGACCAGTCCTAGAACTGTCCCCTTACAGCTGAACAACAGTACATATGGTGCTGACACACAAGTATTTTACTGCAAATGTATATTGTACCCCAGTTTACATCACATTGCTTCCTGACCGACCAGTCCTAGAACTGTCCCCTTACAGCTGAACAACAGTACATATGGTGCTGACACACAAGTATTTTACTGCAAATGTATATTGTACCCCAGTTTACATCACACTGCTACCTGGCCGACCAGTCCTAGAACTGTCCCCTTACAGCTGAACAACAGTACATATGGTGCTGATACACAAGTATTTTACTGCAGATGTGATATTATACCTCAGCCTACATTACACTGCTACCTGGCCGGCCAGTCCTAGAACTGTTCCATTACAGCCCAACAAAAGTACATATGGTGCTATCACACCAAAATTTTACTGCAGGTGCGATATAATACCACAGCCTACATTACACTGCTACCTTGCTAACCAGTCTAGAACTGTCCTCTTACAGCTCAACAACAGTACAACATATTGTGCTGTCACATTAGTTTTTTACTGCAGATCTGATATTGTACCCCATCCTACCTTACACTGCTACTTGGCCGACCAGTTCTAAAACTGTCATCTTACAGCTGAAAAACAGTACATATGGTGCTGTCACACTAGTATTTTACTGTTGATGTGATATTGTACCTTAGCCTACCTTACACTACAACTGGGCCAACCAGTTCTAGAACTTTCTACTTACGGCTCAACAACAGCACATATGGTGCTGTCACACAAGTATTTTACTGCAGATCTGATATTATACCTCAGCCTACATTACACTGCTACCTCACCTTCTAGTTCTAGAACTGTCCCCGTACAGCTGAGCAACAGTACACTATGGTAATGTCACACATACATTTTAATGCAGATGGATATTGTACCCCAGTTTACATCACACTGCTACCTGGCCGACCAGTCCTAGAACTGTCCCCGTACAGCTCAACAACAGCACATATGGTGCTGTCACACAAGTATTTTACTGCAGATGTGATATTATACCTCAGCCTACATTACACTGCTACCTCACCGTCTAGTTCTAGAACTGTCCCCGTACAGCTGAGCAACAGTACATTATGGTAATGTCACACCAACAATTTAATGCATATGGATATTGTACCCCAGTTTACATCATACTGCTACCTGGCCAACCAGTTCTAGAACTTTCTACTTATGGCTCAACAACAGCACATATGGTGCTGTCACACAAGTATTTTACTGCAGATGTGATATTATACCTCAGCCTACATTACACTGCTACCTCACCGTCTAGTTCTAAAACTGTCCCCTTACAGCTGAGCAACAGTATATTATGGTAATGTCACACCAACATTTTAATGCAGATGGATATTGTACCCCAGTTAACATCACACTTCTACCTGGCCAACCAGTTCTAAAACTGTCCCCTTACAGCTGAACAACAGCACATACGGTGCTGTCACACAAGCATTTTACTGCAAATGTATATTGTACCCCAGTTTACATCACACTGCTTCCTGACCGACCAGTCCTAGAACTGTCCCCTTACAGCTGAACAACAGTACATATGGTGCTGATACACAAGTATTTTACTGCAAATGTATATTGTACCCCAGTTTACATCACACTGCTTCCTGACAGACCAGTCCTAGAACTGTCCCCTTACAGCTGAACAACAGTACATATGGTGCTGTCACACAAGTATTTTACTGCAAATGTATATTGTACCCCAGTTTACATCATACTGCTTCCTGACCGACCAGTCCTAGAACTGTCCCCTTACAGCTGAACAACAGTACATATGGTGCTGTCACACAAGTATTTTACTGCAAATGTATATTGTACCCCAGTTTACATCATACTGCTTCCTGACCAACCAGTCCTAGAACTGTCCCCTTACAGCTGAACAACAGTACATATGGTGCTGTCACACAAGAATTTTACTGCAAATGTATATTGTACCCCAGTTTACATCACACTGCTTCCTGACCGACCAGTCCTAGAACTGTCCCCTTACAGCTGAACAACAGTACATATGGTGCTGTCACACAAGTATTTTACTGCAAATGTATATTGTACCCCAGTTTACATCAAACTGCTTCCTGACCAACCAGTCCTAGAACTGTCCCCTTACAGCTGAACAACAGTACATATGGTGCTGACACACAAGTATTTTACTGCAAATGTATATTGTACCCCAGTTTACATCACACTGCTTCCTGACCGACCAGTCCTAGAACTGTCCCCTTACAGCTGAACAACAGTACATATGGTGCTGTCACACAAGTATTTTACTGCAAATGTATATTGTACCCCAGTTAACATCACACTGCTTCCTGACCGACCAGTCCTAGAACTGTCCCCTTACAGCTGAACAACAGTACATATTGTGCTGACACACAAGTATTTTACTGCAAATGTATATTGTACCCCAGTTTACATCATACTGCTTCCTGACCGACCAGTCCTAGAACTGTCCCCTTACAGCTGAACAACAGTACATATGGTGCTGACACACAAGTATTTTACTGCAAATGTATATTGTACCCCAGTTTACATCATACTGCTTCCTGACCGACCAGTCCTAGAACTGTCCCCTTACAGCTGAACAACAGTACATATGGTGCTGTCACACAAGTATTTTACTGCAAATGTATATTGTACCCCAGTTTACATCATACTGCTTCCTGACCGACCAGTCCTAGAACTGTCCCCTTACAGCTGAACAACAGCACATATGGTGCTGTCACACAAGTATTTTACTGCAAATGTATATTGTACCCCAGTTTACATCACACTGCTTCCTGACGGACCAGTTTTAGAACTGTCCCCTTACAGTTGAACAACAGTACATATGGTGCTGACACACAAGTATTTTACTGCAAATGTATATTGTACCCCAGTTTACATCACACTGCTTCCTGACCAACCAGTCCTAGAACTGTCCCCTTACAGCTGAACAACAGCACATATGGTGCTGTCACACAAGTATTTTACTGCAAATGTATATTGTACCCCAGTTTACATCACACTGCTTCCTGACCGACCAGTCCTAGAACTGTCCCCTTACAGCTGAACAACAGTACATATGGTGCTGACACAAGTATTTTACTGCAAATGTATATTGTACCCCAGTTTACATCACACTGCTTCCTGACCAACCAGTCCTAGAACTGTTCCCTTACAGCTGAACAACAGTACATATGGTGCTGTCACACAAGTATTTTACTGCAAATGTATATTGTACTCCAGTTTACATCACACTGCTTCCTGACCGACCAGTCCTAGAACTGTCCCCTTACAGCTGAACAACAGTACATATGGTGCTAACACAAAAGTATTTTACTGCAAATGTATATTGTACCCCAGTTTACTTCACACTGCTACCTGGCCGACCAGTCCTAGAACTGTCCCCTTACAGCTGAACAACAGTACATATGGTGCTGACACAAAAGTATTTTACTGCAAATGTATATTGTACCTCAGTTTACTTCACACTGGTTCCTGACCGACCAGTCCTAGAACTGTCCCCTTACAGCTGAACAACAGAACATATGGTGCTGACACACAAGTATTTTACTGCAAATGTATATTGTACCCCAGTTGACATCACACTGCTACCTGGCCGACCAGTCCTAGAACTGTCCCCTTACAGCTGAACAACAGTACATATGGTGCTAACACAAAAGTATTTTACTGCAAATGTATATTGTACCCCAGTTTACACCACACTGTTACCTGGCCGACCAGTCCTACAACTGTCCCCTTACAGCTGAACAACAGTACATATGGTGCTGTCACACAAGTATTTTACTGCAAATGTATATTGTACCCCAGTTTACATCACACTGCTTCCTGACCGACCAGTCCTAGAACTGTCCCCTTACAGCTGAACAACAGTACATATGGTGCTGATACACAAGTATTTTACTGCAAATGTATATTGTACCCCAGTTTACATCACATTGCTACCTGGCCAACCAGTCCTAGAACTGTCCCCTTACAGCTGAACAACAGTACATATGGTGCTGTCACACAAGTATTTTACTGCAAATGTATATTGTTCCCCAGTTTACATCACACTGTTACCTGGCCGACCAGTCCTAGAACTGTCCCCTTACAGCTGAACAACAGTACATATTGTGCTGTCACACAAGTATTTTACTGCAAATGTATATTGTACTCCAGTTTACATCACACTGCTTCCTGACCGACCAGTCCTAGAACTGTCTCCTTACAGCTGAACAACAGTACATATGGTGCTGACACACAAGTATTTTACTGCAAATGTATATTGTACCCCAGTTTACATCACATTGCTACCTGGCCAACCAGTCCTAGAACTGTCCCCTTACGGCTGAACAACAGTACATATGGTGCTGTCACACAAGTATTTTACTGCAAATGTATATTGTTCCCCAGTTTACATCACACTGTTACCTGGCCGACCAGTCCTAGAACTGTCCCCTTACAGCTGAACAACAGTACATATGGTGCTGTCACACAAGTATTTTACTGCAAATGTATATTGTTCCCCAGTTTACATCACACTGCTTCCTGACCGACCAGTCCTAGAACTGTCTCCTTACAGCTGAACAACAGTACATATGGTGCTGACACACAAGTATTTTACTGCAAATGTATATTGTACCCCAGTTTACATCACATTGCTACCTGGCCAACCAGTCCTAGAACTGTCCCCTTACAGCTGAACAACAGTACATATGGTGCTGTCACACAAGTATTTTACTGCAAATGTATATTGTTCCCCAGTTTACATCACACTGTTACCTGGCCGACCAGTCCTAGAACTGTCCCCTTACAGCTGAACAACAGTACATATTGTGCTGTCACACAAGTATTTTACTGCAAATGTATATTGTACCCCAGTTTACATCACACTGCTTCCTGACCGACCAGTCCTAGAACTGTCCCCTTACAGCTGAACAACAGTACATATGGTGCTGACACACAAGTATTTTACTGCAAATGTATATTGTACCCCAGTTTACATCACACTGCTACCTGACCGACCAGTCCTAGAACTGTCCCCTTACAGCTGAACAACAGTACATATGGTGCTGATACACAAGTATTTACTGCAAATGTATATTGTACCCCAGTTTACATCACATTGCTTCCTGACCGACCAGTCCTAAAACTGTCCCCTTACAGCTGAACAACAGCACAGATGGTGCTGTCACACAAGTATTTTACTGCAAATGTTTATTGTACCCCAGTTGACATGACACTGCTTCCTGACCAACCAGTCCTAGAACTGTCCCCTTACAGCTGAACAACAGTACATATGGTGCTGACACACAAGTATTTTACTGCAAATGTATATTGTACCCCAGTTTACATCACACTGCTACCTGACCGACCAGTCCTAGAACTGTCCCCTTACAGCTGAACAACAGTACATATGGTGCTGATACACAAGTATTTACTGCAAATGTATATTGTACCCCAGTTTACATCACATTGCTTCCTGACCGACCAGTCCTAAAACTGTCCCCTTACAGCTGAACAACAGCACAGATGGTGCTGTCACACAAGTATTTTACTGCAAATGTATATTGTACCCCAGTTTACATCATACTGCTACCTGGCCAACCAGTCCTAGAACTGTCCCCCTATTCTATAGCTATACAGAGCTGCAGGCGACACAGTACTATAGAAAAGATTTTCAATATTTGTAATTTGCTTCATTGAAATATTTCATGATTAAACCCATTACTGGCATGTGCCATGTTTGGATGTTGCAATAGGTTCCCAAAGATATGCATATACACATGCTGCTGTTTTACTTTGTACACCAAATAAACTCGGTCAATGAGCTACTTGCCTGTAAATAATTCTGAAATAACCATTTCCACCACCGCCCCTCAAAATAAATAATATTCATGAAGTATGTTTCTTTGTCTGATGAAGGCAGCTATGTTCCCCATTTTATTTCATTGCTCTACTAAACCAGTGTTTTACTGTGGTTTAATGGTTCCACTGGCTTATTATGCTTAGTGTATGCCTGACAATACAGCCAAAGTGGAACCACATGTTGTAGTATCGCTTCCTCCTGATTAAAAGATAAACAAAACATGCTAAGGGAGAGAGACAGAGATGAATAATATATCTGAAATAGACCGATACATGGAGAAGACAGAAGGAGAAGATAAAGATAAAGGGAATAGACAACATGGAATTGTGTCCTTGGAACATGAATATATATAAAAAATTGTTTGTGATCATTCTGTGTGCATCAAACACAAATAAAACTCCTTTGTAAACGAAATCTTACTAGTGATTAAAATAGAGACAATGCAGAATAGCCATAGTGTACATTTACTAAAACTGTGTCACACGCATTATATGTTGAACTATTCATATTTATATTGTTTACATTTCTTAAATTTCATATTGATGACATCAGTTATAAAATAAACGGAGGTAGCTCGCAATGCATGTCGGTACTAGTATTTTACTTTTCTTGACCGAGGTAAGCATTGATCAAGGTGTCAAAAATAGAAGCATAGAGCTTATGTATTAGCGCATATAAAATATAGGCGCATAGTCTAGTGGTTTAGTATAAGCGCTTACCAATATAAGTGCATAAAAGTGTCACTAAAATTAATATAAGCACTTATGCTACTTTCCCAGATTCTACAGTATGTCTGTAACAAATTGGAAGCATAATAATTGTTTTTAAATGGAATAAAAAGCTTTTGATTTTGGCTGATCTTAAAGGAAACTAAAGAAAATATAACAACATTGTCTTTATGTGACTTTAACCTAGACTGAATTGAACTTAAACCAATCAATCAAACATACTTTTTTCGTGCCAGAAATCTATAAACAAAATTTCAACAAAAAAAAATCTCAAATTACTGAGAGAAAATCAATCTTACTATTTTCAGCATGAGTGAACTTTACCTTGATATGATTTGCCACAATACTGATCCAAAAGCTTTCTTCTGATATGAGAAACATATACACAACATTTCAAAAAGATATCTTGAAGGAAACTTAAAGTTATTGATTTGGAAGCCATTTGTCTATTTTTAGTAAAAGTAACCTTAACCTGATTCACCTCAAACGAATCTCAAAATTACAATAGCTGTTAGGAAACATATACTATACAAAAACACTCATCGCCATATCTAAAAGGAGCAGAAACCATTTCTGGATGAAACAAGCAGACTGGGTACCACTATATGCCTCCCATTCAGTCTCAACTATTATGACTAAACAATGTTCCATACCTCAAGATAATTGAAATATTACATAAAATAGGTAAAAAAACAGAATTTCTCTCAGAAATACATGTAACAAGAAATGAGATGGGGTGGTTGGGGAAACAACCGCGATACTCTTCATCCATCATGATGTATAAAATTGACACCCACGGTATCCGATGATGAATCAATGGTGCATTTCAAGTATATATTTCTATTCTATATTTAAATATTGTTGCCATAAAAATAAAGTAAAGGAGTGATTTTTTAATGGACAACTTGTCATTTTAACATTTTAAAGCTAATACAATTGATAAGTTTGTATTTTTTATGTTTGATTCTGTATTGAAGAATATATTCATTAGGTATCTGTGTATTTAAGTAAACATTAATAGTCAAGTCTTAAAACATCCCTAATAAACGGGACTGCAGTATTCTATGCATCGACTTTTAGCATCCAACTTTTGATAGCGCTGACTTTTAGACCGGGTTTCTCAAATTTGTCAACATCCGGTGAGCGACCTCCAGGTAGTTTCGTTTTTTTTTCTTCAAACAAGTTCTTCAATTTATTTACAAAATAAACCATTTCAAGTGGTGATTTTATCCTATCTTTGTTGAAATTAGATGCTGAGAAAACCCTTTACGATTGCATTGTTTTGTTTATTAGTAAAATGCCCTCAATAATACACTACAATTAAAATTAATTTGAGAGGCGATCTTCCACGACTTTATTATGAATACTTTTAAACAAAATGATCAGAATCTGAATCTATAAGACATAGAGCCTATAACAGAACTTTTCTGTAATAATGTTAAACATGTAGAAATCAATATTGACGACAGGTTTAGAAAGCTGGTAACATTTGCTTTGGAGACTATTTTCATTGTTGCTACGCGATATGCTAATTAGTATGGACACTCCTACATATCAGCCTTTGCTAAGCTCCATTAAATAGCAATCTCAAGCAGACTGAGACATCACATATCAAAAGAAAAACCATGAATAGATCACATTTTCAATTTTCCCAAAGTATCAAAAATCACCTTACTGGGCCCCAATTGATCCTAACCCTTTTATTTGAACAAATTTGAAACTCCTACTCATAGGGATTGTTTATACTATATATATATCAGGGTTGTCAAAATGTTTCAAAGTAGAAGTATTGAATTAAGAAGTAGCAGTATCCAACTTGTGAGTGCCACCATCACGAAACGAACGCCAAAGGCGCACATGGGGGAAGAGTATGAGAGGGGGGCATCCCCCCTCCGATTGGGGGGATTTTGAAATTTAGATTGCGGGAGATGGCTTTTCAGCCATTCTGAGCTATATTCCAGTCTTAAATTATAAATGAGTTTTCACTGGGTTTTTTACCTGAATAAAGCCATTCTGAGCTATATTCCAGTCTTAAATTTTAAGTTTTCACCGTTTTTTTACCTGAAAAAGTCAACAAGGTCTGAAATGTAACTCAGGATAGCTGAAATGCATACCTCAGGAATCTAACAATCATTATACGATTGTTTTGACAAATCTCTAGCAACACAGTTAAACATGTAATTGGGAAGTTTTTCTCTAGTACAGTGGTTATGAAGATCAAGCAATAGTTTTTACAAGATGTTTCATGACCTCCAAAATAGGGCATACACAAAACAAAGACATATTGGCGATTTGAAACATATATGGGACATGTAGTAAATTGTAATTTCACCCCAACCCCCTCCCCCCAAAAAAGTAGACGTCGCCAGAGATGGGCAATGGCTCATTTTGACAACCCTGTATATATGAAGAAATTTGATTTTACAGTTCTTGGGACGAAGATTTCTGAATGTAAATTTTCCTATGTTAAACTGATATGTCCCCAGGGCGGGGCCAATTTTGACCCTTGGATCATGGCTTGAGCAAACTTGATAAAAACTCATATCAAAGCTTCAGGCCTGGCACTTCCCGAAAAGGTTTTTGAAATTTTGAAAACAAATACTGATAAACCCCTGGGGCTGTACCAAGGTTCATCATTTGAACAAACTTGAGAGAGCTATGTATAAGAATGCTTCATACAAAATTTGGTGAAAATCTGTCAAGTGGTTTCAGAGAGAGAAGTCATTTGAAGCAAAAGTTAACAACAGATGGACGAGACGACATATGAAGGTAGATCACAATAGCTCATCCCGAGAGTTTTCATCCGGGTTGGGGGGGGGGGGAGGGGTCCAACCCTGGGTCTGATGCTCTACCAATAGACCTGGCACTTGACATAAATAAAATCATAGTTTGATCATTTTCATGATTTGACCCGCACTCTCTCGTAGAAACAGACATACCGTCACATCTCAATTTTCGTAGATACCTTATTTTATTGAGCTGGAAGTATTTTAAAGTACAAATGCTTGTGTTTTAAACTTGTCATATTTACCTGGTATTTTTACCTATGTTTTATATCTTGTACCGAGTTAACAGCTTTAATATATCGATGTCCAGCAAACACTCTTATAAAAGGGGCTTTGTCCCATGTGGTCATGTGCAGTGCTCCAAGAATAGGATAGCCCGATGCCCAGGGCTTGTCAAATCTGGATCCGGGCATGTGCCTTTTTCAAAGTTACTTGCCCTTCGGGCTTGTCTTAAAAAATCGGACAAGCTAGTTTTCACAATACACAAATATCTCTATTCGAAACAACACAGGTCAAACTGTTGTTTAAAGACCGTAACTAATCAGTATAAACAATTGACCCCTCCGGTGTTTATCATACCACATGCCCGATAATGCGACTTTGGTAAACCTCTCATGCATATTCATTTATCTATTTTAATTCCTCTAATGTGATTGGTGGATAGCTTTGAAAATAAAGTAATCTATTTCTAATAACCGCTCTGAATGGTCGGATATCTACGCCTAAGGTAAACATGTTTCTTACCACCTACCCGAGCAAAGACTAAAAAAAAAGACGATGACGTAATTTGCGGGTGTTTCTCAAATTCTCCATTATGAAGAGTATAAAATTACCTCCCTTTGCCAAAATGGTAACGATTTCTAAAATCTGGTAATGTTTTTGCAGATAATTTGCGATCGATCGCGTTATGTAAACTGTCAGCGTTAGGTTCTGGTAATTTTATAAATATTTCGTAGATTTACAATAATTGGAACTGTATGTATATAAATTTTCTTCTGTGAAAACGTGAGAGTTGATATTGAAATTGAGTTTACGGTAAAGAAAAATGTGGGTGGGGTATTATAGTAATAAACATTGCTTTTTGGTTGTGTAGTTTCAGCGTATATTTTTTTGGCATGATTTAAAATAGTATTGAAAACAACAATTAAGATGAATATGTTGTTTTTTTTAATATTTGAAATATAGTTGACTAGTTGCACTTTCTAGATATTTGAAGGCTATCATAGACTGCATTCATTTATCATATTGCCAAGTTCTCTTGGATAGATTGAATAGCTTTGTAGGCTTGGCATTGCCATTATTGTATGTTGTGACAGCAATAATTAGAAAAACAAGAGAAAGATATTTAAAATAATGTTTTAAATATACTCCTGCTCCCACACTGCCACTGAATCGACAGAACAGAAATGATAGTCAATAAAGAACAATTGATTGATTGATTGATTGATTGAATATTTAGCATCTTTTTTATGCTAATAAAGAACAAAGATTAAATACAACATACTGATAGAGACATAGTCAGTTCTCCCAAAATTCTCTCACTTCTCCCGGTCTTATTCAAACTCTTAAACTTGTGATTTAGACATGCATAATGTTATGGGGAGCTTTCCCTACATAAAATTAATACATTTAAGTCTATGTTTACATATTTCATATTATACCCCAAGGTGTATTGGTAATAAAAACCTGGGCATGTGAACCGTTGATCAGGGCAAGTTATTTTTCAGTCAGAACAAGTAGATTTTTTCAATCTACTTGCCCTGGGCTAGTCCCAAATTTTTTTTTCTTGGAGCACTGATGTGGAGTTACACAATGACAGATAGAGCTGAGCAACAAGTATACTGTATGATGATATAAAAAATTGTTTTGACAAAAACGAGCTCATAAATTTTGCTAACAAGATATAGAACGTCTCACACCACTATTACATTTCCCATAGGGCTCCATTGTAACATTTATGTCCAAAACAGAGTGAAAAATTAAATTCTGCAGCATGTGTCTGGGCTCAAATTCTTTATTGGTTCAAGATATGCAATTATAAAGAAAAAAAAGTATACCTTGACCAGGTTGTTTTTCTTTAAATTCAATGCTTTTGTGAGACCTATCAATTTCCAGAGTAATGATATGTCAACTGTTCGCCCTGGAGAGGTTCGAACCAACAATTCTGAAATGACACAGAATTGTCCAGAAAGCTGGTATCAGCATCAAATTTTCAGTGGTGACTTCTAAAATACTGACCATTTAACTCATGCTAGCAAAAAACAAAACACTGCAGTACAAAGCCCTGAAAAAAGAATAAAAAGAGAACATAAGTTTTATTTCTACCTCCTTCATCTGTAGGTACGGAGTACTCAAGGGAGATAATAGTGGTGTGAGTCCAGAAGACATTTGGGGTAAGTTATATTTTGTTTTACTATTGAAATTTGTTTTATGTTTTAAATCATTGCATTCTGAACGACTGGTAACACTTGATTTTTCTACCGTTGTAAATGTAAACTTTTGCTTATTGAACATTGGACTATAATGGACATGAGGTGTTACTGCCAATTGATAAAGCATGTGAACAATTATGTATAGTATGGTGGATAATATGTGTCATTTCTATGGTTTATGTTAAGTTTACATGAATGAAGTCGGCTATTTCTGAGTATACGACAAAGAAGTCGTTGACTGTGTGTCAATGCTCGATGAGTTATGGTGAATATACATAAACGGAGTGTATTTGTTACTGGGTGTACGAATAATGGTTCATTAACTGTGTATAATGTTCGGTGTTACAAAGGCAAATCCTTAATTATTTATGTTAGGTACATTATTTAATTCTAGCTGTGTGTAAGAATTAAATTTCAATGGCTGTGTGTCAATGTTCAAGTATAGAAATGACCATGTTAGTTTCACGCTTGTTTGTATACATTATTATTAGGCGAGGTCTGGGAATTAGGGTTTGAAACTATTGAGGGAAGGCACGTTTAAGTAGGGATAGATACAGAACCACTTATGATCTAGTGTACTTCCGATGGTGGAACGATGTCTAGAGGACTAACCAACCTCCAAATAGGCTATGATAGATACCAAGATACTATTCACTGACTTATGAAGGATGAGTATAAAAATCCTTAATTTTAAGTTTAAACAAAGTGCTTGTTCAGTGAGTGAAATGCAGAACCTTTAGTCTTGATAATTAATGTTTATACTATTCATCATACATGAGAACGAGACACAGTCTATGCTACTGAACTTTGGACATTCAGTTGTGATAGTTATTTATTACTGAAATTCCACATCCTCGAGAATATGGCAAGACTTCTTGAATTTATTTAATATATAAAAATGCCATTTTGACTACATAATTATGCTTATGACTAAATTATATGTATATGAAAATTTGTAAAAGATCACATATATATATATATTGTCAATCTACACCCATCTTCGCCATCCTGTGACACATACAGACAGATGAATGGACAGATAGACAAAGATGGTCATTTTTTTCTTCTGGAGTATGAAATAATGAACAACAAATTATTAACTTATTGTACATGTATTAACGGCTACTAAAATATTTATCCAAACCCAAAGTTGTTTACAAGAATGAAACATAAATTTAATACTTTTTAGTAAAATATTTAAAATGAATAAGTTTAAATTAGAGAGAAAGATGAATACATTTATTCAACATTAACATGATACGAGCACAAAGTGATCAAGTATTTATGTTGTACAAGTTCCCTTCATATTGTATGCATATGAATCTTGAAACTGAAATTAATTAAGCATTTAACAAATATTGCAATATTGACAAAAACATTTTATCACTTTTACGAACTGTCCAGTCACAGACCCACAATCTTAATAATTTATCAAAATTATGTGAATGACAATGTTTTGATCATAGTTGTTGAATAAAATAGTAAGGATATGCAAGGCATTTTTAAAAACATTTACTGAATAAATGAAACTTACTTTTATAAATTGATTAGAAAGCACTTACAGTATATTTCAACTTTAAAACAACAAATGTAACCTTTATTTGAAAATACTTATAGTAATGAAATGAATGCGCATCTAAGAAATTTGAACAATTTTCTTGAATACATGAAACTAAAGTTTTCTTTAATAGACAAGAATAATTAAGTTGATTGAATCTGTTTTAAAAATCAATAAAATTCATAAATGTTTTGAGTATTGTTGAACCAACTAACTTCTCTGTATTAAAACTTGGATAAACAACCACTTCCTATTCTACCTTAACAATGAATACACAACTTCCACACTTTAACATTGTCATAATAGTCAGAAGTATTTTTACACTATATATCCTATATAAAAAAAGACAGAGATGCATGCTTTGTGGGACCACCTACATTTAACCAAATATAAGATGGCCTCTTCACCATATGAAAGTGTTAAAATGGTGCCGATAGTTTGGTTCAATCCACATCTAACATCAATCATGGTATTTAATACATTCATCTATAGATCATCTCAAAATATGCATTTTACATATAACTATGTCCTACTGAATCTTGATAAAAGTTAAAAGATTAAAAACTTGAAACAGTAAAATATGTAAAACAAAGTAAAATGAATGGGTAAATGCAGATTAGTTTTATCACTATTTTTTTTGTGATGAAGTTCAACTGTGCTATAGCCAATAATAGACAAAAAATATGCCACTTATTCTAAATGAATATATTAACTACTATCTGAAAAGAGGTACTAGCAAATGAATTTTATCTAGACAATAGGCTAAGATATAAATATCTTCTCCGAGTATAATCGCACACTACTGTTTCCAGTATGTAGGATATATCTGTGCAAGAACTACTACATGGAGTTCCCCAATCAGAGTTTTACTGTTTGATATACCATAATCTCCCAAAATTCCTAAACTATCTATCGTTTGTATGCTTACATTACTATCTCATGCAAAATGAAATCTGATGTGGTTTGTTTTACATGTATAAATTAAAATAATTTGTTTTTTTTCTAAAAATAGGACGGATAATTGTATAAATCAACAAATGTAAATCAAGCACTTGTGTAAGGAAAAAATACATAAAAAATCATGATAAACATAACAAAATACAGCAGCATTGTACAAAGTGATTATAAACTTCAAAACCAACAATTTCATGGACGGATCTTAAAAATATCAAATTATGGTTGTGTAAATGGTATGTTTAACAAATACATGTTGTAATAGATATTGTAATATATGAGAGACACAACATAAATAATGACAAAAACAATTGTCATCTATATCAACAGGTGACATAGTATTTACACAAATCAACACCAGCCTGTTTCATTAATTAATATACCTTTCCAAGTAATCACAATGACACTAATTAATATAACCACATTATATTCTAGTTTAGTCAATATGTAGTAGTGGTAAAAAAACCTCTACTGAATATATGCTTGTTTAGTTTTGTCTTCTTGAGAACTTCCAATAGCCAAATATAGCTTTAAAACCTACATTTTTAAATTGTTACTAATTATTGTTCTATAGTTAACTAAGATATCCTATTTAAAACCTACTCTGTAAAATGCCAAACATTCACAATTAATCCTATTACCTTTTGAGAAAACAGGCAACTTTTAAATTATCATCTCATAACTAAAGTATGGATTATCGATGATCATCCAGCTATCACCAGGGCAAAAACAACTGAATAAATGACCAGTTGTGTGAAGGATGGGACTTTGTTATCAAGGACTTAATAGAATATCAGAATGATTTATTTCACGACATTCAAGCAGACCTTTAACATTTAACTTGACAAAAGACATTGTGGTGATCATTAAAACAAATGAAACAACTGCATAATAAACCTAATCAATTAACATGCTAACAAAAATAAAGAAAACATAAATGTAAAGAGCCATCAATAATACTTACTTATGTTCCATCTTTTCTTTTCAAGACTATCTAAACCAACCCATTAGGGGAACAAGAAAAGTGTTCTTTATACACTTGGTAGTTAAATACAGGTTACTCAAACACTTAAAATAAACTTGGGAAATAGAAAATGTCATTGTTTCAAATAGGTGGCTGTCTAAAGCAGGCAGCAGATAGAATGATTATACTATGTAAATTTTCATATCAATGACTTTGTTTTCAGTAATCCAACAGTTGCCTGTAGAACAGAAATACATAACCTGGCTAGTTGGCAAGGTATAGAATATGAAATTCTGTAGACATGCTAAAAACCATCAACATATCTCTAGAGCTTGAAACAGAAGCTTTAACACATTGATAATCTGCTGTTTTACTTTTCATGTATACTGGCTGTATCGATCATTCATTAACAGACAGATTTTGGAACATGAATAATTTTTTGTTCAATCTTTGTTCAGTCTCACAATATCTGTGATTTCCTTGCCATTCATGTGTAGCAGCATATATCAATTAATATTCCATTGTTAATTTTTTCTTTCTTTATTTGATCAGATTAGAGAGGTCTCCCCTACATTGCCAATATTTTTCGATCTAAGCAGTAAAATTGTATATTTATATCAAACATAATATATTATACAAGTTCAATTTAATTCACTCAATATTATCAATATTGAGTGAATATTATCAATATTGAGTGAATTAAATTGAACTTGCGTAATATGGTTACGTCCCTGAGGAAGATTTTTGAATGAAAATAATATATTATAGATATTCTGTTCAATAAACTATATTGTATTTTGTCTCTGTAGTGTTAAATATTCAATTTTGATGACTAAATTGTTGCCCACAATAAAGTCACCAACTGCTCAGTATTGTGTTGTGCTAAAACATTCATGACGGAAATGCTGATCTGTGTATTAACAAAATTCTCATAAATAATATAAACTAAACTGACAGAATTAACCATTATCTTCAAATGGGACCTTCCTTTGTGATTCCATAAAGTTTCCATCATTTGCTGAACAAATAGTTATAGGTGATGCCTCTTTAATTCTCTCAAGGATGGTATTATATCTTATTAAACCAACAGTCTGCGAACAAGATTTTACAATGTAATTCTTTAAATAAAAAAAATAAAAATAGGCAAGTAGGTAAGTAGAAGTGTTGCAGTAAATTTAACACAATTGGCACAGTAGTTAAGTGTTTGTATCATTGTCGCATCACCTTAGTGGTCTATGGACATCATCCAACTTGCTAAATCTCATGAACCCCAAAAACCACTGTAAAATGTCGAAAAGTAAACCCCACTGAAGATGTTGATCAAATCAAACACATGTGAATTTTATTCAACAGTCACATTACCTCTCTTACACAATAATAAATTTAGTTTTGAAATGATCAGCACAACAGTCAAATTTGTACACAAACCAGTTCTATTCAAAACAAAGATTTCCTCAAATGGACCCATTGGCTTTGACCAGTTGGGCAATTTTGCCAGTATAGAGCATTTTACCACTGAAATGTATATAAAATCTGATAAAAGTTACATATTTTACTCTGTTAAAATGGCCCCTATAAATACCATGCTGGAATGAACACCACAGAATCAAACATTTCTTTCTCTCTTGAATATAAGGCCTAAAAAAAAAAAGGGTTTGTTTCCTGTTACATGCCCAAAAAAATATGGGTCGGTAGGTAGGGATTTTTTTTTTTTTTTTTTTTTGTCGTTACCACACTCCTTTATTAAATGGAACATCAAAATGAATGAGTTTGTTAGTTTCTATTACATGAATATATATGTCATTTTGGGGGTAGTGGTGTGAAAGTAATATATCTTTTAAATAGTACTCAATTTCAGATATGAATCTAAAATCTGAAGTGGCTATAATAAACCGAGGAAGATGTTTGATATAGGCATAGTGCCACCATTGCAAAAAGGAAGTGCTTCCGTGGGGTAGTCGCATAATGGCGGTTATAAATAATCCTCAATTCTTCTTCTTTAAAAATGCATTTTCCTTATTTTAATGCTCATTTTTTTATTTGAATGGCATTATTGATGTATTTTGAACATTTTGATAGCATTGTCATGTTTGAATTGTGAATTTAGAAAAAAAATGATGCTTGGAAATTGGGGTATGAATTCATGATTTCGGAAGTCTACTTTCACTTTGTCACCAGTGTACACACTGAGCAGAAAAAAAATCTCTTATATGACGCATGACCCCTACTTTTCTCATCATATTTTGATAGTGCAGAGGTTAACAAACAGTAAAATGTAGATTTCACTTCTTTCATTTGGGACCCTCTATGAATGACAAGCCTTCAAACTTTTATTATTTACTATAGAATAAAGAACAAAAATCAATGGTGGGATTACACCTATAGGCTATAGGCATAGTGCCACCATTGCAAAAAGGAAGTGCTTCCGTGAGGTAGTCGCATAATGGCGGTTGTAAATAATCCTCAATTCTTCTTCTTTAAAAATGCATTTTCCTTATTTTAATGCTCATTTTTTTTATTTGAATGGCATTATTGATGTATTTTGAACATTTTGATAGCATTGTCATGTTTGAATTGTGAATTTAGAAAAAAAAAATGATGCTTGGAAATTGGGGTATGAATTCATGATTTCGGAAGTCTACTTTCACTTTGTCACCAGTGTACACACTGAGCAGAAAAAAAATCTCTTATATGACACATGACCCCTTCTTTTCTCATCATATTTTGATAGTGCAGAGGTTGACAAACAGTAAAATGTAGGTTTCACTTCTTTCATTTGGGACCCTCTATGAATGACAAGCCTTCAAACTTTTATTATTTACTATAGAATAAAGAACAAAAATCAATGGTGGGGTTACACCTATACTGTCTTCGCAAAAATTATACCTTGCACCGTTTCTGTGAGTCTATATCGTCTAGGCGTATGCAGTGATTAGTTTATAATGAGATTACGACCATCTAAACGACACAGCGCAGTTAAAATATAGGGTCGGTCGGGTAACCGGAAACAAACATCTTTTTTTTTTAGGCCTAAGTAAAAAAATATTATCATACTGCAAAAAGATTCTATTATACCAAACATGCTTTGGTGACATTCAATACATAGCTGGAATCAGGAAACAATTAATACGAAGAGTTTTGATATATCCAAGTTTGATTTGGCATGGGTACTTAAGATAGTTACCTTCTTGTTAATGCCCTATAAAGTGACAATCAGATCTCATTTTGGCATTTGTCCTCAACACTTTCTCTGACCATTATGATAATCTTATAGCTGAGGAGAAGTTTTTCAAAAGAGTAATCAACGGCTAATTAAAGGTTGCATACCAGTACAATAAATATATTATTGAAATTCCCCCTTTTCATTGTCAATTCTATTTATGTAACATGCGACTTATTATAATTGTGAGTTCACTTATCATAATGTTAATAAAGTCTATTCAGTCATTCTTAAATTCCGACAGTTATTTTATGATTATGTTATTACAATTTTAACTACCAATTTTTCAATATGGAAATAAAACAAACATAAATTATATGAAAGAAAAACATGTCGTAATCAAATTCCATGCAATTTTGTGATTTTCAAAGTATTCAACAATATTTAATTTTGGATTTTAGTAGAACAATTGGTTGAAATCGCTGTAATGATACAGTATGTGTTTTCTTCCAATTATACATAAATATCCACAAATTTCATAACCTGTCATTACTGTGGAATATATCATATAGTGTACAAATCAACGACAATTATTTTCAATGGTTAAATGATGAACAAGTTGAATGATTCCATAGACTGTAACATGTAATAATTAAGTTGTGTACTTGTTTTAATTCCAATGTTTTATCTATGTACAAATCCCTGCTGAATTATAGTCGCTTGTATCCTCCCCTTCACGTTTAACACATCTCTGAAAGCACCAAATGATTTTGCATCTCAAATTCAACTAGTATTAATCCTGCATTCCAGTTGGCTGTTTTATTAAATTAAGTGCATAATTTATACAGATTCAATCAATCAAATCATTACACTTAAATTACAGCTTAAATTTAATATCACAAATTTGGCAAATGAATTGAAAAATAAGTCCAGCCCATTCATACTATGTTAAGAAAATGATGAAGAACTATGGATACAGTAATCCAATTAAGTTGGGGGGGGGGGGGGGGGGGGGGGAGGGGGGGGGGGAGGGGGGGATTTTGAGGATTATTTTTCCTGAATGTTTCAACACTTTGAAGAATATGATATCGGATGCTTCAACTGTTGCTCCTTCTTAAATATTACAAATTATATTTTTTAAACCATTTTTTTTTTTCAATAACTATTTGCCAAAGGGACATGTCCACAAGTCATATGTTTACCATGTGCAGGTCAACCTGTGTTTTCATACTTTTCATTTGTGATCTTTTAATTAAAAATATATATATGAAGAAGTTGAAGGCAACATTCTTCCAACTCCAGTATCTTGTTGAAAATATCACGTAAAGTTGAATCTCACATGAAAAAATTCCTGGCATTTATTAACTTCACAATTAAAACTAACCAATTGAAGCCAGGTCAGCCTGAACTTCTGGATCTCGAAGCAAAGCTTCAATTTCCTCTTGTTGTACCCTGCGATGCTCAGACCGCAGTGAGCGTCCAGATTTATTGGATTTATTAGATTTCGTTGATCGTGTGGATTTGGCACTCTTTGTACTGTTTGCACGTGACCTGGTAGACTGGCGCTGGAGAAGGTTATGACTAATTGTCCGATGTAAGTTCTTGTTACTCGAACTAGAGGCCATTGTGACTATCCAAGGATGCTTTGTGGCCTCGACCGCAGTCATACGCTCACTTGGGTTTAAGACTAGAGATCTATCTATGAAGTCCTTTGCAAGGTCGGATACATCCTTCCAATGCTGAAACAATATAAAAAGATAATATTATTAATGTACATAAATTTTATAGTATTGTTTGATATCTTACTTTACGAAGCAATGTTTAATCATGGGCAAGAAGCTGTAACTTGTGACCGTAAAATGTTGAAAGGCCCTCTTACCATAATTGTTCCAAAGACCAACATCAAAATGCTCCTATTGAAATAAATCTTATTTCTTAACTTGTTGTTAATGTCAGTGATACTATGTTTAATTAAGCCTGGCTCTACATCTGTTGGCTCTAGAGTGAACGCCCATTGACACCTAAACTTCAAAACATTATTTGTGCCAACTTGTGCAATTGTAATCATTCTAGTGCAACTGGACTACTAATCGGGTTATATGAGATGAACATATGACCAGTCACATGACCACAGCCTCAGAACCAAAATTTTCCTTTCATGTGAACCACGGTCGAACTTTTCAGTTTAAAAATAAGTTTATAGTGTATTTTTTACGTAAAAAATTCATAATTAAATTGTTGATTATTACGGAAAAGAGTGTTTGATTTATTTTACGAAGTTTATTTTTTAAAGGAGATTCTTACTTTGAATTTTATTAGTGAAATTAGTGCATTTTCTTTGTTCGTTGTCACAAGACAAAGAAATAAAATGGCCAAATTCTTGGACACAGAAGCCAATGTTTCTATTCCAGTAGGGAATGAACACATTATGATAAGCCAAATAAATGGTGATGATAGCACAGTAGGTGCCCATCAAACCATTGTGACATCGGAGACTAACCATATACCACCAAATAATGTGGTATATATTGACACAAACTCTGGTCAACATTTATCCTTTGTTCGAGGCGATGCGATGACGTCAGCGTCATCTTCACACCTTAGTAAACCGCATGACAGCCGAAGTCACGTGACAAAGGCGTCATGGATGCCTTCGCAGGGGAAAGTGATAGATACTGCAAATTGTTATCGATCTACTGCTGAAATTGAGATCGTGGCTACAAAACAAATGCTACAGCAGCAACAGGTAGCTTTGTCGGCATTAGCTGAAAGTGTTAAACACATTCAGGTAAGTTTAACTGTTGCGAAAGAGCCACAAACCTTGCAATCATCAGGTCAGCTATAAGCTATGGAATCAGAAGAATCTGACTTTTCGGACAGTGATAGTGAAGAACAGGGTGGTGAATCCCCATGCAAGATTAAGAAGATTGACACCAAATCTTCTGCGGTAAATTCAAGATTTTCGAAGTTAGATGACTTATTTAATACAAATGAAGACAAGGGCTCTGATTCATGAACATCTGGCAAGGTCAGTAAATCGTGGCATAAGAAATAATTTTGCTCTGAAGGCAGGGCTAAAAATAGGTAAACATTTGAAAACCCTATCGAACTGTGAATTTCTGGCAGTGCCAAAGTTGAATGAGGAACTGCTTTTTGAAGAATCAATTTACAGAAGTTTTAAGAAAAATGACAATGTGCTTCAGAAAAACACAGTACCTGCTAGCAAAGGGCATGATTCCACTTGTAATATTGATGGACAAGTTATTAAACAGAGGGCCAAGATGGCCCTATATCGCTCACCTGACTGACTTCAAGTCACCCAACTTAAGTAGATTACATAATACATGTACACTCAAAATTTCAGAAAGACAAGATGGGCAAGTAGTTAGAATTTTGATTTGTTTTGAAGATGTAACAGATGCGTAGAAGAGTTCAAACTTGGTAGAGGTTCACCCATGGTAAATGTCAGTGAAATTACATCAAAATCAGGTCAGTAGATTCTGACAAGAAGGCTTTTGAAGTTTTTACTATAGCTGCCGACTGTTCCAAACCTAAGTCTTCGAACTAAGATAAAAATCCAGTTCCAGCACAAAACTAACCTGTTATGTTTGAGAACGGTTTCAAACTAAAGCATCAGACTAAACTATTGTGCATGAAACAATCCACAGTTCCAGCACAATAAATATTCATATCAGTTTCAAACACAAGCCTTCCCAAAGCCTATCACTTGAAAGAATCTTTGTCGCAGTGCACTCTCCCCCAAAAACAATTAAGCTCCTCCTCCAAGATGATACTGAAAATCTCAAGCAGTCTTCTTGCTGTGAAGATTCTAGCTAAAAATATGATATTGCTTGATTATGAAGCAATAAACCATCCCAGAGTGAACCGTAAAAGCACTGACTTTTATATTCAGAAAAACACCTATTTTAAAATGGTTCACGATATATGAATTCATAACATTTCAATAATTGATTATAATTGTATCATTCATCTTTTTATGATGAATTATCTTTTAAAACTTATATCTGATATAATATTGTATAATAATAGCAAAAATAAAGTTTATTTAAAGAGTTTATTACCTCTTCTTATAATAATTGCTATATACAGACATTTATAATAATAATTTGACATAAAATTAACCCCTGCCCGCCATGTTTTTTGACGAATCAAGATGGCTTGAACAAACTTGGTAGAGAGTCATACAAGGAACATTTCTGTGAAATTATTTTAAAATTGAGCCAGTAGTTTCTGACAAGAAGATTTTTTAAGTTTTTACTATAGCTTAAATAATTTAGTAAACTAACCCCACCCCCTGGGCGCCATGGTTTTTGACGAATCAAGATGGGTTGAACAAACTTGGTAGAGGGTCACCCAAAAATCATTGCTGTGAAATGATTTTCAAATCGAGCCAGTAGTTTCTGACAAGAAGATTTTTTAAGTTTATACTATAGCTTATATGGGTCATTCTATAGAAGTTGTGTATTTTAATTTGAATAAAAGATAGAAAAAATGTGCCTTTAATATCAAATCGTTTTATTTGAATAAAAACTTAACACATTTAATAAACATGATCAAGGTTTCTAGACAAACAGATATTCTTGGGGAAAAAAATATGATGGTGGTTTAAGCATTGCCTATATGAAAATGTCATTCCTGTTACCAATACTAAAAGCAACAAAATCATAAGATACACAAATTAATGTTGTTAGTTCTAATAAGTTTTGAAAAACGTATGGTAAATCTCTTTAGATCATATATTGGATTTTTGGAAAATATTTTTTTTTTCTGAATGTATTCAAATTGTATTGCCATTTTGCTTAGATTTAAAAAAAGAACATTCTTAAAATTTTCTTAAGAACATGGAGTTTTATCTAAAGTTTATAATATGATGGTGAAGAAAATATTGCCATGCATCTTTTAAGGAAGTCATGTAATATGAATATATACTACTTTTCTCAAAAAAGTATAAAAATATGGTGGTAACAGGAATGACATCCAGTAACAAGAATGATGAGGTAACAGGAATGACATAATGAATGGTAATAGCAATTACTTATCACAATTAAAAACTGTGTTTCCTTGACACTGGTGCAAGTTTTATAAATTAAGTTTTATGTTGTACAAAAGAGATGTTGACCTAACTTTCTATTAGAATTTCATTCATGTTAGTACCAAAGAACTGGTATTATATGAGTTTAACTAGAATGGATGTTTATATGTTTATTTCATAAAAATAAATAAATGAAAAAGTAAATTATAACAAACAGCTTGATGCACAAATGCTTTAACAAATACTTTTATTACAGTAAATCAGTTGTTAAGATTCTACCTTTCTCTCGCTCTTATGAGAGGTCACAGTAAAAATGATGTTCTTATAGAAACAAATAAGAATTAATGGAAGCTGCTTACTTTTAACAGTAGTCCACAAGAAATGTTCATAAAAACATACGATTATTAATTTCTTTAAAATTTAATTGTTATATCATGTTGGATATCATGTTAAATGACTTTTGACAATCTGTATCTGTTTTTCCCTATCTTTTTCAATGGCGGAATAATTGACATAATATCTGAATACAGATACCAACAAGTATATGTTTTTTTCTGGGCCAAAAAAACATTTTCTGTGTCCTGAATAGGGTGCAAACAATTAACTTGAACATCGATTTCTTTGTTTATCTGTTTTACTTCACCAGGATACATAGTACCATTATATCTTATAATAACATATTACCCATGAAATTTTTTTTGGGAATCGGAATTATTGTTTTCAATTCCAATTTTTTTTTCTTTACCATGTTATCAACATCTGGTCTTATATCTAATGATTCTGTCACACCCTCATCCTCTCTTCTGTCACATATCCTCAACCCCCAAAACTATTTCACTGGTCCTACCTACATGTATCTCCATAACTACATAAAAAAAAGAAGATTTTTCTCTATTTCATCCTTTGTCAGATCCTCATACCCTGTCACTGTAAAACTAACCCTACCTTTTACTTCATCCATAACAATCTCTGCATTTTTCTGTATCTCATCCCCTGTCACTATTTCACTAACACTACCTATCTCCATATCACCTTCTAAAACAGCCTCTCCACCTATTTCTATCTCATTACCTGACACAACCTTATCCCCTGTCACTATCTCACTATCCCTGCATGGCTGAACCTCATCTCCTGTCTTCATTTCAGTAGTTCTTCCTGTCCCATTCAAGTTCCATTTCACTTTTTCACCACCACTACTTGTTACAAACTCACCCTTTAGCCTTATCTATCTCACCAGCATCTCCTGTCACCATTTCACTTTCCCTATTTGTTAGAACCACATCCTGTCTGCCTTTTTTACTATACCTACCTTTGACACTTCCATCTCCTTCCATCATTTTACTATCCCTGTCCATCACTTCCCCACTCTATGTCAATATTTCCCTATCTATTTCTGATTCACAATCAATATCAAATTCTATATCTGTCAAACCGAGATTTGTCATTATTTTACTATCAGTATCTATCCCTATCATATAACCCATATCCTTTTCACCATCACTCTTTATTTTCTTAGCATCAACTGGTATAATCTTTTTTTCAATTTCATCCTCTGTCTGCATTGTACCTTCACTCTCTATTTTTATTTCACCATCAAACACACACTCTACATCTGTCATACTGGTACTCCCATCTACTGTCCCCTTTTCACAGTCTCTCACTTTCTTGATATCTTCATCAACAAAAGTATCAAGACCTAAAGCACACTCATTTCCTGTCACCATTTCACCAGCCCCCTCTATGTTAATTTCACCGTTTGACAACCTGTATCTATTTTTTTTATCTTTTCCAATGGCGGAATAATTGACATAATATCAGAATACCAACAAGTATCTGTTTTTTTTGCCAAAAATTTAGATTTTCTGTGCCTTTAATTCTTTATATATCCTTTATATTACACAAGGAAACAAAGTACTATTATATCTTATAGTAACATATTTTTCCCTTGAAGATTTTTTTGGAGTCAGAATTATTTTCAATTTCAAATTTTTCTTTTCCTTATTATCAACATCTGGTATATCCTGTACCTGTCACATCCTCATCCTCTGTCACACCCTCATTCTCTATCATTACTTAACTAACCCATCCTATCCCCATATATTCATCCAGAACAATTTCTTCATCTTTCTGTATCTCATCCCCCGCCATATGCTTATTCCCTGTCATTATTTCACTCACCCAATCTATATACACAGGTTCATGCAAAACAATATCCCCATCATTCTCTATCTATCCCCTGTCACAACTTCATCCCCAATCACTATTTTACTAACCCTAACTCTACCACATCTTCATCTAAAAAAATATCTATCTTCATCTCATTCCCCACCAAACCCTCATCCCCATTTCATCATTTTACTATCATTACATGTCACACCCTCATCCCCTGTGACAATTAAATTATCATTACATGTCACACCCTTATCCCCTGTGAAAATTAAATTATCATTACTTGTTACACCCTCATCACCTGTCGCCATTTTTCTGGCTCTACCTATCTCATTATCTACATCCTAACTCATCTCTGCACCTATCTCTATCTCATCCCTTGTCATCATTTCACTATCATTACATGTCACACCCTCATCCCCTGTGATAATTAAGTTATCAATACATGACACACCCTCATCCCCTGTGACAATTAAATTATCATTGCATGTCACACCCTCATCCCCTGTAACAATTAAATTATCATTGCATGTCAAACACCCGTCCCCTGTGACAATTAAATTATCATTACATGTCACACCCTCATTCCCTGTGACAATTAAATTAGCATTTCATGTCACACCCTCATCCCCTGTGACAATTAAATTATCATTGCATGTCACACCCTCATCCCCTGTGACAATTAAATTATCATTACATGTCACACCCTCATTCACTGTGACAATTAAATTTAATCATTACATGTCACACCCTCATCCCCTGTGACAATTAAATTATCATTACTTGTTACACCCTCATCCCCTGTCACCATTTCTCTGGCTCTTCCTATATCAATATCTACCTCTAAACTCATCTCTGCACCTATCTCTATCTCATCCCTTGTCATCATTTCACTATCATTACATGTCACACCCTCATCCCGTGACAATCAAATTATCATTACTTATTACACCCTCATCCCTTCTAACCATTTCTCTGGCTCTACCTATCTCAATATCTACATCCAAACTCATCTCTGCACCTATATCTATCTCATGCCTTGTCATCATTTCACTATCATTAAATGGCACACCCTCATCCCCTGTGACAATCAAATTATCATTACTTGTTACACCCTCATCCCCTGTCACCATTTCTCTGGCTACATCTATTTCAATATCTACATCCAAACTCATCTCTGCACCTATCTCTATCTCATCCCTTGTCATCATTTCACTATCATTACATGTCACACCCTCATCCCCTGTGACAAGCAAAATATCATTACTTATTACACCCTCATCCCTTGTAACCATTTCTCTGGCTCTACCTATCTCAATATCTACATCCAAACTCATCTCAGCACCTATCTCTATCTCATCCCTTGTCATCATTTCACTATCATTAAATGGCACACCCTCATCCCCTGTGACAATCAAATTATCATTACTTGTTACACCCTCATCCTTTGTCACCATTTCTCTGGCTCTACCTATCTCAATATCTACATCCAAACTCATCTCTGCACCTATCTCTATCTCATCCCTTGTCATCATTTCACTATCATTACAAGTCACATCCTCATCCCCTGTGACAATCAAAATATCATTACTTATTACACCCTCATCCCTTGTAACCATTTCTCTGGCTCTACCTATCTCAATATCTACATCCAAACTCATCTCAGCACCTATCTCTATCTCATCCCTTGTCATCATTTCACTATCATTACATGTCACACCCTCATCCCCTGTGACAATCAAATTATCATTACTTGTTACACCTTCATCCTCTGTTACCATTTCTCTGGCTCTACATATCTCAATATCTACATCCAAACTCATCTTTGCACTTATCTCTATCTCTTCCCTTGTCATCATTTCACTATCATAACATGTCACACCCTCATCCCCTGTGACAATTAAATTATCATTACTTGTTACAACCTCACTTGCTGTCACCATTTCACTGGCCCTACTCATTTCCATATCACCATTCAAATCAATATCTCCAACTATCTCTGTCTCATCCCCATTTACTATTTTACTATCCCAATCTGTCACACTCTCATCTCCTGTATTCATTATTTTATCCCTACTTATCTCACTGTTATGTATTATGATCTTTCCATAATCCCTCTCTTCCCCTTTATCACCATCCAGCCCAGTATCTCTATTTATCTCATCTTCACCCATTGTGAATATTTTATCATCCGTCCAAAACTGAATATCATCACCCTCATCAACCTTTTTATCTATCTCGCTACATGACTGTCTCTTTCATAAATTCAATATCCCTATCTATCTTCATATCACCATCAGACCAAATCTCTATCTTATTGTCTTTAATTGTTTCAGCACCTCTTTCTATCATAATATCATTATCTGACAAAATATCTCTATCAATCTTAACCCCTGTCACCTTAACCCCTGTTACTTTTCTGTCATTCCTGTTACCATCAAATATTGACAACACTGTTTACCAATCAAATCATTTTCCAAACTAAGTTTCTTTAGTTTCTTTCTCTCTCTATTGGTACTGTAAACATGATGTTGTTTTTGCTTTAAAAACACTATTTTATCAAATTAAAAGAATGCATGTAAGTTTCAAAGTAAATGCTAGCTCTGTTACCAGTGTAATGTAATTACTGTTACTTTTCTGTCATTCCTGTTACCATCAAATACTCATAACACTGTTTATCAATAATATCATTTTTCAACCAAGATTTTATAGTTTCTTTTTGTTTCTAATTATACTATAAACAGGATGCTTTGAATTTAAAAGCACTATTTTATCAAATGAAAAGAATGCATGCTAGTTTCAAAGAAAATGTCAGATCTGTTACCCATGTAATGTAATTCCTGTTACTTTTCTGTCATTCCTGTTACCATCAAATATTGACAACACTGTTTATCAATAATATAATTTTTCAAACTAAGTTTCTATAGTTTCTTTCAATCTCTATTTGTACTGTAAACATGATGGTTTTGATTTAAAAACACTTTTTTATCAAATGAAAAGAATGCTTGTTAGTTTCAAAGGAAATGTCAGATCTGTTACCGTTGTAATGTAATTCCTGTTACTTTTCTTTAAATCCTGCTACATTTCCCTTTCAACTTAACATGATAATAAGGAAAGTTTGTTAATGTATTTTATAGCAAAGCATTGGTCCTATTTCCCAATCTAAAGACTGTGGGCTACTTAAAACTAAATGTTGCCATCAATTATGCTTCTTTTCTGGCAGTTTGTCTTTTAATTTGTCAATACTGTTACCAACTAGGTAATTCCAGTTACTTTTTCATGGTAACAGGAATAAGAGTAACAGGAATGACATGTTTACATTTAAAATATAAAATTTGAGGTCACAGAGATGTGTCACTTTAATTTTTGAACAACAATCCAATACAGAACACATATGCAGGTATAAAATAAACCTTCACATCACTGAAGTATTGTGCTACTAAACATTATTTGGCATAACAGTAATGACATTTGAAATGTTTTTTTTTCCTCTTACGTTTTGATTTTTTTCAAATTTTCCCACCAATGTGATTTCTGTCTTCAAATACTTTCTTGTCCAAAAAGAGGAAGTACCAATGCTGACAAGTACTAAAAAACGGTCGTTTTGACGGGGGAGATGACTGTATTTAATTGGCAGTAACAGGAATGATGTTAAAGTGAGGGACAGTAGTACTGATCAATTTAACATCATTTTTTATTTGAAGTTTTTAATTATAAATTTAACATCACTTTTATTTTTGAATACTTGTCTTATAATGATATACTTACTTAAAGACAAGTTATAAAGGTTTTGAGAAAAACTGTTTTCATTTTAACAGTTTGGAATAGGGACAAGCCAATTTAGAGAGGGTTACTACACTGAAAGTGAAAATTTACAAAATTAATATTCAATTATGCATATTTTTACCTCAATAAAACACTTCTATAATTTCATTAGATTTTATATGAATAAAGTAAGTTTGCCAGTTATTTAAATCATTTCTGTTATAAATAGGGACAGAAAATATGCAACTTCTGTAGAATGACTGATATAGTAAACTTACCCCACCCCCTGGCCGCCATGTTTTTTGACGAATCAATATGGCTAGAACAAACTTGGTAGAGGGTCACCCTAGGAACATTTCTGTGAAATTATTTTAAAATTGAGCCAATAGTTTCTGACAAGAAGATTTTTTTAAGGTTTTACTTATTACACTTGCCCAGAGCCCTGGCGGCCATGTTTTTTTGACAAATCAAGATGACTAGAACAACTTGGTAGAGGGTCACCCAAGGAACATTTCTGTAAAGTTATATCAAAATTGGCCCAGTGGTTTCACAATCTTTACAACTGTTGGCATGTACTCACCGGGACTTATCAAATGTGAGATGAAACTTTCTTAAGCCAGCTGTATCTAAGAAATACAAGAGGTTATACGCGCCTCATATCCCCCTGTAAAACAGATCAATTGTTTGGGGATGATTTGGACAAACAGTTAAAATCCATTAATGACAGAAAGCGTATTGGCACTCAAATGAGTGGTGACCGGAAAAGAGGGTACCAGAGCATGCATACTAATGGACAAGGGTCGTCTATGCAGAGACCAGCTGCTCCAACTTTTGTAAGACATCAAGGAACAACTAAAGGGACATCTTCCAAGGGCTTTTTATACCAACCCCGGGGTCAGCCCTTCAAGAGCAAAATATCCCGTGGCGAGGTTACACTCCAAAGAAGTAGAAAGTGTGAGTACCTGTATATTTGACCAGTTGATAAATAAGCCGAATAACTTCAAAGCTGGCAACATCGCTTCTCAGTACAAAAATTGGAAACAAAATTATTACTTCTGATTTATACCTTTTAGATATAGTTAAAGATGGTTATTCTATAGAATTTGAAACTGAACCTGTTAAATCATTAAAATACAACCATCCCATCTCAAATTTATCAGAACAAGATATCATTTCCAAAGAAATTGATAAATTATTAGAAAGCAAGGTGCTGTGTATTGCAGAACATGATGAAAATCAATTTCTGTCAAATGTATTTGTAGTACCTAAAAGGGATGGTACTTATAGACTTATTCTAAACAATCAGGAGTTGAATGAATCTGTTGAAAAGCACCATTTTAAAATGGAGTCATTGAAGACCACATTAACTCTTGTGAAACCTAATGTTTATTTTTGTAGTATTGATTTGAAGCAAGCTTACTAAAGCATCCCTAATGCAAAAGAATATGGAAGATACTTGAGATTTTGTTGGAAAGGTCGCATATGAGTATACATGTTTACCATATTCACAAAATTATTAAACCCTATGTATGCCTCGCTTCGGAAAATTGGTCATACAAATGTTGTGTATATTGACAAGAGTGTTCTTCAATCAGACAACAAAGAAAATGTGTACAAAACATCACAGATACATTATTTTTGGCAGATGATTTGGGGTTTACTGTCCATAAAAATAAATCTGTGGTTATTCCAACTCAACAAATAGTATTTGTAGGATTCTTCATTTGTTCCATTATCATGACTATTAGGTTAACCCCTGAGAAAGCTAAAGAACTTTCTTAAAGGCATTTAAGATAACTATTCGTAAGTTTGCACAGTTGATAGGGAAGTGTGTTGCCAGTGAACAGGGCATGCAATATGCAGCATTATATTAGAAATCATTAGAAATTGAAAGAGATACAAATCTAAAGTTGCACAAGGGTAATTTTGATGAATTTATAATACTATCATTATCTGCTAGGAAGTGTATAAAATGATGGATTGATAACATTGCAGCTGCATTTAGATACATATCTATTCCCAAACCAGATAGATGTATTGAATCTGACAGTTCAGGTACTGAATGGGGATGTCATGATGTAACCAATGATGTTAAAATGCATGGGCAGTGGTTGGTGGATGATAAGATTAATCATATTAACTATTTAGAGTTAAAAGCTGCTTTCTTGGCATTGAAATATTTGTGTTTGAATGTCAGAAATGAACATATACACTTGTATTTATATAACACAACAGCGATTAAGTATATATAAACAAAAGGCCCAAGAGGGCCTGAGGACGCTCTACTGACTCATAGTGGCCATAACAATTTTTGAAATTCTCCAATGCAATAGAAATATCGGGGTGGGGTCATTTTTAACCCTAGGGACACGATTTGAAAAAATCTAACAAAACTATAGTTGGTCATCATTATTACATAATCATTTTGAAAATATGCTGGGCCGTTCATGAGACGAAGATTTTTTAAGTTTTGAACTATTTTTAGTAATAGGCCATCTTGAATTTCAGATCGAAAAAAAAAAAAAATCTTCTGTATAGTCTCCTATGCAACAGAAACATGCATGTGAAGTTTCAGTTTAATTGGCCTAGTGGTTTCAGAATAGATGAAAGAAAAAGAGAATTTTCTGTTTTCCAATAGTATCCCTATGTAAAATTGCAAGTCCCCTTACAGGGCCCCTATAAATTTTAGCCCCTTAATTCTTATCTGAAATCAAACCCCTACACATATGGAAAACTTATGCCAAATATGTGCAAATCTGACATACCTGTTCTTAAGAAAACGATTTAGTAAATCCCAATTTGTACCCTTTTGGGGCCCCTCCTGACCCCTTAAGACAGTGGAACCCATTCATTTTACAAATCTGAACCTCCTTCACCTAACAATGCTTCTGTTAAGATATAGGCAAAATCATTTCCATTTAAAAAATAAAAAAATAAAAAAAAGATTATGACATGTGTCCCCTAATTGAACCCTCGGGGCGGGGTCATATTTAACCCTTGAGAAACCATTTGAACAAATCTAAAAATACTATAGCTGGTCATCATTACTACATAAACATTTTAAAAATCTGCTAAGCCATTTATGAGAAGATTTTTTTAAGTTTTGGACTATTTTTAGTAATGGCGGCTATCTTGAATTTCAGATCGAAAAAAAAATCTCTTTATAGTCTCCTATGCAACAGAAACATGCATGTGAAGTTTCAGTTTAATTGGCCCAGTGGTTTCAGAGAAAGTGCTGCTAACAGACGATAGACGACAAACGATAGACAACGCACCATCGCATAAGCACTTGGCCAGTAGAGCTAAAAATGGCACCAATTATGCGCATCTCAAAATGACATCAATATTATGATGTTACGGTATGCCATTTTGTTAGAAACAAAATTATGCTGGGGCACTTAAAAATGGATTATCACACGGAATAATGCAGTTCTGTAAAGTTCTGCTCCATGTTAGGTAAAACACCTGCTCGAACAGAGAAACACAGTATGTATGGTGAATCGAATGTTTCAAGTGCTCTAGTGTTTTAATTTCACAAAATTAATTGTTTTTGAGTGGGCTGGGAATCAGTCATTAAAAAGGAGCAAATGGGAAGTTGATTTGAAGACATATTGGAATTAAAGCATGTTTTACAGAATTTTGTGTTCAGTATACCATCTTTGGATTTTGTTAACATGTTCACTCAATGGAATAAATGGTAGCAAAAATGTATAGACCACAGAGGAGAGTATTTTGAGAAGGAGCGACTCAGTAAATTTAATACAAAAGCACTAACTTAAAATATTGAAGTCGGTTTTTGTTATATACAACATCATCATTTTGCCCCGACATATATCTAACTGCTATGCTTTGAATAGTGCCTTATTTTCTTAATAGTTGACGTATCATGCTAAAATTTTCAAAATATGTCCCAAATACATTTATTTTAAATACAATAACAATATTGTGCATTGTATAACTGACATAAATAAGTTATGGCAAGAATCTACGAACTATCTGTTGAAACCAAATACATGTTGTATCACATTACAATGCAAACAATACCATTCACTTAAGAGTCGGACAGCATGATATGTGTGAATAACCAACATCAATTTTTTTTAAGGTAATTATCTCTATAACACAGTCCATGTATAGTGTGGTTTCATTTTGTGGACCCCAAGATCTGCGTTATAACGGGACCTGAGTGTACCTAGATATTTTGTTGAAATGCACATGCTTTTATAGTTACTTTATCTATGGCAAACTGTAATGTTTGGTTAGTATATTTTAATCATCAGCGATGGTAAAACATTTATATTGTTATCGGTATTCACGATGAACCTATTTTGGTTTTGTTTATAATAAGATTCTTTATAGTGTTTAACTAGGTCTACAATATATTAATACATCATCTTGTACCTTAAATGTTATAGATATTTCTTCATTGAGTAAACTGTTGTATATAAAGTTAGTTGTGTCTTATGTCTATAAGTCTCTGGAGTTGTATCTTCAATAGTTGGACAATTTATAGGTTTCAAAGATCTTCAATTTACTTTACATTTTCAGAAATAGACCTGCACAAAATTAGAAGGAAGAGCGAGATATAGACATGTAACAGATCTCATACCAATGCAGAGTGAATGCCAATGACACCTTACTGTACAAGACAGTAAAGGCCCAAGTAGCCATACCAGTGATTTACCATCCAACGCTAGCACTGAAGAGACACAGTCACATAATGAAGTTCATCCCATTCCAGTGCCGCTTCAATATCTACCAGCATTCCTTCTTGCCCAGAACAGTCACAACAAAACGGTCTGCCAGAGTTTACGGTTTTAGCACCCAGTCTCAAGTTGGCTCTCCAGCGGATGCCAAAAACAGCAGTATTCTAGGAAGTGAGGGGCTATTGTACAGTGTATGTATACATTTTTTATGTACAACTTTTTTTTAATCAGTGGTCTTACTTGAGTTTTTGCAGAACCAATTCACACTGCACATTTGTACAGTTAGTAAATGTCTGCTTGCAGATTTCAATGAGTAACCACCTTGAAGTTGAAGTAAATAGATGGAAGAGTTGCAGGGCTCGAATTTAAGCACTCGCCACTCGCAAAATGCGAGCTGTATTTTGAAAATGCGAGTTGAAATTACTTAAGCTGGCATTTTTTTGCGAGTGGATTTCAAGTTGAGAAAATTACTTATTGTATTCATTTTATTGATTTTTGAAAATAAACAAGTATTATCCTGGTAAAAATAACGAGTTCTTGTCAATTTAACCAAATTTCTTTTGCTTCTCGCGCCAAATTACCCCCTAGCAGCACGATTGTCAATGACATGTATTAAATATTTAATATGTGTAGACTGCGTCCAATTGTTTTTGATCTCAAGTTCATTCTGCAAAAAGGGAGTAAAGTTAAAACCCGTCAACAACAAAATGAGTAGACTGCGTCTAGTTTGATTGATCGCGTCTAGTTTGATTGATCGCGCACTCACTCTATAAAATAAAAGTAAAGTTGAAACCCGTCAAATTTATTGTTTACATATTTTGTCAGCTGTTAAAGTGGCTGATAAAATAACATCTTTTTCTCCATTGTACCGACGAATGAAAGTGAGTCCCAACAAGAAAAAAAGACAAATAATCCATCCGTTAATACTGTAATGAAATGGGAGCGACAGCTCAATATCACACAGGGCTATAAACTTGACAATGACAAAATGGTGTGTCAATTGTAGAAACCACCGCGATCGACAGATCATCCATAATAATTAAACTATATTACTATGATATCACAACATTTACACATGTTAAACAATCGTCCTTGGCTAGATCAAGATCTTATTTTAAAACGAAAGGCCATTGGCTATATTAATTCTATAAATAGAAATGTGTGTATGTCTCAATCTTAGTCTCTGTACACTTGTTATGATTTATATTTTGGTTTAGATCAAGTGTTTATTTATGATATATCATTGTATGCATTTATTTATGGTAGTATAATAAATAACAAAGACAATTTTATTTTTTTAAATATTTTGTTTTGTAAAGTACTGCTTTGAATTGTACCTTAACATATATAATAACCTTGATACCATTGTCTATAAATGAAAAAAAGCTAATAATGCATATTAAATAACATGCATGCTTTGAAACAATTAATTTTGGGTTTATTTAGACATTTAGGACTACAAGTTTCTGCGAAAATTGGTTTGGGTAGCTGGTTTCAAATTTGGCCAGTTGAAATTTTAGGCACTGGCCAAAATTGACAGCGCACAAAAAAGTTAAATTCTAGCCCTGAGTTGTATCAACTTTTTTCCATTTTTGTTTTTTTGTTTTTCATTTTGTCTTGTATTTTTTTTTAGATTGCTGAAAACAATATTGATAAGCCACATTGTCATATTTAGACATGGATTTTCCTCCAATTTGACTTAGTATCAAGCACTAACATTTGCTTTTCCATAATTTAACCGTACTATATTGTGGATTAGCAGATGTCGAGTGGTATGATTATTATAATGATTACTGTGCTCGAGACCTAGCATTATTTTGTTTCTGTTTTCACAATTTTTTTGTTTTAATTTTTTCACATATTTTTAGATTAGTGAAGCCAGGCCCGATTAGCTCAGTCAGTAGTGCGTCTGACTATTAATCCAGGGGTCGTGAATTTGAATCCCCGCAAGGCCACAGTCTCTGTAATGATTGATATACAACATTGCGTCTCATTATCAGTCTTCTCTCACCACTGATTCAGGAGGGAAAGTTACTTGTGGAGATGGGTGTGTGCTTGAGAACTGGTTGACCTTTCAGGATCCCAGGATACAGTGGTTAGGTTAACTGATTGTCTGTTAGCCCTCGATGACATAAAACTGACGCTAAATATTTAATCAATAGATTGGTGAAAGCTATATTGATCAGCCGCATTGTTTAAGTTAAATTATATAGACATGGATTTTTGCTCTGGCTTTATTCACTACCAAAATTTGCCTTTTTTCCATAATTTAACCATACTGTATTGTGGATTGCCAAGTTAGTCCAAGTGTCAAATTTTTTTTTGTTATCAAATTGCTTTCTATAGTTCAAGAATCGATTCTTAAAATGCTAATGAACAGAAAAAGGCCTGTTCTTTGATAGCTCTTGAACTGTTCAAGAACCAGTTCATGAACAGAAAATGGCAAGTTCAGTTCTTGAACTGTTCTAGAACTGAAATTCTTGAACCAGCCATTTTCTGTTCATTAACTGGTTCATGAACTGGTTAAGGAACAGTTCTTGAACTTCTTGCAGGGGCTTGAAATGTTACTTTAATGCTGGTCATTGTATTTCTAGTAAATGACTGAATCTCCTGCCATACTGTTTCTTCTTGTTTAATAATGTGGGGGGCAATTTGTTTCCCAGGCACAGTGCTCTCATTAGGAACTGTCGCCGGCCGAAAAGGCCTGTTCAAATGACTTTAGGGCCGATTAAAACTTGCAAAAATATTATTTTTTCTGCTTTAAATTCCGTTAAGTATCGAAATCGTTCATAAGCCGCCTCTGACTTTAACATGTTTTGTTTACATGTTGCCATTTTGCAATTGTAAAAACAAACTAACTGACACTGCGAATGTCAATCATTGTCCTAAACATGACCAAAATACATAAGCTCCGCCTTTATCGGTTGTAAGCCAATCAGATTGCAGATGATATCAGAAACTTTCAACGTGATTACACACGAGATGTGTTACAATCAAATTCGACACAGCACAATTATTTAGACCTATCACTGAAGGTGATGAATACCCCCTAACGCCGCCATGACAGAAAATGGTTCACCATTGTATGAAGTTTTATTAAATTATATCCAATAGTTTTAAAGTTATGCTCCAGACAAAAAAAATTCTTAATAAAAGAGAATGTTATGGATTGAGTTGTTTGTATTGTTAATTTTTTTATGGTTTTGTTAAAATTAAAAACGGTCTTTTTAATTATTGTGCAGTGTACAAGCTTTCATGGCAATCAATAAATGTTATACTTTTTCGAGTTATGTTGAGGGACAACAATTTTATGGATAAGAAACAAACAAGAGCACTAGGAATACAATATCGAACCTGCTTTGCTCGACCTGCATGTATTCATCAACTTGGTTCTTTCATGAACTTTATTAAACTGTTATCACTGATGGCTTTAAAAGTACTTTAAAAGTACTGCACCAGACAAGGGAAATATATCAAAGGGCAATAACTCTGTAATTAGCAAGAATAGAGTTATGTTTCTTGTACACTGCACTTCCTCTCATTATATTCTACCATTGTATGAAGTTTAATGAAATTCCATCTAGTACTTTAAAAGTAATGCTCCGGACAAGGGAAATATATCAAAGGGCAATAACTCTGTAATAAGCAAGAATAGAGTTATGTTTCTTGTACACTGCACTTCCTGTCATTATATTCTACCATTGTATGAAGTTTGATGAAATTCCATCCAGTACTTTAAAAGTAATGCTCCGGACAAGGGAAATATATCAAAGGGCAATAACTCTGTAATTAGCAAGAATAGAGTTATGTTTCTTGTACACTGCACTTCCTCTCATTATATTCTACCATTGTATGAAGCTTGATGAAATTCCATCCAGTACTTTAAAAGTGATGCTCCAGACAAGGGAAATATATCAAAGGGCAATAACTCTGTAATTAGCAAGAATAGAGTTATGTTTCTTGTACACTGCACTTCCTGTCATTCCTGCCGGGGAAAATTATTTTTCGCAGACCCTTAGACCCTTTCGGTGATCCAGAAGGGTATTTAATGCTTTTTTGGGACAATCCCCAACAGTTTCTTTTCACCCAAGATGCTTAGTAATTCTCTGGGATCCAATGAAGCAGTAGATTTCGACACATATGTCTAGAATTTTCTGTCTCACTGCAATTGAACCGGTATCCCCCTCCTCTCCCAAGCAGGGGTGCTACAGTCGTCTTTTCATAGTTCCAATAGAACAGGGGTATGGAGAACCATTATCGATGGAACTACAAAGAACGAGTGGGTAACTTCTCTTGATCTGTAAGTTGCTTACATTCACTTTCCTATACAACCAGATTCAGACGATACCTTCGCTTCCCTTGGCAAGGTTCAACCTATCAGTTCGAGCTCTTCCCTTCAGTTTATCACTAGCACCTTACGTTTTCACTAGAATAGTAAAGTGCTCATGATTCCAGGTGCATTATACAGATATTTGTCTCCATTCTTATCTGGAGGACTGGTTCCTAACCTCCAATTCCAGGGACTTGGCTCTGCAACACTCAAGACATCTTCTATGTCTAATTCTAGAGCTGGACTTCTTTCCCAATGGGAACAAGTCGTTATTGGTTCTTTGTCAAATATTTACTTGCCTAAGAGCACATTTCCAACTACAGGAAGCTTTTTTGGATCCTTCTCTAGAAAGATTAAGATTATGTCAGGTAAAACTGGAACATCTTCTTTCAGTTCCCTCTGCCTCAGCCAGGGAACTTCTTTCATTCTTTCATTCATTCATTCATTCATTCATTTATTAACGAGCCATATAAACATATTGCAGATGAGGGCAGTATTTCCGTCCCTACATCCTTTCTAGTGTCAGTACGAGGTCACTTGGTCACGCTAACCACGGACAACACAACCTTAGCTTCTTATGTGTACAAGAAGGGGGGGTGCTCATGCTCAGGAGCTCTCGAACTTTGCAAAGGAGACTCTGACTTGGTACTCCCAAGTAGGGATCTCTCTCAGAGCCAGGTATATTACAGGCAAACTGAATATTCTGGTATATTCACTTTCCAGGAAAACCCAGATATTTCACACAGAAGGGATGGTACATCGATCTACACTAGATCAGGTGTTCCAACTTTGGGACACACCTTGTAGATCTATTTGCTACTCGGTTGATCAATCAACTCCCAACCTTGTTTCTTCAGTTTCAGATCCTCTGTCAGGGGCAGTAGACGCTCTGTCAATTCCTTGGCAGGGTCTGTTCAAGTAATACCGTCTTTCGTGGTGTAATGGTAAAGGCGTCCATCTTGAAAGCAGGTGGTCAGAGGTTCAAACCGCCTGGGAATTCCGGGTGCTGTAGACTAAAATGCATACCCTCCACCTCCACTTCTATCTTGGGTACTTCTGAAAGCACAGAGAGAAGACGGTTTGCTGCTGATGATAACACCATTTTGGACTGAACATCCATGGTGTCCTACACTGTTATCTCTATTAGTGGCTCCTCCAGTAGTATTCCCTCTCAGATGAGACCTGGTGTGTCTAGCTCTTGATCGGCTAGTTCACGCCAAGACAAGTGTTTCATCTTTACGCCTGTCTCTTATCTAACGACATCTCGAAACAGAATGATTTGCTACTTGAGTTCTTTCAGTCGGTATTTCTAGAAGTTTTTCTACAAATGTCTTTATGAGTACAGATGAAAAGGTTGGTTGGAAAAGGGTGAGTCAGGGTCATTGGATCTATGCAATCACACTTTTCAATTATCTATCAGATTTCTTGTGTCACTTTTCAAAGATAAAGGTCTTTCACCATCTTCAGTTTAAGATTATTGTTCAGCCATTTCTGTAACACTTAGGCAGGTTACAGGAAAGTCCGATAGTCGTCTACTTTCTAACAGAGTTAGAGAATCCCACTTCTTTTTATGTCACTCCAGAAGGGGACTGTCTCCATGTCCTGTAGGCTATTTCAGGTCCTACATCCGAACCACTTATATCTTGTTTGAGATTGGGATTAACTTTTAAAACTACTTTCCTGTTAGCTATAACTTCAGGTATTGACGTAGTGAGCTACATGCATTATCAGGAACTTAAGATTCCATTTACTTCGCGGTAGGTGGCCCTTCCATTACGTTGATTTTCTTTCCAGGGTTTCTCTCATAGCATTAACCTCCTTTGGTTGCTATTCAACAACTGGTTATTCCAGCCCTACCTACAAACACCTCAGGTAACGAGATTTCTTCTTCTGGTTTATGTCCAGTGAGAACATTAAAATCTACTGAGATAGCTCTAAGGCATGGCGCAAGTACAGGAAACGGCTTTTCGTTGCTTATCTCCCAGAAACCACAAGAGAGTTTTCTCTTGCTTTCATATCAAGAAGGATTGTAGGGACTATTATGTCTTCTTATGAGTTAGAAGAAGTAGTACTTCCATGAGCAAACCCAACAGCACACGAAGTTAGAACATTGTCTTCTTCTCTTGCTTGGCTGAATTCTAATTCTCAGGATCGTATCCTATGAGCATGTTACTGGAGTTCCCATAACTCCTTAACTAAGTTCTATATAAGAGATTACTCATCTTTTTATATTTCCTGACTCTAAGTTCTGTTGCGGTAGCTCAGTTTGTGATCAGATGTGAACCTCTAGATTGAGTTTGTTTTTAACAAACTTTATGGTTTTAGACTACATAATCTAGCTCCTTTTGGTGGGTGTTTTATGTATCAGGATTCCTGATCAAATAAATTTATTTACATTTTAATTTTCATCTTACTGATATTCGTTAATCTAGGATTTATGTTATGTTTCTCTAACATAATATGTCAATATATCAATACATGGATCTCCTAATCAACTTCTGAAGTTCTGATTTTGTAGATTTATGTAAGTATATATATAAGATAGATATATATTACTAAAAATATTTTGACCTTTTGACTGCCGTGTCTCCAGGTATCTTTGACTAGAGTTTCTTCAGTCTACACAGGCAGAGTAAGTTTTTTCTGCTACTTTATAATATGGAATGGATTACAAGCTGTACTTGTTGGAATGAAGGTCTTCTACAACTAGACACTTTGGTCTTCTCCTACTTCGGAGATGTTACAGCACTTCCAGATGGTTCTACAAAGTATGTAAGTTTTGTAGCACTGTTTAAGTTTATTCAGTTTAGTTCTATGTTAAAATTCATAACTGATTTTTACATGACTTATCTTAGTTTCTTAAGATAATTTTTTACAGGCTCCCCTGTTCCCTTTTATTTTGACTTATCTATCCTCTCCTCCCCAGGCTTTTATGTTAAAGTCAGCATATGTAATGTTGTCGTAAGATATAAATAGACCAATATAGAAAATTTGAGTTAATTTTACTATTTGTCTATAGTATACTTACGACAACATTACAAGCCCTCCCCTCCTCAGAAAGAGGAAGTTGCTTTCGCGCATGCGCATATTTATAGCAAAGGATAGTAACTCGTTACTTATAGAGGATAGTTAAGTCTTTCTGTTTTCGTGGATTATGGCAAATCGAGTATTAGCATATGCAATGTTGTCGTAAGTATACTATAGACAAATAGTAAAATTAACTCAAATTTTCTATGTTTCAATATCAAACCTGAATACACAGTCATCAATATAGCTGTTAATCAGGGTATAAAAATGAACAAGAGCACTTGAAGCGGGTGCTAACGCTCTTCTTTTTTCAAAATCTATTTCGTAGGTCAAAGTCAGTGAAGTAAACTTTTTAAACATAATGGTGATTAGTTTAAACAAGAAATGTTACTGTTAAGTGTCACATGCCCCACAAATGGTCTGTGAAAAATAAAAATATATGATATAATAGGAAGTGATGTATCCATGAATATCAAGAGTAATGGACTAGACATGCAATTTCAAATTATTTTTTTTACATTAAAGCATGACCTTGACCTTTGTGTAACCTTGACCTTGACATCTGATGTAATGGTCTGGATATTTCAACAGTTAAATGCAGGTGAAACATTATCATGACATGCTGATCACTTGTGTCAAGCTATTTGAAAATCCCTTAACATAAGTTACAGATCAATTGTTGATCAATTGATAAATTAAGCCAAGTGTTTTTGAAATCCATCCAAGTATAATAAAGTTAAAGGACAGACTTGAAATCTTAAACAGATTCAAAGTGTTGTGTTACATACTCAAAGTGTGACCGTGTCTAGGTTTTACTTATGATACGTTGTCATGTCATCTTGATAAATTGAACAAAGTTAAAGACAAAGTCACAGACCAGACACGCAATATCAAACATATTGAAGTCTTCAATTTATTTACTAGACTGGTACAAATATAATTCAACATCTGTTCAATTCACTATTTTTAAACTGAATTGAAACCATTCAATTATTTTTATTTAATAATTGCTTTTAGCTTAAAACTGCATATCCATCAATTTTAAATGCATCACATACGCAACTAGACCTATCACTGAAGGTGATGAATACCCCCGAATGCCGCCATGACAGAAAATGGTTAACCATTGTATGAAGTTTTATTAAATTATATCCAATAGTTTTAAAGTTATGCTCCAGACAAAAAAAATTATTAATAAAAGAGAATGTTATGGATTGAGTTGTTTGTATTGTTAATTTTTTTATGGTTTTGTTAAAATTAAAAACGGTCTTTTTAATTATTGTGCAGTGTACAAGCTTTCATGGCAATCAATAAATGTTATTCTTTTTCGAGTTATGTTGAGGGACAACAATTTTATGGATAAGAAACAAACAAGAGCACTTGGAATACAATATCGAACCTGCTTTGCTCGAACTCCATGTATTCATCAACTTGGTTCTTTCATGAACTTTATTAAACTGTTATCACTGATGGCTTTAAAAGTACTTTAAAAATACTGCACCAGACAAGGGAAATATATCAAAGGGCAATAACTCTGTAATTAGCAAGAATAGAGTTATGTTTCTTGTACACTGCACTTCCTCTCATTATATTCTACCATTGTATGAAGTTTGATGAATTTCCATCCAGTACTTTAAAAGTAATGCTCCGGACAAGGGAAATATATCAAAGGGCAATAACTCTGTAATTAGCAAGAATAGAGTTATGTTTCCTGTACACTGCACTTCCTGTCATTATATTCTACCATTGTAATGAAGTTTGATGAAATTCCATCCAGTACTTTAAAAGTAATGCTCCGGACAAGGGAAATATATCAAAGGGCAATAACTCTGTAATTAGCAAGAATAGAGTTATGTTTCTTGTACACTGCACTTCCTCTCATTATATTCTACCATTGTATGAAGCTTGATGAAATTCCATCAGGTACTTTTCAAGTTATGCTCCAGACAAGAAAAAATATCAAAGGCAATAACTCTGTAATTAGCAATAATAGAGTTATGTTTCTTGTACACTGCACTTCCTCTCATTATATTCTACCATTGTATGAAGTTTGATGAAATTCCATCTAGTACTTTAAAAGTAATGCTCCAGACAAGGGAAATATATCAAAGGGCAATAACTCTGTAATTAGCAAGAATAGAGTTATGTTTCTTGTACACTGCACTTCCTGTCATTATATTCTACCATTGTATGAAGTTTGATGAAATTCCATCCAGTACTTTAAAAGTTATGCTCCGGACAAGGGAAATATATCAAAGGGCAATAACTCTGTAATTAGCAAGAATAGAGTTATGTTTCCTGTACACTGCACTTCCTCTCATTATATTCTACCATTGTATGAAGCTTGATGAAATTCCATCCGGTACTTTTCAAGTTATGCTCCGGACAAGAAAAAATATCAAAGGGAAATATATCAAAGGGCAATAACTCTGTAATTAGCAAGAATAGAGTTATGTTTCCTGTACACTGCACTTCCTCTCATTATATTCTACCATCGTATGAAGCTTGATGAAATTCCATCATGTACTTTTCAAGTTATGCTCCGGACAAGAAAAAATAACAAAGGGCAATAACTCTGTAATTAGCAAGAATAGAGTTATGTTTTTTGTACACTGCACTTCCTCTCATTATATTCTACCATTGTATGACGTTTGATGAAATTCCATCCAGTACTTTTCAAGTGATGCTCCGGACAAGGAAAATTGCAACGGACAGACCGACAGACCGACCTCAGGGTGGCTCCAATATACCCCCTCAAAACTTCGTTTGTCGGGGGTATAAATATGCATCTTATCTGAGGCTCTGCTTAAACTCACCTCACTGGTTGTTCCTCTTTGCTCCATTTTAAATCAGTGTTTGTTTCTCTTTGCTCTATTTTAAATCAGTGGTTGTTCCTCTTTGGTCTCATAATTTTAAACAAGTGGTTGTTCTACTTTAAATCATTTATTGTTCCTCTTTGGCCTTCTTTAAATCGGTGTTTTTTCATCTTTGGATTTTTTTTCTGTTTGATAAAATAAAACTGGACCTAACCGGAGGCATTATTTATTAACAATTATAAATATGATCTGTAATAATCCAGCACACAAGCTGGTTATGAAAAAGAAAGAAATCATTTTCCATGTTTTGTACTAGTACATAGTTTTTGATTGTCTACAATACTTGGGGTTAGGTTTGATATGCCAGTGCCATAATTACCCGGCTATGTTTTACATGAAAATCGCCCATTATCTTAACATAAGAAGAATGGGGTATGCAGAGAAGCCAATAATCTAATAGATTGACAATTTGGTCAATAATATTTACAGTAGTTATCCTAGTGAGATTGTAATCTAAGAAAATCCTACACAAACAGGTCAATCAATGCCTATATATTGATGTTTTTAACATTGCCTATTTTGTTATTTAGTTAAATGTAAGGTGAGAATGTGTTCTGGGTGTTTGTGGGAAAATATAACAAAATTGTAAAGTAATGGGATCTGTTTGATGAGCTGAATTAAAGAATTGTAACGGTATGGTCCAATTTAGCCATACAGCATGGGTGTAGGAGCGTTTCAATTATTGGGGGGGGGGGAGTACTTCATAAATACATTCATATTATGTTATAGAAACAATGTATATAGCTGACTTACCTAAATTACCATACTTTGGGCTCAAACACCTTAGGTTAAATTTTTTTGTTTAGCTCAGGTTTGGTTAAAGTTTTATGTTTAGCTCAGCTTTTTCTTTGTTTCTGAACAAACTAATCATGTTTTGGTTTCTTCATAAACATATTCATATTATGTTATAGAAACAATACATATCTTCCATACTTTGGACTTTAACCCTTTACTTCATATAGACACCTTTGGACACCTCTTATGTAGATGCCTTTGGACACCTAATACAGAAGCTTTTGAATTATTGAGTGAATTATGTTTATATTAACTGACAGAACGGAAAACAGTGCAGGAAGTGTTCAGATTGCTCGTCACAAGCAATCTGAACTCATCCTGCACTGTTTTCAAAGGCCTTCTGTGATTGGTGTGGGAAAACACTTATCTATGGAGTAGGTTAAAATTTTTATTATTCTCCCCCAAAGGGGGAAAGCATATAGTCGCCGCTTCGTGCGTGCCTGCGTGTGTCAGTCCGTCAGTCCGTGTGTCACTCAATTTTTGTCCGGGCTATTTCTCTACAACCTCTGGTTGGAATTTTATGAAACTTCCTAGGATGTATCACTACCAAGTGGAGATGTGCATAATATCTTTGTGTTCCGGTTCAATGATTTTTCACCTAGTTATGGCCTTTTAATTGAGTCTGTGACCAAATTCTTGTCCGGGCTATTTCTCTACAACCTCAGGTTGGAATTTTATGAAACTTGCCAGGATGCATCATTACCAAGTGCAGATGTGCATTATATCTTTAAGTTACGGTTCGATGATTTTTCACGGAGTTATGGCCCTTTGATTCTGTCTTGTGACCAAATTCTTGTCCGGGCTATTTCTCTACAACCCAATGCTGGAATTTTATGAAACTTGCTAGGAGGCATCACTACCAAGTGGACATGAGCATAATATCTTTGTGCTCCGGTTCGGTGATTTTTCAAGGAGTTATGGCCCTTTAATTGAGTCTGTCCAGTTTTATTGAGTCTGTCCGGTTTAATATATTTTAAACTGAACCGCCTTGACCAAACAATGCTTCTGTGAAAATATAGGCAAAATCAGTTCCTTTTTAAAAAAAAAAAAAAAATTGTTTATTATAATGACATTTGTCCCCCAATTAAACCCTTGTTGCAGGGTCATTTTTAACCCCAGGAACACCATTTGAACAAATCTAATAGAACTATAGTTGGTTATCATAACTACATAAATATTTGCAAAATCTGTTAGACGGTTCATTAAAAGAAGCTTTTTAAAGTTTTGGACTGTTTTTAGTATATTGAATTTCAGAATAAAAAAAAATTCTTCTGTATAGTCTCCTATGCAATAGAAACATCTATGTGAGTTTAATTGGCCAAGTGGTTTCAGAGAAAATACTGCTCACGGACAACAGACGACGGACAAGGCACCATCGTATAAGCCCTTCTGGCCTCTTGTCTGTTGAGCTAAAAACCACTGATTTAAAGTAAGGCAACAAAACCAATCACTGACTTTCAGTATGTCAAAGAGGAACAATCACTGATTTAAAGTAGGACAATTACTGATCTAATATGGGGCAAGAAAAACAACCACTGATTTAATATGTTAAAATTTGTGTTTTTGTTCCATACTTTTGTATGTGTGTAAATAATACCAATTTTCTTAACACTTTTAATCTGTACAATGTTAAAATGCATTTTGAAATTGACATAAGTATTAGACATTTCGAAACATGAATATCATTTTTTGCTATCCCTAATTTTGACATCCAGCTACAAGTTATATGATGGGTATGAAAAAGGATATACCAGAATCAAAGCATACTGTCAAACAGCCAAGAATTTTACTAATCCATTTTGCACATGTAAAGCATGATACATTATGTAGACAGACAGAAGCTGTTAATCCAGTTTTATGTACTTCAGAAACAGACAAACAGGAGCAGGAAACAGTCTGTGAATTAACAATTACACCCTTAGACTGGCTCCAGTCCACAACACATGCAGCAACAGTTTCAGTGAATTAAAAAGACTGGCTTCAAAAACAGAAGTTTTAATCTGTATTCTGTTTTTGTTGTTAGCCAATGTACAAGAGGAGGAAGTTTTTACTTTCACTTGAGTCTTTAATGCATAGAGGACTGGTCCGCCATGAAAGATGGTCTAAGGCACCATGTCAAGATCACTGTAACCATGTAATAATTCTTATACCGTAAAACTATGTGATTATATTCCCTGTTTTTCCCCCCAAGATTTAAATGTTTAAAACAGGGGTGCGTATTATACTAATGTATAGAAAAAAATAATTTTCTTTTTCTGGTCTTGCCAGAGTTTTCCCCAAACTTTGCGATAGTCAACAAAGGCCAGTCATCTTGAACGTAGTGCAAAAAGCACAGGAAGTTTTAAACATGTCTTACATGCTTTATATTTTATGATTTCTATTTAATAAACACAGTTTATAAACCCTTTGGTGTATTAATGTGTATTATCTAACTTCCAAATGGGAAAACAACAAAACTTTTTGCTAAATCAGAAGTCTTCAATTTAACTAGACTGGTACAAATATTAAAATTCTGATAAAAAAGCACAGTCGAGACGTTCACTCCATCACGCTTTGTCATTGTTAACATAATTTCGTTAGAAAATCAATAAATTATCTATATATCCCATACTAAAAGATCAATCAATTTGCGAAAACTCAATTGCTTTGCATCCTTTGAAATTAAATACACACGATAAGCGCGTCATGTCAATTTCATTAGATAAACACGTTACGGTCAAATAATTATTAATTGTCCACTCAAAGCCAGACTGGTTAACACTAAAGTTAGCATTACGATATCGAAAAAGTATAATAAATAAATGTGAACCAGTCCATGGTTTTTTATATTGAGATTGGTTTATAATTTGCTATTATGCAAGAAACAGAGAATAGAGCCGCAGGCAAGCATTAATTTTATGTACAGGAACAATGCATTATTTACCAGTATTTTAACAATTATAATTCCAATTATAAATTGTCATGTATAACAATTATAGCAATTCCTTAAACAAATGAATTTATATAATCCGTAAAGATAAATATATTTACACATGCCTTGATTTATGTAGCGAATGTACATGCTAAAATATGTCTATAACGCTGACACAATTTATTTTTGACCTTGTGCCAATGTGCGATGTTGTCACTCTGACAGTTTCTTGCGTCATTATACATCCCGATCTATTTCACTAAGTGGAAAAGTTCCGATATAACAAACATGAATTATGAATTTCATTTTTTATGATTATGAATAATTATTATCAGTTTATTGATTAAAAATAACACAAAACGAATTAAAAAATTTGGGACAAGAAAATCGTGCAGGTGTCCTTTGCTGCTGTAGGATTATCAATCTGTTATAGACGAAATAGACGATTTCATAATTGTGTAATTATTACCAAATGACATGGAAAATTTCAAACATATTCTTTAGGCGAAAGAAAAATGGTAAAATTCGAATTATTTTTAACTTAAAGTCATTTAATGACTACATGCAGCATATTCATTTTAAGATGGAAACGTTACAAACAGCAATCAATTTGATGACAAAAGCTGTTACTTTGGTTCGGTAGATTTATCGGATGCCTACTATTCCATTCCCATTCGAAATGAAGATAAAAAATATTTCAGATTTAAATTTCAAGGGCGAAAGTATCAATTCAATAACACTGGTTAGGCCAAGTACGTCACCACGAGTTTTCACAAAAATTCTTAAACCAGTTTTTGCAAATTTAAGGAATCGGAGATTTATTAGCACAGCTTATATCGATGATTCCTGTCTTCAAGGACAGACTTTTCAGGAGTGTGAAAATAATATTTCCGCTACCATTGAACTTATGGACAAATTAATATCAAAAATTCATCCTGAAAAATCAAGTTTGGTGCCTTCAAAGAAAATAACTTTTGTAGGGTTTGTCTTGTGCTCTGAAACTATGACAGTTAGGTTTACACATGAAAAAGTAATGAACATAAAAGCTTTATGTTATGAAATAATAAAATCAAAATTCATCACAATTCGGAAATTTGCACAGTTAATTGGGACATTAGTAGCATGTGAACCAGGAGTACGTTACGCTCCTCTTTTTTATAAGCCATTGGAACTGGCAAAAGAAAAGAATTTAAATTGGAAGAAAGGTCGCTATGATTGTTTTATGAATGTTACGGCCAACTTAAAAGAATATATAAGGTGGTGGCCCAACAATCTAGATATTAGCTTTAAACCAATATTGGAGTCAAATCCTGATTTGATCATGACGACTGATAGTTTGTTGGTTGATTGGGGGGCAAATATAGCAGTAGAAAACGTAAGTACAAAAGGGGTTTCTAACCAGTAGAAACAATTGACCCTGCAGTCCCGATATTGCGAATTAGGAAATCCTCTCATGCATATGCAATTATCTATTTTTATTCCTCTAATGTAATTGGTGGATAGCTTTGAATATAAATTAATCGAGTTTTAATAACCGCTTTGATTTACGACCAAGGTATAGGTTTCTTACCACGCACCTGAGCAAAGATAAAAAAAAAAAAGGCTGACGTAACTCGCGGGTGTCCCTCAAATCATCAGAGCATAAAATTATCACCCTTTGCCAAAAGATTATGTTTTTGCAGACAATTCGCAATCGATTGCTTTATGTATAATGTCAGCTTTAGCTTCTGGTAATTTTATAAATATTTCGTAGATTTACAATAATTTGAACTGTATGTATATAAATTTTCTTCTGTGAAAACCTGAAAGTTGATATTTAACCCTATGCCTCATAGAGACGACTTTTTACGCCTGTATCGAGAGCCTCTCAGAGACGACTTTTCACGCCTGTATCGAGAGCCTCTCAGAGACGACTTTCCACGCCTCTATCGATAGCCTCATGATCACGACAATTCACGCCCGTGTATTTCAATCGCAAAAATAACACACATAAACTTCATTTTCCGCGACAGGAAGTTTACATTTGTGTAAAATAACATTTCCCCAAGTAAAATTACCCATGACATCATAGTGTTACTATTTAAAGTTTTTATAAAAATAGCGTCCAATCGAACATACGGGTCAAGCGTGATCAAGCAAGGTCATCGCCCAGTCGCATTATGTAAAGTGCTAGAATTTTCCATGATTTGCGCTGGAATCTAAAAATAAATCGGGGTCAAATACAATTTTCTGAAAACAGAAGCAGTCTATTTTCGTGTTTTTGGAAATGTGCATCCCGCGTGACCTTTGGCAGAAAATAAAACTATGTTTTTACACGCAGCTGACTTTCGGCACACTTTTGAAGTTGTTGTGTTTTCACAGCTGACACAAATTCATGGGTATATCGCGGTGTCATACTGACCAAACAGGGGGCAATAAATCACTGATAACGGTAAGATTTTGCCAATTAAGAAAGATCAAATAAGAATCCCGCTGTGTTTGAAAGATCGAACAATTTTTTTTCAATCGGGTATTTAATTAGAAACATACCCGCATACTCGCAAATAGATTTATAAATTATCGCTTCACAAGCAGATTGATTGTATTTTCAAAATAAATAAAATTCTTACCGTATTAAAATGAAAACTTTTTTACTCGCTAGTATGGTAATTGATGGGATAATTTTTAATAAAGATTCATATTATTTCCGTAGCATACGCATAAACAACAACCATAATGCATGTATTTATTAAATCCTGCACATGTTTTATACACGACGTCTACACAATTGCTATAAAATTACCCTAAATTTGGAACCGTGTGTTAAGTTTTAAATGTCACATTTCAGTGACGTCACGTCAGCATGTACAAATAAAATATAAAAACTATGAAAGGAAATAGGTCATACATGTCAAATGATGAAACGGACATTGAAAATTGCATCAGACTTTTTTTATAGGCAACTTTGTTTCCATTGTTTATGGAATTTTACTGTCACATGAGGTCACCAATAAACACTAGATTTGTGTTGTTTTTATTATGTAGATCTAGTTTGCATATACATTTAAATTTTATGTTTATTTCATAAAAAAAAAATATAAAACAAACATGTAGATATAGATCTAGTTTTGATTGCTGTACATGTTTCTTTTTTTATTTCTGGAAATGAAATAAACAAAAAAAGTAAATTTTATGCATAAATTTTTACTTCCTCTTATTTTCTGTTCCTATATTTCATTTAATATTTGCCTTACAATTTTAAACTTTACACTGTGACAAAGAGAATTAATTTCTCTACAAAGTTTCCATATACCAAAAAAGCATCAAATGAAGTCTTAATGTTGGAAATATGTGTTAAACTAGGAAGGTGTCAAATTATCAACATGTTCCTAATACTTTCATGGGGACAGTGTAATCTGGCTATCATTACCTGAGCGTGACAGATACTGAGATAAGGAGTACACAGTATTGGTTAGCATGGTTGATATGATAATACCTATATGAGGCAAAGGGTTAAATCAAGATTAGGTAAAGAAAAATGTGGGTGGGGTATTATAGTAATACACTTATTGCTTTTTGGTATGTAGTTTCAGTGTGTAACTTTCTTTGGCATGCTAAATCGTGTATTGAAAACAACAATTAAGACCAGTTATTTGTGTTTTTTTAATATTTGAAATATAGTTGACTAGTGTTGCACTTCTAGATATTTGAAGGCTATCATAGACTGCATTTATTTATCATATTGCCAAGTTCTCTTTGATAGATTGAATAGCTTTGTAGGTTTGCCATTGCCATTATTGAATGCTATGATAGTTAGCAAAAATTAGAAAAGAAGAGAAAGGTATTTAAAATAATGTTTTAAATAAACTCCTGCTCCCACACTGCCACAGAGTCGACAGAACAGAAATGATAGTCAGTAAAGAACAAAGATAAAATACAACATAAGTCGGGCATACTGATAGAGACATAGTCAGTTCTATATTTACATATTTCATATTCCGCAAAGTGTATTGGTAATACAAATCTGGGCATGTGAACCGTTGATCAGCAAGCTATTTTTCAGCCAAATATTAAGATATGATGATTCAGTCATGAGGTTTAATTGGTATTTTTCAAAGTATTGAGCTTTAAAAGAAAGATATATTGTCATAAATATTGCTTTATTATAAATCGTGTAAAAACCAGAACCTGGTATCTACCCAAATTTCTGAAAATAGGGTTTTCAAATTATTAGTATGATATCTTGTAAACACATTTTGTCTCAAAATTTCAGCCTTATATCTTAATTAGTTTTGAAGATATTGATTATAGATCAAACCTTGTATCTGAAATCAATCTGATTTTCACCTGCCAAAATCTTGTAGATGAAGATACTATGTGAGGGGTAATTTGATCTTGGTCCAAATGAGGGCAATTGATTTGACTTTGTAATTATGGGTTTCTCAAAATGAATTAAATATAATGATGTATAACATTGTTTTTGTAATTAATTGAAGAGATAAAATATGATAAAAAAAAAATAACTGAATTAAACAGTTATTGAGAAAATTAACATTCGCTAGTGAATTGCACAAATTTTTAGACGAAATTTGTGACATCGTGAAGGGGGTAAAGCCAATAGCAGAATTAAAAATAAATAAACCCATCCAATGTAAGTATTTTGGTACATAATATGGAGAATATATTATATTTTATATACAGTATTGTTCAATTATCGATTTATCACTTGTTTAATGCAAATAAATCAAACTTAATAAACGCGTTTCGTTCGCATCGTGTTGTGTCCACCCCAACGTGAAATATAGTTCTTCGATATTTTTGGAAGTTTTACGCCATATTGTGTAAACAACTTCATTTAATCATAGTGGACACGTGAAAGACGTGAAAACTGTATTATAATGTAAAGCAACCGTTTCGACTGCAATTAAAATCGGTTTATAAATATAGTAGTAAAATTGTCGTCCACTCCGTCACGAACGTACACTGCTGCTGAAATTCCACAAATCGTAATTTCTAGTATGTAAATTTGGACCAATAGATCGCGCTGCATTGTGGTTTTTCCCACTGATAGAGCTTGAACGCATGTGCATAGTGTGATATGCAAAGAATAACATCCTGTCCTCGTGTCCGCAAGTTGTCGGTCCCGATACGAACATAACAAGTAAGTACCATGAAACTTAAATATATGGATTTTTATAGATATACGAACTTATTAAAGACATTGTGTAACATGACAACAAAGAATAATAATTAAACTATTGTTTTGTATTTAAATTTCGACACGACATGCTCTAGAACGATGTGGAGGTCGAATATTTTTTTGAATACCTGATCGAACTACCTCTGTGACACAGTTTCCAGTGTTACGAACAACACTCTACGATAGCTGTTCTCAAAGAAAAAACACACAATTAGTAAATTCAAAGTAGCATTTATTATCAGAAAACGTTTGTTTGTCTGTTCCATGTCGAATTATAAGTCCCTTTTTTGCATTATCTACTTTGTTGATAAACTGTTGTGTTCATATCAAGGACAAAATATTTACCGTCTCGTCGTTACGAACAAAACAAATCGTGTTTTTTTTTACATGTTACTGTTAATGTCAGCAAAATGCTTTGGTGTTTTGTCTAAAAAATATTCATATATTATATGATGTCTTGTATGAATATCTCATAGAAAGCTATAAGACTCGCAACACAATTCGTCTCGTTAGTATCAATGGACACTTTAATTTTACAAATACTACGTGTCTTTTGTTACGAACGAAACATAACAACACCATACCCTGAACAAATTACAACTCGCATATCATTTTGAAATGCTTAATTTATAAGAATGTAAGGTATCTTAATTGCTATTTTAAAGCCAACTTGTTTTAATTCTTTTTGCAGTTACTAATTTATAGTTTCGTTCATAACAGCAGATGTCACACAGAATCAAAGAGTATGTGTCTCTTGTCATGAACAAAACATAAATACACATTGATTACTTATTTATTATCATTTGGTCCAATGAAGAGATGTTTCAATTTCTTGCAATATAAGATATCGTTCATGGTTATTTAATGTATGATTTTACAATGATTTCTAATAGTTCTAAATATTCTGTTTTGTTCATTACGACAGACAACAATTTTATGTGTACATTTTGCTTTGTGTTATGAACATAACTGTTTCCTTTTAAAACAATTTCTAGATATACCTGTGACACTAATTGAAGCTATTTTGAATAACTTGAAACCTATTCATTGTTTAGTTATTACTATCCTAAAACTGAAATATCAAAATACTGTTTATTTAAATATTTTTTGTTCATAACAATTGACAATATCATGAACAATTATTTTGTGTCTTTTGTTACCAACAACACATAAGGAAACCACAACCGCTTTGAGGCTTATTATTTCAACCATTTTCCTGTAATATTAATTTCTAAAGAATGTCAATCATTATTCATACTATATTTATGGTTATTTAAGTTTATATTTTCTCCAATTTTGAATCTTGCATTGCTCCAAACAGGAGACAGTAATCATTTTTTTTTGTCTGATGTTGCAGGGCCCGTTTAGCTCAGTTAGTTATGCGTCTGACTATCAATCCAGGGGTTGTGAGTTTGAATCCCCACCCGGCAACAATCTCTGTGATGATTGATATACAACATTGTGTCTCATTATCCTTTGTCTCACCGCTGATTCAAGTGGGAAAGTTATCAGTTACTTACGGAGAGACCGCACCACAGTGTAGAGTGTCCCCCTCACAGGCGGAAGGTCTTGGGTTCAATCACCGACTGGGTCATACCAAAGACTTTAAAAATGGTATTAAAAGTTTCCTTGCTTGATGCTCAGCATTAAGAGAAGAGTTCTAGGTCTGGTCGGCCCGGTGTCAATATAATGCGATTGGGTGGGGTATCATATCATGTGTCTGCGGCATGATACGAAAATGGGCATTACTCACAAAATGTTTTCACTATATCTGATTAGTTGTTTCAGTCCAAAGATAATTGCTGGCATTTTATTACAAAAATATTATTTTATCGCGAATTCAAATCATAGAATATGTCTTTCTTCATATTATAAATTAATGGCATTTAATACACTTAAAAGAAATATGTGATTTTGAAAAATTATCCGTGTGATATTTTGATTGCAGAAATAAATTGTTGCTGGCACTGAGATGAATCTCGATGACAAGGGGGTGGATCCCGTGGCTGGCACATCAAAATTTCAAGTATGGTGGGAGCTATTACCACAAACATTAGCACTGGAGGAGGCCATGTCTCAAGCATAAGCCCTTACTGAAGTCCAGTCTCCAGTATCAGAGATTACAGCTCTTGATGGAGGACAAACATCACTAGTTTTCCGTGACGCTGACAAGTTTGATATGTAAGTTTTTCGCGCTGAAGTATTGTTAAATGAATATATCTGTTATGAAAAAACAAGTATTATCAATAGTCTTTTAAAAGTTAGTTCATGTTTAACCTCATTTGACAACTAATGGAATCGCTCCCTACAGTCGCTCCCTTTGGGTTTCTTAATTGTTAATTTTTTACTAAATGAACACTATTACATGATTTGCTTTTCATAACTTCAGTTGATTAAGTTTTAATATTATATTTTTTAATATATTTCTATTTCAGAAGAACAAGACCAGAGCAGTCATCCAAATCATTAGCCCTCACCAAGACCCCAAATCCAGTACCAGAAATCACTGAGGCTCCACCTGACAAGGCTGTTATGTAAGTTGATACCACTGGATGTCTTCTTAAGCTTTGTATAGATCTATATTATAACAACATTATATTCTGCACAAAGTTATTTTTGTATAATCATTATTGAATGTAATTATCAGATATGCCACGGGAACATACATTGCTGTGAAACATGGACTAACAATATATCGTGTGGTTGTAAGTGAGATGTTCAGTGTTATTCATAATTCTTTGTTATGGTTATAAATGGTAGTTACATGTTTGAGCTCTTTCTTATCCCTTTCTTTACACTCAGCCTTTGGGTAGAGAATATGGTACAGCACACGATTTTTTCATCTGATATCTTAATTGAATTGGACATACTTAATATCCATATGATTGGATCTCGGATCCTGTACTCATTTCCAGGTGTGAAGATATTCCTTTTTGGTTAGATTATATTAAACATGAAAACAAAATTGATATACTGATGAATGCAGAGGGTTTGGTGATTTGAACTCATGACCCCTGGATTGATAATCAGACAGGTAACTACTGAGGACTGAGCTAATCGGGCCTGACTTCACTTCTTATGAGCACATCTTTTCCTACATTTCAAAATCTTTTCTTCTGTGAAAGGAAACATTGTTTTTGTTTTAAAAACAATCTTTATTATAAATGTTTTTGCAATACTTTCATTTTACCATAAACTGTCTGTTATTGATGAACCAGTGAATTACCAAGTTCCCTTTGTTATATTTTTCAGATCTGCCTGAAAGCGGAAAGAAATAGCTGTTCAACTTCTGCCTATGTCATCCATTAATTGTTATCAGCTGTCAACTGATCATGTTCCATTATTATTTTATTAAAGTTGTCTGCTGTAAATTGATCGAGTTGTTATGTTATTTCTATGAAAAATAATCATCACAAATCCTCGCTCTTTTTTCTATAGATTTGAGTAAAAAACTACCTTATAAAGCTCCCTATCATTATAAAATTGGAAAAAGGAGGTTTAATTATTATCAGACACTACTACTGTATAAAAACCAACATAAAATATATTTAAAGGTGGTGGATACGTATGTTATTATTATTTATTAGTTAATTGGTGTCCATGTTACGTACGCAACAAAATCAACAAAATTGCATCATTTTAAGGTTAATATGGTATTTATTTCCAAACTTCTTTCAAACTTGTTGAAAGTACTGTATTCTTTAACTATTAAACAAATGTATGTCCCAGTTAAAGGGTAGAAAATAGTTTAAAAAAAATAAAATTGGTTTCATATGTTCATCACAACGGTGTCCACTTTTGTTTCTCCATTATTTTGTTCTCATTCTATTTCATCGTCCCCTGAACCAAATGACATAAATATTAACTACATTATGAAACATTCCAGGCATATGAAATTGTGCAGAAGGATTTAATTTTCCAAAATTATAGAGTCCATGGACACCGCGTTATGAACACAACAATACAGGGCGGCTTTTTTCGACCCCCATTTTCTTGAAAACTCCTGTTGTAGTTATCTTCTCCATATAATTATATGAGAGGGCATATGCTACTCTTTAGAATACACTGCAAAAAACAGAGAAAAACTATATTTAAAATTTTAGTGTTGATGTCACACTTTTGGAACCAAGATCAAATTACCCCTCATGTATATTTGTCATTTACGCAACTCATTTGCATGCCAGAGTATATCACCTGTGCATACAATATTTTGGGTTTTAACTACCAGGAAGAAATCGGTAAAATCCCCAGAGCCAGAACAAAGTATATGACTATGCCAGGTTACAGCTTTAACATGTGACAACTATAACCATCTGTACCATTTTGCCAAAACCTAGCATCTGGGGATACACATGTCTACTAGTAAATAAATACAAACAATATTCAGCCATACCCTGGTATTAAACAATACAATTGTATGGCTGTGTGAGAAATAGTGACAATGTCTGGTGTGGTAAAAACCAGTCCATATCATTTGTAAATGAAACATTTTAAAAGCAAGTATTTGACCAAAGAAGTGCAAATAGGTGTTGATAATCTGGTATATCAGATTTCATCTAAGTGTTATTGTGTTGATGATAAGCAATGGTATGAACACAATCTAGAAAAATTAAAAAAGTGACACAAAATTATGAATTTTAAAGGTATGTAATTTTATGCATTAATTAAAATTGTACTAATACTGACTAATTATATCAATTATTACTATTGTCACCGTAACACTTTTTGTGGTTATCATGCATTTGTTCATATTATAGTAACATGATAAATGGTTAATTTAAAATACAGAATTATTATCAGTAAATAATTTTCTAGATGTAGCCATATGATAATGATAATGACCTCTATACCTTTGCCACACAGATAGAACAATTTTTGGTTGAAAATGAAAACATATCTGGAAATGAAATATTTGCTGTAACAAAAGAAATGAATGTAATGAAATAACAACCATAAAAGAAAAGTTTGATATTTTAATTGATGTAACCAAGGAAAATGAGTGTAACGATATAACAAACATAAAAGAGAAGTTTGGATATTGTCAGTGTTGTCATAGAGGAAAATGAGTGCAACGATATAACAACCATAAAAGAGATGTTGGATATTGTAAGTGTTGTCACAGAGGAAAATGAGTGTAACGATATAACAACCATAAAAGAGAAGTTGGATATTGCAAGTGTTGTCTCAGAGAAAAATGAGTGTAATGATATAACAACCATAAAAGATAAGTTGGATATTGCAAGTGTCGTCACAGAGGAAAATGAGTTTAACGATATAACAACCATAAAAGAGAAGTTGGATAGTGTAAGTGCTGTCACAGAGAAAAATGAGTGTAACGATATAACAACCATAAAAGAGAAGTTGGATAGTGTAAGTGCTGTCACAGAGAAAAATGAGTGTAACGATATAACAACCCTAAAAGAGAAGTTGGATATTGTAAGTGCTATCACAGAGAAAAATGAGTGTAATGATATAACAACCCTAAAAGAGAAGTTGGATATTGTAAGTGCTGTCACGGAGGAAAATGAGTGTAACTATAAAATAACAATAAAAGAGAAGATGGATATTATAAGTGTTGTAACAGAGGAAAATGAGTGTAATGATATGACAACCATAAAAGAGATGTTGGATATTGCAAGTACTGTCACAGAGGAAAATGAGTGTAACGCTATAACAACCATAAAAGAGAAGTTGGATATTGTAAGTGTTGTCACAGAGGAAAATGAGTGTAACGATATTGCAGCTATTAAAAAGAAGTCAGGTTATGTAAGTGCTATTACAGAGGAAAACGTACGTGATGATACAACAGCTGTAAAAAAGAAATCTGAAACTGTAAGTACTGTCACAGAGGATAATAAATGTAACGATGCAATAACCATGAAAGAGAAGACGGGTAATTAAAGGCTGTCACAGAGGAGAACAGACTTAATGATACAATAACCATAAAAGAGAAGTCGCATAATGTAAGTGCTGTCACAGAGGAAAACTAATGTAACAATACAACAACCATAAAAGAGAAGTATATCACAGAAGTAAACAAAACTGCTAGAAAGACAATGGAAAGTGAACTTGGAGGTAGAAGTGATAGTAAGAAACACTAAAATCCAAAGCGAATGCCTACAAGAAAAATATTAAAATACATTTCAAATTCTAATTATGTGTACCAACCAGTACATCCCAAATAATGATAGTGATGCTGTAACATTTGCCCCGAACAAAAACACAAGGATAGCAAGATTGCAAGGCAGAGAAGCCAAGTTCAAACCTGTACCTTACAATCAGTTGTGTACACACCATGTTCACTAGTAAATGTGATGTATTGCATAAACAAATGGTGTTGTTATATCTTGCCTATATATAGTGCTGGTGACAAAAGGGTAGCATATTATCTTTGATCAGAAATCAAACATTTCAATCTTTCAAGGTTGGAATCTTCAGTTGAACACATAATTCTATACTCAGGTGTATAACCTAGGCAAAACAGAAATCAGATCATGGCCACACGTATCTGTATTTCTGTAAAAACAATACCTAACATCAAAATAAATGACCATCAATGTCTTGAGAGTGGGCATAATGCACATGATATGCAATTGTATGTACGCAGCTATTGAAGTAAAAAAAGTCAAAATCAAATATCTTTTTAACAAGCTAGTGGGACACTGTGATATTTATGACACTGCAAAAAAAACGTCCTTACTACATAGTGACCCCGAAACATATGGATTTCAAAGAATGTCAGATATAAAACACCCAGAACAACAACACGGAAAATGGGTAAAAACAAAATAAACAGGCATAAAGTGGAGCGAATCATTTAAGATGGTCCAGATACGTGCCACTTCAAATATGATTTTGACGAATTAAGGGAATATCCGGAAGTGAAAATGATGCATAGTATATAGTCAAAAAAACAACTGCTGTATTTGTACAAAGCAAAATTACAAATATCAAGTGCAAAGAAAAAGGACACGAATTTGCTTTGTGATAGAATGGTGGAATACCATCCAAATTCAACGAGTACTAAAACTTAAACATGTCCCATGTAACAGCATAGATCTATATACATGTAATGGTAGAAGACAAGACAGTTGAACAGTGATAAAAAAAACATTCATTTAAATATTCAGTGTTCATGTACTTAAAAATACTCAACTCAATGTCTTAGTATTTAAACTGTTTGAAACTAGAAATATCCAGTGTGTATAGGAAAAATGATTATAATGATATCAGAACCACGAATAGCAAAAAGGCACGATTTGAGGTCTGATAGTAATACTATGTAATAGTATGTAAAATGTGTGTATAATAACTGTGTAAATGTTTCTTTCATCATAAAAAGAAAACATAATTACAGCCTTATATACCTGAATTGCATGTCTGTAGATTACGAGAAATATAATCACATTGTGTGTGATAAAAAACTCTTAATTGGTAATGCATCTATATGACTTTATCATGATTATAAATGTTATCAACCCACCAGATAACATGTTTTGTTTTAAAAAGTATCAGTATTTCTGCGACTTATGTTACAACCAGAACAGCATATGGCAATTTCCAGTGTTATGTCTTTATCTTATTAGATTTTTGTTATCAAGTTGTACTGCCATACCATTGTATTCATGTATACTCTTATATAGCAAAATAAAAATAGTACTTAACTCTTGCTTTTGTTAATGCCAAAATATTGTTTTGGTTAATACAACATTCTGCCTCTCCATTTATAAACAATTTGTTATCATGTCCTTAAAGCTAAAGACTGGTATAGTTATATACTAGGTTCTGGCATAAAATATTTTCAGAAATATCTGTTATTCACATATGCTAAATACATGCATCTATAGATACCAGAGTATGGTTGCCTGAAATAAAGAACACTTTTCATTTTGCTCAAAACCAGAACCTCTTATCGGTAGATAAGATGTTTAACCTATTCATAAATACTGCTTTTTAACTAAATTTATTTTACCAAAACCTAAATAGTCATATATGTCATCATTTGAAGAACAAATAATTTGAAACATATGTATATTACTAAATTATGTATTGATGAGTCAAATTGCTAAGAATTTTGTGTAAATATGGATTTTTTAACATTTGACAACGTTTTTTCACGTTCCTGAACAATTTCAAAAAACGTAGATACCAGGTTCTGGTTTTTAACAGACGAAATATAATGTACATATTGGTCTATTTATATCTTACGACAACATTACATATGCTAATACTCGATTTGCCATAATCCACGAAAACAGAAAGACTTAACTATCCTCTATAAGTAACGAGTTACTATCCTTTGCTATAAATATGCGCATGCGCGAAAGCAATTTCCTCTTTCTGTTTTCGTTCCCTCGTGCGAGGTAGGTAATTCGAATTCACTCGTAAAAATTGCTAACTTTCCACGGTTTCTTCGTTATATAGTGCGTTTTATTGTTTTATTAAGAAGCACATTCATTAGTTTGTAGTTGTGTTACTTCTTTTCAGCGAATAAATTCGCTTTACAGTTTTAATTCTCAATTTAAGTTCGCGAGAATTTCACTGTTAAATTATTAAAAAGTAAATAGTCGACGAGTTTCTTCGTCATTTAACAGTTTTTACAAATAATATGTGCAAACTAACCGGTGAAATTGTTCGCCAATTTTGTTTTATATTTCAGGATATTTGTACAACCTGCGTTTGTACAAAATGTTTTAACAAAGCTCAATCTTGGAAATCCAGGGATATCTCTTAACCCAGGTATCTTCACCACGGGGAGATATCCCTCAGATTCCAGGGGCCTTCCCATGGAGCTATGTCTCTTGGAGGAAGGCACCGTTGGTGTTAGAGCTACACCCTCCATAGACCTTCGACCTCCGGGTCAGTTTACAAGGAGTCTCAATGGGCTAGGTCTAGTACCGAAACCCAGAGAGTAACGGGTGGACGAAGACGCTCAAGGAGCTCCTCCACATTCGCTAGCTATCACTGTCCCAGCAGCTCTCTGCAGCAGCACAAGGACTTGAACAGCAGACGATCGAGAGATTTCCCTCAAAATCAGCTATCACTGTCCCAGCAGCGCACAACAGCAGCACAAGGACAGGAACAGAAGGCAATCGAGGGAAGACTTCCACTGAGAGTGGAAGGGAACATAGAAGAAATAGAGGTAAAGTTTCTTGTTCTTCATCTAAGGGAAGAGACACCGAATTTTCGGTTTTCTTTTACCCTTCTTATTAAAGGGACAGATCTAAGGGAGTCTCTATACTAGTTCTAATAGTCTTGGAAACTAACCAGTGGAATTCCAATGACATATCTATACATTACCCCCAATAATATATGTATACCTTACCGGATTTACCGGAATCAAATTTACAAAGGCACGTGGGGGGTGCCCTTTAAATAAAACAATGGTGTTTTAACCATGAAGAGTTTTCCCTAATTATTATAAGGGCCTTCCAATGGAGCAATGTATCTTGAAAGAAGGCATCTTTGGTGTTGGAGTTACACCCTCAGTTAGACCTTCGACCTACGGGTCAGTCTAAAAGGAGTCTCATAGGGCTAGGGCTGGTACCACAACCCAGAGATCTCGAGTACATTCTCACTCAACTAGATCTTATTTTTCCAGGGGTTTCACTCCTGATCACGTAGTCCCTTCACTCCCTGCTAACCAACTGCCAGTCCCCTTTCCAGGGGCGATGGTTGCTTCTCTTTCCATTGATGACAAGGCCATTTGGTCGAGAAATTGGGAACACCCTTTCCCCATTACTCAGAGATGTTTTCTCTGCTTAGAGATATATTTGGCCCTGAACTTTGTCTCACAGTGGTTTATACTTACACTACTGTTCAGGGTAACTCAGCCTTAGAATTTTATTTAAGACTCACACTCCACCTAACTCTATCCTTTCGCTACCACAGAGTAGTCAGGTACCTCATTTGATGACTATTTTACATCAGAGCTTAGAGAGGAAGATATGGTCCCTTATGGCCCTTCCTCTCACTTTTCTAAGGCTATTACGTCAGACAGGTTGGGCACGGATTTGAAGAACTGTAATTAATTCTTTACATTCGTTGGCATGTTAAGAAGTTCAGGCCCAATTTCACTCGGATATTATGGGGGCGGAGGTTGCTCTTCCGCAAGAGTGTTCGCCGGTCAACAGCACTCGATCGGTGTCCGCTTCCCTGAGGATGGTCGTTCGCACTCCTGTTACACGGAGGGGAGAACCCGTCGCTTTATAACATCTGTGGTATCTTGTCTATCCGGCAGGACCATAAACCGTCACCTGAAGCTCTCCTCGAGCTGCATCTATTCCTATAGTCAATGGTTAAGGACAACGCCAATATGATGGAGTATTTCGTCAGGCTTTCAATATTTCCTTTCTTTAAGGAGTCAGACTTTTCTGTTGGAGTAGAGTTCTCTAAACCAACAGCTGGTTTCTAGTCTGTAGGATGGACCATTTAACTCTTATACACTTCTTGGACTTAATTTCCAAGAAGTGGTTAAGATTCGTAGAATAGAGTTTGAGAACCCCTCGTTTCAACCATGGCCAAACTTCATACCAGACCTCCAGTATGGTTCCATTTATAGCTCCTCAAGCTCCATTCAGTAGGACTCCAGTAGTTGGGTCTTAAGGCCCCATTTTACTCGGGATCTTTCTTCCAGGGTTACTTTTAACCATAAAAGGAAGCAAGTCATACAGAGGCAGGGGCGAGGGCAGAGGAGGTCTAGTGCATTCTTATCTGGAGGACTGGTTCCTAACCTCCAATTCCAGGGACTTGGCTCTGCAACACTCAAGACATCTTCTATGTCTAATTCTAGAGCTGGACTTCCTTCCCAATGGGAACAAGTCGGTATTGGTTCTTTGTCAAATATTTACTTGCCTAAGAGCACACTTCCAACTACAGGAAGCTTTTTTGGATCCTTCTCTAGAAAGATTAAGATTATGTCAGGTAAAACTGGAACATCTTCTTTCAGTTCCCTCTGCCTCAGCCAGGGAACTTCTTTCATTCTTTCATTCATTCATTCATTTTTTAACAAGCCATATAAACATATTGCAGATGAGGGCAGTATTTCCGTCCCTACATCTTTTCTAGTGTCAGTACGAGGTCATTTGGTCACGCTAACCACGGACAACACAACCTTAGCTTCTTATGTGTACAAGAAGGGGGGGGGGGGGGGGGGGGGGGGTGCTCATGCTCAGGAGCTCTCAAACTTTGCAAAGGAGACTCTGACTTGGTACTCCCAAGTAAGGATCTCTCTCAGAGCCAGGTATATTACAGGCAAACTGAATATTCTGGTATATTCACTTTCCAGGAAAACCCAGATATTTCACACAGAAGGGATGGTACATCGATCTACACTAGATCAGGTGTTCCAACTTTGGGACACACCTTGTAGATCTATTTGCTACTCGGTTGATCAATCAACTCCCAACCTTGTTTCTCCAGTTTCAGATCCTCTGTCAGGGGCAGTAGACGCTCTGTCAATTCCTTGGCAGGGTCTGTTCAAGTAATACCGTCTTTCGTGGTGTAATGGTTAAGGCGTCCATCTCGAAAGCAGGTGGTCAGAGGTTCAAACCGCCTGGGAATTCCAGGTGCTGTAGACTAAAATGCATACCCTCCACCTCCACTTCTATCTTGGGTACTTCTGAAAGCACAGAGAGAAGACGGTTTGCTGCTGATGATAACACCATTTTGGACTGGACATCCATGGTTTCCTACACTGTTATCTCTATTAGTGGCTCCTCCAGTAGTATTCCCTCTCAGATGAGACCTGGTGTGTCTAGCTCTTGATCGGCTAGTTCACGCCAAGACAAGTGTTTCATCTTTACACCTGTCTCTTATCTAACGACATCTCGAAACAGAATGATTTGCTACTCGAGTTCTTTCAGTCGGTATTTCTAGAAGTTTTTCTACAAAATGTCTTTATGAGTACAGATAAAAAGGTTGGTTGGAAAAGGGTGTCAGGGTCATTGGATCTATGCAGTCACACTTTTCAATTATCTATCAGATTTCTTGTGTCACTTTTCAAAGATAAAGGTCTTTCACCATCTTCAGTTTAAGATTATTGTTCAGCCATTTCTGTAACACTTAGGCAGGTTACAGGAAAGTCTGATAGTCGTCTACTTTCTAACATAGTTAGAGAATCCCACTTCTTTTTATGTCACTCCAGAAGGGGACTGTCTCCAGGTCCTGTAGGCTATTTCAGGTCCTACATCCGAACCACTTATATCTTGTTTGAGATTGGGATTAACTTTTAAAACTACTTTCCTGTTAGCTATAACTTCAGGTATTGACGTAGTGAGCTACATGCATTATCAGGAACTTAAGATTCCATTTACTTCGCGGTAGGTGGCCCTTCCATTACGTTGCTTTTCTTTCCAGGGTTTCTCTCATAGCATTAACCTCCTTTGGTTGCTATTCAACAACTGGTTATTCCAGCCCTACCTACAAACACCTCAGGTGACGAGATTTCTTCTTCTGGTTTATGTCCAGTGAGAACATTAAAATCTACTGAGATAGCTCTAAGGCATGGCGCAAGTACAGGAAACGACTTTTTATGCTTCTCTCCCAGAAACCACAAGAGAGTTTTCTCTTGCTTTCATATCAAGAAGGATTGTAGGGACTATTATGTCTTCTTATGAGTTAGAAGAAGTAGTACTTCCATGAGCAAACCCAACAGCACACGAAGTTAGAACATTGTCTTCTTCTCTTGCTTGGCTGAATTCCAATTCTCAGGATCGTATCCTATGAGCATGTTACTGGAGTTCCCATAACTCCTTAACTAAGTTCTATATAAGAGATTACTCATCTTTTTATATTTCCCGACTCTAAGTTCTGTTGTGGTAGCTCAGTTTGTGATCAGAGGTGAACCTCTAGATTGAGTTTGTTTTTAACAAACTTTATGGTTTTAGACTACATAATCTAGCTCCTTTTGGTGGGTGTTTTATGTATCAGGATTCCTGATCAAATAAATTTATTTACATTTTAATTTTCATCTTACTGATATTCGTTAATCTAGGATTTATGTTATGTTTCTCTAACATAATATATCAATGTATCAATACATGGATCTCCTAATCAACTTCTGAAGTTCTGATTTTGTAGATTTATGTAAGTATATATATAAGATAGATATATATTACTTAAAATATTTTGACCTTTTGACTGCCGTGTCTCCAGGTATCTTTGACTAGAATTTCTTCAGTCTACACAGGCAGAGTAAGTTATTTCTGCTACTTTATAATATGGAATGGATTACAAGCTGTACTTGTTGGAATGAAGGTCTTCTACAACTAGACACTTTGGTCTTCTCCTACTTCGGAGATGTTACAGCACTTCCAGATGGTTCTACAAAGTATGTAAGTTTTGTAGCACTGTTAAAGTTTATTTAGTTTAGTTCTATGTTAAAATTCATAACTGATTTTTACATGACTTATCTTAGTTTCTTAAGATAATTTTTTTACAGGCTCCCCTGTTCCCTTTTATTTTGACTTATCTATCCTCTCTTCCCCATGCTTTTATGTTAAAGTCAGCATATGTCATGTTGTTGTAAGATATAAATAGACCAATATAGAAAATTTGAGTTAATTTTACTATTTGTCTATAGTATACTTACGACAACATTACAAGCCCTCCCCTCCTCAGAAAGAGGAAGTTGCTTTCGCGCATGCGCATATTTATAGCAAAGGATAGTAACTCGTTACTTATAGAGGATAGTTAAGTCTTTCTGTTTTCGTGGATTATGGAAAATCGAGTATTAGCATATGTAATGTTGTCGTAAGTATACTATAGACAAATAGTAAAATTAACTCAAATTTTCTATGTTTAACATAGACATGTTAGTACTAATATTAAAAGGTTGCTCTATTATTTTGTCAGACTTTATAATTAATTTAGACATAAAATGTTGATTTTAGATTTAAAAATGAAATAGAAGGCATGTCCTTTTTAGCTCACCTGAGCACATGCTCTGGGTGAGCTATTGTGACCACTAACCATCCGTCATCCATTCACATTTACTTCAAACACTCTCTCCTTAACCATGATGGAAGTTGATATTTGGCATGGATGTCCTTGGAAGCTCATCTACCAAAGGTGTTCAACGAATTCAATTTGATTTCATGATATTGCTCAGTTGTCCGATCCCAACCTTGTGAAGCTGGATGATAATCTTGCTCATACATCCAAAATTAGTTTAAAAACAAGAGGCCTAGGAGGGCCTGATGACGCTCTACTGACTCATAGTAGCCATAGCACTTTTTGAAATTCTCCTATGCAATATAAATATCGGGGCGGGGTCATTTTTAACCCTAGGGACAAGATTTGAACAAATCTAAAAAAACTATAGTTGGTCATCATTACTACATAAACATTTTGAAAATATGTTGGACCGTTCATGAGAAGAAGATTTTTTAAGTTTTGGACTATTTTTAGTAACGGTGGCCATCTTGAATTTCAGTTCGAAAAAAACAAAACAATCTTCTGTATAGTCTCCTATGCAACAGAAACATGCGTGTGAAGTTTCAGTTTAATTGGCCACGTGGTTTCAGAAGAGATGAAAGAAAAAGAGAATTTCTTGTTTTCCCTTAGTATCCCTATGTAAAATTCTAAGTCCCCTTACAGGGCCCCTATAAATTTTAGCCCCTTAATTCTTATCTGCAATCAAACCCCTACACATAGGGATAATTTATGCCAAATATGTGCAAATCTGACATGCCGGTTCTTAACCCTTTACTTCATAGATACGCGTTTTCACGCACCTATCACAGAATGCCTTTGAAAACAGTGCAGGAAGAGTTCAGATTGCTCGTAACGAGCAATCTGAACACTTCCTGCACTGTTTTCCACTCTGTCAGTTAATATAAACATAATTCACCCAATAATTCAAAAGCTTTCTATATTAGGTGTCTAAAAGTGTTTATATTAGAGGTGTCCTAAGGCGTCTATATGAAGTAAAGGGTTAAGAAAACGATTTTAGTAAATCCCAATTTGTACCCTTTTGGGACCCCTCCTGACCCCTTAAGACAGTGGAACCCAGTCATTTTTACAAAATCTGAACCTCCTTCACCTAACAATGCTTCTGTTAAGATATAGGCAAAATCATTTCCATTTAAAAAAAAAAATGTGTCCCCTAATTGAACCCTCGGGGAGGGATCATATTTAACCCTAGGAACACCATTTGAACAAAACTAGCAAAACTATAGTTGGTCATCATTACTACATCAACATTTTGAAAATCTGCTGGGCCGTTCATGAGAAGAAGATTTTTTAAGTTTGAGACTATTTTTAGTATCGGTGGCCATCTTGAATATCAGATCGAAAAAAAATATCTTCTGTATAGTCTCCTATGCAACATAAACATGCATGTGAAGTTTCATTTTAATTGGCCCAGTGGTTTCAGAATAGATGAAAGAAATAGAGAAATTTCTGTTTTCCAATAGTATCCCTATGTAAAATTCTAAGTCCCCTTACAGGGCCCCTATAAATTTTAGCCCCTTAATTCTTATCTGCAATCGAACCCCTACACATAGGGATAATTTATGCCAAATATGAACAAATCTGACATACCGTTTCTTAAGACAAGAGGCCAAAGAGGGCCTGAGGACGCTCTACTGACTCATAGTGGCCATAGCACTTTTTGAAATTGTACTATGCAATAGAAACATTAGGGCGGGGTCATTTTTAACTCTAGGGACACCATTTGAACAAATCTAACAAAACTATAGTTGATCATCATTACTACATAACATTTTGAAAATCTGTTGGACTGTTCATGAGAAGAAATTTTTTTAAGTTTTGGACTATTTTTAGTAACGGTGGCCATCTTGAATTTTAGATAGAAAAAAAAATCTTTTGTATAGTCTCCTATGCAATAGAAACATCCATGTGAAGTTTCAGTTTAATTGGCGTAGTGGTTTCAGAATAAATGAAAAAAAAGAGAATTTTCTGTTTTCCCACAGTATCCCTATGTAAAATTCTAAGTCCCCTTACATGGCCCCTATGTATTTTAGCCCCTAAATTCTTATCTGCAATCAAACCCCTACATATAGGGTTAATTATATCAAATATGTACAAATCTGACATACCGATTCTTAAGAAAACGATTTTACTAATTCCCAATTTGTACCCTTTTGGGGCCCCTCCTGACCCCTTAAGACATAGGAACCCAGTCATTTTTACAAATCTGAACCACCTTCACCTAACAATGCTTCTGTGAAGATATAGGCAAAATCATTTCCATTTAAAAAAAAAAAAAAAAAATATTATATTGACATGTGTCCCCTAATTGAACTCTCGGGGCAAGGTCATTTTTAATCCTAGTGACACCATTTGAACAAATCTAACAAAACTACAGCCGTTCATGAGATTTTTTAAGTTTTGAACTATTTTTAGTAACGGAGGCCATCTTGAATTTCAGATCGAAAAAAAAAATCTTCTGTTTAGACTCCTACGCAATAGAAACATCCATGTGAAATTTCAGTTTAATTGGCCTTGTGGTTTCAGAACAGATGAAAGAAAAAGAGAATTTTCTGTTTTCCCATAGTATCCCTATGTAAAATTCTAAGTCCCCTTACAGGGCCCCTATAAATTTTAGCCCCTAAATTCTTATCTGCAATCAAACCCCTACACATAGGGATAATTTATGCAAAATATTAACAAATCTGACATACCGGTTCTTAAGACAATAAATTTAGTAATTCCCACTTTTTACCCTTTTGGGGCCCCTCCTGACCCCTTAAGACAGTGGAACCCAGTCATTTTTACAAATCTGAACCTCCTACACCAAACAATGCTTCTGTGAAGATATAGATAAAATCATTTCCATTTTAAAATAAAATAATAAAAAAATATTATCATGACATGTGTCCCCTAATTGAACCCTTGGGGCAGGGTCATATTTAACCCTAGGGAAACCATTTGAACAAATCTAACAAAACTATAGTTGGTCATTATTACTACATAAACATTTTGAAAATCTGTTGGGCCATTCATGAGAAGAAGATTTTTTAAGTTTTGGACTATTTTCAGTAACGGTGGCCATCTTGAATTTGAGATCGAAAAAAACAATCTTCTGTATACTCCTATGCAACAGAAACATGCATGTGAAGTTTCAGTCTAATTGGCCTAGTGGTTTCAGAACAGATGAAAGAAAAAGAATTTTCTGTTTTCCCATAGTATCTCTATGTAAAATTCTAAGTCCCCTTACAGGGCCCCTATAAATTTTAGCCCCTAAATTCTTATCTGCAATCAAGCCCCTACACATAGGGATAATTTATGCAAAATATGAACAAATCTGACATACCGGTTCTTAAGAAAACGAATTTAGTAATCCCAAATTTTTATCCTTTTGGGGCCCCTCCTGACCCCTTAAGACAGTGGAACCCAGTCATTTTTACAAATCTGAACCTCATTCACTAACAATGCTTCTGTGAAGATATAGACAAAATCATTTCCATTTTAAAAAAAAAAAAATAAAACAATATTATAATGACATGTGTCCCCTAATTGAACCCTCGGGGCGGAGTCATATTTAACCCTAGGGACACCATTTGAACAAATCTAACAAAACTATAGTTGGTCATCATTACTACATAAACATTTTGAAAATCTGTTTCACCCTCTGGCCACCATTTTTTTTGACGAATCAAGATGGCTTGAACAATCTTGGTAAAGGGTCACCCAAGGATCATTTCTGTGAAATGATTTTAAAATCGAGTCAGTTGTTTCTGACAAGAAGATTTTTTTAAAATTTTACTATAGCTTATATAGTAAACTAACCCCACCCCCTGGCCGCCATATTTTTTGACGAATCAAAATGGCTTGAACAAACTTGGTAGAGGGTCATCCAAGGAACATTTCTGTGAAATTATTTTAAAATTGAGCCAGTAGTTTCTGACAAGAAGATTTTTAAAGTTTTTACTTATTAAACTTGCCCCACCCCCTGGCGGCCATGTTTTTTGACAAATCAATCAAGCTTGAACATTGGTAGAGGGTTACCAAAGGAACATTTCCATAAAGTTATATCAAAATTGGTCCAGCGGTTTCAGAGGAGAAGTTGTTAGAAGCTAAAAGTTAACGACGGCCAACAGCCGACAGACGACGGACACCAGGCCTTCAGCTCAGGTGAGCTAATTAACTAATTGATACATCAGTATCTGTACAAACAGCAATCATGAGTTGAAACATCAAAAATAAACAATTATAAATGACATGTACTTGAGTCATATGTTATCATTGTGTTTCTGTACATTATTTGGAAATATGAAATATATTGGCATATATGTCTTCTGTACATTAATTCAAAATTCGCATGAGTTCACATGACATTATTTTGTTTGAACACAGACAATGAAACATGAGCCCATACTGATATTAATTTGTTTGAGGCATCATGGTGGACTGTGGATGGAAGCAGACCAACAACTTGATGCAATTTATTGTGGCTAGATTATGAGTAGTTAAACTGAATTGTTATCCAAATGATAGACAAGTTTGTAGATACAGCACTGGTAGCAATCCTATAGCACTCAGCACCTGTGTGAATGGGAAAGGCAGCTACACAGCCAGTTGCATTCACCAAAACTGACACTAATAGCATGATATATACTTAACTGTGGCAACTGCATATACATAAAGACAGGAGATACAGCAGTCATGCTTTCAATCCTCAAATAACACACCCTTCATATACACACTCTCTCTTACTCTAGGTCAAAGGCAAAAATATACAGAGAATTATTTTTTTATTCATTTTCAAAACAAGGAGAACTGGGAGAAAAATATGGAGTGAACCGTTGCCTTTGAATGGGGTTATGAAAAGGGATAGTGAGCAGTCTGTGACTGGTTATTATGAAAAAGGACTAAGCTGTCGCTGTCTGTGATTGGGGTTATGAAAAAGGATTGAGCGGTCTGTGACGGGGGTTATGAAAAAGGACCAAGTTGTCACTGTCTGTGACTGGGGTTAAAAAAAAGCGTGAGCTGTCTGTAACTGGGGTTAAGACATGAGATTGAGCTGTCTGTGACAGTGGTAATGAAATGGTAGTGAGTGCCTGTGACTGGGGTTATGAAAAAGGATTGAGCTGTCTGTGACTGGGGTTATGAAAAGGGAGATAGCTGTCTGTGACTGGGGTTATTAAAAGGGAGTGAGCTGTCTGTAACTGGGGTTATGAAAAGGGAGTTAGCCATCTGTGACTGGGGTTATGGAAAGGGAGTTAGCCATCTGTTACTGGGGTTATGAAAAGGGAGTAAGCCATCTGTGACTGGGGTTATGAAAAGGGAGTAAGCCATCTGTTACTGGGGTTATGAAAAGGGAGATAGCTGTCTGTGACTGAGGTTATTAAAAGGGAGTGAGCTGTCTGTGACTGGGGTTATGAAAAGGGAGTTAGCCATCTGTGACTGGGGTTATGAAAAGGGAGTTAGCCATCTGTTACTAGGGTTATGAAAAGGGAGTTAGCCATCTGTGACTGGGGTTGTGAAAAGAGAGTAAGCCATCTGTTACTTGAGTTATGAAAAGGGAGTAAGCCATCTGTGACTTGGGTTATGAAAAGGACTGAGCTGTCTGTGACTGGGATCATGAAAAGGGAGTTAGCTGTCTGTGACTGGGGTTATAAAAAAGGACTGAGCCATCTTTGACTGGGGCTATGAAAAGGGAGTTATGAAAATAGGAGTCAGCTGTTGGTGTCAGGGGTTATGAAAAAGGAATGAGCTGTTGGTGATGGGTTATAACAGGAGGGCAAAGATGGCCCTATATCGCTCACTTGACTGACCTTGAGTCACCCAACTTAAGTAGATTATATAATACATGTACACTCAAAATTCCAGAAAAACGAGATGGGCGAGTAGTTAAATTTTGATACGTTTTGAAAATGTAACAGATGCGTAGAAGATTTCAAACTTGGTAGAGGTTCACCCATGTCAGTGAAATTACATCAAAATCAGGTCAGTATATTCTGACAAGAAGGCTTTTAAAGTTTTTACTATAGCTGCCTATATAGTTAACTAGCACCTCACTGTGGCGGTCATGTTTTGTAACAAATCACAATGGCTTGAACAAACTTGGGAAAGGGTCACCCAAGAATCATTTCTGTGAAATTGTTTTAAAATTGATACAGTGGTTTCTGACAAGAAGATTTTAAAGTTTTTACTATAGCTTATATAGTATAGTATACCCCACCCCCTGGCCGCCTTTTTTTTTGACGAATCACTACAGTTTGAACAAACTTGGTGAAGGATCCTCCCTCCAAGGAACATTTCTGTGAATTTTTTTTTAAAAAATCAAGCCAGTAGTTTCTGACAAGAAGATTTTTTAAGTTTTTACTATAGTTTATAGAGTAAAACCCCATCCCTAGCCGCGATGTTTTTTGAAGAATCAAGATGGCTTGAACAAACTTGGTAGAGTGTCACCCAGAGAACATTTCTGTGAAATTATTATAAAATCGAGTCAGTAGTTTCAGACGAGAAAATTTTTTAAGTTTTTACTATAGCTTATATAGTAAACTAACCCTACCCCTAGTCGCCATGTTTTTTGATGAATCAAGATGGCTTGAACAAACTTGGTAGAAGGTCACCCAAGGAACATTTCTGTGGAATTATTTTAAAATCGAGCCAGTTGTTTCTGACAAGAAGATTTTTTAAGCTTTTACTATTGCTAATATAGTAAACTAACCCCACCCCCTGGCTGCCATTTTTTTTTACGAATCACTACGGTTTGAACAACTTGGTGAAGGATCTTCCAAGGAACATTTCTGTGAAATTATTTTAAAATCCAGCCAGTAATTTCTGACAAGAAGATTTTTAAGTTTTTACTAATTAAACTTGCCCCGCCCACTGGCGGCCATGTTTTTTGACGAATCAAGATGGCTTGAACAATCTTGGAAGGATCATTTCTGTGAAGTTATATCAAAATTGGCACAGTGGTTTCAGAGGAGAAGTTGTTAGAAGCTAAAAGTTAAGACGGACAACAGACGACGGCCGATGGCCAACGGCCGACACACACCAGGCGATCACAAAAAAAGGGCAATAATTTACATTATATTCATGCAAGAGTCATCTAACTTAGTTATTGTAGTAGGTTTGATGGCTGGGAAGTTTTGTTTAAAGTTTCAAGTCAATACATAAAAATGGTTCTGAGATAAGAACTTGCACGAAAAACTTTAACGAAGGTGTGACGATGGCATCTGGCTAAGTAAAATAGCTCTCTGTTTTTCAAATAGTCAAGCTAAAAACACAAACTATAATTTTCAATAAAATAAAAAATCATACATGATATTGTCAGCCATCCATGTATATGACTTTTATATACAAAGTATACAATGGCAGACTTGGCAATGTTCCAATTGCAAGATATCTCTTCTGTTACTGCAAATAATCTGATTATACCTACACCCATTGTTACAGAAACATGACCCAATACAGGACAACTTACCAATGAAATATTGTACCAAGCTGACATAGTCCTATACCAATTAATATTTGCTGTATGTTTTTTGAGATAATAAAGTTGCCTCTATTCAAAGGGAGTTATCCTAAAACAGTTCCATGGCAACTTTAATTTCATTATTATTTTCAGCTGAGATTTACACTGAAATGTAAGATCTATGTATAGAGTCTTAATCGATATATATATATATGCCTTTCTCCACAATTTTTATTTCTATGAATATGTGTGCAGTATTTTGCTTGTAGTCTAATATTTACAGATACAACTAATGAAACATACATCAATTTATGTGAAATTTTCAATCATAATCTCATAAAATGTTCAAATAAAGTTACACCTTTATTTGTATAAAACAGGATATAAAACTAACTAATTAACAACTTTGCTATACAATAGCTGCATTTAAAAACAAACATGAAAGTTGTTTCTATTTTTCGTTATATTGTGTTAATGAATGTATGAATGAATAGGGTTTCACGGCATACCAACACATTATAGGTTAATATTGTGTTAAGCCTTGCACACTTAATTCAATACATTCTAGTTTTACTTTTTCTAGATATGCATCACTATGTTCATGTTGAAGAATGACAGGTTGTTTTCATTAAAATAAAACTTTGAAATTTGCTTCTACAATTTCAATGTGCACCTTAAGTCACCTTATAAACTGCATGTGATTCCTAACTTTTAAGGAAATCCTGCAGTGACATCATCTTGAATAGAAATTTAGATGGCATTTGGTTGATTTGTAAACCACTCCTGAAAATGTAACACACAGGTACAAACAAGACCCCTCACACTGCTATTGAAGATTACTCCAGCAAAATATAAATTGTATGGCCAAGGTCGACTGTGTCAAAACAATAACTATAAAAGTTGTATACAGTAGACTACATCTAAGTATGGGGATAGCCCATTCCTGACTACCATGAGTCTGCTTGTTTGACAAAACAGAGGATAATACATGCATGTCTAGACATCTTTAAAGGATGCCCGGTATAACTATATGTTGGACATGCCAATCCCCCTCACCCAAAATAAAATTCTTGTACTGTCCACTTCCTGTCAATGCTCTCTATCATTATAGCATTCACTTCAAAACTTTTCAAGGTAAGCTCCAAATGAGGGAAAATAACAAAGGGGAATAATCTGCGGACAAGCATAATAAAATATATAATAACGGTAGATAATTAAAAAATGGGCAAGGTAGAGCTATAGTTCTTTAACAATGCACTTCCTCTCAATGTCCTCTATCATTGTGTGAAATATCAACTAAATCCCTTCAACACTTTTTGAGTTATGTTCCGGACTAGCATAATAAAATATAACGAAAATTATTTGCGCGCAACAAGCCGATAATATACACAATAAAGCTTGGAACCAATCACTCTTGTGAAGTTTCAGCCAATGGTTGCCATAAAATAGCGACCACAAAAAATATGTATGAAAAATTCAAAGGGGCCAACTCACTGAAAAATTATTCTCGCACAACATGCCAACACTACGCACAACCCGGCTTGGTACCAGTCACCGTTGTGAAGTTTCATTGAATGCAGGCCAATGGTTGCTGAGAAATAGTGATCACAAAAATTGTCTGCAGACGGAAAAAATATACATGAAAATTCAAAGGGCCATAAACTCATTGAAAAATTATTCTTGCGCAACATGCCGACAATATGCACAACTAGGCTTGGTACCAGTCACCCTTGTGAAGTTTCATTGAATTCCGGCCAATGGTTGCTGAGAAAAAGTGATCACAAAAATTGTCCACAGACTGATGGCCAGATGTTTCTCTCAATGTCCTCTGTGTGAAATATTAACTAAATCCCTTGAACGCTTTTTGAGTTAAGTTCCAGTGTATAGTAAAATATAAATCAATGGCCTGAGGGAAGGCTCGCTGCTTGTGTTACGTCGAAAATGTAGGTTTGGAAAATTGGAAAACTTTAGATTTCTGATATGTTAAAAGGCAATTCATTGGGATTTAGAAAAGAATGTGGTGTGTTTAATATTTCTTTTGTGTATAAATAATATCCTGCATACAATACAGAGTCCATATCAATACTTTACCAACAGTAGCTATCAAACGGTTTTATTAATGCATTTGAAAAAATGCAAACACCATGGTACACACCGTCTTCCGTGTGAAAATTGACTAAATATTTGATGACCCTGGTGAAAATATCCATTTCAGGACATTTTGTAAACTGGTAAGGTGGTTGTCCAGGATTCCTTTCTTCCACATAAAAGTTATCAACATGAACAACATATATGAAAGCTTCACAAACAAACCTTTATATTCTGATGTTTCTCCAAAATCGAAAGGATTGAGTAGTGATGTACAACTCCAGTCAATTCTAATATCTCCAGTTCAATAGTTATGATTTATGGATAACGGAATGCATTCAGCACAAAATGTTCCTGATTGTCTAAGAATATACAATACATATCCATAACTATTTGTCTAGACCAAAACAAACATGACCTACTTATAGATTTACGTGTATATTGACTTGAGCTATGTTCGATTCTCATATAGCTTTCAATCAACAAAATAAATAATCAATAAATAGCATTATAAACGGTGTTGTGTGACCTACATTTAATCAATCTAAAAAAAACACACAGAAACACAACAAACATAACGGTCGGATGACCTAATTAACCGTTAAAAATGTTCATCAATACACTGCTTGCATAAGATGACAGATTGGCGCATTTTTCTATAAACAACAAATGTAGCCCCGAACCTAATTTCGTTATTTTACTATCAAAATTAAGAGGACAATCCGTAGTGAATAAAATTTCACTAACAATCACTATTTACTCAAACTACGAGTTATTATATCGAAAACATGTCAATATTTCACCCCATTAATGGTTACATGTTGAATGGTAGTAGAGATTATATCACCCCTGCCAGATGACATCACTATGCATAGAAGTAAATGCGTAAAACATTTTTTTATTAATGAAAATTGCCGCGTTTTTTTAGAGCACAGCGAATTAAGTGTATTTTACCGCATTTCCATAGAAATTGTATGCTTCCCGTATCGTATTTTTGAACTTTTGTAAAGAAAAATATCCACAATAAATAAAAAACTGTGAAACTTTTGTTGTATAATACGTCCTCTGCTATGGTAAATGGGTGTTGAAAGTTGTGAATTACTTTATCGGTCGGATGAATATGGCGGTTTCTGCCATACATAGTTTGTATAACAGATTGCTAGCAACAAAATGATCTAGGTGGGTTATCGCTTTTCGTCTTGTAAAAACTAGTGAAAAGTAATGTATCAAACCATAATGTCCAACAACGATACTGGCAGGTAATCGTTTTTTCGTCCTTCCCATACGCTTGAGTTTATACGAAAAAGTTGTACACCAGTCAATGTTATTTTCAAAATGGCATCGTGTGTGCGAAATATACAAAAACAAACAAATACTTTACTGGATTATTTTGAAAGTAATCAATTGCATACCCCCGAACAAGGAATAAATGTGGAAAAGCACATTATAAAGCTATTGATAAATGAACTGACTGAAAATCCAAAACATGTTCAGAAAAAAAGTAAAAAAACAACATGATGGACATACTGTCAACGACAAGACCTTTGCTGAATGAAAGAAAGTCAAATTTTCGTGGTTAGTCGTAAACAGAATTGAGGACGACATGTTCCTAATCAACTAATATTTTATGTATAATATTAAAATGATATTGCTGTTTATGCAGCCTGTTTTATATTCACTGTCTTAACCCTTTACTTCATAAAGACGCATTCTGAAGACCCTACCCCCCGCTTCATAAATACGCATCTGGACATCTGGTACATGTCCTTCATAAAGACGCATTTGGACGCATGGTCTCATTCTCATAAAAAAGCATTTCGATGCTTTCTATTTTCAATCACAAAAACAACACCTTTTAATTTATTTTTCAGAGATCATAAGTTTATATTTGTGTAGTGCAACATTTCAAAAAGTAAATTTACGGAAGACATAATATGGTTACTATTTAAAGTTTTTATAAAAATAGCGTCTATTTGCATATAGTGTCATATCAGTGACCATGCAGTGTCATTGAATTGACCAGACTTACGCGGGAATAACACAAATATCACCAATTTAAATCGCAAAAGAAATACATTTCAATTTATTTTTCAAGGACCGGATGTTTATATTCATGTAGCATTGCATTTCACACAGTTAAATTATGCATGACATCAGAGGTTAGAATTAAATATAGCGTCCAATCGTAAATAGGGTCACATCAGTGATCATGCAAGGTCATCGAATTGTCCATGCTTACGCAGGAATAACAAAATTCTCCACATTTGCAATCGCTAAAACAATACATTTCAGTTTATCAATGATCACGCGAATTCATTGCATTGTCCAGATTTACACGAGAATAACAAAAATCTCCCCATTTCCAGTTGCAAAAACAATGTTTCAATTTATTTTTCAATGACAGGTGTTAATATTCGTGTAGCATTGCAGTTTGCGTAGTAAAATTATGCATGACACCATAGGTTACATTTAAAAATACCGTCCAATCGTAAATACACATGCCAGCGATCACGGGAGGTCATGGAATTTTCCAGAAAGAAATAGGTTAGCTCTATTTTCTGAAAATGTACATCGGCATATTTTGATTTTTTTGCGTGCTGACTGTGATAATTGACCTGGTAATAAATCAATGTTTGTTTTGATTGCGATTACTGGGATAGAATCATGTACGCTACCGTGGCTTACCGTTATGGTTTCGGGCGATTAGAAGTTGGGGAGGGGGTGTCGTAAATTATGTCAGTTTGCAGTTCAGCAATTTACCAAAGCCATGATATATGTCCTGGGGGTATATGGACTAATCAAATGAACGCGCCAATATGCGACAATACTGGTTTGTTTTCACAGCTGAGACCCGTGACCAGAATTTTTATACCATGAAGGGGCAATAAAACTATAAGGCGTTCCAGATCAGCATGATTTCTGCTGGTCATTATAATAAGGTAATTATTTTTTTAATTATCTGTTCGTCTTTGAAAGATCCCGTTCTAATTAATTTGTCGGGCCCGATTACCTCAGTCGGTTACGCGTCTGACTTTCACTCCAGGGGTCGTGAGTTCGAATCCCCCACCCGGCAACAGTCTCCGTGATGATTGATATACGACACTGTGTCCTTATCATTCGTCTCTCACCACTGATTCAAGTGGGAAAGTGATCAGTTACTTGCGGAGATGGGGTGTGCTCGAGTACTGGTTAATCCCAGGAAACAGTGGTTAGGTTAACTGATCGTCTGTTAGCCCTCGATGGCATAAAAATGACGCTAAGTATTCAATCAATCAATATTCAATCTAATTAATTTGTAAATATTTATACGCATTACCGATTTAGATTAATTTTGAATTCATGTCCGATTCTAACTTTGACTGTCTGATCTGATCTGATGACAGAAGCAATTTATCTACATACAAGTAGATCTACATGTAAAAATAATAGCATGGGGATTCTTTTTAAAAAGAATATATCTATTTAACCATTCCTATTTAAATTATTTGATTAAGTTTATTTGTTTGAATTATATTAGATAAAAAAATATCATTGTAAAAAATTGGTATGTATAAACGTGTCAAAATTAACAAATGGCCCAAGAGGGCCTGAGGTCGCTCTACTGACTCATAGTGGCTATAGCACTTTTTGAAATTGTACTATGCAATAGAAATATCGGGGTGGGGTCATTTTTTAATCTAGGGACACCATTTGAACAAATTTAACAAAACTATTGTTGGTCATCATTACTACATAAACATTTTGAAAATGTGTTGGACCGTTTATGAGAAGAAGATTTTTTAAGTTTTGGACTATTTTTAGTAATGGTGGCCATCTTGAATTTTAGATAGAAAAAATAAATCTTTTGTATAGTCTCCTATGCAATAGAAACATCCATGTGAAGTTTCAGTTTAATTGGCATAGTGGTTTCAGAATATATGAAAAAAGAAGAAGAAATGTTTCTGTTTTCCAACAGTATCCCTATGTAAAATTCTAAGTCCCCTTACAGGGCCCCTATATATTTTAGCCCCTAAATTCTTATCTGCAATCAAACCCCTACACTTAGGGATAATTTATGCAAAATATGAACAAATCTGACATATCGGTTCTTAAGAAAACGAATTTAGTAATTCCCAATTTGTACCCTTTTGGGGCCCCTCCTGACCCCTTAAAAGTGATCACAACTGCTCATCAATAGGTGAGTTAAAATGCATTAGAACATAATTAGTTTGTGTTACAAGATACTACACAGTCTTGGTGTACATACTGTGTATTACTGTTGTCAGAGTCATCAGACATGTGTATATTATTATATATTGTGATAAAAGAAAAAAATTATAGAATTTCTGTCAACCTGTTGTTTTTATCTCTTATAATAATGTCAATATTATGTTATACATATTTGGTGATTGTACTTCATAATTCTAATGCAGTTTTGGATGCTACTTTTTGCACTCCTATTATTAAATTGTACTAAAACTCATTTAATATGAATCAAATAATACAAGTATGTGGGCTTCCACTACAACTAAACATGAATGAAGAATCAAGCAATAATGACTTGTCATTATGTTTATGTGGGGCAAAAACACAGAGATATACTGAACCACAATACCAAATCTGTTATCCAGCCAAGTTGATCATTTTAATACATACCTATTGTTTGTTAAAATTAACTGCTTGTTAAAAACTGGCAGATATGATTAAGTAAATGACTATCTAGATGACCCTGGACAAGCTTATAGACCATCCTAAACCAATATTAATGGGTTTGCAGTTGTCAGAATAAATTATATTTCAAATTTTAAAGTTGCTTTTGAGCATAAAATGACAATCTAACCGTTGTCAAGATTCTATTTTTTAAAACAGTAATGGAAAGGTAAGAATCACCCGCAATAATGGAAAGGTGAGTGATAAATCGTCCACACTAATGGGAAGTGATGAATCACCCACAATAATGGAAAGGTAAGTGATGAATCACCCACAGTAATGGAAAGGTAAGTGATAAATCGCCCACAGTAATGGAAAGGTTTGTGATGAATCACCCGCAATTATGGAAATGTAAGTGATGAATCAACAAAAATAGTTGAAAGGTAAGTGATGAATCACCCACAGCAATGAAAGGTAAGTGATGAATCACCTACAATAATGAAAGGGAGAGTGATAAATTGTCAACACTAATGGAAAGTGATGAATCACCAATAACAATGGAAGTTAAGTGATGAATCACCTAAAGTAATGGAAAGGTAAGTGATAAATCATCCACAGTAATAGAAAGGTAAGTGATGAATCATCCACAGTAATGGAAAGGTAAGTGATCAATCGCCCACATCAATGGAACATTAAGTGATGAATCATCAACAATAATGAAAAGGTGAGTGATGAATCACCAAAATAATGGAAAGGTAAATGATGAATCACCCACAATAATGGAATAAATCACCCACAATAACGGAAAGGTAAGTGATGAATCGCCCACAGCAATGGAACATTAAGTGATGAATCACCAACAATAATGAAAACGTGAATGATGAATCACCAAAATAATCGAAAGGTAAATGATGAATCACCCACAATAATGGAATAAATCACCCACAATAATGGAAAGGTAAGTGATGAATCGCCCACAGCAATGGAACATTAAGTGATGAATCACCAACAATAATGGAAAGGTAAGTGATGAATCACCAAAATAATGGAAAGGTAAATGACGAATCACCCACAATAATGGAATAAATCACCCACAATAATGGAAAGGTAAGTGATGAATCGCCCACAGCAATGGAACATTAAGTGATGAATCACCAACAATAATGGAAAGGTAAGTGATGAATCATCAAAATAATGGAAAGGTAAATGATGAATCACCCACAATAATGGAATAAATCACCCACAATAAAGAAAAGGTAAGTGATGAATCGCCCACAGCAATGGAACATTAAGTGATGAATCACCAACAATAATGAAAAGGTGAGTGATGAATCACCAAAATAATGGAAAGGTAAATGATGAATCACCCACAATAATGGAATAAATCACCCACAATAAAGGAAAGGTAAGTGATGAATCACCCTCAGTAATGGAATAAATCACCCACAATAAAGGAAAGATAAGTGATGAATCGCCCACAGCAATGGAACATTAAGTGATGAATCACCAACAATAATGAAAAGGTGAGTGATGAATCACCAAAATAATAAAAAGGTAAATGATGAATTACCCACAATAATGGAATAAATCACCCACAATAAAGGAAAGGTAAGTGATGAATCGCCCACAGCAATGGAACATTAAGTGATGAATCACCAACAATAATGAAAAGGTGAGTGATGAATCACCAAAATAATGGAAAGGTAAATGATGAATCACCCACAATAATGGAATAAATCACCCACAATAAAGGAAAGGTAAGTGATGAATCACCCTCAATAATGGAAAGGTTAGTAAAGAATAACCTACAACAATGGAAAGATTAACGATGGATAGTTACCTCGCCTGCGTAGCTATATTTAGCTTTCAGAATAAGGCGATACAGCCGTGTGCGATTCTCATCATCAAACGGCATAGTTCCACTTAGAAGAATGTATGTAATAACTCCAACTGCCCACATGTCCACTTGGCACGTGTAAGGCTTCCTTGCCAAGATTTCTGGTGCAATATATTCCGGCGTTCCACAAGTAGTCCGCATAAGGCTGTCGCCTTTTATCGTGGCACTTAATCCGAAATCAGTTATCATAATTTTGGAATCATGACCTGGATGATAATAAAGTAAATTTTCTGGCTTTAAATCACGATGCGTGATTCCCAACCCGTGTAGATATTTTACACCCTCCATGACCATTTGTAGCACACGTGTTGCGTCACGTTCCGTAAAACTCCCTTTGGCAATGATCCTATCGAAAAGCTCCCCTCCTGTTGCCAATTCCATAACCATATATACTTTATCTTTTGTTTCAAACACTTCAACTAACTGAATTATATATTGGTGTTTGACCCTACGCAACACCTGTAGTTCTGATTCAAAAACTTCTTTCCCTTGAACTCTGTCTATCATTTTAATGGCATATGGTTGTCTCGTTAAGCGATTCTCCACACGGACAACGCGACTGAAACTACCTCGCCCTATCAGAGCTTTAATGTCATATTTGGCTGTCACCCTAGGATCAAACTTGTCTCTATATTTCTTCACCTGGAAAAGAAAGGAAGCACATCATAATATTCATTCAAGTACGAGTATCAAAACTCCTTAACACTATCCAAAAGAAAACTGAATTTGGTATTCTGCAGCTTTCCAATTAACAATGGCAATAAAGAGAGTGAATGTATATGAATGAAACCTTTGCTGTTACGAATGCAATGTTTTGCCGCCATACAAGAATATATAAACACTATGTGCATAATTCACTATGTCAGATGTATAACATTTATATTTATGATGTCACTCAATAACAGTAGGGAAACAAAAAATATCACGTGACCATAATTTAATGATGTTGCCACACCAAATATCTGATGAATACGGAAGAATTTAGGTAAGAAATCACTCTTTACTTTTATATTAATGAAACAATTTATGAACAATAAAGTGCAAAAAAGATGTCAATATATTTCTTTACAATGATGTTATTACATTCTATGGCATCAATATTCCTAATACACTGCGGTCCCATTTTAACGCTGTCAGATATATGCGAATTCCATTATAACGCGGTTCCCATTATATCGTCACCATGTTTTGATTTGATCAATGTTCATCTTCTACTCACCAATTAAACTTGATTAGAACAAACTGTTATAACCTTTACCTCATGGTGGTTTACAGGATAGTTTAAGTGATTGATTCATGCCAACATTGAGTATTAACAGTTTGTAATTATCCAAATGATTCAATAAATGCTGACACGCACCAAACATGGAAGCCATTTGCAAACTTTGTTATTATCGAGTGATCACATGATCAAGAAACTAAGGCCACACTTAAAAATATCTCTGTTTCCCCTTGCCCGACCCTAGATTTTAGAACTGGGTAGGTAGGTAGGCTTTTTTTTTTTTTTTTTGGAGTCCATAAAAAAAACATACATGTATTGATAAACAGAGAAACTCAACATTTTATTAACTGATATGGCTATTCCAATACAACAACATTATTTTTATTACATGTATTAAATGTGCTCAATACTAACTACATTGCTCGTAAAAGTGAAGTATTGAAAACTAAGAAAAACTGTAAAAATGAATAGTATTTCTATAACATTTATATATAATAAACTGAACTGTGTTTATTTTGATTGACAAATGAAACTGAATACAATATGACTAGTATAAGTAAATCGGACAGCAGTTACTTAAACTGTTGGCATTTATAAATGCTTTCAGAACTATATCAAAAAATGAAACTGTATATAGAATAATAAGTATTAATCTGTTGGCATTATTTAATATAGTTCATTGGCATTTTAAAATGCAACAGTTTGAGTTACTGCAGTCAAATTTTCTAGTATTAGTCATTCTATATAATAATACAGTTTCTGAACATTGTTTATCAAAATAAACTACCAGAAGTAGTACTAACTTGCCCTGATCAAAGATTCACTTGCCCAGATTTTTATTACCAATACACTTTGCGGTAAAATATAGAATAATTAAACATAAATAGACTTAAATGTATTAATTTTTATGTAAGGTTAGCTCCCTATAACATTATGCATGTGTAAATCACAAGTTTTAGAGTTTGAACAAAACCGGGAGAAGTGAGAGAAATTCAGGGAGAACTGACTCTGTCTCTATAAGTATGACCAACTTATTAAGTTGTATTTTGTCTTTGTTCTTTATTGACTATCATATCTGTTCTGTCACTCTGTGGCAGTGTGGGAGCAGGTGTTAATTCGAATCATTATTTCAAATATCTTTCTCTTTTCTTATGATTTCTAAATGTCATAACACACAACAATGGCAATGTCAAGCCTACAAAGCTATTCAATTCATCCAAGAGAACTTGGCAGTCTATGATCTAGAAAAGTGCAACTAGTAAACTATATTTCAAATATTAAAAAGACAATTTATCTTAATTGTTTTTTTTCAATACTATATTTAAATCATGACATGACTGCCAAAGAAAATTATACGCTGAAACCACACAACCAAAAAGCAATAAATGTATTACTATAATACCCCTACCACATTTTTCTTTACCGTATACTCGATTTAAATATCAACGTTCACATTTTCACAACAGGGGTCGGGAAAAACTTTTAAAAGCACTAGTCTGTCAGGCAAGTGGACTGGTAAAAAGTACTCATCCGTATGGAAAACTCACTTGTCCAAAAAAGTTATAGTAAAATAGTGTCTATTTTGGAAGCACGTTGTGATAACCTTATCTTACCTTAAATAGTTTTATTACTTCATTTACAGTAAGTACACCACTAGCTTTAACCGTTATGATCATGCAATAAACATTAAGTTTGTTGATGTTTATATATCGCTTTTGTTCCGAATACAAACAGCTTGGGGTAAACATAAAAAGTAAATGCATTCAAGCCTCCGTAACATGTAAAACGCAAAAAGACTGTTAATATTCCGGAGACCGGGAAATATTCCGAAGACCGAAAAGTCCGATTTTTAAACCGGTATTAAAAAGCTGCGCATGCGCGTCTCGTTACCTTATAAAAAAATTATCCCGAATGGTTTCTAAAGAAAATGTCCTTGGGACTTGACAAGAAATTGCATGATAAAGTTATCGTTGATGATCGTTATATGTCAAATTTACAAATTATATTTACAGCAATGAAATATAGAAAGAATAAATACCGTAACGACTTTGGATCATTACTTTCTTTACAGTTTTCAGATTGTTTATTTTTCGATCTCTGCCAAAAGGTTTACTCGTCCGACGGACTAGTTACTGGCAAAAATCACTCGTCCGCAGACAAAAACCAGTCGTCAGGACGAATGCTTTTGCCGGCCCCTGGTCACAGAAGATAATTTACGTACATGCAGTTCCAATTATTTTAAATCTACGAAATATTTATTAAAATACCAGAACTTAACGCTGTGTGTACCGTGGTCGTAGATATCCGACCAATCATAGCCGTTATTTAAAATAGATTAATTTATGTTCAAAGCTACCTCCCAATCACATTAGAGGAATAAAAATAGATAATTGAATATGCATGAGAGGTTTTCCGAAGTCGCAATATCGGGCATGCAGTAAACACCGCGGGGGTCAATTGTTTCTACTGATTAGTTATGGTCTATAAGCAACAGTTTCACATGTGTTGTATAGAATAGAGATATTTGCAGACCTGTGTATTGTGAAAACTCACTTGTCCGATTTTTAAGATCAGCCCGGAGCGGTTGGAAATTAAAAAAAAAACTCAGAAATTTTCCCCAATAAAATGTTTCAGTCGGTGCTTTTTTCGTGGGTCGGTCGCGCAAGGGGAAACAAACACTATTTTTATTTAGGCCCAAGCGGTTGTACAGGTACAAATATACTGCGGGTATTTTATCACATCATAAACTTATTTTTATTATTTTATTGTTGTAAAATTAATACTGTTGATATATTTTTTAATATTTTAACATTAATAGCGTTGAGTTAAAATTGAAGCGAGATTTTTTATATATAATACAAGAAATGTCACTGTTAAGTGTCACATGCCCCCCAACATGTCATGATGTTATGTTGATCATTTGTAGCAAGTATCATTAAAATTCATCTATGCATGACAAAGTTACAGGCCAGAAACGAAATCTCACATGAACTCAAAGTGTTGTCAAACAAACTGAAATTGTGACCTTGACCTTTGAGGTACAGATGTGAGTCTTACTCGCGACACGTTGTCATGTTCTGTTGATCATTTGTTGCAAGTATCAACAAAATCCATCTATGCATGACAAAGTTACAGGCCGGAAATGAAATACCGTACGGAAGGACGGACGGACGTTCTCACAAATGGGTATTTAAGTGGCTTCTTTGCGTCAATCATATTACTTGTGTGGCTAAATTTTAGCCACGTTAGAGAAAAAAAGCCACCTAAGAGCTGTTTTTTAAGTGTCTAAAACAGCCACCTAATGTTTTTTCAACAGCTTTTCAACTGTCCATAAAAATTACTAACCCTAAACCCTAAACACTTAAATACCCATTTGACGGCCTGAACCAAATTTTTGGGGGGCATAAAAAAGTACTCAGCATTTGCATATTATATTATGTAATGCAGGGTGTTAGTTGTAACTCTGATCTAAGTATGAGTATCCTAGCACTACTCATATATTCTATATAAAGGACATATAGATACAGTGAATTCATATATATTTAATTTCATAAAGGGAGATAATTAAATTCACAACAACGGAATTATGAAATAAATATATATGAATTCACTGTTTCTATATGATCCAACGGGTTTATAAATCTGTCCTTTATATAGCATATGAGTAGTCATGAATCCTTAACTGGATCCTACTCATATAAAACTATCAGTTCATGTATGTAAATTTGTCCACCCTGTCCAGATGTGTTGCATGTAATTCCATAGAATATAAGTCATGGTCGACACCAAATTTATTGGTTTGGCAGAGGCCTTGGCAGGGCTAGAAGTTAACTTTTTTGTGCACTGGCAATTTTGGCCAGTGCCTAAAATTTCCACTGGCCAAATTTGAAACCAACTAGCCAAACCAATTTTCGCAGAAACTTGTAGTCCTAAATGTCTAAATAAACCCAAAATTAATTGTTTCAAAGCCCGTGTGTTATTTAATATGCAATATTAGCTTGTATCTATTTTATAGACAATGGTATCAAGGTTATTATATATGTTAAAGTATTTCAATTTCAAAGCAGTACTTAAAAAATAAAGTTGTCTTTGTTACTTACTATACTACCATAAATAAATGCATACAATGATATATCATAAATAAACAAAAAAATGAAACATGGCAGGGCTAGAATTTAACTTTTTTGTGCACTGGCAATTTTTGCCAGTGCCTAAAATTTCAACTGGCCAAATTTGAAACCAACTAGCCAAACCAATTATGCAGAAACTTGTAGTCCTAAATGTCTAAATTAACCCAAAATTAATTGTTTCAAAGCCTGCATGTTATTTAATATGCATTATTAGCTTTTTATTTATTTATAGACAATGGTATCAAGGTTATTATATATGTTAAGGTACAATTCAAAGCAGTAATTTACAAAACAAAATATTTAAAAAAATAAAATTGTCTAAAAGTTGTTATTTATTATACTACCATAAATAAATGCATACAATGATATATCATTAATAAACACTTTTAACTAAACCAAAATATGAATCATGGATTCAACAATAACAAGAGTTTAATTATTATGGATGATCTGTCGATCGCGGTGGTTTCTACAATTGACGCACCATTTTGTCATTGTCAAGTTTATAGCCCTGTGTGATATTGAGCTGTCGCTCCCATTTCATTTCAGTATTAACGGAAGGATTATTTCTCTTTTTTCTTGTTGGGACTCACTTTCATTCGTCGGTTCAATGGAGAAAAATATGTTATTTTATCAGCCACTTTAACAGCTGACAAAATATGTAAACAATAAATTTGACGGGTTTCAACTTTACTTTTATTTTATAGAGTGAGTGCGCGATCAATCAAACTAATCGCAGTCTACTCATTATGTTGTTGACGGGTGTTAACTTTACTTCCTTTTTGCAGAATGAACTTGAGATCAAAAACAATTGGATGCAGTCTACACATATACAGGGTTTCCGCTGTCATTCGCCAAATTCGCAAATGGCGAAAAAAAAAAAAAAATGGCGAAAAAATGATTTGCCGTAAGAAGAATTTTTTATATACACGAAATTTCCCTTTCCAAAACACCTCGATCTGGCCTTAACATCAATATCACACAGCCGAAAACACAGCTTGTACACAGTACACAGTACACAATCCCCGTGTGACATGCCATATAGTAGCATGACTAGGGGAGGTAAAATGCGGCACCTTTTATCTTTATCACCTCCTCGTAAAACAATAAACATCGGTTGTACTTAGATCTTTAATGGTTGATTGAAACACCGACACGTGATGATGATTGTTTACAGTTTGTAACGAATAAATGAAATTGCGCCTTTGATTCTATTATTAATATGTCAATCAAAACTAATTATGCAGGTAAAAAAAACATTGAGGTAGCACTTTTTTAAGACGTAACTAATCAGTATAAACAATTGACCCCCGCAGTGTTTATCATACCACATGCCCGATTATGCGACTTTGGTAAACCTCTTATGCATATTCAGTTATCTATTTTTATTCCTCTAATGTGATTGGCGGATAGCTTTGAATATAAATTAACCTATTTTTAATAACCGCTCTGATTGGTCGGATATCTACGACCAAGGTACACGTTTCTTACCACCTACCCGAGCAAAGACAAAAAAATAGACGATGACGTAATTCGCGGGTGTCTCTCAAATTCTCCATTATGAAGAGTATAAAATTATCTCCCTTTGCCAAAATGGTAACGATTTCTAAAAGCTGATTAGGTTTTTGCAGATAATTTGCGATCGATCGCGTTATGTAAAATGTCAGCGTTAGTTCTTGGTAATTTTATAAATATTTCGTAGATTTACAATTATTGGAACTGTATGTATATAAAAAAAATTCTGTGAAAACGTGAAAATTGATATTTAAATTGAGTTTACGGTAAAGACAAATGTGGGTGGGGTATTATAGTAATGAACTTATTGTTTTTTGGTTGTGTAGTTTAAGCGTATAATTTTCTTTGGCATGATTTAAATATAGTATTGAAAACAACAATTAAGATCAATTATGTGTTGTTTTTTTTAATATTTGAAATATAGTTGACTAGTTGCACTTTCTAGATATTTGAAGACTATCATAGACTGCATTTATTTATCATATTGCCAAGTTCTCTTGGATAGATTGAATAGCTTTGTAGGCTTGACATTGCCATTATTGTATGTTATGACAGCAATAATAAGAAAAGAAGAGAAAGATATTTAAAATAATGTTTTAAATATACTGAATCGACAGAACAGAAATGATAGTCAATAAAGAACAAAGATTAGATACAACATAATAAGTTGGGCATACTGATAGATACATAGTCAGTTCTCCTGCAATTCTCTCACTTCTCCCGGTCTTATTCAAACTCTAAAACTTGTGATTTAGACATGCATAATGTTAAGGGGAGCTAACCCTACATATAATTAACACATTTAAGTCTATGTTAACAAATTTCATATTATACCGCAAGGAGTTTTGGTAATAAAAATCTGGGCATGTGAACCGCTGATCATTTTTGTATGTGAACAATGATGAAATAATAAGAATAAAAGAATGGAAAATGTTTTACGGTTTTTGTTTATTTATTTACAATTGTGTAATTCATCCATACTCTTTATAATAAGCTATAAAATCACAAAATTCAGTCAAAGACATAACACACCATAAAAGTGCTAGATATGCTTAAAATAGTGTATATCATTACAGCTAAACAAAAAATGGCGGACGACAGGGGGGAAACCCCCCTCCCGCACCCTCCCCCACGCCTACTTTGTTTTTTTTCGTTTTATGGTGGCCAAAAAAAAAATGGGGCCAGTGGAAACCCTGCATATAAATATTTAATATATGTCATTGACAATAATTTGGCGCGAGAAGCAAAAGAAATTTGGTAAAATTGACAAGAACTCGTTATTATTACCAGGATAATACTTGTTTATTTTCAAGAATCAATAAAATGAATGCAATAAGTAATTTTCTCAACTTGAAATCCACTCGCAAAAAAATGCCAGCTTAAGTAATTTCAACTCGCATTTTCAAAATACAGCTCGCATTTTGCGAGTGGCGAGTGCTTAAATTCGAGCCCTGCATGGATTCAACAATAACAAGTATACAGAGACACACACATTTCTATATATAGAATTAATATAGCCAATGGCTGTTCGTTTTAAAATTAGATCTAGATCTAGCCAAGGATGATTGTTTAACATGTGTAAATGTTGTGATAACATAGTTATATAATTTAATTATTATGGATGATCTGCCGATCGTGTGGTTTCTACAACTGACACACCATTTTGTCATTGTCAAGTTCATAGCCCAGTGTGATATTGTGATATCGGTTCAATGGAGAAAAAGATGTTATTTTATCAGCCATTTTAACAGCTGACAAAATATGTAAACAATAAATTTGACTGGGTTTCAACTTTACATTTATTTTATAGAGTGAGTGCGCAATAGATCAAACTAGACGCAGTCTACTCATTATGTTGTTGATGGGTTTTAACTTGACTTCATTTTTGCAGAATGAACTCGAGATAAAAAAACAATTGAACGCAGTCTTCTCATATTTAACTATTTAATACATGGCATTGATAATCGTGCTGCTAGGGAGTAATTTGGCGTGAGAAGCAAAAGAAATTGGGTAAAATTGACAAGAACTTGTTATTTTTATCAGGATAATACATGTTTATTTTCAAAAATCAATAAAATTAATATAATAAGTAATTTTCTCAATTCAAAATCCACTCGCAAAAAAATGCTAGCTTAAGTAATTTCAACTTGCATTTTCAAAATACAGCTTGCATTTTGCGAGTGGCGATTGCTTAAATTCGAGCTCTGCTTGGTATTGTGTCTATGGTTTGCATTGTAGCTAAGCACCCTCACCGTAGTCTGGACTGTACATTTATGTCTTGGTTATTCACAAATAATTATCTCCATAAATTACATACACTCTGGTTTGCATTGTAGCTAGGCGCACTTGCTGTAGTCTGGTCTGTACATTTATGTCTTGGTTATTCACAAATAATTATCTCCATATATATCGTAAATTCCATTGCCACACCAATCACAGAAGGCCTTTGAAAACAGTGCAGGAAGAGTTCAGAATGCTCGTAACGAGCAATCTGAACACTTCCTGCACTGTTTTCCATTCTGTCAGTTTATATAAACATAATTCACCCAATAATTCAAAAGCCTTCTATATTAGGTGTCCAAAGGCGTCTATATTTCTGTAAAAGCAAAATGTTTGTACTCTTTAAAAATGTATAATACCATACCACAGCAATGAAGCGGTTCTGATATATTAGATTTAGTAAATAAATCAAATAGTGCACCCTGTGGACAGGCAATTATTAAAAACACTAATTATGTAAATATATCTGATAACTGCTTAATTCATTCTTCACTGGATACTGTAGATAAGCAATCTAAACAAGTGTGTCCAAACCAGGTGGCCACAATTAACATTATCTATCATATGTACATTGTGATTTTATAACTGTTTTCATGTGTATTTTTCTTTTTTACTATTAGCTCTATTACATGACAGGCTGTTTGGTTCTTGTAATCAAGATTATGATAATTCATTCAATAATTATGGTTTCACCTCTAATGGTTTAAAAATATGCTCCCATAATGTCAATAGATTAGAAAACAAATTGGATGACATAAGGTATAATTTTCTACATTCAAAGAATCCCCCCAGATATTCTTGGCTGTTGTGAAACTTTCTTTAGTGATATCATCCTAGATACAGATATTCAGGTGTCTGGTTACACAATGATAAAAAAAGACAGGACCACTAATAGGGGAGGTGGTTGGGCTGTACATATAAATGAAAATTTACCTTTTTGAAAGAAAAGAGCAATTTGAAATTTCTAATATTGAAACAGTTTGGTTTGAAATTATAAAAAGTCATTTTTACTTTGTTTTGTGTATCGTAATCCAAAATCTTCTAGCATATGGATTGACTAATTTGAAAAAGAAATTCAGTTAGCCATAGATTACAATAATGATTTGGGTACTAACTGGAGACTTTAACAAGGATTTTTTATCTCCAAATAAACCTCCACAAAAATGGATAAACATAATGGATACATATAGTCTCCAACAACTTCTAACTGAACCAACAAGAAAATCTAAAGATTCAAAGACACTGATTGATCACATTTATGTATATGAATCCCATGTTGTCCAATATTCAGTTAGTGATCGTTATCCAGTCTACATCACAAGACATAGCAAGATTTCTGTTAATATAAAACACAAACATAGCTCTATTACTTACAGAAACTGTAAAAAATTAAATGAAGCAAAAGATGCTCCTTTTTACAAGATTGAGTTTGAAAATGACCCTGATGTCAGTCTACAACAGTGGTACAATATATTTTATACCGTGTTAGATAAACATGCCCCTGTAAAAACCAAACATATTAAAAAAGACCATCAACCTGAAAGGTATAACAGTGAGATATCACAGGCTAGGCACACAAGAGACAAATGTCATAGGTTAGGTATGTGGGAAAATTATAAATTATGGAGAAATAAAACAAAAGTATTAACTGAAAATGCAAAGCAAGAGTACTTTTCTGAGGCAATAAAAGACTCCAAAGACCCAAAGTCATTATGGAAATGTATTTAAACACAACATTCAGTTCAGCAGTGCTTAATTCTAATGATGGTATAAAAATCACAAATCCTCATGATGTTGCAAATGAATTTAATAATTTCTTCAGTTCTTGTGTAAAAAAACTTAGAAGTCAATCCAGTGAACAATCTTCAAGTTTTCAAGAATTAAAGACAATGTCCAAAGCAAGCATCCACACGATCAGTATTTTAAGATAAAACCAGTCAATATGAATGCCCTTTTTAAGGAACTAATGAATCTTGATTTAAACAAATCTTCTGGACTAGATAACATAGGCCCTAGAATATTGCAAATAAGTGCACCTGCAATAGTTAATCATTAACTTATATATTCAATAGAGTCATAGATAGTGGAAAGTTACCTCAACTTTTTAAAAATGCAAAAGTAACTCCTATACACAAAAAGGGAGATAAATCTGAGGCAACTAATTACAGACCTATATCAGTACACTCGGGTCCCGTCATAACGCGGTTCTTGGGGTCCACAAAACGAAACTGCGTTATAGCCATAATTACCTCGAAAAAAAATCGATGTCGGTTATTCATACCAGTCATGCTGTCCGACTCTAAGTGAATGATATTGTTGGCATTGTAATATGATACAACGCGTATTTGGTTACAACAGATACACTTAGATATGTATAAAATTAATACAAAAAAAAGAAAAGAAAGAAAAACGTTTTCGTGTTTTGATTATTCTAAAATTGGCAGCCATTTCTGTTTAACCCGGAAGGAGAAAAAACGGTGTCTATATAAAAAAATCGCACTTCAATTTAAACTCAATGCTGTTAGTGTTAAACTATTAAAAATGTATATCTGAAGTATAAACAACAATAAAATAATAAAAATAAGTTTGTGTTTACGATCCGATAAGATACCCGCGATATATTAATACCTGTCAACCGCTTCGTTGCTTGATCACGTGATCACTCCATAAAAACAAAGTTTGCATATGGCTTCCGTGTTTGGCGCGTGACAGCATTTATTGAAGCACTCGGGATTATTACAAACTGTTAATAGTCAATGCTGGCATGAATCAATCACTTAAACTATCCTTTAAACCACCATGAGGTAATGGTTGTAATAGTTTGTTATAATCAAGGCTAATTGGTGAGTAGAAGATGAGCGGTTATCAAATCAAAACATGGCGACGATCTATTGTTTGGTTGTCATTTGATCATTCGCACAGATTTTCAAGTTTTATATCAAGCAAAAACCGCGTTATAACGGAATTCGCGTTATATCGGACCGCGTTATAACGGGACCTCAGTGTACTACCAATATTGTCTTAGTTAATTGAAAAACATATATCCCAACAACTTTATAAGTATCTGTCAGATTTTAACCTATTACATCCATCTTAATCTGGATTTAGGCCGAATCACTCCTGTCAAACAGCACTAATAAATATAACTGACAAATGGTTACAAGAAATGAATGATGGAAACATAAATGGAGTAGTATTCTTGGATTTGAAAAAAGCTTTTGATGTTGTTGATCACAAACTTTTATGCAAAAAGCTTAATGGTTGTACGATTGTACTCAAACTTCCTTGAAGTTGTTTGAATCATATCTTAATAACAGAACACAGCAGGTAAAAGTAGGAAATGCCAAGTCTAAATCTGCCCTTATTTCTCATGGAGTTCCCCAAGGTTCAATACTGGGTTCATTTCTTTTCATTTTATATACCGTATTCACTCACGTATATTGCGCATCTGTGTATATCGCGCATCCATGTTTTAAGATCAAGAACTAAGAAAAAAATACAATTATCCTATACATGTGTATATAGCGCATCATAAGTGACACTTTCGCGGTAGTGACAATTTTGAAGTTTCTCAAGAGAATGCCGTTAATTTTTTTAATCTACGTTTTATACACACTCAAAATACTTGACACTTCGCATCACTGTCTCAATACATACTCAGAGTTGTCAACACCTGCTCAGGCGTGTAATAATGATGTCAACTAATATGCAGAAGCCACATGGCAGCACCCGCTTTCAATACTGCAAAATGACTGGTGATCTCGTACACAGTCGGTTTTTTTTTTAAAAATCTTACAATATTTTTTTTTAATCATAACAAAATACCGCATATTATATTGATTTCATTTTATAAACATAAACTACTACAAACTGCACAAACAAAAGATACTGGGTGTCGTTTAAAAATGATTGACTTTCAACCAAAGAACAGTCGTCTCTTTGACGTTCACTCAATCACGCTTCGTCATTGCTAACATATTTTCGTTAAAAAATCAATAAATTATATACTGATATATATCTCATACTAAAAGATTCATCAATTTGTGAAAACACAACTGCTTTGCATCCTTTGAAATTAAATACACGAGGTCATAAGCGTGTCATCAGAAAAACACGTCACGGTCACGTAATCATGAAATGTCCATTCAAAGCCAGACTGGTTTACACTAAAGTAAACATTACGGAATCGAGAAAGTATGTAACAAATAAATGTGAACCAGTCCGTGTTTTTATTTTGCGATTGAATATGTCTATAAGCCGACACAATTTATTTTTGACCTTGTGCCAATGTGTGATGTCACTCTGACAGTTTCTTGTGTCATTTTACGTAGTGTTCTATTTCACTATGTGGAAAAGTATCGATGTAACAAACATGATTTTCTAAAAATAGTGTGAACACTTTTTTATTGTCAATCGTATAACAGTACAGCGGCTTAAAATCGGTGTTTGGATAAACCGATCGGTTAGGGTTAGGAGAGGTGTGTAAGCAGGCCATGCGTCACCTGATTGTTTTATCACACATTTACAAGCAAAGGAACGATGCCCTAGGCAATGTTTTTTACCGATAACTCGGGATTAAAACTTATAACAAAGAAATAAATTAAAGCTACAGGTATGGCAATTTGTAGACTTTAAATAACAGAGAGCAATCATTATTTTACATAATCTTTTAAAATATACATGGGAAATTATCGGAAATAGAAAATTTACATTAAAAATAAAAAATGATTCTTCTGTACTTATGTATATCGCGCATCCCTTCTCGAAGATCTTAAAACGCGCATAATACGTGAGTAGAAACGGTATTAATGATCGCCCATAACATGTAAAAAACAGTGAAACTGATATGTATGCAGATGAATCTACATTCAATACTTCAGGAAAAACTGTTGGAGAAGTTAAGCAGAGACTACAAGCAACTTAATTTCTATAAATAAATGGTGTTCAAGAAATATGATGTATATTAATACAGAACAAGAGGCCCAAGAGGGCCTGAGGACGCTCTACTGACTCATAGTGGCCATAGCACTTTTTGAAATTCTACTATGCAATAGAAACTTCGGGGCATGGTCATATTTAACCCTAGGGACACCATTTGAACAAATCTAACAAAACTAAAGTTGGTCATCATTACTACATAAACATTTTGAAAATCTGTTGGGCTGTTCATGAGAAGATTTTTTAAGTTTTGGACTATTTTTAGTAACGGTGGCCATCTTGAATTTCCGATCGAAAATTTTTTTTTCTGTATAGTCTCCTATGCAATAGAAACACCCATGTGAAGTTTAAGTTTAATTGGCCTAGTGGTTTCAGAGAAAGTGCTGCTAACAGAAGACAGACGACAGACAACGCGCCATCGCATAAGCACTTCTGGCCTTTGGCCAGTAGAGCTAAAAATGCAAACACCATGGTACACACCGTCTTCCGTGTGAAAATGGACTGAATATTTGATGACCCTGGTGAAAATATCCATTTCAGGACATTTTGTAAACTGGTAAGGTGGTCCAGGTCCAGGATTCCTTTCCACATCTCCACATAAAAGTTATCAAAATGAAAAACCTATATGAAAGCTTCACAAACAAACCTTTATATTCTGATGTTTCTCCAAAATCGAAAGGATTGAGTGGTGATGTCAATTTTAATATCTCCAGTTCAATAGTTATGATTTATGGATAACGAAACGCATTCAGCACAAAATGTTCCTTATTGTCCGAGAATATACAACACATATCCATAACTCTTTGTCTAGACCAAAACAAACATGACCAACTTATAGATTTACGCGTATATTGACTTGAGTTATGTTCGATTCTCATATAGCTTTCAATCATCAATATAAATAATCAATAAATAGCATTTTAAACGGTGTTGCGTGATCTAGATTTAATCAATCTAAAAAATACAACACAGAAACACAACAAATATAACGTTCAGAGCTAAAAGACCGGGAGAAGTAAGAGAATTTCGGGAGAACTGACTAGGTCTCTATCAGTATGCCCAACTTATTATGTTGTATTCAATCTTTGTTCTTTATTGTCTATCATTTCTGTTCTGTCGATTCAGTGGTAGTGTGGGAGCAGGAGTATATTTAAAACTTTCTTTTAAATATCTTTCTCTTGTTTTCTAATTATTTCTGTCATAACAATAATGGCAATGTCAAGCCTACAAAGCTATTCAATCTATCCGAGAGAACTTGGCAATGATAAATAAATCCAGTCTATGATAGCCTTCAAATATCTAGAAAGTGCAACTAGTCAACTATATTTCAAATATTAAAAAAAAACCACATAATTCATCTTAATTGATGTTTTCAATACTATATTTAAATCATGCCAAAGAAAATTATACGCTCAAACTACACAACCAAAAAGCAATGTGTATTACTATACTGTATTACCCCACCCACATTTTTCTTTACCGTAAATTCAATTTAAATGTCAACTTTCACGTTTTCACAGAATTTTTTTTATAAACATACAGTTCCAATTATTGTAAATCTACGAAATATTTATAAAATTACCAGAACCTAACGCTGACATTTTACATAACGGCATCGATCGCAAATTATCTGCATAAACATAATTAGATTTTAGAAATCGTTACCATTTTGGCAAAGGGAGGTAATTTTGTACTCTTCATAATGGAGAATTTGAGAGACACCTGCGAATTACGTCATCATCTTTTTTTTTGTCTTTGCTCGGGTAGGTGGTAAGAAACTACCTTGGTCATAGATATCTGACCAATCAGAGCAGTTATCAAAAATAGATTGATTTATATTCAAAGCTATCCACCAATCACATTAGAGGAATAAAAATAGATAAATGAATATGCATGAGAGGTTTTCCAAAGTTGCATTATCGGGCATGTGGTAGATAAACACCACGGGGGTCAATGGTTAATACTGATTAGTTACGGTCTTTAAACAACAGTTTGACCTGTGTCGTAGCAAATAGAGATATCTGCAGACCTGTGTATTGTGAAAACAAGCTTGTCCGATTTTTAAGACAAGCCCGATGGGCAAGTAACTTTGAAAAAGGCACATGCCCGGATCCAGATTTGACAAGCCCCGGGCATCTGGTTATCCTATTCTTGGAGCACTGTGAACAAGAGTCAGGATATAGCTCCAGGTTATAGTTAAAGTTTTTAGTGAAGTGACTGTTCAGCTGTAAAATTAAACACTTCCAATAACCAAAGTTCAACTAAATTTTAAAAATTTCATGAAAGACAGTTATAAAGTTTTAAAACTTTTGAAGAACTTTCTGTCCCAGAAAAATGTGCTCAGCTGTGTAGTGTAAATAGCTATAATAATGTTAATTTATTTAGAGGATAACGGACACACTCGCCAAGAAGTGTGATACATAATGTTAATATCAGAATATCATATTATATTTATTAATTGGATTTTTACTATATCATGATGCTATGCTTTTAGACAGTAGTTTTTATGATGAATAAATAAAACGAAAAAGTAATTAATATTGTATTTATTGAATTTAAAACAATTTAAAACTGTCTATATGTTGCAAGAAGAAAAAGTTACCATCTGAAATTGTCCAAGTTGAAAATAATGCATAAGCATCTTTATTATGGGTTAGACTGGTACCCATTTTTAAATAAAAACCTGGACAAGTTGCTTTTTGTTCAGGACAAGTGGCTTTTTAAAAGTCACTTGTCCTGAACAAGTGACTAAAAAAAAATTTGTACAGCCCTGAGAATGACCCCCTACTACATTGATTAGATTTGGTGAGGTGAGTGGGGTCAGCATATACGTTGTCCCAACATGTATTTTGATAAAAAAAAACTTGACGGTGTTGCTGAAAGATACATAAAACACTGTACATGGCACATTAATTATTCCTGGCGGCAGCCAATCCAGTGCTAGTTGTATGGCAGTGACACACCGGCATAGCTACATGTCAAAATTTCTCATCAAAATTTCTAGGCATGCAGGTTTACTTTGATCAAGCTAGACAGACCCCTGCCATACATACACCACCTGCTCACATTTGCAGGATCATACCCCCTCCCCCGTAAAACTCATTAGAATGCATTATTAGAGTGTTTAAGATATCAAACATTTTTCAGAGAGATTCCTCTCCCCGAATAACTGAAGTGCTCTTACGCCCTTTTAAGTATTGTTACCTACAAAATACTTATAATTACGCTAAGTTACTCAAAAAGGCCAGCCATTCCTTTTAAAAGTATATTATTTTAGCATATTTTATACCATTTGGAATTGTGGGGTCAGTAATATGTATTAATATTAATTAGCCATGATATATTAGAAAAAACTGTTTCAGTCAATTTTAAAGGTTGGAAAAATGACAAATACCATTTAATAAACACATTATTTGGTAATATGCAGAAACTTTTTCTGTAATTTATAATAAATAAATAAAAATTGTTTCCACATTTCATGTGTTATCGCATTAACAAGAACGTAACAACCTTCTACTTCGTCTTATCAGACGTTCATTCATGAAGATGCTGGAGCGACCCAGTTACCTTCATAGACAGTAAGTAAAGCAAGGAGCGGATTAGCTAAAACCTATGTCGAAATTACCGCACATGTAACTCACTGAGGAGTAGGAGCGCTCACTGTATGTTATGAAATCATTAATGACTCACCTTTTTGTTTGTCCTGGGCTGGCCGTCTGGCGGAGCCGGTGCCCCTTTGGATCTTTGGTGCACGTGTTTGTTTGGGGCATTCGTGTACGCGATTTGCCCAGGTCGAGAGCTTTGCCCGTAAATAGTTTCGACCACTTGGCCATGCGGGGCTTCGGGCACAAGTTTGCCGTTAACACAGCCCATTACGTAACGAAAATAGAAAGGGTCTGTCCCTTCATAACTCGAAGTTTCCGAAGGGGCTACATTTGAAATAAAAAATCATTCAAAAACACTGTTTTTTCCCCGTCACTTAAATGATAATCCAAATGTTACTCCGCCATGGCTGTCAAAACATTAAAGATTCAAGCACCTGCTCTGGTATTTATCCGCGTTAAAAATAGTTCTCGATAATATTTCTCACTTTGTGCAGTAAAAGCATATTAAGATATAGTAAATGAAAACAATGTACGAATATCTCATTGAACCTTATAATTTGTTCATTTATTATAAGTTTACAGTAACCATATTTATACACAAATTTGACCTGCAATATATACACAATTGCGATACACAGCGCGGATGAATATGGAACCGAAAATTGGTTCGGTCAAAGATACACGTGATCAAATGATCAACTACGTCACAAAGTTGTTATAACAACTCGGCTTAATCTCTGATCTGAGATTAAAGACTACAAGCGTAATTTGGCTTACTGCAATAAACACATGTTCGTATCTCATTGAATAAAAGTCTTTTAATAACATTGATGGACTGTTCCAAAACCAAGGTATATCACAGTTCTTACAGTGTTGAATAATATTTATAATTACTGTAATTCTTGTCCGGAACTTGGTATAAAGTTTAAACATAAAGAGAGGTACCAGTTTGTCAGGCCCAGAGACGTTCCTATCCATACTTCTATACGCCCGGGCGTATAACTCGATCAGAGTTGAATGTGGAAAATAAAAAGGTGAGCTTCAAAACATAGGCACAAACTCTACATTGCAGCCTAAAATGGGTGGTCGAATCTCTACATTCAAACCAATTATATAGGGGTCAAAACTGTACAGCTAAATAAAACTTTGTCTAAACAATGGCACAAGCTCTTGGATTTCATCAAGAATAAATTACATGTGTCTAATAAACAAACTTTTTTTGTATTTGAACAAGGATTGAACAAGGGGTCAAATGTCTATATTGTGTCCAGAAAGGAGAGTGCTCTGCATCATATGCCCAAAAAGAGGGTCAAAACATGGCACATGTACTAACCTAGACATAAGGTGTGCCAACCCGGGATTAAAATGCGAAAAAATGCAATAAAACTGAAGTATGGAGTAAGGGGTTCGTGCTTTAGTAAATAGAAAATCCTGTATAATTTTGGGCAATTTGAACTTAAGACTTCATAGACCGTGTCAGACACTAAAAACTACTCATTTTAGTTGTATTAAAGAAAAAAAATCGAGTGAAGACCCCAAATCCCCCGCAAGTATGAGTGTGGACAAACCCTTCCTACACAGTCCCCTGGTCGTGTACTAAAAAAACATCTAGGAACCCCCCTGAAGCCCCATCATTTAAATATTTAAGCAAAGACCTGGAATAGTAGAATATGTTGGTAAGCCAGGCCTAAAATTATCTCCCTTTATAAATATATTATATATAGAAAATTGATATGTTTTATCAATACAAATAGAAAATTGATATGTTTTATCAAGGACTTGTATTATAATTCCTTAGTTGTATATACTTATATATAAATATATATGTTTAAAAAGTGAGGGTAGGGGTTATAGATTTAGATAGATCTACATATCTTTTAAAAAAATAAGTTATATAAGAGGTAAGATTTTTTTTTTGCTTTTCAGGTAAAGTTTAGTGGTACTCACATTGATACTACCACCTGTGTTTAGATGCAAATATATAAGTAATTGAGTGACTAACTTATACAGAATGGATATCAATTCAACATATTCCCCGATGAAATTTTGTGTGGCCCCTTTTTAGTATTTCTTTATAACTATTTGAACCTGTGATTTTGATACCAAAGTAAAGCCAAAGATCTGTATAATTCCTTGGTAGAGCTTATAATAATGTATGTTGATTATTTCCAATTATCAATCATTTATTTATTTGCCTTATGAATCTAAATGATTACGGGTTGAAATCGAAAAATGTTGGATTTTTTACGAAATATTAACAAAAAAAGTGTTTGTATTGTTAACAAAAGCTAGGGACCCGGAAATGTTGTTGTTGTTGTTGTATGGTGTTTAGCGGCCCCTTCAACAATTTTTCAGTCATATCGCCACGGTGTCTACTTGAGACAGTATTCTTAGCGCTGTCACACTGGAGTATCATGCCGCAGACACATGGTATGATACCCCACCCAGTCACATTATACTGACACCGGGCCGACCAGACCTAGAACTCTCCTCTAAATGCTGAGCGTCAAGCAAGGAAGCTTCTAGTACCATTTGTAAAGTCTTTGGTATGACCCGGCGGGGATTGAACCCACGATCTTCAACATGCGAGGCGGACGCTCTACCACTAGACCATGCCACGGTCTCCAGGAAATGAAAGAAAAGTTAGATGAATAACAAACATTACATATGAACAGTGACTTAATAATGTGGATATGTCAAGGAGCAAATACTTGTGTAATTCCTTGTATCGTGCTAAAATGTCACCACTTTAGTCACAGTGGATGCTTGGACCGGAGCGTTAATAGGCGGAAATGGCCGAGCGCTTATTGTTCACATGTTTCCACGGTCAGGGAACTCTGTCACAGCGTAGAGTGATTCGCGTCGACAGTTTGTCACAGAGTCACGTCAACAGAATTATTGTTTTGTAAATTTTGTATATAAAAAAATATAATCAAACGTATGAAGTATATATTTGACATTCGGGGGAATGTAGTACATTATAAGTAAAATGCGATCAAATTTGAATATTTCTTCAAGTTTAATTCTTTTAAAATGTCACAGGTTTGTGTCGACAGGGTAACAGAGGCGTGTCGATCCTTATTTTAATGTCACGGATTCAGTGTCGATAGTGTTAACATTGAAAATACTTATTAATAGTGGGTGAAACTCAATCATGTAAAAAAAATTAAATCTTATAGCTGTATCCTTTATACATCGACGTGAATCTGTGATAAACTGCCGAAGCGAATCACACTACGTTGCGACGAAGTTCCGTAACCGTGATTTCGTATACGGATTTAATTGGGACATTGCTCGACCATTTCCGCCTGCGTTCGAAATAAAGTAGGCGGAAATGGCCGAGCATAAAGTTATTTCGAACACAGGCGGATATGGCCGAGCGATGGTTCGATTTTTAATATATCTCGGTTAGTTAGCTTCAAAACAATATATCTATTGAAAAAGATATTGCGACTAGATATACGTGTAGTCATTGATATTGATAATACTTGTGTTATACTTTATTCGGACATAATGTCTCTGTGGCGCAATCGGTTAGCGCGTTCGGCTGTTAACCGAAAGGTTGGTGGTTCAAGCCCACCCAGGGACGATCTGCTTTTTTTTTTTTCAAATTTCACATTCATTTAGTTTGCTAAACTACCAATTGAACTTTTAAACCACAATAATTAGCGGTGATTACTTTTCATTATACCATATTGCTACATGAACAAAAAAAAGAGATGAATATTCAGGATTCAGGTTGGGGGGGGGGGGGGGGGGGGGGGGGGGACCATATGCTGGGGGAGGCGCATATGCTGCCCCTTCCCCTTTATGGTTTAATAAAAACAATTGGCCCACGTGGAGATTCTCATCTAAGTAAATGATTAACCAAAGGGACACGGATTGATCAAACTTCATATCAGGCAATACTACTGGAAGCTGAATGTAAGAAATGTCACTGCCATCTGTGCTTATAATATATTTAAATTTGTTCCCAAACCATATAGACCAGCTTTTTAGTAAACATGTTTAACCCTGCTAGTATAAAGCCACAGGCCCGATCACAATCTCTTTTATGATCATATTGTCAAAACCAACATTTAGTGTTAAGAAGGTTTTGATGGGAATAATAAAGTCATAGTTATTTCTACACCAATTTTATTTTCACAAATTGTACATCATCACAGCTATAACGGTCCAGATAAGTTCAAATATAATAATTAAACGCGATCTCCAGTATTAGTTTAATTAAGGGTTTAGAAGTTTAGTTCCGAAAAATCCTAATCAAAGCTTTGCTAATCCAACAACAGCTCTCTTTAGTTATAGACTTTTACTCCCCCTTTCCAACAGATTCCATTAGTCTTTTATACTAAATAATGACCTGAGCATTTAAGGTGAACCTGAAGTATTAATTAGTGAACATCAGAGTCTTAGATACAAAGGAAAAAATTGATGGTATTAGTTATAAAACGCACATGCAACAGTTATAACCTTGTGTTATAGTTTTAAATATTTATATAAAATAACCAAAACAAGTAGCATTATAGAGTAATGTAAAAAACGAAGCTTAACTGCTAAGGTAGACCTCATGTGTAATGTTAAGTACCTTAAGTTTTAAAGTATGTAATCTGCCCTAAGGTATTATATAAGAGACCTAAAGTATTGGGTCAAATATCAGCAATTATTGGCACCTTAAAAAGCAATGAGTGGTACTTTATAAAGCAATTAGTGGTACCTTAAAAAAGCACTTATTTGAAGGCATAAAGCACATGTGAGAGAATCGGACAATGGAGCCGCTTGAAACATTATAAATTTATATAAAAATAACTTATATAGCTCCATTATATGTTCCATATGACACTATCCATCATTAAAAAATCATATTTGTCCAGGTAACTAGTAGACTGGATAACGATGTCATATGGGCTAGTTATAGGTAAAATACACAATATAAAAAACAAAAAAAACAGTGCAAGATATGCAAATATTAAACACTACTCAACTACGCTTCATCTAAATTTACTTTAAAAGGGTATGAAATTAACATATTATCAGTCATGTCTTAGTGTACAGCAATGGATGTACCAGTTTAACATGATAATGAATAAAAAGCTGTCAAATACTTTTTTTTTCGCTAAATAAGGTTTTATTTATTACTCTCTATGAGCCCGTTAAATATATATAATGGACCATTTTTTGCTTAAATTCCATTCCTGATTAGAAATGGCGAATTTGAAAATTTACTGACTGCGTAGCAAACAGCGCATACCTTGATAACACGGCCTGGATGTGCAGGCTGATCTGGGTCTACATCGACACTTACCGCATTATAATTTTTGTTTTCTTTATCAAGCGGAGGGTTGTTTTCATATTTTACAAATTCAATCATGCTTGCTTTTGTAATGACTGCCGGGCCCGATTAGCTCAGTCGCAAGGGCGTCTGAATATTAAGATATGGGTCACGAGTTTGAATCCCCACCGATCACAATCTGCGTGATGGTTGATATACATATTGCGTCTCATTATCATTCGTCTCTGATATAAAAGAAAGACTTATAAATGTTCTTTTTTATGTCAGTTCTTTATTTCAATGTTAGTTAAACAAGCAAAACCTATTTTTTAAAAAAAGATAAAATTGTGGTTAGATTTGTTTTATTGGATTAGATGATCCATAAAGGTACATTTTTGAAAATGATGCTTATATATTAATTCAGAGATCTTAGATGAATACATTTATTCTTTTTTAAGACTTAAACATGAAAAAAACAAGCATATTCCGTAGGTTTGGAAATATGGAAGGCCGTACAAATTTTTGCAGACTATCGACATTTGAGATGGCGGATATTTTTTTTCATCAGTTTTCTGTGGGTATCCATGGCTTAAGTTTGCCATTTTAATCCTTAATACTCCGTTTGATCCTAGAATGCCACTGTTGGGCTCTTTTGAAATAGTGTAAAATGTAGAACGTGGTGGAACTTTACTTCTCTTGTGGTTACACAAGGACACGCAACAATAGTCATCCGACGGCATTTTAAATGAACTGAAATAAAATTCATATAACAATTAACTTAAGTCACTAATAAATCGTTGATGAGCAAAATAAATAAATATATATAATGAAACATGTACAGTATAATTACACGGGAATGTTCGTTTCTGTGTTGAAACTAGGCTACTACAACTGGTACAAAACAGCCACAGAGACGGAGTTTTAAACTTATAACTCGTCTTTATATATCTATAATAAATTATGTTTTTGAAAAAATTAATTAATTTCTACTGAACTTAACTTTTCTTAATAATTTACACTATTTTTACCAGACACACAAACCATTTTACATTATGCTAACACCACCCACTTACAGAAGTAATAAAAGTCACAATAAAAAGGTAATCATGGTCAACAACCGCATCATTTCATTAGTTCATTATTGATACTAGCATACTCTCTAAAATTAAACTGCTTTAATAAATATTTGTGTTGTTAATGTATGAAAATTCAATTTACTTACGTGAAATCTACATTGTTTCAGCAGCGACAGCGCTGAAACAAATTCCCCATGAGCTCATAGTCTCGCGCGAAATCTCGCTCTCGCACGCGACGAGAATACGGGGTTTCGAAGAAGTCAATACTTTGGGGCCTGGAAGTATTACTCTCTCTTCAGGTTGCCCCCATCCAATTATTGGAACGCTTCTACGCCCATGAGTTTCTCACAATGCCTCCCTTTTAGCTTAATACCTCCTTGTTTAGAAAACGGTACAAACTACTAAAACAAAGAAACCATAGTTCTTTTATTGGTTTGCCTCTTCGGAAGCCAGCCTAAGTATTACCCTAGGTTCTGTTTTTCTGTTAGGTACTCTGTTCAAAATGAAATAAGATAATACAACGCAATATGGCGCAGGGTACCATCAAAATAGGATACGCTTTTACATTAAATACATTGTTTGATGCTGTTCCTCTTAGTGTAAGTAAAAAGCTTAAACTGTTTGATAGCATGGTCTTGCCAATTTTAAACTATGGGTGTGAAATATGGGGATTCCATAAAGCTCCAGATATGGAAAGAGTTTATTTAAAATTTCTTAAACAAATTATGCATGTCAGATATCAAACTTCTAGTGCTACAATATACGGTGAACTAGGTAAAGTCCCGTTACAAATTATACGTAAGGAGAGAATCCTTAAATACTGCCAAAAATATCAATTGTCCTGTATCATTGATGTATAAATGTTTTATTGGCGATAAAACTAAATCTGTTAAAGATTCTTGGGCCTTAAATGCTAAGTCTTTATTGAATCAACTTGGTTTTAGCTATTTATGGAATGAAATGTCTATTAGCAAACTTCAAATCATCAGAGTAATTGAACGATTGTATGACCAGTACTACCAAATGTTTAATTCATTACTGAATAACATGCCTAAACTTAGTACCTATAGAGATGTAAAAACTGATATTGGTTTAGAAAAATACATGTCATGTGTTAAAAATAATAATCACCGAATTGCACTCACAAGACTCACAAACTTGCCATTAAAGAGGGTCGTTATAGAAGTATAGATAGATCAGATAGAAAATGTATATATTGTCAGATGATTGTAGTGGAAGACGAATATCATTTTGTTATTGTTTGTCCTTTCTATAGAGATATTAGAACGGATTTTATCCCAAATATTTACTGCCATTGGCCGACAAAAGAGAAATTCATATCATTGTTAACCTCTAAACAAGCTGGTGTAATATGTGAACTTACAAAATATATTTATTTAGCAAATAAGAGACGTACTGATAATAGTACTAATAGACAATTACTTTATTAGAATTTGATGAATGTTATAAATGTGAACTTCAAACAATTTGTTTTTATACTCTGGCCTATGACATTATATAATGCTACAAACAATGGCATTGACCGCTAGATGTGTTTCGCTATTGTGTGATAACAATAAGTTATCGCTGGCGATTAGCGATCTTCAATACACCTTCTGTGTCCAGGGTATATATATATTTCTTTATTTCAGTCTCATCTATGTACATCGCAATAACAATAACATTAATAACATACAATATATGTACATAGCCATTCAAATATATGAATTACAAGAGACTTTACACAATGCAAGATACAAGTAACTATTCACATAATAAGACTATGTGTGATGCTGGAAATCGATTTAATAAAAAAGTGTTAAGATAAACAAAATTTTAAAATTCTGACAAGAAAAAAGCACTATTGCCCAATATAAAAAATATCTTAAAGTATCGATTATCCCCTCTGATCAGATCAGAAAAGAACTGATTTGCAGCAAACACATAGGATTTGATAAAAAGATGACATTAACATATAAAACAAAAATGCATTATTTACAAAGGTAAGATGCACGTCTTTATAATATATTAAAACAGGTCTTGGCACAGACACAAATCAAAGATGAGTGGGAAAATAAAAATACTATCTTATCAACATTTGACAGATTATAAAGATTATCATTAATTGCAGCTGCTTTTTCAAATAAAGCATTTCTAAGATCATTATAAAGATGACATTCTAAAATTACATGACATTCATCTTCCACAGTATTACGAAAGGGGCATTTTCTATCTTCTAACCTAAGATTATCATATCTACCGGTCTCAATTCTTATTGGGATAACACCACAACGAAACTTACTAAAAGAGGACCTCTGCCTTAAAGGAAATATAATTTAACAATAATTTTCAACTTCAAATTGATTTTTAAATGAACGGTAGGTGCGTAGTTTGTTTCGTCCTTTACCAGACATACTGTCTACTCGCCTTATAGATGAAAACCAATCACTGGTATAAATATCCAGAACTTTCTTTGTGGCGTCATCAACAAGTTGATTTAACTAATTAATATATTTATTTTGATGAATCAATTATATATAATGTTAGGTTTATATTGTACATTACTTGATTATATCATGCTCTTCTCACATTTGTTGTAACCACCGCCTATATACATATGTCAAGGCAACGAACATGTATGTTCATATGCCGAAATAAACTATTGAAAATTGAAATTTATTTTACAATACGGTATAGACTAGTCTTGATCATCTTCTACGATTTATTTTCTTAAAGGTCTGTTTGTCTCAGTTTATCAAACATTACTTCCTAAATTTTTTTTTATTTTTCATAAATAGGCCATAATATTATCTCAAAACATTACAGCGACAACAGTTGGCGCTATGGAATGGTCGTGAGAGGACGTTTATCTTATAGAAAAGCTACTGTTGGAAATGATCAAGAAATACATAGATAACTCTACATGATATAACAAAACATCATATAAAAAGGCCCCAGTGTTTGTAAAGATTTATAAATCTCTTCTTGAAAAAAATCACAAAAAATCTTATTTTATAATACTACTAAAACCCGGTCAAATTCCGGCCGATCCGGTCACTTTTCCGGCCATGGGGAAAAGGAAAATGTGGCGTGTATACTTGTGATTATGATGTTAAACTGCCCTAATCCCATTAATTATGTAATGCCCTTGACATATATATATATCAAGAAAATATATGAAAAAAAAAAAAAAAATAATGCCTTAAATCTGGTCTTGAAGTTTACATTTTTATGACGTTTTTTGTTTTTGACGATTTTTCGCCGTTTTTGACTAATTCCGGCTGAGTTTGAATGGCTTTTTAAAGTATATTCATTGTAAATAACCATGGTTTTAATCAATTCTTACAAAGATTAAGATATGCTGAATCTATAACAATGAAAATAACAATATCATTTAATTGTTTATTTCGCTCGATACAGAAGACATATATTTTCTATATTATTATTGATATTGTTTTATCCAAAATTAAAACAATTTTAGACAAAATATTTTCATTGTTGATATAGTTCTAGTAGATATTTATTTAAATGTAAATTGTTTACGAAATTCATTGATAAATAAATCCAACCTCTTTATGAACTAATAACTACAGATTCTACTTTATATGTTACAAGTATTTAATAATATTTACGAATTGTTTCATTAAATGTGTCACGTGATAGATAAATATATTGAATGAATGTTTAATATATGTATGTAATGAGAAACATTATATGTTTAAGTTACAAATAAAGCATTCTTGATTGTTGAAAAAAAATCTTGTAAATTGAAATTAAATGAAACGCAAATCAATAAATTTTATACAATTTTACGTTAACGTTGCTTAGAGGTACCATTACCTGTATATTTATAATGACCCGTTGTTTATCATATTATCATATATTGTCACATAAGTGTGAATGGCTACTACAGCCGTTCGATACCCGGTAGTCAAATTATATTGATTGAATAAACAACAGGTGTCAGCAACACCTTGATTGGATACACGACACCCGCCGTGCTTATAATGGGTGTCACATTTGACAATACACAAGTACGAAAACCAATTTGTCATTTCAAGCATTTATATAGTCATTTTAAAGAGAAATGGATATTCAATATTTGAAAGTCAATAATAAGTTGTGATAGCCGCAGTTTTCTTATACCTATTTTGTGGAAATTCTGATTTCAGACTGTAGTTGTTCACACCGGAATGAATAACATCCCAAGAGATGACACTGCGACCCTTTTAGGCAAATTTCAGACGCTATATAACGGTATTTTGAAGATAAATCCAACGTCTGTCTGTCTGTCTGTCTGTCTGTCTGTCCCTCCCCCCCCCCCCATTTTGAAGATAAGTCCACATCGTCTGTCTGCTCCTTTTTATCCAACGTAAGTCTGCCTGTCTGTCTCTGTTGTCTGCTGACGGCCTGCATCTCAGCACTGACGGTACCCAGTTTGTTATAGGTAATATACTGAATGCCATTGAGACAGCAGCAGCAACATCAGCAACAGAAACAGCAGCAACACCACCACCACCAACAAAAACAAATTACACGCATGTTTGGTCGGAAGATGAGTGGCCATCTCTACCAAAGTCATCTGTGTTTTCACCTAATGCAGTAAGTCAAATGTCTATTCTCAGACGTTCACATATGTGCACAATAAAGACAACTAAGAAAAAGGACATTGTCAGCAAACAAAGTAATTACAATAAGCATTCAAAGCAGAAGGCACGTAAGCCAATATTTTCAAAGACACATGTATCTGTTAAACAACAAAAATATCAAAAGCAATCTCTTACGCATGCTTCGTCACCTGTACAAAACACACCCAGATTGACAAACCTCGTCTTGAGAAATAGGTTTTCAGCACTGCATGTGTATAAATCTCAAGAGGTTCAAATAGAATCACAACTAACAACAACGCGTAAACGTAGACGGAAATCTACACCAGCTTCGCCGTCTTCGTCTCCGAAGTCTTACTCATCGTCGTTGTCTTCTCCAAAGTCATCTTTACCGTCTTCGTCATCCTTGCTGTCGTTGTTTTTCTCGTAAGTCATCTTTACCGTCTTCGTCGTCTCCATCGTTGTTGTCTTCGCCATTTTCTTCTCCAAAGTCGTCTTCATCGTTGTTGTCTTCAGAGTCGTCTTTTTCTCCAAAGTCGTCCTCATCGTCTTCTCCAAAGTATTCTTTGCTGTCATCATCTTCTCGTAAGTCATCTTTACCGTTTTCGTCGTCTCCATCGTTGTTGTCTCCGCCATCTTCTTGTCCAAAGTTGTCTTCAAATTCGTCTTCTTCTCCAAAGTCGTCCTCATCGTCTTCTCAAAAGTCGTCTTCACCGTCGTCGTCTTCTCATAAGTCATCTTTGCCGTCTTCGTCGTCTCCATCATTGTCGTCTTCACCGTCTTCTTCTTCAAAGTCGTCTTCGTCGTCGTCGTCTTCATCGTTGCTGTCTTCATAGTCGTCTTCTTCTCCAACGTCATCTTTACCATCTTCATCGTCTTCATCGTTGTCGTCTTCGCCGTCTTCTTCTCCAAAGTCATCTTTATTGTCGTCGTCTTTACCACAAAGTGGTGGTAGTAATAATGAAAATGTGCCTATCTATGAAGATAATGTTTTTGCTAAATTAGATGTTAAATTTGCAATTGATATTTTACAACAATGTGGAACTATTAATCCCGATTGTATTTCAGTAGAAAGACCAATTTCCCAAAAAAAATATGCAGTTACGTTGTTTCCAAAAGAATCGTGTCAATGTGTGTCATCTAATACTTGTTATCACATAATTGCAGCCAAAAAATGTATTGGTATGCAAACTATCACAGGTCAAAAACGGAATAAATTAATAAGTTTAATGCGTTACAAAAATAGACCTCGCCCCCAAAAAAGACTCGGTCAAAAGAAACAAAAACCTTCTGATTACGAGATTGCCCCTGCACCAGATTCTAAACTGGCTACAATTTTAAAGAAAAAGTCGTTAAATCTTGAAGATACATATGTAGGAACGCCAATTAAAACAAATAATTATATATCAAACAAAGATATACCAACTACATCATCCACACCTATTAACTCCGGGAACAAATTAACTACCAATAAAACACTTCAAAGATGTCTTCCTATTTCAATTATAAAAAAATATAACGGTAAACCAGCTTTATCTGTTATCAACGATCATACTACACCTACAAAAAGCTATAGTAAACGTAAGCAATCACCGTCAAATTATAATTCAACAGATAGTAAGCGTGTAAAATTAATTTTACCAACCCTGTCACCAAAAGTTTTAGATGATGACATCGCTACAATTGATAGTCCGAACAGCAGCTTTACAGAATCCGATGACTGGTGGTTAAAATTATATGATCTTAAATTATTGGATAAACATGACATATCAAAATGTAAATAGTTAAACGATAAACATATGTCGGCGGTAAATATAATTTTAAAAATGCAATTTCCTAATGTCAATAGTTTACAAGAAACTACAAATACCCCGTTTTTTATAGATGAGAAAAGCAAATGGAATATTCAGAAAACTTTTAGACGCCAAATAGAACCTGCTTGCCAAATTCACTTTAACGGCTCTAATCATTGGGCGATGAGTTTTAAACATCTTCCGACAGCGAATGTAGTAGAGTTTTGTCATTCACCCCATTCATTTAATTTTCGAAACATATATACTGTACCAGCAATGCGCCAGCATTTTATAAATTGCTTTGAAAGTGGTAAAATGACACCTTTTCCAAAGGTACCCAAGCGCGGAAGAAATTTAAGTCTTTCGTGCTTCAACCCCAAAGTTATAAACATCCAATTATGGTGCCACTGCAGAGTGCCAGACTTTGTGAACAATCTCATTTCATGTCAGAATTTTAAATGTAAGCAATGGTACCATTATCAATGTGTAAATCAAAATAACTTGAAATTCTGGAATTGTCCGTCGTGTTTAAATGAAAATGAAATATAGATATTTTGATAGTTAAACTATTGCATCAGGTCATCTGTAAATCCTATATTAATAATCTATCGTGTACTATATATTATACTCCCCTTTCTTTTGTTTCATTTCTTTGTATATGAATGCTTGTACCTTTTGTTACTACATGTTGTATTGTTAAAATGTATAAATATGATTCGTAAAGGTACGCATAAAATCTGCATGCACATAATGTTGTATTTTTTATTCGTTTAACTTTGTTATATAGTTTTGTTACGTCTTGTAAATAGTGTCTAAATCTTACAATGTTTGATTACGTCTTGTAAATAGTGTCTAAATCTTCAATGTTTTGTTACGTCTTGTAAATATTGTCTAAATCTTACAACGTGCGGTAAATACGCCACACCGGTGAAATCGCCATGTTTTTATAAAAAATATATGTTCTCTGTATCGAACGAAATAAACAATTATATGATATTGATTTTGTTTTTATTTTCATTGTTATAGATTCAGCATATCTTAATCTTTGTAATAATTGATTAAAACCATGGTTATTTACAATGAATATACTTTAAAAAGCCATTCAAACCCAGCCGGAATTAGTCAAAAACGGCGAAAAATCGTCAAAAACAAAAAACGTCATAAAAATGTAAACTTCAAGACCAGATTTAAGGCATTATTTTATTTTTTTTCATATATTTTCTTGATATATATGTCAAGGGCATTACATAATTAATGGGATTAGGGCAGTTTAACATCATAATCACTAGTATACACGCCACATTTGCCTTTTCCCCATGGCCGGAAAAGTGACCGGATCGGCCGGAATTTGACCGGGTTTTAGTAGGTCTTAGAAATCTCAACAAATATGACACAAAACATTGTTAATCTTAAAAAATTGAGTATAAATGGTATAAGAAATACTTTAAAGTATACACTATCACACGTTTCACTGTATATAATCCTATCAGTCCCCCAATAACCATATTTTAAAAATTACCGTAATGAGTACCGTCATCGGGAACCGTCGATACCGTCTTTTATAACCGCCCTCCCCAAAGTGCTATTTCAAAATCAAACATGGGTGCTGCAGAAAGTAGCGAGAAAGAACCTCAAATTTTACAGATTTTCACTGACCAAGAAAGGAGAAACGTCCATTATTTGTATCTGCATATTACTGGAAACCAAAAGACTTTGACTGAACCATTTTTAAAGGTTAATTTTCATTTAGTAGTGCTCATTTGTGGCCGTTCGTGATCGTTTCATAGTCACATAATTTTTGGTACCATATGTTTTCGAAAAAACGATTGGCGATTATATACTGACCTACTATAACTATATGTAAAATAATGAAATTACCATTTTTCAAAAAGTAAATTGATTTTTTTTATTACAACTTATTCTATTCTATTTCATTTGTACCTTACCTATCATTACCTGAAGATTGTTGGTTGTTTTGTACCACTACAATTTCGTACCAGGTGGATTCGTACCACTTGAGGAGGTTTCGTACCGTATAAAAAATATATAGTGTTTAAAAACTTTACTTTGTTTAATACTTTAATACATCTTTCCCATTGTAAAAATCACTTCCTGTACATGTTTGTATATAAGATCGTAATATTGATATGTACTGGTTATATACTGGTTATAGGTGTCACCCCACCATTGATTTTTGTTCTTTTTTCTATAGTAAATAATAAAAGTTTGAATGCTTGTCATTCATAGAGAAACCCAAATGAAAGAAGTGAAACCTACATTTTACTGTTATTTTTTTCTAAATTCACAATTCAAACATGACAATGCTATCAAAATGTTCAAAATACATCAATAATGCCATTCAAATAAAAAAATGAGCATTAAAATAAGGAAAATGCATTTTTAAAGAAGAAGAAATTAGGATTATTTAAAACCGCCATTATGCGACTACCCCACGGAAGCACTTCCTTTTTGCAATGGTGGTACTATGCCTTATACCTATTTGGTAATGCTAGATGCAATCCGGATTATGGGCTTAATGCAATCCTCAATCAGTATCATACGCTCGGATCGCATACATTATTGATTGTTGCGTTCTGCTCAATCAGACTGTCACAAACGTCTTTGAAGCTCCTTTGTTGATAGAGAATATTCTAAGAGGTTCTTTAGGGGAAAACTGGAGATGGGAAATATGAAATATCAATCATAAACTACAATTTAGTTATTCAATTGTGTTTTATTGATTAATAATAAAGCGCATGGAATGCCTTTATTTGTGTTAATGCAATATCATTTGTTAAAGAAAAAGTCTCGAAAAGAATACATGTATCACCAATTTAGGGGCGTAGCTAGCCCAAAAAGTTATGAGCAGGCGTAAATTATGGGGGTCCAGGGGCATGCCCCACACAGGATTTTTTATGTGTATAATGGCTCTGGTGCGTTTTGACATATATTTGATATCGTTGACAGATGATGGTGAATGGACCTAACAATGCAGAAAGTAATGTATATTTCTATATCAAATGAGGTCTAGTGGTGGATTGCACCAGTAAATGGATCTAACAATACAGAAAGTACTGTATCTTTCTATATCAGATGAGGTCCAATGGCGGATTGCATCTAGAAATGCAAATACTATTATAAATTTCTATATCAATAGTGGTCCAATGGTGGATTGAATGTACTGTTTCTTTCTATATCAGTGTTAAATTTGCAGCCAACATGTTTTAATGTCCCATGACAACTATTAGGAGGAAATTGTTTTGGAGTATGACATTAATAACATAAAAAAATACAATTGTTTCAACTCTTATTTATTTCAGTTGCATTATTACTCATTTACAATACAGCAATATGTTTTAAAATGTATCCATGAATATCAAGAGGAATGGATTGACATTTCAGATTAGACACACAATTTCATGTTATTACGTTAAATTGTGACCTTAACCTTGACATCTGATGTAAAGGTCTGGGTGTTTCTACAGGTAAAAGGTGACACATCACCATGCCATAGTTATCACTTGTGTCAAGCTATTTTAAAATCCATCCATGTAAGACAAAGTTACAAACCAGACATTAAGTATCAACAAACTGAAAGTGTCATCAAAGTTAAATTGTGACATTGACCTTATTGAATCAAAAAGATTATGTAACCATCTGATTTCATATAAGCCAAAAATCAAATTAAAGTATCAATATTAGTTAATAAAACTATTATTTCTGTTCACATTGATATTATTGTTATTATTACTTATTTAATAAAGTCGATGATATACAAAACAAGATACCAAGATGTGTGATTTTTTTCCGTGTAATTATTGTCAACAATATTTTACTGGAATAAAAGCAGTGCTAACATAAATGGATAAAGAGTTGTGCAAGAGTTTTTTTTATCTATGTAAATATTATTGTTAGATGTAAATTTATTATACCATGTGTGTGTTGCTGTAAATTGTAAATTTGATAAGATCACCAACTTATATATATACATATATATTTTACTATCGATCTTCCGAAGGGAAGAAAATATAATATCATTGTCTATATTAAACTCTTTTTTTTCACAAATTTTTGTCTTGCACATTCTTCAGGAAAATCGCAGTCTTTTAAAAACTATGTCACATCCATTTTGTAAAGTTTAACTAAATAACTTGAATTTATTTACAAAATGGATGTGACATAGTTTTTAAAAGACTGCAAGTTTCCTGAAGATGGTATAAGCCTAAAATTTGTATGATATATGGGAGAGATAATAAATGAATTAATTAATTAATACACCCAAACAATACTGAAATCTTTAAAATTATTTAAAAAAAACGAGCACTTTTGGAATATATATTCCTTCCTCAGGGGATGAAAATGAAAAGATCAATGATGATGTTTAAAATGTCAAACGATTACGATGATAAAAACATGGAAAAGTATGAAAAAATCACAATAAAAAATTAATAGAAATGGGAAAACGTTCACAAATTATGATGTGTGCCTTTATATTTATCACATAAATATATATATATAAATTTTTGTATGATTTTTAGCTCTACTGGCCAAAGGCGCATGGCCCATTGTCTGTTGTCGGTCGTCTATCGTCTGTTAGCAGCACTTTCTCTGAAACCACTAGGCCAATTAAACTGAAACTTCACATGGGTGTTTCTATTGCATAGGAGACTATACTGAAGAATTTTTTTTTTGATCTGAAATTCAAGATGGCCGCCGTTACTAAAAATATTCCAAAACTTAAAAAATCTTCTTCTAATGAACGGCCAAACAGATTTTCAAAATGTTTATGTAGTAATGATGACCAACTATAGTTTTGGTAGATTTGTTCAAATGGTGTCCCTAGGGTTAAATATGACCCCGCCCCGAGGGTTCAGTTAGGGGACACATGTCATTAAATTGTTTTATTTTTTTTTAAAATGGAAATGATTTTGCCTATATCTTCACAGAAGCATTGTTTGGTGAAGGAGGTTCAGATTTGTAAAAATGAATGGGTTCCACTGTCTAAAGGGGTCAGGAGGGGCCCCAAAAGGGTAAAAATTGGGAATTACTAAAATTGTTTTTTTGAGAACCGGTATGTCAGATTTGTTCATATTTGGCATAAATTATCCCTATGTGTAATGGTTTGATTGCAGATAAGAATTTAGGGGCTAACATTTATAGGGGCCCTGTAAGGGGACTTAGAATTTTACATAGGGATACTTTGGGAAAACAGAAAATTCTCTTTTTCTTTCATTTATTCTGAAACCACTAGGCCAATTAAACTGATACTTCACATGCATATTTCTGTTGCAAAGGAGATTATACAGAAGGTTTTTTTTTTCGATCTGAAATTCAAGATGGACGCCGTTACTAAAACTAGTCCAAAACTTAAAAAATCTTCTTCTCATGAACGGCCCAACAGATTTTCAAAATGTTTATGTAGTAATGATGACCAACTATAGTATTGTTAGATTTGTTCAAATGGTGTCCCTAGGGTTAAATATGACCCCGCCCCGACGGTTCAATTAGGGGACACATGTCACTATAATGTTTTTTTTATTTTTTTAAAATGAAACTTCACATGCATGTTTCTGTTGCATAGGAGACAATACAGATGATTTTTTTTTCGATCTGAAATTCAAGATGGCTGCCGTTACTTAAAATAGTCCAAAACTTAAAATCTTCTTCTCATAAACGGCCCAATATATTTTCAAAATGTTTATGTAGTAAAGATGACCAACTATAGTATTGTTAGATTTGTTCAAATGGTGTCCCTAGGGTTAAAAATGACCCCGCCCCGAGGGTTCATGTGTCCGTAGAGCGTCCTCAGGCCCTCTTGGGCCTCTTGTTATATATACTTGTCATAAAATGATGGCTGGTGAATATACATCAGTTATGTCAAATCTGGCATCACCCTGGTGTTGATTCAACCCATATCAGGTTTTGAATTGCAGAACACTTTTGGTTCAAATTACATTATCTAATAGATTGTTTTGACACAGAATGAATTTAATTGAAATGTTTTCATGCTCGTAGGTTTCTTTAATTTTTTGCTATGAACTCTGGTCTGGCAGTCACTAAGGCTGCATCTAATGTACTACCTGTTTTTAGCTCGACTATTCAGAGAATAAAGAGAGCTATTCTACTCACCCAGGCATCGGATCAACCCTACTACAATAACTAAGATAACTCTTGCATAAATATAATACAAATTATTGCCCTTGTTTGACTAAGAAATTCTGGTTAAAGTTTTGCATGCATGTCCCTAACTCAGTAACTATTGCATGTATTGCCTTGAAACTTTACACAAGCCTTCCTAGTCATCAACCCTACTACAATAACTAAGTTAGATAACTCTTGCTTGAATATAGTGTAAAATATTGCCCTTGTTTGACTTGAAAATTCTGGTTAAAGTTTTGCATGCAAGTCCCTATCCAAGTAACCATTGCATGTATTGCCTTGAAACTTTACACAAGCCTTCCTGTCATCAAACTTACTATAAAATAACTAAGTTAGATAACTCTTGCTGGAATATAATGCAAATTATTGCCCTTGTTTGACTTAGAAAATCTTGTTAAAGTTTTGCGTGCAAGCACCATCAAGTCCATATCTCAGTCACCAATACATGTACTGACATAACTTTACACAAGCCTTCCTAGTCATCAACCCTACTACAATAACTCTTGCATCAATATAATACAAATTATTGCCCTTGTTTGACTTAGAAATTCTGGTTAAAGTTTTGCATGCATGTCCGTATCCCAGTAACCATTGCATGTATTGCCTTGAAACATTATACAAGCCTTCCTAGTCATTAACCTTACTACAGTAACTAAGTAAGATAACTCTTGCATGAATATAATGCAAATTATTGCCCTTGTTTGAATTAGAAAATGTAGTTAAAGTTTTGCATTCAAGTCCCTGTCCCGGTAACCATTGCATGTATTGCCTTGAAACTTTACACAAGCCTTCCTAGTCATCAACCCTACTACAATAACTAAGTAAGAGAACTCTTTCTTGAATATAAAGCATATTATTGCCTTTGTTTGACATAGACATTCTGGTTTAAGTTTTTCGTGTAAGTACCATCAAGTTCATATCTCACCAACCACTCAATGTGTTTTATTGAAACTTTACACAAGTCTTCTTAGTAATCAACTCTACTACAATAACTTAATTAGAAAACTCTTGCATGTATATAATGCAAATTATTGCCCTTGTTTGTCTTAGAAATTCTGGTTAAAGTTTTGCGTGCAAGTACCATCAAGTCTATATCTCACCAACCACTCAATGTATTGCTTGAAACTTTACACAAGTCTTCCCAGTCGTCAACCCTACTACAATAACTAAGTTAGATAACTCTTGCCTGAATATTATGCAAATGATTGCCCTTCTTTGACTTAGAATTTTGGTTAAAGTTTTGCATGCAAGTACCATCAAGTCCATATCTCACCAACCACTCAATGTATTTGATTGAAACTTTATATAAGCCTTCCTAGTCATCAATCCTACTACAATAACTAAGTTAGATAACTCTTGCTTGAATATAATACAAATAATTGCCCTTGTTTGACTTAGAAATTCTGGTTAAAGTTTTGCATGCATGTCCCTAACTCAGTAACCATTGCATGTATTGCCTTGAAACTTTACACAAGCCTTCCTACTACAATAACTAAGTTAGATAACTCTTGCCTGAGTTTAATGCAAATTATTGCCCTTGTTTGACTTAAAATTCTGGTTAGAGTTTTGTGTGCAAATACCATAAAGTCCATATCTCACCAACCACTCAGTGTATTTGATTGAAACTTTACACAATTTTTTCTAGCCATTAACCCTACTACAATAACTAAGTTAGATAACTTTTGCATGAATATAATGCAAATTATTGCCCTTGTTATACTAAGGAGTTCTGGTTAAAGTTTTGCAGGCAAATACCGTCAAGTCCATATCTAAGTAACCATTATAATGTATTGACTTGAAACTTTACACAAGCCTTCCCAGTCATCAACCCTACTACAAAATTATGTTAGATAAATCTTGCCTGAATATTATGCAAATTATTGCCCTTCTTTGACTTAGAATTTTGGTTAAAGTTTTGCATGCAAGTAGCGTCAAGTCCATATTACACCAACCACTCAATGTATTTGATTGAAACTTCACATATGGCTTTGTAGTCATGAAACCAACTAAATTAATCGAGTGGGATAACTCTTGCCAGATTTTTTTGCAAATTAGGACCTTTGTTTTATTTAGAAATTTTAAACTCAGCAGTCACTGCATGTATTTGATTGAAACTTCATACAAGATATTGCAATTATAAGATCTACTCAATTTTGTCAATTTTGTAAGTTAGATAACTCTTATTTGCTTTGTCATCAGTCTCAATTAAATTTGTACTTCTGTGAAAAATGTTTGAATACATGAGCACGCTGTCCCTTTGACAGCTCTTGTTTAGTTATCTCCCATTTTCATATTTTTAGCTCACCTGAGCTAAAGGCTCACAGGTGAGCTTTTGCGATCGCCTGGTGTCCGTCGTCTGTCGTCCGTTGTTAACCAGTGTTTTCTCCAGCCCCATTTTTTGGCGTGTCATTTCAAAATTTGGGGGTCATTAGTCGACTAGTTTTAAACTAAATCAACTTGAATAAATGGTGGTAAAAAAATATATAATTTACTAAAACAGTTTAACTTTCTGTTTCACACAAATTTCTCAATTAAAGCTGCAATTTAAATTAATAAATTCAAAACAATTTAACTTCAAACGAATGTTTCACTTCTGGCAACAAGTTAAAACAACTAGAAAATATTTGTTTTTATGATCTAGGCCACAGGGCCATGAACTTTTCAAATGCCATGGCCCCATTTATTTATAATGAAAAACACTAAAATTATTTCAACATCTTATATTTCAGCTGAGCTTCATGTTTACCATTACTAAGCATTATACTTTTTGGAAAACATTACTTTGTTGTTATTTTCTTATTCCTAAAACCATTTCTCTTCTGGTTCATAGCTAGACTTATTTTAGAGTAATGTTACCTTAATATTATAACATTTTAATGGTAACTTAACAAAAAAAAATAAGTTTTTCAAAATGAATATAATTTTCTTAAAGTTTATTTTCTTTTTTCCATAACATTTTAAAAGTACGTTAAGGTAGTGGGACCGTAATGGGCTATATTTCAAATCTTTTAAAGCCTTTTATTTTTATTTTTATTAACTATATAATATCACTGGCTTATTTCCAAATTTTTAGAAACTTTTACCATCTAAAAATACGTCATATACCACTGGATAATAAAATCATCTTCCATTGTAAAAATACGTCATATACCACTGGATAATAAAATCATCTTCCATTGTAAGCGACTAATACATCTTTAAAATTCTTTTCCAGTCATTTACAAAGTTTCTGGATAGCTGTTTGAATGTAGACTGGTTTCACACTATTACCATTGACTCTAATGGTTCCAGAATCATCATTACTATACCAGTATTCTTCTGATGGTATAGACAATCCTGGTCTAACATAGGTTGCAAATGTTTGTGAAGACTCGACTTCCACTGCAGCTTTCATAGATGTAATGTGTGGCATCAGTCCACCACGTTCTACAAATACAGAATAAAGTACTGTTATTATTTGAGACTGCATTGAGCTAATATTTTCAAGAAGTGACTAATAATTGAATACTATTATTTTCTCTTTATCTTGTTCATGTCATTTTTGCTCATCCTAATGTCCAAAAATGACCTCACTGTTGTAAACACAAATTCTCAAAGTGAGGTGGTAGTTTCGTGGATAGCGTTGGCAGCTCACGCCAGAGATTGCGGGTTTGATCCCCATCTTGACCCAGTGCCTCTGAAAAAGCAACACACAGGACTGATTCTACTCGGGAAGTGGACTCAAGAGCGCTTAATAAAAGTTCAGAGCTTTCGCAATCGAGCTAAAATAAGTTGGTATAAACCAATTCAATTCATTAAAGAGGGTTTGTCATAAACAGGTAGCCCGGAAGTTTTGTATTGATTGTTAAATATGAAACTAAACATCTACACAGATGTATCTGACTGCATTCTATAATAGAACATATGGCAGAGCGATAATGACAGATAATGCGTATCTAGTCCTGGTTAAACCATTGCATATCTACATAAACCCGATGACTATGTACATCAAGGACTTGTATAGCTCTATGTAATTCCTTGTGTACATATAAGGGCAATACAATTGTCACGTTAAAAACAGTGTAAAATTCAATGCAATTAATCAATAATAAATTATTAAATACATACATGTTAAACTATCAAAGTCTTGTGTGCGCCATTCAGCGTCTACTGCACAGAACATTGCACTTCTTGTCCGACAGGAAAACGTGGCTTACTCTGTGTGTTGACCTGATAGTAGAGAGCCGACAGTGAATCGCTGTCTTCAGTGTAACTGGATTACTGAAATCAACATACACAAAATTCTAACTGCAATATATTGTATCTTGTATCATTGTATCTACATGTATATAAAAACAATTCTTACTTCTTGTTTACATTTAAGTTTAATGTATTTTGTTGATATGAGACAATGTGCCTCATTATCAATATCATTCGTCTCTCACCGCTGATTGATGTGGGAAAGTTATCAACTACTTTTAGAAATGGGTGTACTCGGTACAGGTTAAGCTTCCAGGATCCAGTAAAGAGGGGATTAGCTAAGCTGATCGTTGTTGGTCTCGATGGCACGAAAACGATATTCTATATATTCAATCATCAATCAAAGTCTAGCAAAAAAAATAAATATATATATGTATCTCAGCATTTTTTAAAACTGGATAATTTAACAGTTTCATCGCAACTAATTACTATCAGTTCTAATAAAAAAACTCGACATTATACAACAGACAGTCATCCATGCTATCTTACAAGGCCTAGTTTTGTGTTGGCTGCAAAACAGGGCATTCTTTTAGATCTTTGATGGTGTGTTTTTGTCATAGGCAACTCTGTTGACATGTCCACAGTCACTGTTCTGACGCACAACATACACATATTCGCCTAACCCTTTCTGATTTTTTTCCAGCAATGCTGTCATAAGTAATTGGTACAGAGCTAAGTCTGCATAATTGACAACGTTTTAGGTTGACAACAAAACTTCGAACATAACCAATTTTCGATCACTTTTTTCGAACGCACTTCGTCAATTTTTCATTTGATATTGATACACTGGCTCTGACACATTAGCGGTCTGATTGCTATATTTATGATCATATATATTCAATATTCCCACCAATCGAAGGAGACTTCGCTTTTTTTTTCTTTTTATTCGAATAAAAACATCTTCGACGACCGTAAAAATCCATTTTTGTTTACAACCGGAAGAGAGCAATTATCGTTTATTTTTAGCTCTACTGGCCAAAGGCTAGAAGTGCTTATGTGATGGCGCATTGTCTGTTGTCCGTCGTCCCTCATCTGTCGTCTGACGTCTGTCGTCTGTCGTCTGTTAGCACTTTCTCTGAAACCACTAGGCCAGTTAAACTGAAACTTCACGTGGGTGTTTCTATTGCATAGGAGACTATACAGAAGATTTTTTTTTTTTTTTCGATCTGAAATTCAAGATGGCCGCCGTTACTAAAAATAGTCCAAAACTTAAAAAATCTTCTTCTAATGAACGGCCCAACAGAATGTTTATGTAGTAATGATGACCAGCTATAGTTTTGTTAGATTTGTTCAAATGGTGTCCTTAGGGTTAAATATGACCCCGCCCCGAGAGTTCAATTAGGGGACACATGTCATTATAATATTTATTTTTTTTTTTTTTAAAATGGAAATGATTTTGCCTATATCTTCACAGAAGCATTGTTTTGTGAAGGAGGTTCAGATTTGTAAAACTGACTGGGTTCCACTGTCTTAAGGGGTCAGGAGGGGCCCCAAAAGGATAAAAATTGGGAATTACTAAATTCGTTTTCTTAACAACCGGTATGTAGATTTTATCATATTTTGCATAAATTATCCCTATGTGTAGGGGTTTGATTGCAGATAAAAATTTAGGGGCTAAAATTGATAGGGGCCCTGTAAGGGGACTTAGAATTTTACATAGGGATACTATGGGAAAACAGAAAATTCTCTTTTTCTTTCATCTGTTCTGAAACCACAGGCTTGTTAAACTGAAACTTCACATGGGTGTTTCTATTGCATAGGAGATTATACCGAAGATTATTTTTTTCGATCTGAATTCAAGATGGCCACCATTACTAAAAATAGTCCAAAACTTAAAAAATCTTCTTGTCATGAACGGTCCAACAGATTTTCAAAATGTTTATGTAGTAATGATGTCCAACTATAGTTCTTTTACATTTGTTCAAATGGTGTCCCTAGGGTTAAAAATGACCCTGCCCCGAGAGTTCAATTAGGGGACCCATGTCAATATAATATAATATATATATATATTTTTTTAAATGGAAATGATTTTGCCTATATTTTCACTGAAGCATTGTTAGGTGAAGGAGGTTAAGATTTGTAAAAATGACTGGGTTCCACTGTCTTAAGGGGTCAGGAGGGGCCCCAAAAGGGTAAAAATTGGGAATTAGTAAAATCGTTTTCTTAAGAACTGGTATGTCAGATTTGTTCATATTTTGCATAAATTATCCCTATGTGTAGGGGTTTGATTGCAGATAAGAACTTAGGGGCTAAAATATATAGGGGCCCTGTAAGGGGACTTAGAATTTTACATAGGGATACTGTGGGAAAACAGAAAATTTTCTTCTTTTTTTCCCATTTATTTTGAAACCACTACGCCAATTAAACTGAAACTTCACATGGATGTTTCTATTGCATAGGAGACTATACAAAAGATTTATTTTTTCTATCTCAAATTCAAGATGGCCGATGTTTTTATTGCATAGTAGATTTCAAAAAGTGCTATGGCCACTTTGAGTCAGTAGAGCGTCCTCAGGCCCTCTTGGGCCTCTTGTTTTATTTTATTTTTTAAATTCAACGATAATGACGATAAAATGATATTAAAAGCAATGAAACAAAACAGGATATGGGATTTATTGTTACGTATTAAAAAAAATCTATACATTGTATATTTTATAAGTTTATTCCGATCTATACCAAATGCTCCGAAATTGTTAGGGAAGATACCGACATCGCATGAAAGTTTACGAGTCCATTACTGGTCCATTACCTTTAAGAAACATAAACGGCGCCGGGAATACCGCCGTAAAAACAGAGACCGGCCTATGTTTAAACTGGTATTAAAATGTTGCGCATGCGTGTCTCGATATGTTATAGAAAACAAAATAAAAGGGTTTTCAGATAGAGTAACGTCCGTACATTTTAAACAACTTTCTTAAAAAGTTTCACGATTTCCGCATTTCATCTTTATATACATTAACAACCTAAAACTGGGTATATATCAGTGCTATTGTTGCAGCATACCTTTGTTTTCACAGTTGTTGTCTTCAAACTATAATATTGCTTCGCGGAAAATTATGCATGTGATCATAATCGTCTATGTGATTGCATCAATATAGCCTTAAGCAATAACCAATTAAAGCGTTTACGTAACTTAGTAGAACCGCGTGACCGGGGTTTCCCTGAATCAGACTACTGATCTGCCAAAACAGCTAGCATTGTAAAACTAACTCTGAAACCAGCTTGTTGAAACAATTATGCGTAATTTTTAAGGTTGCGTCATAGTGGATGCACTGGACAAACTTGATTACATCAATTGAGATTTAATTGCGTCAAAAACGCAAGAAATGCGCTCTGGAGAAAACACTGGTTAACTTTTAACTTCAAACAACTTCTCCTCTGAAATCACTGGGCCAATTTAGATATAACTTCATAGAAATGTTCCTTGGGTGACCCTCTACAGAGTTTATTCAAGCCATCTTGATTCGTCAAAAAATATGGCCGCCACGGGGTGGGGCAAGTTTAATAAGTAAAAACTTAAAACATCTTCTTGTCAGAAACTACTGGCTCGATTTTAAAATAATTTCACAGAAATGTTCCTTGGGTGACCCTCTACCATGTTTGTTCAAGCCATCTTGATTTGTCAAAAAATATGGCCGCCAGGAGGCGGGGTTAGTTTACTATATAGGCTATAGTAAAAACTTAAAAAATCTTCTTGTCAGAAACCACTGGGCCAATTTTGATATAACTTCACAGAAATGTTCCTTGGGTGACCCTCTACCAAGTTTGTTCAAGCCATCTTGATTCATCAAAATACATGGCCGCCAGGGGGGTGGAGCAAGTTTAATAAGTAAAAACTTAAAAAATCTTCTTGTCAAAAACTACTGGCTTGATTTTAAAATAATTTCACAGAAATGTTCCTTGGGGGACCCATTACGAAGTTTGTTCAAACCGTATTGATTTGTCAAAAAACATGGCGACCAGGGGGTGGGGTTATTTTACTATATGCGACAGATTCCATTTAAAACTTGTGAAAACGTCATTTTGTCCGTCAATTTTTTTTTAAGCTTAAAATTAGAACGACCTTGTAATGTATCTTTATTTACTAGGCCTATTGAATTAGAGTATTGGAAATAGTTCTTGAAAAAATTGTTTAAATTCCATTAATCTGACATTTTGAGGGAAAAAACTGCAAATGTATAGCACATCCGTCGTCAGTTTGACGGAATTAATGTCCCGGCGTTTACACCATGTTAATTACCTGGTATATTTTTTCAATTCAAAGACCAACATCCTAGGTAAGTATGGTTTATTATTGATATAAATACTTTTCAATAATAAAAAATAACATCTTCTGTTGTTTAGTTTGATTAATGAAAGAAATTTTACGGATTTCATTTTTGGTACGTATCGTACTGCACATCTGTCAATCGAGTGACGTTTGCAAAATGTGAAGAAACTCAAGCTTGTAAGCACTAATGTTTAATGAGGCTATCTTAGTAAGATAGGAACAACTCGTCCTTGTTGAAAAAATGCCACCATCGATAGTTTTTATAAGACTTTCGTACAAAATTCTAAAAAAAAATTGCGAACATAATTTCCATCAATTTTTTTAAGTGACGTTCGACCTATCGCACACTGTCTAAGAACTACTTTCCGTTGATTCATTCTGATTGGGTTCATTGAGGTGAACACCGAAGTAAACCGAATGCTAACACATGGCGGGCGGGTGAGAAACTGAGATATATTTAGGTTGGTTTTTAGCTCTACTGGCCAAAGGCCAGAAGTGCTTATGCGATGGCGCATTGTCTGTCGTCTGACGTCTGTCGTCTGTTAGCAGCACTTTCTCTGAAACCACTGGGCCAATTAAACTGAAACTTAACATGGGTGTTTCTATTGCATAGGAGACTATACCGAAGATTTTATTTTTTCGGTCTGAAATTCAAGATGGCCGCCGTTACTAAAAATAGTCCAAAACTTAAAAAATCTTCTTCTCATGAACGGCCCAACAGATTTTCAAAATGTTTATGTAGAAATGATAACCAACTATAGTTTTGTTAGATTTGTTCAAATGGTGTCCCTAGGGTTAAATATGACCCCGCCCCGAGGGTTCAAATAGGGGACATATGTCATTAAAATATTATTTTTATTTATTTTTTTTAAAATGGAAATGATTTTGCCTATATCTTCACAGAAGCATTGTTTGGTGAAGGAGGTTCAGATTTGTAAAAATGACTGGGTTCCTATGTCTTAAAGGGTCAGGAGGGGCCCCAAAAGGGTACAAATTGGGAATTACTAAATTTTTCTTAAGAACCAGTATATCAGATTTGTTCTTTTTTTCCATAAATTATCCCTATGTGTAGGGGTTTGATTGCAGATAAGAATTTAGGGGCTAAAATGTATAGGGGCCCTGTAAGGGGACTTACAATTTTACATAGGGATACTATGGGAAAACAGAAAATTCTCTTTTTCTTTCATCTGTTCTGAAACCACTAGACCAGTTAAACTGAAACTTCACATGGGTGTTTCTATTGCATAGGAGACTATAGAGAAGATTTTTTTTTTTCGATCTGAAATTCAAGATGGCCGCTATTACTAAAAATATTCCAAAACTTAAAAAATCTTCTCATGAACGGCCCAACAGATTTTCAAAATATTTATGTAGTAATGATGACCAACTATAGTTTTGTTAGATTTGTTCAAATGGTGACCCTAGGGTTAAATATGACCCCACCCCAAGGGTTCAATTAGGGGACACATGTCATTATAATATTTTTTTATTTTTTTTTTAAAATGGAAATGATTTTGCCTATATCTTCACAGAAGCATTGTTTGGTGAAGGAAGTTAAGATTTGTAAAAATGACTGAGTTCCACTGTCTTAAGGGGTCAGGAGGGGCCCCAAAAGGGTACAAATTGGGAATTACTAAATTTGTTTTCTTAAGAACCGATATGTCAGATTTGCTCATATTTGGCATAAATTATCCCTATGTGTAGGGGTTTGATTGCAGATAAGAATTTAGAGGCTAAAATTGATAGGGGCCCTGTAAGGGGACTTACAATTTTACATAGGGATACTATGGGAAAACAGAAAATTCTCTTTTTCTTTCATCTGTTCTGAAACAACTAGGCCAGTTAAACTGAAACTTCACATGGGTGTTTCTATTGCATAGGAGACTATACCGAAGATTTTTTTTTTTCGATCTGAAATTCAAGATTGCCCCCGTTACTAAAAATAGTCCAAAACTTAAAAAATCTTCTTGTTATGAACGGCCCAACCGATTTTCAAAATGTTAATGTAATAATGATGACCAACTATAGTTCTGTTAGAATTGTTCAAATGGTGTCCCTAGGGTTAAAAACGACCCTGCCCCGAGAGTTCAATTAGCGGACACATGTCAATATAACATTTTTATTTTTATTTTTAAACGGAAATGATTTTGCCTATATTTTCATTAAAGCATTGTTAGGTGAAGGAGGTTTAGATTTGTAAAAATGACTGGGTTCCTATGTCTTAAGGGGTCAGGAGGGGCCCCAAAAGGGTACACATTGGGAATTAGTAAAATTGTTTTCTTAAGAACTGGTATGTCAGATTTGTACATTTTTCATATAAATTATCCCTAAGCGTAGGAGTTTGATTGCAGATCAGAATTTAGGTGGCTAAAATATATAGGGGTCCTGTAAGGGGACTTAGAATTTTACATAGGGATACTGTGGGAAAACAGAAAATTCTCTTTTTTTCATTTATTCTGAAACCACTAGTCCAATTAAACTGAAACTTCACATGGATGTTTCTATTGCATAGGAGACTATACAAAAGATTAATTTTTTCTATCTAAAATTCAAGATGGCCGATGTTTCTATTGCATAGTAAAATTTCAAAAAGTGCTATGGCCACTATTAGTCAGTAGAGCGTCCTCAGGCCCTCTTGGGCCTCTTGTTTGTTTAGCACACGGCCTTATATGGTTCAATCTCTACTGGTTTTATCTGATTTCACACAATATTTATTTAAAAAATCTTAAATCAACCCCCATCACAAGAAACCTAGAGGCGAGAGAATGATGTGACTGAGTGTCGTGACTATAGCTCGGAGACAAGTCTGGTGTCCCAGCCCAAACTTTCTTGAAACAAACAAATATTAGTAAAACAACTATAATAAAAAATCGAAATCTTATCATTGTCTTGATTTTTTTCTCCATTTCATAATTTAGGTACTTTTAAACTGTTTACAATTAAGACAAAAAAGACACATGGTAATGATATTGTTTTTCCCTTTTTATTTATCTAACGTGCTAAAATGTGCCCTTTTAGGGAAGAACACCATGCCTGCCTAAATTCCTAGAATAAACACTAAATTCATGGTGGGATACAAAATTTATGCTTCATTCAGAAGCAAGAGCTCTCTAGTCCAGAATTCATTTTCCTGACATATATTGAGAAAGATATGTTTGGTTTTCAGGAACTCACAAGAGTAAATCTGCCCTGTCTCGAAATAAAATGAAAACAGGAGATCCAGAAAGGTACAGAATATATCTAGATAAACAGAAGGTGACAGCCAAACACAGGCATGAGGAACTGAAAAGGGAATTTCAGAAGAAAAAAGGAAATGAGCAATCTAAAGCTAAAAAAAGCACATCAAAATGAGATGCAGAGTACCAAAGACGTTGACCCCACCCTCATGCGTGATGGCACCCCCACACCTGATGGCAGCCCCACACCTGAGGACACTAGGCCTACACCTGATGTCACCCCTACACCTGATGGCACCCCCACACCTGATGGCACTCCCACATCTGAGGACACTAGGCCTACACCTGATGGCACTCCCACACCTGATGGCACCCCCACACCTGAGGACACTAGGCCTACACCTGATGGCACCCCTACACCTGATGGCACTCCCACACCTGAGGACACTAGGCCTACAACTGATGGCACCCCCACACCTGATGGCACTCCCACACCTGAGGACACTAGGCCTACACCTGATGGCACCCCTACACCTGATGGCACTCCCACACCTGAGGACACTAGGCCTACAACTGATGGCACCCCCACACCTGATAGCACTCCCACACCTGAGGACACTAGGCCTACAACTGATGGCACCCCCACACCTGATGGCACTCCCACACCTGAGGACACTAGGCCTACACCTGATGGCACCCCCACACCTGAGGACACTAGGCCTACAACTGATAGCAGCCCCAGACCCAATCAAACTGAGTATATAACCAACGCTGGTGGTGATGATATTGACTTGTCAGGACGTGAAATCCAGTGGAGGTAAAGTAAAAGTCTCAATAACCTTTATAAATATAAACCAGTAGAGCGCATACAGGCCCTCTTGGGCCTCTTGTTTCTGTTTTCAACAGTCATTCTTGCCATTTCAAGATTTTAAATACGACATCATTTAAATATGTAGTCAATATATTCAATTAAGTTCAAATACATTAACAATTGTGTTAAAAATTATTAAACCAGGTTTAGAACAGGAGACTATGTCCTAGTTCAACATGGAAAGTGTTTATTACCTGCAGTGGTAAGTCTTGTTACAAGCTACTGGTTGTTTTATTTTCAGTTTTTGGTACTTTTTAGGTGATTTATTGTGGAACATCATGACCATCAAGATTGTTTTATATAGTTAATACTCACAGTGAATTTTTAAAGGCTGATACCAATTGGAAAAAGAATATTTTTCCTAAAATATAAGCTATTTTTTCCCTAAAACTGGTATTTTCCCTATTGAAAAAAATATATAACAAAATCTAACAGATACATGTATATTAGTCTTTTGGATTGGAAACTGCCGCATTGTGTCACTGTGAATTTTAACTCTAGAACAGTTGCTTTATTCAGGTTATACTTATACAAGTTGTTGGTTTTATATCGTTCCTACCATTTTGATTTTTTCCAATTTGAGACTTATTGCGCTAATTTTTCAAATTCAAACGCCACAATTGATTGTATAATTGATGTTTTGCAAAAAATCACTGACTCGTTTCGATTTCATTGTTGTTACATGCACATGTTATCATTGTTACATCTTATTGTTGCCATGTATCTTATCATTTCTATATCATAATTATTTCACCCGGTTTCAATTTTATTGTTTTCAGCCAGTGGCTGCATGTTTTTTTATAAAACTGTGCTTAGATTTGATCTTTAAATTAGATGCAGTGTACCCGGACACCATAGATCTGTTAATGCTAGAAAAAGATTTTTTGAAGTCAATATAAACAGCCATTCAGATTGTTAGTAAACAAACTTTTAAATGAGAGATTTTGTTTCAGATTCATGAGGCTTACTTACTCTCCTGCAGTATGTTATATATTATATTTTCAAAGGTCAGATTTTAGTGTGATGATGCTTTCTGTACACTCTAACATGGCTCACTGTGGATGACTATTTATTAATTAGGCAAATGTTTTTCAGGTGGACAACTGGCCATGGGTTAAGTTTTTTAACCACCTGAAATAGTAATGTGTGGAGGTACAAGACTACTGTATCAATTCGAAGGTAAATGTCCGTGATATCCTGTGCTACATTCACAGTTTTCGCTAGAGCTTTCTGAAAGCTAAACAGTTTAGTTTATATTCATAGCTTGACTAGTTGTCATAAAGAAATAAGTTACTGGCATGTTTATATTGATATTGATATGTGTTGTAAATGACTAGTGTAATATTATAAATATAACATGGCTTTATAATATGCCCACAAAGTCGTCTATAGTTTTTTTTTAAAGAAAAAACAATATTTTTGCTTTTTTGAGAAATTAAGTTTCTGATATACACATGTCAAGTGATAAGTTGCAGGCTAAAATTTATCCTCCTAACATTGTCACTCTAATAAATTTAGTTTCTGCTTTATATATTTTCAGATGACTATATTCAACCATAGGCACACGTCAGCCGGCAATGTTAACATTGTTGATTTTGTTGTTCACTTTTATGACCAATAAAAATTGGTTTTAAACATGTTTGTTTTTGGATATATTCTGGATGAGACAAAATGTTGTTATGTCAATCATCATAGTGAGTGTGTAGGCTAGAGAAATAGTGTCTTGCCTAAGGACACCCTGGCCGAGGATTGAACCCTAGACCTCGGGGATTCGAAGTCCAGAACGTTACCAATTGCGCTAATGCCGACTCCATTGCAAGACTAAAATACCTGTAACTAAGACTTGAAGGGACTGTAATATGAATCTACAATATTAATAAGATTAACAAATCGATATGAGAGTGATTTGAAATGACATGCATGTACATTCAGCAGTTATGTGAGCCCCAAGGTCCCTTTACACTAGGGGAGCCTTGTTAACCAACCATTTCTAGTGTAAAAGCAAAACATGATGAGATGAGAGATGAGATAATGGTTGGGGGGAATTCTCAGTAACTAGTCTTAAGTCCATACAAAATTTTGCTATAAATAAATATAATAAGTAGGAAGAAACTTCCGTCGATTTAGGGACCTACAATGTATGTTTACATCCACTGTACATAGTTCTGAGACTTCCCCAACCCAATACGGTGAAGTGTGAAGAAAAAACCGTCTACCCTAGCACTATGTTACAAAAGCACCAAAGCATATGCATAGGTAGTTATGGGTTAAGGGCAACATACATGTAGTTGATTATCAACATTAGCAGTGAATGACTTTTTAAGTTTTCTTTTATATTGTTCCCTCAAAAAATTATGTTAGCAACTATTTTTCCGTCAAAAAATGACAATATCAACATAAAAAATGTTGTATAAACCTGTATTTGAAATGTTCTTTGCAGAAATCATACTTACTTCTGATATGGTTTTCAATAATTTGTTACTTTAATAATTTGGTTATTAATTTAATGAAGGTAATTTCTTTAATTTTCAAAATTTTTGAAGTTGTGAACATAAAAATTTCCGTCAATTATTCAGTCAAAGAATGACATTAGCAACCTAAAATTTAAAATTCGATTTAAAAGCAAATAAAACGTGATAGGATTTTTTCCCCCTGTTTTTTGACACTGTATTATCACAATTTTGTCATTTACTAAAAAAAAACCTGAATTTTTTTATACAAACTTTTATTTGTCTTTGGGACCTCATTCCATACTCTTAAATGGAACCTGTCATAAGCTATAGCAAAAACTTAAAAAATCTTCTTGTCAGAAACCACTGGATAGATTTTAAAACAATTTTGCAGAAATGTTCCTTGGGTGACCCTTTACCAAGTTTGTTCAAGCCGTTGTGATTTGTTAAAAACATGACCGCCACAGTGAGGTGCTAGTTACTATATAGGCAGCTATAGTAAAAACTTCAAAAGCCTTCTTGTTAGAATCTACTGACCTGATTTCAATGTAATTTCACTGACATTTACCATGGGTGAACCTCTACCAAGGTTGGACTCTTCTAAGCATCTGTTACATCTTCAAAACAAATCAAAATTCTAACTACTCCCCTATCTCGTTTTTCTGGAATTTTGAGTGTACATGTACTGTATAATCTACTTAAGTTGGGTGACTCAAGGTCAGTCAGGTGAGCGATATAGGGCCATCTTGGCCTTCTTGTTTTATGCTTGTCCACAGATTATTCCCCTTTGTTATTTTCCATTGTTTTGAGCATACCTTGAAAAGTTTTGAAGTGAATGCTTTGAAACTGCATACAATGATAGAAAGCATTGACAGGAAGTGGACAGTACAGGAGTTTGTTTCAGCAGGGGGATTGGCCATGCCCAACATGGCTCTTGTAACATATAGTTATACCTGGCATCCTTTAAATATGCCCAGACATGCATGTATTATCCTCTGTTTTGTCAAACAAGCAGACTCGTGGTAGTCAGGAATGGGCTATCCTTAGATGTAGTCTGTTGCAAACAACTTTTACAGTTATTGTTTTGACACGGTCAACCATATGGCCATACAGTTTATGTTTTTCTGGAGTTATTTTCAATACTTTGAAATTTTTTGAATTGAATGCTTTGAAATTGGAAAAACGATAGAGAGCATTGACAGGAAGTGGACAATACAAGAATTTGCTTCGGCAGAGTATTGGCCATGTCCAACATGGCTCTTGTTTTATTATAAACAACTAGTACTGATAATGTCCTAGCAGAGAGAGTGGAGGCTACAGTTTGCATAGGTGTTAATTGATGATTGAGCACTTCAATGATGTTTAAAGAGTTACCCAGTATAGTTTATATTTTAAATGCAGTTATTTTTCCTTTTATGGAAATGGCATATTACATGTACAGGGGATGGATTACTTCTTGAAAAACTGCCCATTTCAATGTGAATATTGTATTTAACTGATTTAAAGTGATTTTGATTTATATTACGCTGTTTGTTGCATTTCTTTTTAAAAATTCATCTGAGTGTCGATATCTGCCGAAGTATATCGGAAATTATCAATAGATACATTAATTATATTCATCAACATCATCATCATATACATAGCAAGCAGGTTTGGTGCATTACTTTATATTCTTTGAGAAATGTTGTGATATCCACATGTGTCGATAATTACAGATATATGTACAAGTATAAAATAATGACTTCTCCATAATATGCTTAATGTGTCGCTAACCTCTGACAATGCTATATAAAGGTTAAATATACTTGAATGTATAACTCCGCAAATTGCTCTTTGTGCATGGTAATGCCATAAATTGTGTAATAATATAATGTTTACTTTTCTTCTCAGAAATTCTTACCACAATGGCTTGATGAGAAACTGAAGGATGCTATTTTTCCTGCTATTTGTAACTGTCAACCAAACAAGGGACGCTCTATTGCTGGAAAAAATGTATCAGAAGCCCAGTTAGGGGGATTTTTAGCGGAGGCACTTAAAGGGACATACTCTGAGAAAGCTGACATTGTGTGTTTGTTTAGTGGTGAAAACAATCAACAAGTGAGACAGTACGAGTTATATCAGGTAATGTTAAGAATGTACATGTTGTACTAGGAAATGTTAAGTATGTACAATTTCTACCAGGTAATGTTAGGACAGTACAAATTATACCAGGTAATGTTAAGAATGTGCAAATTCGACCAGGTAATGTTAAGACAGTACAAATTATACCATGTAATGTAAAGAATGTACAAGTTATACCAGGTAATGTTAAGAATGTTCAAGTTCTACCAGGTTATGTTTAGACAGTACAAATTATACCAGGTAATGTAAAGAATGTTCAAATTATACCAGGTAATGTTAAGACAGTACAAATTATCCCAGGTAATGTTAAGAATGTGCAAGTTATACCAGGTAATGGTAAGACAGTACAAGTTATACCAGATAATGTTAAGAATGTGCAAGTTATACCAGGTAATGGTAAGACAGTACAGTTATATCAGGTAATGTAAAGAATGTACAAGTTATACCAGGTAATGTTAAGAACATACAAGTTCTACCAGGTAATGTAAAGAATGTACAAATTATACCAGGTAATGTTAAGAATGTGCAGGTTATACCAGGTAATGTTTAGACAGTACAAATTATACCAGGTAATGTAAAGAATGTACAAATTATACCAGGTAATGTTAAGAATGTGAAAGTTATACCAGGTAATGGTAAGACAGTACAAGTTAGATAAGATAATGTTCAGACTGTACAAGTTCTATTATGTAATTTTCAGATTGTACAAGTTGTTCAAGATAATGTTAAGACTGTACAAGTAGTACCAGATAATGTTAAGACTGTACAAGATATACCAGGTTATGTTCAGACTGCACAAGTTGTACATGTACCAGGTCATGGTAAGACAGAACAAGTTATATTTATATATTAGGAAATGTTAAGATTGTACAAGTTATAGCAGATAATGTTAAGACTGTACAAGTTATATCAGGTTGTGTTAAGACTGTACAAGTTATATCATGTAATGTTAAGATTGTACAAGTTGTACCAGGTAATGTTAAGACTGTACAAGTTATACCAGGTAATGTTAAGATTGTACAAGATATACCAGGTAATGTTAATACTGTACAAGTTATATCAGGTAATGTTAGAATTGTACACGATATATCAGGTACTGTTAAGACTGTACAAGTTATGGAAGATAATTCTAAGATTGTACAAGTTATACCAGGTAATGTTAGGACTGTAAAAATTATACCAGGCAATTTTAAAACTGTACAAGTTATATCAGGTTATGTTAAGACTGTACAAGTCGTACAAGGTAATGTTATGACTACAAGTTTTATCAGGTAATGTAAAGACTGTACAAGTTCTATCAGGTAATGTTCAGACTATACAAGTTGTATCAGGTATTGTTCAGACTGTACAAGTTGTACCAGGTAATGTTAAGACTGTACAAGTTATATCAGGTAATTTTAAGACTGTACAAGTTGTACCAGTTAGTGTTAAAAGTGTACAAGTTACACCAGGTAATGTTTAGACTGTACAAGTTACACCAGGTTATGTTAAGACTGTACAAGTTCTACCAGGTAATGTTATGACTGTACAAGTTATATCAGGTAACGTTAAGATTGTACAAGTTCTACCAGGCAATTTTAAAACTGTACAAGTTATCCCAGCTAATGTTAAAACTATACAGGTTATATTGGGTAATGTTAAGATTGTACAAGACATACCAGGTAATGTTAAGACTACAATTTTATCATGAAATGTTAAGACTGTACAAGTTATATCAGGTTATGTTAATCTGTACAAGTTGTACCAGGAAATGTTAAGATTACAAGATATACCAGGTATTGTTACGATTGTACAAATTATATCAGGTAATGTTAAGACTGTACAAGTTATACCAGGTAATGTTAATACTACAGGTTGTATCTGGTAATGTTAAGACTGTACAAGTTATAACAGGTTAAGATTGTATAAGATATACTAAGTAATATTACGACTGTAAAAGTTATATCGGGTAATGATAACTTTGTACATGTTATGTCAGGTACTGTTAAGACTTTACAAGTTGTTCAAGATAATGTTAAGATTGTATAAGTTACATCAGGTAATGTTAAGATTGTACAAGTCATACCGGGTCGTGCTAAGATTGTACAAGGTATATCAGGTAATGTTAAGATTGTATAAGTTGTACCAGGTAATGTTAAGACTACAGGTTGTATCTGGTAATGTTAAGACTGTACAAGTTATAACAGGTAATGTTATGATTGTACAAGATATACCAGGTAATGTTACGACTGTACAACTCATATCAGGTAATGTTCGGATTGTACAAGTTCTATCAGGTAATGTTCAGACTATACAAGTTGTATCAGGTAATGTTCAGACTGTACAAGTTGTTCCAGGTAATATTAAGACTGTACAAGTTATATCAGGTAATTTTAAGACTGTACAAGTTGTACCAGTTAGTGTTAAAAGTGTACAAGTTACACCAGGTAATGTTTAGACTGTACAAGTTACACCAGGTTATGTTAAGACTGTACAAGTTCTACCAGGTAATGTTATGACTGTACAAGTTATATCAGGTAACGTTAAGATTGTACAAGTTCTACCAGGCAATTTTAAAACTGTACAAGTTATCCCAGCTAATGTTAAAACTATACAGGTTATATTGGGTAATGTTAAGATTGTACAAGACATACCAGGTAATGTTAAGACTACAATTTTATCATGAAATGTTAAGACTGTACAAGTTATATCAGGTTATGTTAATCTGTACAAGTTGTACCAGGAAATGTTAAGATTACAAGATATACCAGGTATTGTTACGATTGTACAAATTATATCAGGTAATGTTAAGACTGTACAAGTTATACCAGGTAATGTTAATACTACAGGTTGTATCTGGTAATGTTAAGACTGTACAAGTTATAACAGGTTAAGATTGTATAAGATATACTAAGTAATATTACGACTGTAAAAGTTATATCGGGTAATGATAACTTTGTACATGTTATGTCAGGTACTGTTAAGACTTTACAAGTTGTTCAAGATAATGTTAAGATTGTATAAGTTACATCAGGTAATGTTAAGATTGTACAAGTCATACCGGGTCGTGCTAAGATTGTACAAGGTATATCAGGTAATGTTAAGATTGTATAAGTTGTACCAGGTAATGTTAAGACTACAGGTTGTATCTGGTAATGTTAAGACTGTACAAGTTATAACAGGTAATGTTATGATTGTACAAGATATACCAGGTAATGTTACGACTGTACAACTCATATCAGGTAATGTTCGGATTGTACAAGTTCTATCAGGTAATGTTCAGACTATACAAGTTGTATCAGGTAATGTTCAGACTGTACAAGTTGTTCCAGGTAATATTAAGACTGTACAAGTTATATCAGGTAATTTTAAGACTGTACAAGTTGTACCAGTTAGTGTTAAAAGTGTACAAGTTACACCAGGTAATGTTTAGACTGTACAAGTTACACCAGGTTATGTTAAGACTGTACAAGTTCTACCAGGTAATGTTATGACTGTACAAGTTATATCAGGTAACGTTAAGATTGTACAAGTTCTACCAGGCAATTTTAAAACTGTACAAGTTATCCCAGCTAATGTTAAAACTATACAGGTTATATTGGGTAATGTTAAGATTGTACAAGACATACCAGGTAATGTTAAGACTACAATTTTATCATGAAATGTTAAGACTGTACAAGTTATATCAGGTTATGTTAATCTGTACAAGTTGTACCAGGAAATGTTAAGATTACAAGATATACCAGGTATTGTTACGATTGTACAAATTATATCAGGTAATGTTAAGATTGTACAAGTTATACCAGGTAATGTTAATACTACAGGTTGTATCTGGTAATGTTAAGACTGTACAAGTTATAACAGGTTAAGATTGTATAAGATATACTAAGTAATATTACGACTGTAAAAGTTATATCGGGTAATGATAACTTTGTACATGTTATGTCAGGTACTGTTAAGACTTTACAAGTTGTTCAAGATAATGTTAAGATTGTATAAGTTACATCAGGTAATGTTAAGATTGTACAAGTCATACCGGGTCGTGCTAAGATTGTACAAGGTATATCAGGTAATGTTAAGATTGTATAAGTTGTACCAGGTAATGTTAAGACTACAGGTTGTATCTGGTAATGTTAAGACTGTACAAGTTATAACAGGTAATGTTATGATTGTACAAGATATACCAGGTAATGTTACGACTGTACAACTCATATCAGGTAATGTTCGGATTGTACAAGTTCTATCAGGTAATGTTCAGACTATACAAGTTGTATCAGGTAATGTTCAGACTGTACAAGTTGTTCCAGGTAATATTAAGACTGTACAAGTTATATCAGGTAATTTTAAGACTGTACAAGTTGTACCAGTTAGTGTTAAAAGTGTACAAGTTACACCAGGTAATGTTTAGACTGTACAAGTTACACCAGGTTATGTTAAGACTGTACAAGTTCTACCAGGTAATGTTATGACTGTACAAGTTATATCAGGTAACGTTAAGATTGTACAAGTTCTACCAGGCAATTTTAAAACTGTACAAGTTATCCCAGCTAATGTTAAAACTATACAGGTTATATTGGGTAAGGTTAAGATTGTACAAGACATACCAGGTAATGTTAAGACTACAATTTTATCATGAAATGTTAAGACTGTACAAGTTATATCAGGTTATGTTAATCTGTACAAGTTGTACCAGGAAATGTTAAGATTACAAGATATACAAGGTATTGTTACGATTGTACAAATTATATCAGGTAATGTTAAGACTGTACAAGTTATACCAGGTAATGTTAATACTACAGGTTGTATCTGGTAATGTTAAGACTGTACAAGTTATAACAGGTTAAGATTGTATAAGATATACTAAGTAATATTACGACTGTAAAAGTTATATCGGGTAATGATAACTTTGTACATGTTATGTCAGGTACTGTTAAGACTTTACAAGTTGTTCAAGATAATGTTAAGATTGTATAAGTTACATCAGGTAATGTTAAGATTGTACAAGTCATACCGGGTCGTGCTAAGATTGTACAAGGTATATCAGGTAATGTTAAGATTGTATAAGTTGTACCAGGTAATGTTAAGACTACAGGTTGTATCTGGTAATGTTAAGACTGTACAAGTTACAACAGGTAATGTTATGATTGTACAAGATATACCAGGTAATGTTACGACTGTACAACTCATATCAGGTAATGTTAGGATTGTACAAGATATACCAGGTAATGTTACGACTGTACAACTCATATCAGGTAATGTTAGGATTGTACAAGATATACCAGGTAATGTTACGACTGTACAAGTTATAACAGGTAATGTTAAGATTGTACAAGATATACCAGGTAATGTTACGACTGTACAAGTCATATCAGGTAATGTTAGGATTGTACAAGATATACCAGGTAATGTTACGACTGTACAAGTTATAACAGGTAATGTTAAGATTGTACAAGATATACCAGGTAATGTTATGACTGTACAAGTCATATCAGGTAATGTTAGGATTGTACAAGATATACCAGGTAATGTTACGACTGTACAAGTCATATCAGGTAATGTTAAGATTGTACAAGATATACCAGGTAATGTTACGACTGTACAAGTCATATCAGGTAATGTTAGGATTGTACAAGATATACCAGGTAATGTTACTACTGTACAAGATATAACAGGTAATGTTAAGATTGTACAAGATATACCAGGTAATGTTACGACTGTACAAGTCATATCAGGTAATGTTAAGATTGTACAAGATATACCAGGTAATGTTACGACTGTACAAGTCATATCAGGTAATGTTAGGATTGTACAAGATATACCAGGTAATGTTATGACTGTACAAGATATAACAGGTAATGTTAAGATTGTACAAGATATACCAGGTAATGTTACGACTGTACAAGTCATTTCAGGTAATGTTAAGATTGTACAAGATGTACCAGGTAATTTTACGACTGTACAAGTCATATCAGGTAATGTTAAGATTGTACAAGATATACCAGGTAATGTTACGACTGTACAAGTCATATCAGGTAATGTTAGGACTATACAAGATATGTCAGGTATTGTTAAGACTGTACAAGTTGTTCAAGATAATGTTAAGATTGTACAAGTTATACCAGGTAATGTTAAGACTGTAAAAGTTATACCAGGCAATTTTAAAACTGTACAAGTTATATCTGCAGTGTTCTGCCAAGGATTATAAACAGTGGGGACAATTGTCTCATCAGCCCTCAAAATTAGGGGACATTTTCAAAATCAGTGGGACAATAGGATTTCATTTTTTTTTCTCTCAAACAATCAATGTTAAAATAAAAAATGGTTCCTGTGGCTGAGCTGCTACACATACTATGTCCAATGCCATACAAATCTCACACATCAATGTTTAAGTTACTTTACTGTATAAAGTTAAATGAACCTTAAATTAATTGTTTGTCACTAACATTTTAAACACTTTAATAACATTTTTCAACATTGTTGTATTCCAGCCAGGAATAATCACGCAACCAGCTACTTTGAAATTTTCGATCATTTTTTTTCGCATTTGAGGCGGTGGGGCATGTTGGATCAGAGAGTGTGCTCTCTTTTTGTGTCAAAGATTGATCAGACTGATTGGATTTATCTACCGAACTAGAGAGGGCATTTTCACTTTCTCTTTCAGTTACCGTTTGTTCAAATTTATTCTTAGGTTTACCAAAAAACCTCAAAATTGTTCTCGGTTTCTTTTTGTTTGTTTCCAAATAGATGGTAACACTCAGAGCTGTTTGATTGGCCCTCAGACCACACGAAACGTAATAAACCAATCATAATTTGACTTCAGTGCGGTCGCATTGTAAAATTAACTTTGTCGTTATAATCACGCTTATTTACCGATTCATAGTCAATAATATTCGCCCGCGACAATATTCGCACCAAGGCATATTTTTACGAGACATATTCAATTTTTGCGCAACAATATCACGGAATCTCGGCCTCGGCAGAACACTGTATCTGGTAATGTTAAGACTGTACTAGTCGTACCAGGTAATGTTATGACTACAAGTTTTATCAGATAATGTTTACACTGTACAAGTTGTATGAGTTAATGTTAAGACTGTACAAGTTATATTAGGTAATTTTAAGTTGTACCAGGTAGTGTTAAAAGTTTACAAGTTACACCAGGTTACGTTAAGACTGTACAAGTTCTACCAGGTAATGTTAAAATTGTACAAGATATACCAGGTAATGTTACAACTGTACATGTTATATCAGGTAATGTTAAGATTGTACAAGTTATACCAGGTAATTTTAAAACTGTACAAGTTATACTAGCTAATGTTAAAACTATACAGGTTATAATGCTAAGATTGTACAAGTCATACCAGGTAATGTTCAGACTGTACAAGTAATATCATGTAATGTTAATGTTGTATAAGTCAGTTATGTTAAGACTGTACAAGTTGTACCAGGTAATGTTAAAATTGTAAAAGTGATCCCAGGTAATGTTAAAACTGTACAAGTTATACCAGGTAATGTTAAGATTGTACAAGATACACCAGGTAATATTACTACTGTTATATCGGGTAATGTTAAGTTTGTACAAGTTATGTCATGTACCTTTAAGACTGTACAAGTTACATCAGGTAATGTTAAGATTGTCCAAGTAATACCAGGTTGTGCTAATATTGTACAGGTTATACCAGGTCATGGTAAGACAGTACAAGTAATATATATCAGGAAATGTTAAGACTACAAGTTTTACCAGGTAATGTTAAGACTATACAATTTATATCAGGTATCGTTAAGATTGAAAAAGTTGTAACATGTTATGTTCAGACTGTACAAGTTATATCATGTAATGTTAAGGTTGTACAAGTTGTACCTGGTAATGACTTTATACATTGTTCAAGATAATGTTAAAACTGTACAAGTTGTACCAGGTAGTGTTAAAACTGTACAAGTTATATCAGGTATCATTAAGATTGTACAAGATATGTCAGGTTATACCAGCCTGTAGTGTTAAAACAGTACAAGTTGTACCAGCCTGTAGTATTAAAACTGTACAAGTTGTACCAGGTAATGTTAAGACTGTACAAGTTGTACCAGCCTTGTGTTAAAACTGTACAAGTTGTACTAGCCTGTAGTGTTAAAACTGTACAAGTTGTACCAGGTAGTGTTAATACTGTATAAGTTATACCAGCCTGTAGTGTTAAAACTGTACAAGTTGTACCAGCCTGTAGTAATAAAACTGTACAAGTTGTACCAGTTAATGTTAAGACTGTACAAGTTGTACAAGCCTGTAGTGTTAAAACTGTACAAGTTGTACCAGGTAATGTTAAGACTTTACAAGTTATACCAGCCTGTAGTGTTAAAACTGTACAAGTTGTACCAGCCTGTAGTGTTAAAACTGTACAAGTTGTACCAGTTAATGTTAAGACTGTATAAGTTATATAGACCCTAAACCACTCAATTACCCCAATTGCACACAAACGGAGCGCAAACAGAGCTATAAACTACTATACGTATATTTGGCCAAAATAACAAGATAGACACAAGAAATAAAAACAAGTAAACGTAAATTTCTACCTGACCTTTTGTCATTTTGTGATTTGAGGTCCTGATTTTATGTTGACTAAAGATTCTTTGAAAAAGAACAGTTTTTGATCATGCGGAAAAAACAAAACATATATTTACTGCCTAAGCGTATAATAGTAAATATATTGTTTTCCTATACCAAAATCAACACGACTGGCCACATGCACTTAATAAGCAATAATGATAATAATAATTATTTTGATAATTATAATAATAATAATATTTTAATAAAATACTTCATTTTGCGATGGCGCGTTGTCCGTCGTTTGTCATCCGTTAGCAGCACTTTCTCTGAAACCACTAGCCCATTTAAATTGAAACTTCACATGGATGTTTTTTTTTCATAGGAGACTATACAGATTTTTTTTTCAGTCTAAAATTCAAGATGGCCACTGTTACTAAACACAGTCAGAAATTTAAAAAATCTTCTTCTCATGAACGGCCCAACAGATTTCTAAAAATGTTTATGCAGTAATGATAATCAACTATAGTTTTGTTAGATTTGTTCAAATGGTGGCCCTTGGGTTACACATATTATAATACAGGGTGTCCGAAAAGAAAGGTAACACTTTAAAGTTTGCATAACTTTGCCTAATCTTGGGCTATATTAATCAAATTTATACCAATTTAAAGGTCTTAAATGTAAGTTTTTATTACTTGCAACAATAACACGCGAAAATAAATGATGTCTCGACGTCATGACGTCATCAAATATACACATTATTTTCAAGATGGCGAGATTGACGTCGGAACAACATATTTTTATCGTCAAGCATTATTATAAAACTAAATGTGTAACAGACGTTCAGCGAAAGTTTAAATATCTTTTTAAGAATACAAATGTAAGCAGGAAACATGTCTACAAGATAGTACATAAATTTGAGTGGGTCGGCCGAGGTCAAGTAGGACCGACGAAAACGTGAGTTCGATTAGGGAAATGCTTTGAAATAGCCCAGAAAAGTCGGTGAGACGTTCTTCCTCAGAGAACGGAATCGCTAAAACGTGTGTTCATGACATAATAAAGAAGGACCTTCAACTTTTTCCGATTATGCAAAGTTTAAATATCACAGATCAGGTTCAAAGATTAGATTTTTGTCGCAGGGCAGTTGACGTTGCCGATAATTACGCTGACGCATTTCATGATGTTTGGTTTACAGATAAGTCGCATTTCCTGCTGTCTGGCCATGTATGCAAACAAAACATGAGATTCTGGGCAAATGAACAGCCTCACTGTTTTACATCGAGACCATTACATAGTGAGATATTGTTTGGTGTGCTATTTTGTCGCAGAGAGTGATCGGTCCATATGTGTTTAAGGACACTGTGAATTCATGTCGGTACCTGTTGCTTTTGAAAAATTAGTTTGTTCCAGCACTTCGAAAGCGAACGGAAAATATGCAAAATGTCTGGTTCATGCAAGATGGTGTGACGGCACATACATCTAATATTGTATTAGATTATCTTCATGAAACTTTCGGCGATAAGGTGATTTCCCGACGATACCCTGAAGTGAAAAATTGTGGACAATCTTGGCCCGCACACAGTCCTGATCTAAACCCGTGCGATAACTTTCTCTAGGGCTACCTGAAGTCGGCTGTTTACAGACCAAAGCCAGTGGACACGGATATGCTGTTGAAAAACATCAAATGGGAAGTGAAGAAAATCAGTGAAGAAATGTGTGGAAATGTTATAAACAATTTCATAGTGCGAGTACAACAGGGAAAAGTGTTGAAGGGCCATCATCTTGAGAACCTCATTAATTATTGAAGTGACGCTATTTGACACAAAAGGTACTTTGTACTAAAAATATTGTAAAAATGATGTTGTTGGACATATTTACTTCACTTTTTACTGAAAAAACTTATATCTTTGCTTAATTTGTGTGCGTATTTTGATGGTAATTTTTTAACATTAAAGCAAAGTTCTGAAAGTGAGAAAGTGTTACCTTTCTTTTCGGACACTCTGTATTTTATTTTTTTTTAAAAGGAAATGATTTTGCCTATATCTTCACAGAAGCATTGTTTGGTGAAGGAGGTTCAGATTTGTAAAAATGACTGGGTTCCACTATCTTAAGGGGTCAAGAAGGGTCCCAAAAGGGTAAAAATTGGGAATTACAAAAATCGTTTTCTTAAGAACTGGTAAGTTAGAGGTGTTCATATTTGGCATAAATTATCCCAATGTGTAGGGTTTGATTGTAGATAAGAATTTAGGGGCTAATATTTATAGGGGCCCTGTAATCGGACTTAGAATCTCATTTTTTCATCTATTTAGGCAAAATTATTATTCAATATGAGTTATTAAGTATCATCTAGTCATAGGAAATAAGATAAGGTGGGTCAAAAAAAGGGTCAAAATAGAAATTTTTCAAAAATCTTCTTCTCAACAACCGGTCAGTCAAATTTGTTCATATTTGCTATGGATTATCCCAATGAGTATGGGTTTAAAGTTTGTACAAATCAAGGGTCTTGTATTTATAGGGGCTGTGTAAGGGGGTTTTGAGTTTTATATAGGAATACAATGGGAAAACGGAAAATTCTCCTTTTTTTTATTCATTTATGAATTTTTTATTCAGTTTAAGTTTTGAAGCATCTATCAGTCAACAAATTAGATGTTGTTGGATACGAATGATTGACTTTCTAAAAGGGGCAGGGTGGGGGTCAAAAAATGGTTAAAATTGAACATTGTCATAAATCATATTCTCAACAACCGGTCAGTCAAATTTGTTCATATTTGATATCAATTATCCCAAGGAATGTATAGAGGCCCTGTAAGAGGTCTTTTGAGTTTTACATAGGAATACTGTGGGGAAAATGGAAAATGCTCATTTTTTCTTCCATTTGTGTAAATATGTTGTTTAATTTGAGATCTAAAGCATTGTCTAGTAACAATTAATCTGATTTTGTTCAATAAAGAGGATTGAATTTCCATAAGGGCCAAGGGGTGGGTGGGGCAATAAGGTTAAAATTGGGATTTTTCACAATTATTTCTCAATTACCTTTCAGTCAGTTAAAGAGTCTGCATATCAAGAGGCTGGGATAAATTGGGGCCCTGTAATGTGTTTTTTAATTTTACATAGGACTATTATAGGGAAAATTGGTTATTTTCATTTTTGCATCCATGTGTACAATAACAATTCTTTTTAAAATCTAAAGCATTTCTGCTCATAACAAATCCCTAAGAGTGGGTGATTGAAGTTCTGACAAATCAAGGGGCTGAGTTGTATAAGGGTTCTGTACAGGAACTTTATTTGTTTTACAGATGAATGTTATGGGAATTTAGAATATTTCCTTTTCATTGCAATTAAGTTTTTGTTCAGTATAGGTGTGGTGGGGGTATTTATCCATAAGTATCTAAGAGGACCCCAAAAGAGGGTCAATATTGTAAAATTTCAAAAAGTGCTATGGCCACATAGTCAGTAGAGCGTTCTCAGGCCCACTTGGGCCTCTTGTTTAAGTATTGATTTAAAGTGATATATTTCTTATTTAATGACATGCTGATGGTTAAATTAAGATTCATTCACCTGGCACGAGGTGACAAGGTAGTTTCCTGATCAATAATCCGATAAATCATCAATTAATTATTTATTCAAGTGACATACATGGTCTGTTTTTCTGATTATGGCAATCAGTGGCGGTATAACACACTGCGTATATTGTCAGTCCTCTTTGATATCTTTATCATTTTACATAAAATAAAAACACAAATCATATTTGTCATGGAACACCCACATAGACAGAGTTGCAGCCAAGGCCAACAGCACCCTAGGCTTTGTCAAGAGGAACATCAAGGTAAAGTCACCCAAGATCAGAGAGTGTGCCTACAAAACCTTGGTCCGACCCGAGTTAGAGTATGCAAGTACGATTTTTGACCCCCACACCAGGTCCAATATTGACAAACTTGAAAGAGTTCAGAGACGTGCAGCACACTGGACCATGAATGATTATTCCCATTACTCCAGTGTTACTAACATGTTAGAAAGACTGGGTTGGAGAACCTTAGAGCAGCGCCGCGCAGATTCGCGTTTTTGCCTCCTTTACAAAATTGTTCATGAGTTGGTCCCCATCTCTATACCTCATTACTTTGAAGCTAACCACCGGGTATCAAGGTATTGTCACTCTATGTCTTTCAAACAGAATCACACTAGGGTTGATTACTACAAGTATTCATTCTTTCCCCTTACTATAGTACAGTGGAACTCGTTACCTGCAGATGTTGTACTCCTGCAAGACTTTGATTCATTCAAGCTTGCAGTTAGCCAGCTACAGCACACTAAACCATGAGCATTTTGAGTTTGTTTTTAATATTCTTTTATTTTGTCGCACTGTTTTAACACCTTTACACTATTTCAACTTTTATCAACTAATGACAACTAATGGGCTACTTCTGGTTTTTCATTAGGAAAAGGAGCCTATCAACATGCTTTGCTTTCAAATATGCACTTCGCCAATCGATTACGGTCAATTTCAAACACACCTTTTTCCAATACCTGTGAAAAGTTTTCCAAAATGGTAGCTTTAAATATTATTTAAATCCATTGACGCCACACACAGTGTATAATGGTGCTTACATTATAAAATCAATAACCGAAATATACAAAAATGTCCCTGAACACTTGATCCTTAATGGAATTATACTTATTATATATCAAATTGAAGGTCGTGAAACTATCTTTTCAGTTGATGGGTATAACACATGCTATTAACATGATCAATATATTTTAATTTGACCATGAGTCACATTTAACCCCATTGTCCTGGCTTAACATTTACCACGTGTCCAGGCCTTTAATGTTATGTTGTTTAAAAACGACGCGACAGGAAAAACATCAGTTCTAAATATGAGAAAAAGTGGCATAATTTCTGATAACAGACGTTTTTTATTACAACAAATTCAACAGCCATTACGCAACACGCGGCTCATCACGAACATTGTAAATGTCCCGAAAAATAGACGTCTCGTTAATAGTCATACCGAACTGTTAAAATGAAGAATAATGGTTAGTAATTGTATTAAATTGTGTGTGCATATGGTCATTGTTTTACTATATGGTACTTAATGTTGTTTTTCTTATCACGATTATGAGATATTACCCTGAATGCACCATTATTGTTTCAGGATTACCGCCAAGAATTGACTTTTGTAGGACCTATCAATCAAATGGTTGTGGATCTATGTGACCACTTTAATCTTCATTATGTGTGACAGTATTATTCATATTTTAAATCGTCCTGTTCTACATCAATTAATAAGAGTCTTCAACAAAGACAATATTTATCTCAACGCTAAAGGAACAGCGTTATTCTTGAAAAATGTAAATCAAATTAAACCCATTTTTCCGCCAAAAATCAATGACTGTTACAACAGACCATTGCACACATGGAAAACCATTAAGATATCACAGTTGTCAAAAATATGGACATAAACAGAAAATGTGCCCACATTTAAGTAGAACTATGGAATAGGAGTTGAGCAAAGAAGTTAATAACATCCACCGTGTTATAACACATGGACAAACATTTTTATCTCATAATGTTTATAACATTCTATCTAGTATTTGTTAAGAATGTGATTCTTTTCTATGTAAAACTTGTATGCCAACTGTTAATCTCCTCGAAACAAAGAAGATAATGCCATCCACCATGTTATAACACATGGACAAACATTTTTATCTCATAATGTTTATAACGTTCTATCTAGTATTTGTTAAGAATGTGATTCTTTTCTATGTAAAACTTGTATGCCAACTGTAAATCTCCTCGAAACAAAGAAGATAATGCCATCCACCATGTTATAACACATGGACAAACATTTTTATCTCATAATGTTTATAACGTTCTATCTGGTATTTGTTAAGAATGTGATTCTTTTCTATGTAAAACTTGTATGCCAACTGTAAATCTCCTCGAAACAAAGAAGATAATGCCATCCACCATGCTATAACACATGGACAAACATTTTTATCTCATAATGTTTATAACGTTCTATCTAGTATTTGTTCAGAATGTGATTATTTTCTATGTAAAATTTGTATGCCAACTGTTAAACTCCACGAAACAACAAACACTTCCTCATTAGTAGATGGAACAAACAATCAAGACACAAGTAATCCTATTTTTTGCTGCTAATACAAGTAGAAGTCAAACAAATGGAACAAAAATTAGAAACACTAAACCAAAGCAAACTAAACCGGACTGTTTTGGCTTAATAAAAAAGGGTCTAAAAATTACAAATATCAATATAGGACAACTTCTTGTAGATAAACCAAAATTTGAAGATCTTAAAACTTTTAATACATAGTTATAATACTGTTAACATTTATGGTATTTGCGAAACTTGGCTTCAGAATGAGGATGACAGTAAATTAAACATTAATGGTTATAAATTTGAAAGAAGAGATAGACCTGGAAAAGTTAGGGTTGGGGGTATTCTAGTCTATATTAATGATAATTTATTCTACAGACGAAGATTAGATCTTGAACTTCGAAATTTAGAAAGCATTTGGCTTGAAATAAAATTACCGAAATCTAGACCATTTCTGATCTGTTCTTTATATCGACCTTCAAGTTCACCCATACATTGGGTGAATAACTTTGAAGAAGAGATACAAAAAGCTTTAGGTCAAGATGATATGGAAATACTTTTCATGGGAGACATCAATTATGATTACATGAAAGCTCCACCAAAAAATTGGGTGGATTGCATAGAAACATGGTTTTTACCAGTTAATTAAATCCCCCACAAAGGTTAGAGAACATTCATTTACATTAATAGATCACATTTACTCAAACAAACAGAAAATATATGTGAAACAAATGCCCCAGTCTATAGTACTAGTGATCACTATCCAGTCTGTGCAACAAGACATGCACCATGAATTAAATCATGCGACAATCATACAGAATTAAATACAGAGACTAGAAAAAATTTGAAGAAAGAAATTGCCAAACCAGTTTACTTGAATCTGGCCTTAATAAAGTAGTAAACATGACAGATGCAAACCTAGCCTTAAATTGCTGGAATAGCATAATTCTGAATGCACTAGACAAACATGCTCCTTTAAAAACTAAAAGAATAAAACGTGAAATACTTCCAAACTGGTTAAATCCAGAAATAAAAGAAGCAAGAAATAAAAGAGATGTCTTCCATAAAATGAAAGATTTTGTCCAGTATAAATTTTGGAAAAATAAAACCAGTTTTTTGATTGAAAAAGCTTATATATTAAAGAAATGCTATAAAAGAAAATAAATCCTCAGGAGCAATGTGGAAATATATTAATGAACTGAAAAAGGAACATCTAAACCAAAACATATAAACAAAATAAAAAATGTAAATGGATTTGTCACATCTGAAGAAGATATTGCAAATGAATTAAACAGCTATTTCACAAATATCTCAAATAAAATTCCAAAGTGCAATAAAGCCTTTGAGCTTGATAAACTTAAAGAATTTGTTAAAATAAAACGCAAATAAATACTGAATTTTCATTAAGAAATATTTCAATAGATGAAGTTGTGAAATACATAAACTAACTTGACCCTTCAAAGTCAACTGGTCTAGATGGTGCAATAGGCCCTAAAATACTAAAAATTGGTGCACCTGTCCTTGCTAAATCAATTTGTCACATTATAAACATTAGTATAATGACAGGAGTATTCCCATCAGTACTTAAAACTCAAGAGTAATTCCTATATTCAAATGAGGTGATGATGATGATGACCCAGGGAATTACAGACCAATATCTATTCTATCGACTCTATCAAAAATATTAGAAAGGCATATAGCAAACCAATGCATTGAATACCTTGAAAAATACAGTTTAATTTATAAAGGGTAATCAGGTTTCACGAAAGCTCATTTCTGCCATACTGCTTTGACCAACCTGACTGATATATTACTGCATGAAATGGACAGTGTGCATATCACAGAGTTTATATTTATAGATTTTAAAAAAGCCTTTGATTTAGTTAACCATGACATTCTTCTTACAAAACTAAAATGTTACAATTTTGACAAATTTTATGTACTTTAAATTGGTTTAGTTCTTATCTAAATGAAAGGTACCACAAAGTGCAAATTGGTACTAAATATTCAAAATTCAATCTTATTAGGAGTGGGGTAACTCAAGGACCTATACTTGGGCCATTGTTATTTATAATGTTTGTAAATGATTTGCCCCTTTATGTCAATAATGGTAACACAGATATATATAAAGATGATGTGACATTGTTTAACTCTGGTAGTAATCTCCAACAAATACAAGTAAATAGTAAGCTTAGTCTTAAACAAACAGAACAGTGGGCAAAGCAAAACAAAATGTTAATAAATGAAAAGTAATCTAAGAGTATGGTTGTATGCACATCACAAAAAAGGTCTTCAATAGATATTACTAATTTGCATGTAAATAACATAGAAATTGAAAACGTAAAATGTCAAACATTATTAGGATTATATATAGATGATAACCTATCATGGGATGTCCATGTTGATAAACTATGTAAATCATTGATTAATAAAATGTCCTTGCTGTCTAAAATCAAGAAATGTCTTCCATTAGAAACAAGAAAACTATATTATAATGCATATATACAACCAGTCTTAGATTATGGAGACACAATTTTGGGGAAACTGCTCAGGTTACAATATCAGTAGAATTGGAAAAATACTTGATATGCCATATGATTCTCCATTTAAACCATTGTTTCGGGAGCTTAAATGGTTGAATATTGCAGAACGAATACATTTCCATAAAGCAATACAAGTTTATAAATATGCCAACAAGCTTACTCCAGATTATCTTACATATTATTTAAAACGGCTAAATCATCTTATGAATTAAGAGCTTGTGCAAATGGGGATGTAGTGATTCCTAAATATAGATTAAACAAATACAAACAAAGCCTTCACTATTCTGGGGCTCTCATATGGACTCTATAATCCAAAGTGTACTACAAGCAATGAATATTAAAGAATTCAAAAAGAAATATTATGCAACTCTCTTAAGTAACTCTAACTAATACAGTGGTAGATTAAATATCTCAATATTCCTACAAGACAATACAATATCTATGCTATAAAATTGTCATAACATTGTATATATTCATGAATATCTTAGAAATGTAATGACTTTAATTAATTGTATGATTGTATGTTTATTTAGTATTTGAATGTATTTGTTATAACCATGATTTGCTTTGTTGATGGCCTCAAGGGAAACATTTCTTGTAATTGATTGAGTTACCATCATTAAATAAAGTATTTATTATTATTATGTTTGCATGGCAATGAATTGGAAGTTTCATTTAACACCCAATACACACATCGGCGGAAAGGTGAATCATGATGCATCGATGAATTGTTACACCTAGCACATATGCCTACTGCATGACGATGCTTCTGAGCACATTTTGCGGCAAAATATTTTTGGGAATAAAAGGTTAGCTTAAGTGTTCTTCCACAAAAATCTCAATTGCAAGACCCTGCACCTAGTGACTTGTTCTTGTATTCAAGATTACTATAACATTACCTACTGATCATTTTTTCCTCATAACATTGACCAAAGTAAGGTTTTATTATTGTTTCAGACATTGTATTCAGTAGTACAAAGTTATCTTGTAATCAGTAAAAGAGATGCAGCACACAAGACCTGGAGGACAATGGTGTGTGATGAGGACATTTCTAGATTATGTGTACATTTACTTGGATTGAAAGAATCACATATATCAGAGAAAGATGATAGACTGAAGACTATTGATGAGGTGGAACTTTGGATATCAAAGTGTCCATTATTCCTTAAGTTCTTTGATAGGGTGTTCAGTGAAGTGTTTTTTCCAGTAAGTATAACATCACTCGAGCTTTTCCTTGTAAAGGGCACATTAGTCGAAGTACTACTGAAAATATTTTAGCATAAAGCTTATTATCCCCCCCACCAAAGGAAAAGGGGGATATGATAATGATCTCCATCCGTCCAGTCCATCCAGCCGTCCAACATTTTTGTCCAAGCATAGCAACAAACTATTCAAGAGATTTTGTTGAATCTTCGCTGACAGAGGACCTTGAGAGAAAGTGCAGTGTACACGAACCATAACTCTACCTTGCTTACTTTTTCAATTATCTCCCTTTATTAAATTTACTTGTGTGGAGTATATTGAATGTAAGCGTACACCAAAATTGAGTGCATACGGCCTAACCGTTATTCTGTATGTGATTATAAGCGCATGCTAAAATCTTACTGTAATTTTTTGTTAAAAATATGGGCATATCCCAAAACAGGTTTACAAACAAATTAGCGGCAAAACATACTAACGGTCTTCATCAATACTGCATGATAATTAATTTCTAGTATTGTGTATAAAGGTGACAAGTTCAAGTAACCTGTCATCGTCAGATATTTATGATTATAATAGTATTTCACATCTGTTGAAGTGTAGTGGTTTTCTGATAATCATGTTGTTAGAAAAGTTTTAAGCAACTATAACGACAAACAAGATGCTAGTATATTGCTCAAGTTGTTATATGTAACAGTTTGTTTTTTTATCATTTTTTGTGCATCAAACATGAATAAAACTTCTTTAAAAAGGAAATCTTACTCGTGATTATTTTAAAGCAACAGAGACAATGCAGAATAGCCATAGTGTACATTAACTAAAACTGTGTCACGCATATAGATGTGATACTGACTGACTACCTACAGGTATGCTGACTAACTACATATATGTGATACTTACTGACTACATACATGTGATACTGACTGACTAAATACATGTGATACTGACTGACTACATACATGTGATACTGACTGACTACATACATGTGATACTGACTGACACCTACATGTGATACTGACTAGCTACCTACATGTGATACTGACTGACTACCTACCAGTGGTACATATTAACTACCTACATTTATGCTGACTAACTACCTACATGTGATACTGACTGACTACCTACCAGTGGTACATAGTAACTACCTACATTTATGCTGACTAACTACCTACATGTGATACTTACTGACTACCTACAGGTGATACTGACTGGCTACCTACAGGTGATACTGACTGACTACCTACAGGTGTGCTGACATACCAACTACAGGTGATACTGACTGGCTACATACAGGTGATACTGACTGACTACCTACAGGTGTGCTGACTGACCAACTACAGGTGATACTGACTGGCTACATACAGGTGATACTGACTGACTACCTACAGGTGATACTGACTGACCACCTACAGGTGATACTGACTGTCTACCTACAGGTGATACTGACTGACTACCTAAAAGTGGTACTTATTAACTATCTAAATGTGATACTGACTAGCTCCCTACAAATGGCACTTACTAACAACCTACTGGTATGCTGACTAACTACCTACATGTGATACTGACTGACCACCTACAAGTGGTATTTACTAACTACCTACAGGTATGCTGACTAACCACCTTCAGGTGATATTGACTGGCTACCTTCAGGTGATACTGACTGACTACATACATGTGATACCGACTAACTACCTACAGGTATGCTGACTAACTACCTACATATGATACTGAATAACTACCTACAGGTATGCTGACTAACTACCTACATGTGATACTTACTGACTACCTACAGGTCATACTGACTGGCTACCTACAGGTGATACTGACTGACTACCTACAGGTGTGCTGACTGACCAACTACAGGTGATACTGACTGGCTACATACAAGTGATACTGACTGACTACCTACAGGTGATACTGACTGACCACCTACAGGTGATACTGACTGTCTACCTACAGGTGATACTGACTGACTACTTAAAAGTGGTACTTATTAACTATCTACATGTGATACTGACTAGCTCCCTACAAATGGCACTTACTAACAACCTACTGGTATGCTGACTAACTACCTCCATGTGATACTGACTGACCACCTACAAGTGGTATTTACTAACTACCTACAGGTATGCTGACTAACTACCTACATGTGATACTGACTGACTACCTACAGGTCATACTGACTGGCTACCTACAGGTCATACTGACTGACTGGCTACCTACAGGTGTGCTGACTGACCAACTACAGGTGATACTGACTGGCTACATACAGGTGATACTGACTGACTACCTACAGGTGATACTGACTGACCACCTACAGGTGATACTGACTGTCTACCTACAGGTATGCTGACTAACTACCTACATGTGATACTTACTGACTATCTACAGGTCATACTGACTGGCTACCTACAGGTGATACTGATTGACCACCTACAGGTGTGCTGACTGACCAACTACAGGTGATACTGACTGGCTACATACAGGTGATACTGACTGACTACCTACAGGTGATACTGACTGACCACCTACAGGTGATACTGACTGTCTACCTACAGGTGATACTGACTGACTACCTAAAAGTGGTACTTATTAACTATCTAAATGTGATACTGACTAGCTCCCTACAAATGGTACTTACTAACAACCTACTGGTATGCTGACTAACTACCTACATGTGATACTGACTGACCACCTACAAGTGGTATTTACTAACTACCTACAGGTATGCTGACTAACCACCTTCAGGTGATATTGACTGGCTTCTTTCAGGTGATGCTGACAAACTATCTACATGTGATGCTGAATAACTACCTACAGGTATGCTGACTAACTACCTACATGTGATACTTACTGACCAACTACAGGTGATACTGACTGGCTACATACAGGTGATACTGACTGACTACCTACAGGCGATACTGGCTGACCACCTACAGGTGATACTGACTCTACCTACAGGTGATACTGACTGACTACCTAAAAGTGGTACTTATTAACTATCTACATGTAATACTGACTAGCTCCCTACAAATGGTACTTACTAACAACCTACTGGTATGCTGACTAACTACCTCCATGTGATACTGACTGACCATCTACAAGTGGTATTTACTAACTACCTACAGGTATGCTGACTAACTACCTACATGTGATACTGACTGACTACCTACAGGTCATACTGACTGGCTACCTACAGGTGATACTGACTGACTACCTACAGGTGTGCTGACTGACCAACTACAGGTGATACTGACTGGCTACATACAGGTGATACTGACTGACTACCTACAGGTGATACTGACTGACCACCTACAGGTGATACTGAATAACTACCTACAGGTATGCTGACTAACTACCTACCTGTGATACTTACTGACTATCTACAGGTCATACTGACTGGCTACCTACAGGTGATACTGACTGACTACCTACAGGTGTGCTGACTGACCAACTACAGGTGATACTGACTGGCTACATACAGGTGATACTGACTGACTACCTACAGGTGATACTGACTGACCACCTACAGGTGATACTGACTGTCTACTTACAGGTGATACTGACTGACTACCTAAAAGTGGTACTTATTAACTATCTAAATGTGATACTGACTAGCTCCCTACAAATGGTACTTACTAACAACCTACTGGTATGCTGACTAACTACCTCCATGTGATACTGACTGACCACTTACAAGTGGTATTTACTAACTACCTACAGGTATGCTGACTAACCACCTTCAGGTGATATTGACTGGCTACCTTCAGGTGATACTGACTGACTACATACATGTGATACCGACTAACTACCTACAGGTATGCTGACTAACTACCTACATGTGATACTAAATAACTACCTACAGGTATGATGACAAACTACCTACATGTGATACTGACTGACCACCTACAGGGGATAATGACTAGCTACCTACATGTGATACTGACTGGCTACCAACAGGTGATACTGACTGACCATATACAAATGGTACTTACTAACAACCTACTGGTATGCTGACTAACTACCTACATGTGATACTGACTGACCACCTACAAGTGGTATTTACTAACTACCTACAGGTATGATGACTAACCACCTTCAGGTGATATTGACTGGCTACCTTCAGGTGATACTGACTGACTACGTACATGTGATACCGACTAACTACCTACAGGTATGCTGACTAACTACCTACATGTGATACAGAATAACTAACTACAGGTATGATGACAAACTACCTACATGTGATACTGACTGACCACCTACAGGGGATACTGACTAGCTACCTACATGTGATACTGACTGGCTACCTACAGGTGATACTGACTGGCTACCTACAGGTGATATTGACTGACTATCTACATGTGATAGTGACTGACCACCTACAGGTGATACTGACTGACCACCTACAGGTTAAACTGACAGGCATTCTACATGTGATACTGACTGACCACGTACATGTGATACCGACTGACCACCTACAGGTGATACTGACTGACTACCTACAGGTGATACTGACTGGCTACCTATTGGTGATACTGACTGGCCACACACAGGTGATACTGACTGGCCACCTTCAGGTGATACTGACCTACTACCTACAGGTGATAATGACTGGCTACCTACAGGTGATACTGACTGACCACCTACAGGTGATACTGACTGGCCACCAACATTTGATACTGACTGACTACCTACAGGTGATACTGACTGGCTACCTACAGGTGATACTGACTGACCAACTACATGTGATACTGACTGACCACCTACAGGTGATACTGACTGGCTACCTACATGTGATACTGACTGGCCACCTACAGGTGATGCTGACTGGCCACCTACAGGTGATACTGACTGACCACCTACATGTGATACTGACTGACCACCTACAGGTTATACTGACTGGCTACATACAGGTGATACTGACTGGCTACTTACAGGTGATACTGACTGGAAAGAACATTTCATGTTCTATGTACCAACATATATATTGAAACAAAACATGTCTACATATAATTATCCAGAATTAGCCTAAAACTTAATGAAACAGTTAAATGGCAGTGTTTCAGCAAGTTTTATAGCTACACAGGGACTCAGTTGGTTACTTGCATTCAGTTATGAGCAAACAGCATTTATTAATGCTAACACTCTGCAATTGAATGAACATTAAACTTGCAGCAGAACACACTTTGAAGGAATCCCTCCATTTCACATTAAATCACAGAATCAGACAAAAAAGATTCTATACTTCTTTTTGTTTGGCTACCAAGTTTAAAGGTTTCCAGACTTTTTAATGTTTTACCACCAAACTTTTTGGTTTCTTAACTTCTTTATATATAAACACTAAGCTCAGAGGCTTCTACACTTTATTATGTTTGATCAGCAAGCTTGGAGACCATGTGGTAGATGGTACTGATTAAGTCCAAGAATAAACCCTCATAAGTCAATGTGATAATGCTAGCCATTCCGCCATTGTGGCTATATTCCCAAAGTTGTTACTATTGGTACCTGTTATTGCTATCTGTTTTCAGGGTGAAACTTTTACAAGAGAAATGCAGTCTCTGATGCCAAATGTAACTAATGTTGACTGGAATAAGACTCACACCATATTGGATGAATTGTCCATCAGTTACATTAATTACCACCTTCCCAGTGTGCACCAGTCAGAATGGCGTCTTCTCTATAGCAACAGTCTTCATGGCGACAGCTTCTCCCAGCTGGTTCGTTTCATCAGTGGAAAGGGTCCTAATGTCTTACTGGTGCAAGATAAAAGTGGGCATATGTTTGGTGCGTATGTTACAGAGAGCTGGGAAATGAAACCAAACTTTTACGGTAAGAATCCTTGAAGAGAACACATATGTAATGGGGGTTTTAAAGCAAGTCACCATCTTATATGGTTGAATAAGTAAATAGTTAAATCCAATTTATATTTTATACTGTCTAGTCACGTTTTTTTTCATATGCTGGAATCCGAGTTTGGTAAACACATTTTATCATATACAATATTCAGGAATCCGAGTTCGGTAAACACATTTTATCATATACAGTATTCAGGAATCCGAGTTCGGTAAACACATTTAATCATATACAGTATTCAGGAATCTGATGTTGCATTGAAAATGAATGAAGGAATGTAGTATAAAGTTCTTTCAATTAATATTTTAGGAACTCCTTCATTGTTTAATGGTGTAATATATAAATAAGTAACAACCATTTTTATTCTTTGTAATGTAAGTTGGAAAGTTTTAATTTAAAACATAATTTTGATTAATTCCATCTTTTGCATCTTGTCCCAAAAGGGCCTTAACATAAATTGTAATAACTCTATTGTCTTAAACCGCACACAAGCGATGCACGTGGGATTATAAAACCATGTGATAAACATAACCAATTGGAGTGCAGGAAGATGAAGTCAAAGTCAAGATTTACACCCATGGCATTATGGATAAGAAACCCTAATCAAACAAAGAAGATAACTTTAAGTCAGAGGTGACACTACGTCATAAGCATGCCAAGCCATTCAGTTATCAATAACAAGATATAAAAAAATCTAACATTTATATGAATTAAAACAATATTTTTTACAATCAAAGTATTTAAATAAAATTATCAGAATCGATATAATAACGAAATTGCCGTTATTTTGAATATAAACATGATATATTAAATGCGTTACTGTTAATGATTGAAAAATAATGGATGTAATATACAACTTTCCTAAATTGATAATGGTAACTGTAGAAATATATTGAGCAAAATATAGCATGGTTACACACAACAATGTTGAATTGACTGATTGTCATGAATGTTACACTAGGAACTTATTTCAACATAGAGAAAACACTCTCCAAGTGTAACTGTTAAAAACTTCATATCAATCAAATTATAAACAGTTTTTATAAAATTAGTAAAGTCTCAGAGGATATCTAAAAATATAAACTAATATTTTCTGGTATTTTTTCTTGTACTAATAAAAACTGATGAAATTAAACACAGATGACAAATGTGAGAAATTGTTACAATTGTCATATACCCATTTTCAGGCCTAAAGGCTCAAAGATTTAAGGGCAATATAATTATGTGTAATCTGACATGGTATTGGCTCCATCTTTCATACAACAGTTTTTATTTGATCTTCACTGATCTTAAACAGCACTCTCTCTAATAATAATAAAAGTATTGATGCAATTCATCACTGTATACTTGAAAAAGATTTAAATAAAGTTTGTAACATACAAAAAACAAAAAAATCCCTCTATCTTACACACACAAAGACCATGTTCCTCAAATGTTAATTTATGACTCAAGAGACGATGTTATATTGTTTGAATACAGCCTTTGGAAGCATGTGATTGTATTTTAGTAATTGTCCATGATATTGGTTATCCATTGCAATAACTGCAGTAGATTTCAAGTCATTTTCCTGGAGGCCTTTACAGTAGGATGTCCATAATTTTAGAATGTAACAGCACTGTTTGCTTTCAAATAACACTGTAACTGGCTAGTAGTCTGGCACCTTGGAATATCACCTATGGTTTCTGAAAGTGTTAAAGATAAAATGCGTTTTAAGTAGTCATAGTAATTAAAAAATAGAAATGATAATGGCTATGCACCTTATGTAAGTGTATTTAGGACACACACATATTTTTTTGTACTTGACAAGATACTGAGTTTAGTCAAGTTCTTCAATTATTATCTCAAGCGCTCAACTTGTTATGACCAGCCCTCAGCTTATTTTATCTCAATATTGACTTATATCAAGTTATTTATTATGTTGAGCCCTTGACATATTATCTCCACTTGATTTCTTAAATGTTTTGAACTATCTCCATATCTCAACTTATTATCTCTAGACCTTGACTTACTGTTTTGGGCTCTCAGCTTATAATTTATTATTTCAAGCTCTCAACTTATTATCTTGAGCGTTAGACTTGTAATGTCAAATTCTTAACTTATTATCTCAAGATTGTACTTATTTCAATATCTCACACTGTTACCACTTATTACGGACTAATTATGATGAGCACCTGACTTATTATTTCAAACTCCTCACTTTATACGTCGAGGGATCGTCATATTATATCTTGCCATCACAACATATGTCTATTTAATATGTACAATACCACATGATAATTATTACGGTATATACATATTATGTTGAGCACTTGAGATAATTAATTTAGATAATAAGTTGAGCTTTCAACATCTTATAGGAAGAAGTGTATATTCTTAACATACCATGGTACCTTAGCATCAATTTTTTTTTAATAATTTTTTATAGAACAAATCATGACCGGTTCTCTTTATATATTTAGATTGTGCTTCATGACTTATAATATATTGCAATGGTGGACTAGTTAAAATCTGTCTCACATGTGAAATGTCATGGGTTCAAACCCCAGCCAAATTATAGCAAAGACTAAAATAAGAGTAATAAATGCTGATGGGGTATCATGCTGTGTGTCTGCATCATAATACTACAGTGTGGCAACACCAACAAGCAGACCTTTGTGATATCACTGATACAATACAATTTTATGGCTCAGGTGTGCAAAAAATAAAATATTACTCATGTCCATATCCTGGATCAAACAATGATTGAGTGTTGTTTTGAGGCCATCAGGTTGAGCCTGGGATCAAATCCGTTGACAATCTATTAAATGCATTACTAGCTGCCCGAAGAAATTATTGACTGAGAAGTGAACAGCATAGAGTGTGAACATATTGCAACAGTATTTTTATGTGTCCACACACAAAAAAACAAAAGTATCTCAATAGATATAACAATATATGGTAGCAAGGTTAAATTCAGTCTGACAACTTTCAAAGCGTGTATGCCTGCAGTTATCATTTGGTCTTCATGTAAGACATGATTATGAATGAACCAAATTGGATACATGCAATTTGTAACAGAGTTATGACCCTTGAACTGTCAAAACTCTTGTTCAATACAACATTGAACTCAATTACCTCTTTCCATTATGTGACGATGGTCATAATGTATTTGGTTCTTATATACATAAGTCTAATATTAAAAAAAAGTCATAAAACATTAACAATAAAAATAACTTTATTTTTATCATACGAACCATGTCTGGTTAACTCAGACGGTAGCCCGCCTAACTATCAATCCAGGGGTCATGAGTTTGAATCCCCATGTGATGATTAATATACAACATTGCAACTAATTGTCATTCATCTCTCGCAGAGATGGGTGTGCCCAAGTACTGATTTACCAGCCAGGCCCGATTAGCTCAGTTGGTAACGCGTCTGACTATCAATTCAGAGGTCGTGAGTTCTAATTCCAGCCAGGCAACAGTCTCAATGATGATTGATATACGACATTGTGTCTCGTTATTATTCGTACCTCACCCCTGATTCCAGTGGAAAGTTATCAGGGACTTGCGGAAATGGGGTGTACTCGAGTACTGGTTAACCTTTCAGGATTCCGGGAAACAGTGGTTAGGTTAATTGATTGTCTGTTAGCCCTCGATAGCATAAAAATGACACTAAATATTCAATCAGTCAAAACTGATTAACCTTTCAGGATAACAGGAAATAGTGATTAGGTAAACTGATCATCTGTGCTAGCCGTCGATGGCATAGAATGATGCTAAATATTCAAACAAAGTGTACAACATACCATTCATAATTCACCATCACACATCTCAGCTGAACAACAACATATGCTTCAGTTATAGCTTCAAATGATCATTTCCTCTACCCGATAGAGAAAAAAAGTGAAAATAAAACTAAATGGTTACATTAGCTCTAAACCGCTATTGTATGACACATTTATAGAGGCAGTTTTTCTTTATATAAATCAGTTTGTTCTAATTTAGAAGTAAACTAAGAATTACTCTTCAGTCAATCTCCAGGGTAGCACCAGTACTGACCTTTTAGAGGTTATTGGTAAGCTTGGGACCAAACCTTCAACTTCTCCAACATTCCATTCACTGTACTACTGACCAGCTTATATTATTCAAGTAACTTTGCAATAAGATCATAAGATTCGAAAACACTGTAGCGACACATTTTCCATATACATGTATACTAGTTGTACTATTTGATCCTGGGAATGGGACAACTTCTACAAAAAACAACTAGTTACTTAAAATAAAGTCAGTGGAAGTTCCAAAATACACTTACTGTGAAAAAATGCTGTAACATTTTGCACAATTCTGAATCCATACCATGAACCGTAACTGCATTGAGTAGTAGATTGTTGCTTCTCTGTGAATAATGAAAAAAAAAAAAAAAAATATATATATATATAACACATTTTTCTTGAAAAAAAAAATACATTGAATTTCATATTCACCATATTGGTAAAATGCCATAAATTATGTACTTTTTACCTAAAAAAAATGCTGAACATCTCACATAGTTGCAGGTCTATTTTTTTTTTCATTTTCCACATTGCATGTGAAAGTAAAATTTAATCAGCAAGATTGTGGTTTTACTAAATTAAATATGTATATTATGCATCTGAAATCTTCAAGTACCAATCATACCAGATGTAATGCATCCACTGAAATTTGTCTGGTCAGGTTATTAATCTGGGGATCGTGAGTTTGAATCCTCGCGAGGTCATAGTCTCTGCGATAATTGATATACAATATTGCATTTCATTGTTATCTATCTCTGACCATTGATTCAAGTGGAAAAGTTATCAGTTACTTGCAGAGATGAATGTATTCAAGTAGTTGTTGTTCTGTTAACTGATTGTCACTTAGCCCTCGATAGCATAAAATGACGTTATTCAACCCAAAAAAAAAAAAAAAAAACTAAATTCAAATGTATTGAAAAATTGCCTTCAAGAACTGCAATATTTTTAATTTGAAATTATAAGAACAATTTTTAGCTCTACTGGGCAAAGGCCAGAAGTGCACATGTGATGGCGCGTTGTCTGTCGTCCGTCGTCTGTCATTTGTTGTTTGACGTCTGACGTCTGTTAGCAGCACTTTCTTTGAAACCACTAGGCCAATTAAACTGAAACTTCACATGGGTGTTTCTATTGAATAGGAGACTATACATAAGATTTTTTTTTCGATCTGAAATTCAAGATGGCTGCCATTACTAAAAATAGTCAAAAACTTAAAAAATCTTCTTCTCATGAACGACCCAACAGATTTTCAAAATGTTTATGTAGTAATGATGACCAACTATAGTTTTGTTAGATTTTTTCAAATGGTGTCCCTAGGGTAAATATGACCCCACCCCGAGGGTTCAATTAGGGGACACATGTCATTATAATATTTTTTATTTATTTTTTTTTAAAATGGAAATGATTTTGCCTATATCTTCACAGAAGCATTGTTTAGTGGAGGAGGTTCAGATTTGTTAAAATGACTGGGTTCCACTGTCTTAAGGGATCAGGAGGGGCCCCAAAAGGGTAAAAATTGGGAATTACTAAATTGGTATCTTAAGAACGGATATGTCAGATTTGTTCATATTTTGCATAAATTATATCTATGTGTAGGGGTTTGATTGCAGATAAGAATTTAGGGGCTTAAATTTATAGGGGCCCTGTAAGGGGACTTAGAATTTTACATGGGGATGCTATGGGAAAACAGAAATTTCTCTTTTTCTTTCATCTGTTCTTAAACCACTAGGCCAATTAGACTGAAACTTCACATGGGTGTTTCTATTGCATAGGAGACTATACAGAAGATTTTTTTGAAATTCAAGATGGCCGCCATTACTAAAAATAGTCAAAAACTTAAAAAATCTTCTTCTCATGAACGGCCCAACAGATTTTCAAAATGTTTATGTAGTAATGATGACCAACTATAGTTCTGTTAGGTTTGTTCATATGGTGTCCCTAGGGTAAAAAATGCCCCTACCCCGAGAGTTCAATAAGGGGACACATGTCAATATAATATTTTTTTATTTTTTTTTAAATGGAAATAATTTTGCCTATATCTTCACTAAAGCATCGTTAGGTAAAGGAGGTTAAGATTTGTAAAAATGACTGAGTTCCTATGTCTTAAGGGGTCAGGAGGGGCCCCAAAGGGTAAAAATTGGGAATTAGTAAAATTGTTTTCTTAAGAACTGGTATGTCAGATTTGTACATATTTAATATAAATTATCCCTAAGTGTAGGGGTTTGACTGCAGATAAGAATTTAGGGGTTAAAATATTTAGGGGCCCTGTAAGGGGACTTGGAATTTTACATAGGGATACTATGGGAAAATAGAATATTCTCTTTTTTTTCATTTATTCTGAAACCACTAGTCCAATTAAACTGAAACTTCACATGGATGTTTCTATTGCATAGGAGACTGTACAAAAGATTTATTTTTTCTATCAAAAATTCAAGATGGCCATCGTTACTAAAAATAGTCCAAAACTTAAAAAGTCTTCTTTTCATGAACGGTTCAACAGATTTCAAAATGTTTATGTAATACGATGACCAACTATAGTTTTGTTAGATTTGTTCAAATGGTGTTCCTAGAGTTAAAAATGACCCCGCCCCGATGTTTCTATTGCATAGTAGAATTTCAAAAAGTGCTATGTTCACTATGAGTCAGTAGAGCGTCCTCAGGCCCTCTTGGGCCTTTTGTTTTGTTCATCGTATAAATAAAAGATTGTCTAAATGATTAGAAAAGAGAGTTTAAGATGAAGTATTACCCTTTTAACTTTTTTTGGCTAACCTGAGCCGAAGGCTCACAGGTGAGCTTTTGTGATTGGCTGATGTCCATTGTCTGTCGTCCGTCGTTAACTTTTAGCTTCTAACAACTTCTCCTCTGAAACCACTGGGCCAATTTTGATATAACTTCACAGAAATGTTCCTTGGGTGACCCTCTACCATGTTTGTTCAAGCAAGCTTGATTCGTCAAAAAACATGGCTGCCAGGGGGCGGGGCAAGTTTAATTAGTAAAAGCTTAAAAAATCTTCTTGTCAGAAACTACTGGCTTGATTTTAAAACAATTTTACAGAATTGTTCCTTGGGTGACTCTCTACCAAGTTTGTTCAAGCCATGTTGAATCGTCAAAAAACATGGCGACCAGGGGGTGGGGTTAGTTTACTATATAAGCTATAGTAAAAACTTAAAAAATCTTCCTGTCAGAAACTACTGGCTCGATTTTAAAATAATTTCACAGAAATGTTCCTTGGGTGACTGTCTACTAAGTTTGTTCAAGTCATCTTGATTCGTCAAAAAACATGGCCGCCAGGGGTCGGGTATGTTTGATTAGTAAAAACTTAAAAAATCTTCTTGTCAGAAACTACTGGCTCGATTTTAAAATAATTTCACAGAAATGTTCATTGGGTGACCCTCTACCAAGTTGTTCAAGCCACCTTGATTGGTCAAAAATGTGGCGGCCAAGGGGTGGGGTTAGTTTACTATATAAGCTATAGTAAAAACTTAAAAATTCTTCTTGTCAGAAACTACTGGCTCGATTTTAAAATAATTTCACAGAAATGTTCCTTGGGTGACCATCTACGAAGTTTGTCCAAGCCATGTTGATTCGTCAAAGAACATGGCAGCCAGGGGGTGGGGTTTGTGTACTATATAAGCTATAGTGAAAACTTAAAAAATCTTCCTGTCAGAAACTACTGGCTCGATTTTAAAATAATTTCACAGAAATGTTCCTTGGGTGATTCTCTACCAAGTTTGTTCAAGCCATCTTGATTCGTCAGAAAACATGGCAGCCAGGGGGTGAGATAGTTTTTGATGTCAAAGTACTTTCCTTGTTTTGTCTGTATATAGCAATTATTATAAGAAAAGGTAATAAACTCTTTAAATAAACTTATTTTTGCTATTATTTTACAATATTATACTAGATAAAAGTTTTAAAAGATGATTCATTATAAAAAGATGAATGATACAATTATAATCAATGATTGAATATTAATTCAAATACTATTAACCATTTTAAAGTAAGTGTTTTTCTGAATATAAAAGTCAGAGTTTCTATGGTTCAGATAGGGATGGTTTACTGCTTCGCAACAAAATACCATACTTTTAGCTAGTTTTATCACAGCAAAAAGTCTACTTTAGATTTTCAGTGTCAAAGTGTAATTGAAATCTTGGAGGAGGAGCTTAATTGTTTTTGGGGGAGAGTGCACTGTGACAAAGATTCTTTCAAGTGATATACTTTGGGAATGCTTGTGTTTGAAACTCATAGAAATATTTATTGTGCTGGAACTGTGGATTGTTTCATGCTGCACAATAGTTTAATCTGATTCTTTAGTTTGAAACCGCTCTCAAACATAACAGGTTAGTTTTGTTCTGGAACTGGATTTTTATCTTAGGTGGAAGACTTAGCATCTTTAGTAAAAACTTCAAAAGCCTTCTTGTCAGAATCTACTGACCTGATTTTGATGTAATTTCACTGACATTTACCATGGCTAAACCACTACCAAGTTTGAACTCTTCTACACATCTGTTACATCTTCAAAACAAATCAAAATTCAAACTACTTGCCCATCTCGTAGTTCTGGAATTTTGAGCGTACATGTATGATATAATCTACTTGTGTTTGGTGACTCAAGGTCAATCATGTGAGCGATATAGGGCCATCTTGGCCCTCTTGTTTAAATTGTAGTTCCAAAACTCGCCACTCTGGATTTATCAGTGATTTTGTTACTTTCTTAGGTCTGCTGGCCCACACAAGTGTATGCAGAGAATGTGTTCAAAACTATATAATTTCTAACATCTGACACCTGAAATATGATTCTTTAATAAGAACAATGATGGGATGATAGTAATTAAATTTATTACAGTTACTAATTGTATTAATAAGATAAATATATATAAAAATAAGATGAGTTATAGTAGTTACAAATATCCACAACCAAGGTCTGCAAACGTGGTGGTCCAAGCTACAGAAGTATACAACAAATTAATAATAGAAATACAAATATTTTCTGCAATGCACACCCAAAGAACATAGCAAGTATCACTCGATAAATTATGACAAACAGTTAGTAAGAAGAAGTTAAGCTCAGGTTAGCTCAGTTGGTAACACATCTGATTATCAATCAAGGGGTAGTGAGTTTGAATCCTTGCTCGGCCAGTATAAGACACTACATGTTTGAATTCCGCTCCGGCACAGTCTCAAAGATGATTGATATACAACATTGTCAAGTCTCTCACTGCTGATTCAAGTATGAAATATGAAGTTATGTTTTAACACTCAACTGTCAACATATTATATTATACTTTAATCTGGAATGCTTTCAACACATTGCAGATTAAATGGCATGAACAATATATCTAGACAGTGCAGAACTCAAACCCAGTCCTAATCTTTTGCATTCAATGCATCGCACATCATATGCTGTCTGACATATATTTCAGTCATATCAGTTTACTAGTAGTGTGGCTTATTTGCAAATCTTTGGGTCCTGAGCTGTTTGAGATTTTTTTAACTGCAAATCTTCTAATACTCATGTTATGGAGTGAAGATGATATAAACATATAAAAAAAACTGCCCTCACACACTTCTTATTTATTTTCCATTGATTGTGAAACAACTTCAGACAAATCACACTCAAAGCCTTACAAGGTAGAACCAGTACTAAGCATATGTGGAAAAAGTGTGTTGCTCAAGGACACCACACAGCCATGGCGGAGGATTGAACCCACAACCCTCCGATAATGGGTTTGATGCTCTACAAATGGACTATGCTTTCCACACTTTATTCAATTAGTATACTGTGACCCAATCCACAAGGAATTTGTAAATATCATAACCCTCTAAATTGTTCAGAGACAAAAATGTACTTATAAAAGTTCAATAAACTAAATAAGGAAATTTGAATTACAATGTACATTATTACTGCGAATATACAAATAACACTCTATTTAACATATTTTCCTTCTTTCTCTCTGTATCTAATCACCTGTCAATCTATGATTTTGAAACATTTTAAACGGGTCCTACTCAGGGCCACTAAGGACGCACAACTGAGAAAATTCAAATTTGGTAACTGGTCTCTATATAGGTTGATATTGAAATGTTTATGAATAAGATAATAAAAAGGTGAGTTGTATGGTACAGTAACCTGTTTTCGACCACTACAATCAACTACCTCTGCTTAAAACTGATGCAAGGACAAAAAGTGTCGAAACATGATGACTGCTCATGTCAGAAAATAAAGCGGTTACAGAAGAGTACCACTATTATAGAAATTTGTTAAAAAAATGAGTTTAAAATCATTACAGGACCACATGTTAAATGTAGAATGAAAACAAGTAAATAGTTGAAAAGGTTTGTTATGTGAGGATATGCATGTAAAGATGCACTGATAAAGATTACATAAATTTAAAAATATCTTTTACATCAGTGTTTTAATTTCATGTATATGCACTTCTAAAGCTTCATGTCATTTTAGTTTGACACATTTCATCCAGTCAGGTGATCGAAATCTGGTTACGCTATTTTTGTGTCCGACACCGTGATCTAACGTGAATGGTGAAGGTAATGTACATGTATTTGTTATTTTTTTGGTAGATAATTACTTAAACATTTTATACAAGCAATGAGTGTCGACATTCTTTTGTACTGATCTATCTAACGGCGATTCTAAATGACGAAAACAGGTAACTAATTAAAAGCATAATAATATTAAAAAAAAGATCTACACGTTTTCATGTGTAGCGTACTGCATACCTGTCATGTCACGACGAACTCTTTCAGTCAGCTGAGCTTCACACTCATTTGACATATAACACAGGCTATTGCATTGTTCCAAACAATTATACTGAGCTGTAGTCGTTCTTTCATCAGATAAATTCCCTTGTGTAAAAATGCAAATAGCATTCAAACGGCGAAACGGAATTTACGCATGCACACACTTGCATAATTCAATTGGATGCTAAGTGTGAATCCTTGGCGATTTAAAAAATATTTTATAACGCGTTTGTAAAGCTTTATTACTTGGGCATCTTTTTTTACAATTCTAAAGCGTTTAGGATCGTGTTTATATGCACACTTATAGCTCATTGATAATATTTTTGTATAAGAAATGTGCTCATAACTTAAAATTAAAATATTTTTTTAAAAAGTTCAAACTTAGATGTGTTACTTTAAGTCCATATCTCACTAACCACTAAATGTATTTGATTGAAATTTCACACAAGACTTCCTAGTCATCAAATGTACTACAGTAATTAAGTGAGATAACTCTTGCATGAATAGAATGCAAATTATTGCCCTTGTTTGGCTTAGAAATTCTGGTTAAAGTTTTGCGTGCAAGTACCATCAATTCCATTTCTCACTAACCACTCGATGTATTTGATTAAAACTTCATACAAGACTTCCCAGTCATCAAATGTACTACAATAACTAAGTTCAATAACTCGTGCTGAATATAATGCAAATTATTGCCTTTGTTTGACATAGAAATTCTGGTTAAAGTTTTGTGTGCAAGTACCATTAAGTCCGTATATCAACAGCCACTCAATTTTGTTGATTAAAACTTCACACAAGACTTCCCAGTCATCACCACTCGATGTATTTGATCGAAACTTCAGACAACACTTTTCAGTCATGAAACATAATACAATAACTAAGGTAGTGAATTCTTGCATGAATATAGTGTAAATTATTGCCGTTGTTTGATTTGAAAATTCTGGTTAAAGTTTTGCTTGGAAGTTCCAGCAATTCCATATCTCATCAACCACTTAATGTATTTGTTTTAAACTTCAAACAAGCCTTCCAAATCATCAAAACTACTATAATAACTTTGTTAGATATCTTGTATGAATATAATGCAATTATTGCTCTATAATGTTTGACTTAGAAATTCTGGTTAAAGTTTTGCATGCAAGTACCATCAAGTCCATATCTCAACAACCACTCAATTAAGTTGATTAAAACTTCACACAAGACTTCCCAGTCATCAACTACTAAAATAATAAAGTTAGATAACTCTTGCATAAATATAATGCAAATTATTACCCTTGTTTGACTAAGAAATTCTGGTTAAAGTTTTGTGTGCAAGTAACATCAAGTCCATATCACAACAAATACTCAGAGTATTTGATTGAAACTGAACAGTCTTTGCATATATTGAATTGAAATTTCATACACAGTATTGCAGTTGTAAGGTTTACTCAATTTATTAAGTTGGATAACTTTTGTTTGCTTGGATTTGTCATCAGTCTCAATCAAATTTGTACTTCTGTGACAAATATTCAAATAGTCGAGCATGTTGTTTGCCCAACAACTCTTGTATTTATTAATGATAATGACATGCTTTTTATTGATTTTAAGAATTTGTTTTTTTTAGACATTTATAGTGTTTTTCCCACGATATACTCACTTAATCAAACTAACACAGTAGTTATAAATCTATTATATCTTAACTGACCAAATTTAAATGTCTGAGGCATGGCTTTGCATTTAATATAAAAAAATGCCACAGGTGAGCACTTTAGGGCCAATTGTTTTACTTAATTTAACCTCTTGTTTTACTAATTTTTTTCTGATTAAGGTCATTGTAACCTCCTTATAAATATAATGTATTAAAGTCCTCCTATTTGTGTTAAGGGTTATCTTTCACTTTCTGGGATTGAGAATAAAGCTGCATTATGATGACACAACATTAAACATCATTATATATTCATTTTCAGGTACTCCTGAGTGCTTCATATTTACAATAAAGCCTCACTTTGACATATACACAACAACAGGTTATAATGAAAACTTCATGTATTTCAACCAAGGGCAGGAAACTCTGCCAAATGGACTGGTATGTGTATATTTTATCTAAATAATTAGTACACTTTTCAAATGAAAATGTTTGGTAATTATTATATACAGTGTAACTTCTAAGGTTCGATATGACTAAGTCTACTGGGACCAAAATATTTTTATTGATGTTCTGCGTTTCTGATTTTTCAAATTTCATGGAAAATGTATCTTTTTTTTGAAAATTACCTTGTTATGCCCCCATTATTGTAACAATGATGATGGGCAACAAGTGTTACGCCTGTCCATCCATCCATGTGTATGTCCCTCCTAGCATTCATATGCCCAAGATAAATAATTGATCCAATAAATAAACTTTTTAAAGGATCCATGTATTGAATTAATTGGTGTCTTGCTGAATAATTATTAAATACAGGTCAAGAACCATATTTTTCAATGTCAATGTAATTTTACTGGAGATACGGCCCCTTTTCGACTTAATTTTCGGTAAAATATATGGTTTCCAATCAATAACTTCTGTAAGGGTCTAAAAAATGGGATTAATATTTATTGTGTAGCTGTCCAGTTATAAAATACAGGCCAAATTCAATATTGTCATTATCGTTCCATGTAACAGGAGTTATGGCCCTTTTTGAAGCGCCAGACTTTCTAGAGTCTCTTAAGTATAGTAGGATGTTGGTAGTTGATAATTGTAACTGGTTTCATATGCACCCAAAAACTGCTTCTTCATTGTTTCAAACTACTTAAGAGAAAGTAGTTCTTGATTATTTGTGTATCTGTCAGATGATAGTAACTTTTTAATGTACGAAAAAATAAAATAATGAAGTTCAGATGTTATTACTTTTGATATTTGATGTCTCAGTCTGCACAAGATTGCTATTTGATGGCGATGGCAGAAATGTCAGAGTGTCCATACTAATTAGCATACCGCAATAATGAAAATAGTCCCTGAAGCAAATGTTATCGGCTTTCTGCTTGAAAAATTTAACCTGTCGTCAATATTGATTTCGTTGTTCGATTCAGAAATGTTTAACATTATTACAGAAAATTTCTGTAATATGCCTATTAAGGCCCAGATTCAGATCATTTAATTTAAAAGTAATAGACTCGTGAAAGATCGCCTCTTTCGGCGAACTAATTTTAATCGTATAATTGAGGCTAATTTACAAGTAAAGCAATGCAATTGTAAAGGGTTTTTTTTTTTGGCATCTAATTTCAAGAAAGATAGGATAAAATCACCACTTGAAATGATTTGTTTTGTAAATAAATTGAACACTTTGTTAGAAGCAAAAAATATGAAACTACCCGGAGGTCGCTCACTGGATGTTAACAAATTTGAGAAACCCGGTTTAAAAGTCGGCGCTTTCAAAAGTCGGCACATATGTTACTGTATTCCCGTTTATTAGAGATGTTTAAAGACTTAACTATTAATGTCTAATTTTATAAATTTATATTTATTTCGAAATAAACAGATATCTAATGAAAATATTCTTCATTACAGAATCAAACATTAAAAATACAAACTTATCAATAATTTTGAAATATGACAAGTTGTCCACTAAAAATACACTACTTTCTATATTTTTATGGCAACAATATTTTAATATAAAATAGAAACCTGCACTTAAAATGCACTATTAATGCATCAACAGATACCCCAGGGTGCCAATTTTATACATTGTGATGGATTGAATGTATCACAATTTATACCTGGGGGTATTCGATGATGCATTATTGAATCCATTTCATTTTTTGGTACATGTATTTCTGAGAGAAGCACTGAAATGTAACTATGTTTTTTATTTGAATAATTTACAATTTTCTAACAAGAATTGTTTCATAAATGGTCATTACCAGTTTTTCCCCCTGTGACAAGTGTATTACTATCAATTTTTTGTTCATGAGTTTGAATCTCCATCTGGTCACAGTCTTCATGATGATTGATATATAACATTACATCTCATTGTCACATCTCTCACTGCTAATTCAAGTGGGAAAGTTATCTGTTACTTGCTGAGATGGTTGTACTCGAGTACTGGTTAACCTTCCAGGATCCAAGGTAAAAGAAGTTGGGTTAAATGATCTTCTTTTAGCCCTAAATGGCATAGCGATTACTCCAAATATTCAAACAAACAAAAGGCGCTTCTCAGGACCTTGAGTCCTTTGATTTTACTTATTTTTCGGTAAAATTATTGTTCCTGGTCAATAACTTTTGAAAAAGTTATTTTCCATCAAAATAAAAATTTATGATTTTGTAAATGTTTTTATTTAGAATGTACACTGACAGCCCGGGAGTTTGGTAGTACATAACACATAAACTTGGACCCCACTGGAATACAAGTTACTTACCTTCTGAGATTTACTTAATCTGCATTTGACACCACCAACCACTCCCCCACCCACTCTCCTCACAAACATTGTGATGGATTGAATGTATCACAATTTATACCTGGGGGTATTCGATGATGCATTATTGAATCCATTTCATTTTTTGGTACATGTATTTCTGAGAGAAGCACTGAAATGTAACTATGTTTTTTATTTGAATAATTTACAATTTTCTAACAAGAATTGTTTCATAAATGGTCATTACCAGTTTTTCCCCCTGTGACAAGTGTATTACTATCAATTTTTTGTTCATGAGTTTGAATCTCCATCTGGTCACAGTCTTCATGATGATTGATATATAACATTACATCTCATTGTCACATCTCTCACTGCTAATTCAAGTGGGAAAGTTATCTGTTACTTGCTGAGATGGTTGTACTCGAGTACTGGTTAACCTTCCAGGATCCAAGGTAAAAGAAGTTGGGTTAAATGATCTTCTTTTAGCCCTAAATGGCATAGCGATTACTCCAAATATTCAAACAAACAAAAGGCGCTTCTCAGGACCTTGAGTCCTTTGATTTTACTTATTTTTCGGTAAAATTATTGTTCCTGGTCAATAACTTTTGAAAAAGTTATTTTCCATCAAAATAAAAATTTATGATTTTGTAAATGTTTTTATTTAGAATGTACACTGACAGCCCGGGAGTTTGGTAGTACATAACACATAAACTTGGACCCCACTGGAATACAAGTTACTTACCTTCTGAGATTTACTTAATCTGCATTTGACACCACCAACCACTCCCCCACCCACTCTCCTCACAAACATTGTGATGGATTGAATGTATCACAATTTATACCTGGGGGTATTCGATGATGCATTATTGAATCCATTTCATTTTTTGGTACATGTATTTCTGAGAGAAGCACTGAAATGTAACTATGTTTTTTATTTGAATAATTTACAATTTTCTAACAAGAATTGTTTCATAAATGGTCATTACCAGTTTTTCCCCCTGTGACAAGTGTATTACTATCAATTTTTTGTTCATGAGTTTGAATCTCCATCTGGTCACAGTCTTCATGATGATTGATATATAACATTACATCTCATTGTCACATCTCTCACTGCTAATTCAAGTGGGAAAGTTATCTGTTACTTGCTGAGATGGTTGTACTCGAGTACTGGTTAACCTTCCAGGATCCAAGGTAAAAGAAGTTGGGTTAAATGATCTTCTTTTAGCCCTAAATGGCATAGCGATTACTCCAAATATTCAAACAAACAAAAGGCGCTTCTCAGGACCTTGAGTCCTTTGATTTTACTTATTTTTCGGTAAAATTATTGTTCCTGGTCAATAACTTTTGAAAAAGTTATTTTCCATCAAAATAAAAATTTATGATTTTGTAAATGTTTTTATTTAGAATGTACACTGACAGCCCGGGAGTTTGGTAGTACATAACACATAAACTTGGACCCCACTGGAATACAAGTTACTTACCTTCTGAGATTTACTTAATCTGCATTTGACACCACCAACCACTCCCCCACCCACTCTCCTCACAAACATTGTGATGGATTGAATGTATCACAATTTATACCTGGGGGTATTCGATGATGCATTATTGAATCCATTTCATTTTTTGGTACATGTATTTCTGAGAGAAGCACTGAAATGTAACTATGTTTTTTATTTGAATAATTTACAATTTTCTAACAAGAATTGTTTCATAAATGGTCATTACCAGTTTTTCCCCCTGTGACAAGTGTATTACTATCAATTTTTTGTTCATGAGTTTGAATCTCCATCTGGTCACAGTCTTCATGATGATTGATATATAACATTACATCTCATTGTCACATCTCTCACTGCTAATTCAAGTGGGAAAGTTATCTGTTACTTGCTGAGATGGTTGTACTCGAGTACTGGTTAACCTTCCAGGATCCAAGGTAAAAGAAGTTGGGTTAAATGATCTTCTTTTAGCCCTAAATGGCATAGCGATTACTCCAAATATTCAAACAAACAAAAGGCGCTTCTCAGGACCTTGAGTCCTTTGATTTTACTTATTTTTCGGTAAAATTATTGTTCCTGGTCAATAACTTTTGAAAAAGTTATTTTCCATCAAAATAAAAATTTATGATTTTGTAAATGTTTTTATTTAGAATGTACACTGACAGCCCGGGAGTTTGGTAGTACATAACACATAAACTTGGACCCCACTGGAATACAAGTTACTTACCTTCTGAGATTTACTTAATCTGCATTTGACACCACCAACCACTCCCCCACCCACTCTCCTCACAAACCAACCCACTCCCCAACATACCCCCCCACCCATTCTCCGCACACACACATACACACACCCAGACCCTCCCAATCCACACTCCCTCACAAACACCTCCACCGACTCCCAACCCACACTCACTCCCCCATCCATTTGCCTCACACACACCTCCACCCATTCTCACACCCAGTCTCCAAGACACCTCCACCTACTCCCCCTCCCCCCACACCTCTAACCACTCACACACACACATTCGCCAACCAACACACACTTCCCCACCCACTCCCCCTACACACCTACACCAACTTCCTCATCCAGCCACACCCACCCACTGTCCTCACAAACACCTTTGCCCACTCCCCCACACCCCCACCCACTTCCCCCCACACATCTCCAGTCACTCCCCCCACCACACAAACACACCTCAACCAACTCTCCTCCCCCACCAACTCCTCGCACCATCTCCCCCACCCACTCCCTGCACACACACACACACACACACACACACACACACACACACACACACACCTCCGACCACTCCCCATCCCACACCCCTCAAAAACATCCACTCCCTACACAAATTCCACCCACACCCCCACCCGCTCCTTGCAAACACACCTCCACCCACTCTCCAACCTGCATACATTATCCTCCACCCACTCCCAAACCCACCCACATTCTCCAACACACATCCACTCCCCTCACAAACACTTCCCCCACACACCTACAATCACTCCTCGCAGACACCCACCTCATCCCACTCCCTCATCCACAATCCCATCCACTACCTCCACTCACCTCCATCCACTCCTCCATCCACACCACCTCACTTCCCACCCTCCACATACCCCCACTCCTCCACCCCCACCCACTTCCCCCACACTCCATTACCCATTTCCCCCATACTCCATCACCCACTCCCCCACCCACACACCTCCAACCACTCCCCATACCCCGCACACCTCCACACACTCCCCCACCCACTTCATCCATCCAGATTGAGAATCATGAATATTCTGGATCTGCTTTCAATGTATGTTACATATTTAGTATATATAAACTTGTATTTATATGGACCATGGAATTTACCTACCTACATGTTTAGTAATTTGTAAATGTTTGATGTTTGCAACTATGTATCACAGTACACATTTTATAAACAAAGTCTCTCTAAAAGGGAGTGTATCAGGAAATAGTGCTATTAATATGTAAAAAAATAAAATAATTTTTAAAATGGATAAAAAGCATCTTATTATCATTAATAAATAAAATTCAAATGTTTTGGTATGTCAAATTCATCAAAAACGTGACAAAATCAATATTTAAATCAGAGTGGTTAACTTTTTAAAATAGACACCACTTAAATATTGCTTGACAACTTTCTCATCATTCCGACTAGTTCACAGATGAAACAGTTTTACTACATATAAACCACCTGTATAACAGATCAAATTGAAATCATAATGAAATCACGACACTCATTTAGTACATCACAAAATATGTTGCAATTTTGGTAGGAAATATATTTTGGTCTTACCTAGGTACGTAGCCCAAGTTAAGAAATCTCTTTTCAATGTATTATTTTGGCATGATGAATTAGATAACCTCTTACATATACGGGGTCAATGAATATACATAGGCATGCTGTTTTGGCAAATTTGAAAAATGTATTTAGTCAATTTTAAAATTTTGAAAAATCCTGATATATTCCCTTTTAAATGAGTTTTATGGAGTATAAATGTAAATGTTTTTATGAGTGTTTTTTATGGGGATTAAGCCATTTAAGTCATGTAAAATGGCAGGTTAATTTTTTGGTGAATGTATTCCTCAGGCTGTAGATGATGTTGTACCACTGAGGCTACGGTCCATACTGTGGTGATATGTGAATTAGGCAAATGTTTAAACCACTTCACAACATTACTAACTCGTCATGGACCTTTCATGACATTTGTTTCAGGGTTTGGGTGGTCAGCTGAACTATTTTGGTCTGTGGATAGATTATACATTCAACAGTGGACAGAGCAAAGCTGTGCCCAAATGTACAACATATGGAAGCCCGCAGCTGTCTGAGAGCCCTGAGTTTGTGGTGGACTCTATTGAAGTATGGGGTGTAGGACCAGAGAAGAAGACAGATTCAGATGATGAAGATGAGGTACATTGTAATTGAATGATATTCTAAAACAGAAAAGTATAGGCATGGGCATATAATAACATTTAGCTACAGTCGCAAAAACTCATGAAACTTCTATTAATTAATAAATTGCATTATAACAGTTGATTGAAAACTCTTAACTAAATTATGAAGTTTGCAAAGTTTATTCAAACTGTAACCATGTCTTTTGTGTCGATCACAGTCAAATAATGCAATATTGTTTATCACACATCAGTTGTCACGTTTTTGCATAAAGGCAAGTGTACTTTGGGAAGGTGGGTTGGTGTTATATATAGACTTCTCCGAATTTAATTAAAAGCGAAGGTATTTTTGTCCAAATTATCAACATATATGATAGATAAATATCATAACAGAATATAACAAATGGTAATAATAATATCATGATAAGTTACTTTATATATTGAAAGAAACAGAAAGAAACACATTTTCATTAAATTTCACTGACAGGATCATGCTCCCCATTGGGATTTTTCATTGCCACAATATTTATAACACAGTTATGTCTATTTCACTGTCTGGCTCTTTGACTTCTGGGGACCACGTTTTCATTTAGACTGCACAGTTTATTTCTCATTTATGTCATAAACCACTGCCCTCATGTATCATCTCTGAAAAGATATCATGTGTCTGGCACAAATATAGCACTATATGGACTATCATGATACTGGTACTTCAAATAGTCATTCTACCCACAATAGGATTTTCTCAAGGAATCTCATTTTTCAGATGAGCAACTCATGCCAATGTATGCCTCATGGACAGTCATATTACAAAGTTGTTTACCAGAGACAGTATTGTAAGCACTACAGGTACAGAAGCATTCTTTTGTATTTATTTTATTCTTATTAAAAAAATTCAATTTCAGTATTCAAAAAAAAGTATTCTTGATAAAGATCCGGGTGCTAAAGCTATTTTAGAAATGGTGGGAAAGAAACAACATTCTGATGGACTGCGAGATCTGGCGGAGGATGAAGCACCACTCACAGAGGAAATGAAACGAAAAATGAACACTATACCAAAGTTGTTATGATCATATTCATCTATGTAATTTAACTTAATTCCAAAGTTGTCGTGATCATATTCATCTATGTAATTTAACTTAATTCCAAAGTTGTTGTGATCATATTCATCTATGTAATTTAACTTAATTCCAAAGTTGTTATGATCATATTCATCTATGTAATTTAACTTAATTCCAAAGTTGTTATGATCATATTCATCTATGTAATTTAACTTAATTCCAAAGTTGTCGTGATCATATTCATCTATGTAATTTAACTTAATTCCAAAGTTATGATCATATTCATCTATGTAATTTAACTTAATTCCAAAGTTGTTGTGATCATATTCATCTATGTAATTTAACTTAATTCCAAAGTTGTTATGCCCATATTCATCTATGTAATTTAACTTAATTCCAAAGTTGTTGTGTCATATTCATCTATGTAATTTTACTTAATTACAAAGTTCATCTATGTAAATTTACTTAATTACAAAGTTCATCTATGTAAATTTACTTAATTACAAAGTTGTTATGATCATATCCATCTATGTAATTTTACTTAATTCCAAAGTTGTTGTGATCATCATCATCTATGTAATTTAACTTAATTCCAAAGTTCATCTATGTAAATTTACTTAATTACAAAGTTGTTATGATCATATTCATCTATGTAATTTAACTTAACTCCAAAGTTGTTATGATCATTTTCATCTATGTAATTTTACTTAATTCCAAAGTTGTTGTGATCATATTCATCTATGCAATTTTACTTAATTCCAAAGTTGTTGTGATCATATTCATCTATGTAATTTAACTTAATTCCAAAATTCATCTATGTTAATGTACTTAATTACAAAGTTGTTATGATCATATTCATCAATGTAATTTTACATGATTCAAAGTTGTTATGATCATATCCATCTATGTAATTTTACTTGATTCAAAGTTGTTATGGTCATATCCATCTATGTAATTTTACTTGATTCAAAGTTGTTATGGTCATATCCATCTATGTAATTTTACTTGATTCAAAGTTGTTATGGTCATATCCATTTATGTAATTTTACTTGATTCAAAGTTATTATGATCATATCCATCTATGTAATCTTACTTGATTCCAAAGTTGTTATGATCATATTAATTAATGTAATTTTACTAGATTTCAAAGTTGTTATGATCATATCCATTTATGTAATTATACTTGATTCAAAGTTGTTATGATCATATCCATCAATGTAATTTTACTTGATTCCAAAGTTGTTATGATCATATCCATTTATGTTATTTTACTTGATTCAAAGTTGTTATGATCATATCCATCTATGTAATTTTACTTGATTCCAAAGTTGTTATGATCATATCCATCTATGTAATTTTACTTGATTCCAAAGTTGTTATGATCATATCCATCTATGTTATTTAATTTAATTCCAAAGTTGTTATGATCATATCCATCTATGTAATTTTACTTGATTCCAAAGTTGTTATGATCATATCCATCTATGTAATTTTACTTGATTCCAAAGTTGTTATGATCATATCCATCTATGTAATTTTACTTGATTCCAAAGTTGTTATGATCATATCCATCTATGTAATTTTAGTTGATTCAAAGTTGTTATGATCATATCCATCTATGTAATTTTACTTGATTCCAAAGTTGTTATGATCATATCCATCTATGTAATTTTACTTGATTCAAAGTTGTTATGATCATATCCATCAATGTAATTTTACTTGATTCCAAAGTTGTTATGATCATATCCATTTATGTTATTTTACTTGATTCCAAAGTTGTTATGATCATATCCATCTATGTAATTTTACTTGATTCCAAAGTTGTTATGATCATATCCATCTATGTAATTTTACTTGATTCCAAAGTTGTTATGATCATATCCATCTATGTAATTTTACTTGATTCAAAGTTGTTATGATCATATTCATCTATGTAATTTTATTTGATTCCAAAGTTGTTATGATCATATCCATCTATGTAATTTTACTTGATTCAAAGTTGTTATGATCATATTCATCTATGTAATTTTACTTGATTCAAAGTTGTTATGATCATATCCATCTATGTAATTTTACTTGATTCAAAGTTGTTATGATCATATTCATCTATGTAATTTTATTTGATTCCAAAGTTGTTATGATCATATCCATCTATGTAATTTTACTTGATTCCAAAGTTGTTATGATCATATCCATCTATGTAATTTTACTTGATTCCAAAGTTGTTATGATCATATCCATCTATGTAATTTTACTTGATTCCAAAGTTGTTATGATCATATCCATCTATGTAATTTTACTTGATTCAAAGTTGTTATGATCATATTCATCTATGTAATTTTACTTGATTCCAAAGTTGTTATGATCATATCCATCTATGTAATTTTTACTTGATTCCAAAGTTGTTATGATCATATCCATCTATGTAATTTTGCTTGATTCAAAGTTGTTAGGATTATATCCATTTATGTAAATTTACTTGATTCAAAAGTTGTTGCATTTCATCGACTGCAGTGATATGATCAGAAACATTAAAAAAATACTTCAAAGAATCATTAAATGTATAAATGGTGTTTTGTTTGCAAACCTTTACATGAATTAGCCAAATCAATATTACAACTATTGAAGGAGACTTTGTAATTGTTATAGTAAAAATACATATACCTTGATAAAGTTCCTAAGGAACAAAAAATTAAGTTAATGGAAAATGATTACTACAAAAAACAATGAATACAGGGATGCAATATACAACATTAAGAATTGCATGATTTTACCAAATTTATATTGGTTGTTGTACTAGGTATTTCCCAAAAGTAATAGGACACATTTAGAAATATGCCTTTTAGTGTTTCAGTCCAAACAAAACTTGGCTTGAATACTTTTCAATATTTAAACTATCAGCATGCAAAATTTCAATATCGTACACCACCATTTAATAATAATTTTGACAAGTCAAAATGTATATGTAACAAAGTACGAAGGAGTTTGACGTTATTTGTGCGACGTCAAGTTGACATTCAAATGAAAGTCATTCTTTTTTCCAACTATAAACCGCTGTGCAAAACACAATTTTTGTGGTACTGCACCCACTACTGGTACATGTTACAATACTATGATGACTCGTAGATCCTAACCACAGAATGTACACTCAGGCACATGGTCCGGAGGTACTGAAAGTGCTTTTCATCAAGATCTGACTTGAATCCCAGGAAAACCACAGAATATTTCGGTCGTCCAGATCGCTGATGGTCAGTTACTTTTGTCTCACCATTGGAAACCCGTTTGTACCACACATAGATAAGACTCCAGGATATGCTTTCTGTTAAAGAGTTGTGTTAAATAAACTTCAGAGTATCCTGTGGGGTCATATTACACCAAACACAAAATTTTACCACACTCAAAATTTCCACTCTAGACGTGACGTTGTCCAATTTTTTTACTATTCAAATATGACTTGTTCTTTCGAAAGTTTGCACAATATTCAAATGTTTATCGATAATGTCGAATTTTTAAACAATATTCGCACATTGTCTGAAATTACGTCTACTGTTATTTTATAACATTTGGCGCGATATTGAGGAAGTTGGCTGCTTTTCAAGGCAATGTTTTTTTTTTTAAACGGCGTCTAATTTCAAAGTCCCCCATACTTCTAAACTCGCATTACTATGGTGACTTTTGCATGAACTTAATGATGACTGAAAGCTGATTTGATGTTTCATAACAATAGAAGAGATGGCGATCTATCCATTGATACCATTGGTTTGCATGTAACGCCCTAAATACAAAAATGACATGGTCATCCCATTACTTTCGGGACATACCTCGTATATCGAAATTTAGATCAAGTATTCATGTTATTTTATAGGATTTGACACTTATTCAAGTTTGAACAACAAAATGCTAAAGAATGATTTGGTTAGTAAATATCTTTATAGTTGAATCTAGTTGGTGTTACTATACATGTCAGACTTTATAGAAGACTAAAGAGTTGGTTGCATTTTGTCATGTTCATCAAGTCCAGTAAATCTCCCAAACGAAAATTTTAAAAATGTACTCTTGTAATAAATTTACTTGTCCAGTTGCAGGATTAACATTATTGGTTATTTTCATGTTCTGCAATGAATTTTATTAAATTTTATCAGGATATTAATCATTAAACACATCAGAAAAAGGAGAACAATTTAATTTACAAACAATCGAGACAAGAAATTTATCAAAATTTAAATATTTTGCAAAGAATTTGATGTATAACAAATAACTATTGATCCGGACCGGATATTTGTTCAAATTTTGACAAAACTTATGATACTTCGTTCAACAAATTATTTGTGGTATTGGTGATTTCCTAGACCTGTTCATTACAATGATCCAATTATTAAACACTGTGTGTTCCAGAACATTGATTGTAAGTATGGAAGGAGGTGATTTAATCATAGACTAGGGAGCAAAACCCGTTGCCAGTAACAACGCCTATGGCAGGGTATGACAATATCTCTTCATCATTTTTGAGGCGACAGACTTTCTGGGGACTCTTTAGTATCGTAGGTTGCTCATTTCATAAGCACAAAAAAAAACTGCTTCCTCATGGTTTCAAACTATTCAAGAAAAAGATGAAGTAACTTTTTAATGTTAAAAAAAAATAATGACGTTCAAGCGTATTTGAGTCATTACTTTTGTTAGTTGATGTCTCAGTTTGCACAAGATTGCTATTTAATGGAGCGTAGTGAAGGCTTAAATGCAGGAGGGTCCATACTTATTAGCATATTGCAAAGTAACAATGACAATAGTCCCTGAAGCAAATGTTACCGGCTTTCTGCTTTAAAAATTTACCTGTTCTCAATATTTATACGTTCGATTCAGAAATGTTTAACAGTATTACAGCAAAGTTCTGTAGTAGGCCCTACATTGTATAGATTCGGATCATTTCATTTAAAAGTACATTTGTATGTAATATAGTCATGGAAGATTGTAGCTCATTTTATATGCACCTAAAAACTGCTTCCTCATTGTTTCAAACTACTTAAGAGAAAGTAGTTCTTGATTATTTGTGTGTCTGTCAGATGATAGTAACTTTTAAATGTACGAAAAAAATAATAAAATAATGACGTTGAAACGTTATTACTTTTGATATTTGATGTCTCAGTCTGCACAAGATTGCTATTTGATGGCGATTCTGAAATGTAGGAGTGTCCTTACTAATTAGCATACCTCATCAATGAAAATAGTCCCTGAAACAAATGTTACCGGCTTTCTGCTTGAAAAATTAACCTGTCGTCAATATTGACTTTGACGTTCGATTCAGAAATGTTTAACATTATTACAGAAAATTTCTGTAATATTCTGTAATAGGCCCTTTGTCGTATAGATTCTGATTCAGATCATTTCATTTAAAAGTAATAGAATCGTGAAAGATCGCTTCTTTCGGCGAACTAATTTTAATCGTAGTGTATTAACATGGATCCAAATAAATAAACCAAAACAAGTGGTGATACTCACCGATAGTTTAAGCGCGGTTCAAACAATACAGACAGGTACATAAAAAAATAGAGAAGATATAGCCATCAGAATACTACAAGGAATAAAAGCAATCAAACAAAAAACAATAAATATCGAAATAGCATGGATACCAAGCCACGTATGGATTAGTGGTCCTTAGTGCCCCCTTTGAACTCCTAAGAGGCTCCTTAGTGGCACTTTGAATTCCTAAGTGGCTCCTTAATGCCCCTTTGAACTCCTTAGTGTCCCCTTTTAACTCCTTCGTGTCCCCTTTGAACCCCTTAGTAGTCCTAAGTGCCCCATTTTAACCCCTTAGTGGTCCTTAGTGTCCCTTTGAATTCATTAGTGGCTCCTTAGTGTCCCTTTGAACTCCTTAGAGGCTCCTTAGTGGTCCTTAGTGCCTCTTTGAACTCATTAGTGGCTCCTTAGTGCCCCTTTGAACTCCTTAGTGGCACTTTGAACTCATTAGTGGCTCCTTTGTGCCCCTTTGAACTCATAAGAGGCTCCTTTGTGGTCCTTAGTGGCACTTTGAACTCATTAATGGCTCCTAAGTGTCCATTTGAACACCTTAGTGGCTTCTTAGTGGTCCTTAGTGCCCCATAAGAACTCATTAGTGGCTCCTTAGTGCCCCTTTGAACTCCTAAGAGGCTCCTTAGTGGTCCTTAGTGGCACTTAGAACTCCTTAGAGGCTCCTGAGTGGTCCTTAGTGCCCCTTTGAACTCCTAAGAGGCTCCTTAGTGGTACTTTGAACTCATTAGTGGCTCCTTAGTGCCCCTTTGAACCCCTTAGTGGTCCTTAGTGGCACTTTGAACTCCTAAGAGGCTCCTTAGTGGCACTTTGAACTCCTAAGTGGCTCCTTAATGCCCTTTGAACTCCTTAGAGGCTCCTTAGTGCCCCTTTATAACTCCTTAGTGGTCCTTAGTGTCCCCTTTGAACCCATTAGTAGTCCTAAGTGCCCCCATTTTAACCCCTTAGTGGTCCTTAGTGGCACTTTGAACTCCTTAGAGGCTCCTTAGTGGTCCTTAGTGCCCCTTTGAACTCATTAGTGGCTCCTTAGTGCCAATTTGAACTCCTAAGAGGCTACTTAGTGGTCCTTAGTGGCACTTTGAACTCATTAGTGGTTCCTTAGTGCCCATTTAAACTCCTTAGTGGCACTTTGAACTCCTAAGTGGCTCCTTAGTGCCCCTTTGAACTCCTTAGAGGCTCCTTAGTGCCCCCTTTGAACTCCTTAGTGGTCCTTAGTGTCCCCTTTGAACCCCTTAGTAGTCCTTAATGCCCCATTTTAACCCCTTTGAGACTTCTTAGTGGTACTAAGGGGTCCTTAGTGGCCCCTTTGAACCCCTAAGTAGTCCTTAGTACCCTCATTTAACCTCTTAGTGACCCCTTTGCAGTACCTAGTGCCTTTTTGTTGTCCCTAATAGGAACAGTCTAATTAGCCCAGTCTATAGATCACGAGACTTCTAGTCTTTGGGGTTGCGGGTTTGACTCCCGGGGCTGGCCAACTAAAAATACTAACTATCGTTCATATGGGACTTTAAACCAAGGGCCCATGTGATGGTACTATACACCAAACATGCTAATAATAGAACCAGAAGAAACTTATGATGGATTTTTATCTGTATCCATGTGATTAATGCCGAGTCATCATTTAAATCACTTAAAATGTGTCCATTGTAGCTAACTGAAAATCTTAATCTTAATATGAAACCCCTTAGTAGTCCTTAGTGCTCCCTTTGAACCCCTTAGTGGTCCTTAGTGCCCCCTTTGAACTCCTTAGTGGTCCTTAGTGGCTCCTTAGTAGTCCTTAGTGGTACTTAATGGCCCTTAGTATTTAGTAGGACCCTATTATCGAGGGCATTTTACAAGTAAACAAAGCAATGCAATCGTAAAGGGTTTTCTCACCATCTTATTTCAACAAAGATACGATTAAATCACCACATGAAACAGTTTATTTTATAAATAGATTGAAGAATTTGTTTGAAGCAAACAATACGAAACTACCCGGAAGTCGCTCACCGGATGTTGACATATTTGAGAAATCCGATCTAAAAGTTGGCGCCTTCAAAAAAGTTGGATGCTTAAAATCGGCACATATAATTATGTTACTGCATTCCCATTTATTATGAATGTTTTAAGACTTGACTATAAATGTCTACTTTTAATTTATATTTATTTCGAAATACACAGATACCTAATGAAAATATACTTCATTACAAAATCAAACATTAAAAATACAAACTTATCAGTTATATTAACTTTGAAATATTACAAATTGTCCATTAAAAATCACTCCTTTACTTTGTTTTTATGGCAACAATATTTAGATAAAGAATAGGAATATATGCTTGAAATGCACCATTTATATATCATCGGATACCGTGGGTGTCAATTTTATACATCGTGATGGATGGAGAGTGTCGCAATTGATACACGGGGGTATCAGACGATGCATTTATGAACACAAAAATTAAACTTTTTTCAACAGAGGATAAGATACCCATCCCCATCTCATTTCTTGTTTCATGTATTTCTGAGAGAAACACTGAAATATGTCTTTGTTTTTTACTGGAAGGCGAGCGAAGCTATGACTTCCATAGCTGCCGTGCAGCTCTAGCATCTGTTATACACTACTACGTATGGCAGGAACCGCCATATCCATCCGACCGATAAAGAATTCACAAGTTTCAAAACGCATTTACCGTAGCAGAGGACGTATTATACAACAAAAGATTCAAAGTTTTTTTAAATATTGCGGATATTTTTCTTTACAAAAGTTCAAAAATACAATACGGTAAGCATACAATTTGCATGGAAATGCGGAAGAATACACTTCTAAAAAAACGCGGCAATTTTCATTGATAAAAAAATGTTTTACGCATTTACTTCTATGCATAGTGACGTCATCTGGTGAGGGGGGGATATTATCTCTAACACCATTCGACATGTAATCATTAATGGGGTGAAATATTGACACATTTTCGATATAATAACTCGTAGTTTGAGTAAATAGTAATTGTTAGTGAAATATTATTCACTACGGATTGTCTCCTTTTAATTTTGATAGTAAAATAACGAAATTAGATTCGGGCCTAGATTTGTTGTTTATAGAAAAACGCGCCAATCTGTCATCTTATGCAAGCAGAGTTAACGGTTAATTAGGTCATCCGACCGTTGAAGAAATAATAAACTGATACGTAAAAAATCAATAACTTTTTCCTATAACTATATAAAGTACCCATTACTTACCTTCCAACCCATAATCCAAATTGAATGCCGTCATCCAAGCAGCTCAAAGGTGCAAACAACGAAAACGGCGTGTGCCTTATTTTAATTGGTTTTCTTTACGGGCATATTTAGATATATATCCTTTTGGCAATATGGGATTAATGAGTGTAAATAGGCATATTTGGGGAAATGGTTTTTCCCTAAAAGGGGCACAGCACAGACATTTTGCACAGTACTACAATAAAATGCATTCATTACATCATGACATTAACAATATGAAATAATTTTATTTTAATAAAATTTTATTTTGTAAAATTAAGAAAGACACATTTTTTAAATTAATAAAAAGATGAAAAGTAAAACTTATTGAATCTTGGATAAAAAGATACAGATTTTAATTTATAACTATATATTTTTGTTTTAAGTTACTCTACAGTTTGGACAAGTATAATTAAATCTTTATAACATCGAAATCTTGTGTATTTTAGTTATGCTTGCAGGAAAATGGTGACTAAACTTTTTCTTTTTGGGTATGATTGCTAGTCAGTATGTTGCCCTTGGTTTAATTAATATTTTATTCAAGAAATTTACTAACTACATTACATAATGAGAAATGGGGACCTAGTTGAAGAAGGTATGTCGAGTAATGCAGGCTCAAATCGAAGATAGGTATCCGGAAGCCAGGTGATTGGACATTATACTGTCAGAGTTTGGAGCAATGGGAAATTCAGTTTTAAGGGCGTGGTGTATAAGGTGACTTGCCAATATAAACGTTTAGGTATGAAATGGGTAATAAACACTTGCAGTCAATTTGCTATAAGATGATGGATGAGCAACTTAAGTGAAATTAAAAAAATCAGCAATCCCATTGCTTGTCATATGAAGTTTATTTCCATATTAAATATCAAGTTCTACTTTGAGGAAAATATATACAACATAATAGAAAAGCTCTTCACTGTTTTACATACTTTTCTACACGGTTTTATGACTCGTATTCAAAACAAAGTAATTCGCCTTTCTCTAAAATCTTCCAGCATCCTTAACAACTTGACTGCCACTGCCAAAATCCCCATCCCAAATAATCTAAAAACACAATAAAAACTAAAAACACTGCTTGATAATCATCAAGCCTTTATATATCCTGAACTCGGAGCATTTCAGCTCAAGAGATTCCATCATGCTATTGTGACCCCAATAATCTCTGAACTTGTGAACATACTCCAGTATACTTGAGCTGGAAGCATTTCAACTCGTGTCTTCTTTTTTATTACATTTATTGAAGTCAATTAGTGCTGCTAATTGTTATATCTTATTTATGAAATTAAATTATTTAATTATTCAATGAATTATGGACTTGTACAGAATTTGAAATTGGCAGTCATGTTCAATGACTTTTGGACAGTCATTGGGTCCAGTAGAGCATTTTACGTCCGTTATATGAGGCAATGTTGGAATTGATAGACCCACGCAATAGGTTTTGATTTTCATTATCTCCATTTAAAAAAACAATCACTGGTGATTTTGGTGCAGTTTATTTTCCGAGGCAAACATGGCACACCACAGAAACGTTAGATTTACAATCAATTCCTGATTAGCAAATGTTTGGTGTACTAAACCCGCAGAGAAATGATGCCTTGGGATGGCTTTCTAACTATTTAGGTAGTGCATTATTGTCAGACAATACACTTTTAATAGCATTTGTGCAGTGCTAAGAAAGAATGCGTTGCGGGATGATGCGCTATGCTGTTGAAGAAAAGTATTGTTCAATGAGACCCCTGTACCATTTTTATGAGGTCCTGGTTACTACGTTGAACAATTTAGCAAGTCTATATGGGTTATGGCAATTTTTGTCAGTAGATGAGGGGATATGAATGAAGCTGAGGTGTGAAGAGAGGTTTCGCTATCATACTATCAAGTAATCTAGAACTGATTAAACGGGGGAGACCGCTTCAGTAGAATTATGAAGGTGGACAATCCAATTTGCCACTTTGCAATCTTGCAGTTGTACTTTTAAGGTTAGACCTTGTATTATATTATAGGCCCTGGTATTATTTTTATGAGGTCCTGGTTACTACGTTGAACAATTTAGCAAGTCGATATGGGTAATGGCATTTTTTGTCAATAACCAAAGGCATGACATTTTCCAGCCAAACAGGTGGCAATAAATATAGCAAGAACCGTGTTACAATGGTGTTAAAAACATGGTGACAGTATATTATGTATCCGTATCCGCAATCGTTTATGGGGCTTTTAATCATAAAAGCATGCATTTGTTACCATTGGCTACATGTTAATACTTGATCAATTGGAAGCCAAGACGGAGTTGTATGTTGTTGCATAAAAACAGTAGTTCAAAAATGTGTTGTACTGATTCCGTGACATTCTTTGGAATGTGATAATTTTCTTTTTTCCTATATCATTTTTTGATCATCAGACGCTATATGTTGAGTGTCTAGTTCAAGAAGGTGTTGTACTGTTTCAGTGGCATTCTTTGGAATGTAACAATTTTCTTTATTCCTATATCATTTTTGATCATCAGACACTATATGTTGAGTGTCTAGTTCAAGAAGGTGTTGTACTGATTCAGTGACACTCTTTGGAATGTGACAATTTTCTTTATTCCTATATCATTTTTTGATCATCAGACAAAGGTGCGCTTTGCAGCGTGATTCTCACGTGAGTGTTAGTAGAACATTGCACCGTCCCTTTTGACATTTAGAATTAATGTAATGTAGTGATGTACATGCAGGAAAAAATCTATTTGTTTCCCTCCCACCACGCCCAAAAAAAACTTGTTTCACACTTTTCCATTAATTGCCACTTTTCAACCATTTGCAAAACAATTTACATGAGTATACAGGATAAAAGTATTGCATTGAAATCCTCTGTTTTACAAATGCAATAGAGCAACATAATTTAAAGCTTTTGAAATTTAAAACTCGTAAAACAAGCTGTTGATATCTTGTTCATTTTACCTTTGCCGAGTTGTTTTGGTTATGTTAATTGGTATAATTTAGAAGAGACACTTTTGTTTTTATGAATGTTGCAGGTTTCCATACTCCTGAGATGTATCATTGGACTTGGAAGAGGATTGTTACATACCGGACGTCAAAACATCTGGTGGGAAACTTTATGGAGCGTTGCCATTTGGACTTGGAACACGAATTTACATACCCTACAACGTTACGGCTCAATATGATTGAACAATTTGCGAGGCGGTCAGCGAAATATTAAACAGTTAATAATAAATAGAATTTGTGTTTCCAATCACTGTTACCTAGGATTGGTTCATTCAGTTTAGCTGATCGTTTCATGTGAAATGAAACTTGAAAGAACATGTACAATTTTAACTTATATATGTGAAATATTTGCCCCATGAAGGGGATTGTGCTTTATATTAACTATTGACCCATGAAGGGGTTGTGATTTGTGTGATTTATTTGCCCCATACGGTAGCCCGAAATATTGTGCCGTAGCCAAACAATGCCGAACTTAAAATAAAATATATAATTAACTTAAATTATTTGTTGTTCTGCATTCTCTAATAACATTTATTTTTTATTTCTAAAAAAGATCATGATCGCTGTGAAAATACTTTATCGACTGGTACTTTGGCCCTAAGGTATTAATTACGTACATCTAAAGTTAAGAGTTTAACAGTTTATACTGTTATCATTATATGGCGGCAATAAAACCAATAGGAATCTTTCCCCTTTTTGTAATGTTTTATTACCTGGTGATTAAACGAAAATGTTCTTTTTAAAAACTGTGTCAACATTATTTTAAATGATGTATTTTAGTTATATTTAATGATGTATCTCATACTGGCAAAATATTAAAATCAAAACATGTCGTAAGGCATAATGAAGGTATAAACTGTTACTAATCGTCATTAAAGACAATATGTTCGGCCTGCTGCCAATTAGCGCTGTAAAAACTGTGAAAATACAATTGATAAACTTGCTTTCATAATTACTTTGTTTATATAAAACAACAACAATAAAGCAGATTAACATTATGTATGGCAATTAACAGATCATTAAATCACAAGTCATTCAAATAGCGCATTATCTTATTATTAACAATACTTTATTTAATATAGATAAAATTTAGTCAAGTTTCACTATTCATGATACATTTATACATATAACTTTATTAATGTATATAACAGCATGATTTCTTAATAATATTAAAGTTATAAAGTAGCATAGCAGTAGCTCTTAAAACGCGACCTTCAATTATCGCCCGCAGGTAGTCACGTGACCAATGTCGTTTTGGTTTTATTCGCGGACTTAAAAAGTGAAAAATAGAAAAAATACTAATAATTTTGTTAGAAAAAGACCATGTTCTCAACTGATTATACAATCTAAAAATATACTGTTGGAAAGATAAGCATCTTTTAATTTTGTAATTAATTGCAAAAAAATATGTCATTAAAGATACGTAAACTGCTTTTAAATACACACTACTTCTCATAATGTTTCATATTTTACATTGGGCATATAGGGAAAACTATGGTTTTATGGTGCCGTATTGGAACTGAAAATAAGACCATGTTCCTATAAACATAAAAGATTGAGAGAAAAATATGTGAACAACCGTAATAAATTAGGCTTTCCAAAAGTGTTTGCAAAAATGTTATCGGATAAATATAACTTTAGTTATTAATTCACCGATACACGTTACCAAATAAACCGTGTAAGGTAGTTTCTGCTCTATGAAACGCAGAATTTAATTTAAAAAATAGGCTTATTTTAGATGACAGTCTTAATGCCCTTCTATGCATAAATAGCGAAATCGCCCCAAGCAGTATATGGCGCTTCTGTCAATTGTATCGTGACTATTTACCGTACTGCAGAACGGTAATGTTTAAGTGAGTAAATTATTTACACGTAAATACATATATAGTTGTCTGAAATGTAAAATAACTACAGAATCGGTAGCTGAACATTTAATTCTGTTTTGCCCATGAAATAACACTATGTGTCATAATCTATGGTGTAATCTCTACAAATTGTGTGGAGCGAAAACATTTCACGATCTTTGTGAACTACATCCTTATGATCAAACTATTGAAATGATCTCAGGATATGCTTCATTTAAGATTACAGATAGACAAAGAATTGCACTTTCAAATATCACATTTAGATATTTGCATCATATGACAATAATCCTACGTACATATATTTAGAAAGGTCGTAACATTTTAATAATTCTGAATGTTGAATAAATGTTTTTTAAACAAAATTAATATTGTCAACAGCACAAAACTGTTAGCAAATTTTTTTTTTTTTTCACATCAATTTTATTTATTCAGTCATGCTTTATATTCATATTTTCCTATATAGCCAATATATCAATGACTACATTTATGTAATATACAATAATATATTATATGTGTATTTGACATTAATTGTTCTAATTAATTAATTAATGTATTTTTCTAGGAGCTACTCATATTATGTAACATTGTTTTTCGTTTCGACAAGGCACATATTCTTGATTCTTCAGACTGAATACATTTATGTAATATACCACAATATATCATATGTGTATTTGACATTAAATATTCTAATTAATTAATGAATGTGTTTCTCAAGGAGCTACTCATATTATGTAACATTGTTTTTCGTTTCGACAAGGCACATATTCTTGATGCTTTAGACTGAATTCATTTATGTAATATACCACAATACATCATATATGTATTTGACATTAAATATTCTAATTAATTAATGAATGTGTTTCTCAAGGAGCTACTCGTATTATGTGGCATTGTATTTCGTTTCGACAAGGCACATATTCTTGATGCTTCAGACTTTATACATTTATATTGCTTCACAAACAGCATGTCACGCATGTTTTGTCATCTTGCATTTCGTTTCGACAAGATACATAATTCTCTTCGAATTTCTTCTTTCTTTAAAATTACAAGCTAAGGCGGACTAACCGTAACACTATCAGTAATAATACTGTATTAAATTTGCATTTACATGTACGGCTAGTGATGTTTTAATATATGTTTATAACTTTTGTTTATCTTTCCATTTGTAATTATGTAAATATGTGTTTGCTGTCACGTAACTTTGAAAACAAACTTTCGTCAATTAAAACGAGTTTAGATAGTTTTCAGAGACGAGAATCAACGGACATGTGAGAAGCCTTATGACTTGTTTTTATAGTTATCATAATTTATGTAAATTGTTGGCGTTATTTAGATTTTTAAATCTTAGAAAGCCTGGTTTATCATTCAAATACTTGTCCATGACCCTTTATATATCCCTTTGGTATTAAGAGAGAAATCAATTACGGTAATGAAGGTTTTACCTTTTCTATTTATCATAAACATCATAATAATCATTGTGCCATATATTCTAAAAGAAAATGTCTAAAGCATCAAATAGCGAAGTCTTATCAATATCAGAATTGCAATAGGGAAGAAAGGAGTAAGGGCACAATGAGAACATAGAATAGAAATCGTCTGAAGCTAATTCACAAATACGACAACTTAAGAAGGAAATAGATGAAATGAGAAAGTGATGTTGAACAGTCCAGAGATTAGCTCTGAGAGAGAGAGAGAGAGAGAGAGAGAGAGAGAGAGAGTATACCAACTCAGCACAAGTAAGATGACTGTAAATAATCATACAGTAAATGACAGAGGCTTACCTCTCAATGTCTCAAAAAGAAACTTTTTGGGGCAATGTTCTTGCTAGTGAAATCAAGACAATTAAGTCGGAAACATCAAGCAGTAAGATGGAAGATGCTCACAGCTTATTTCTGGCAAAGATATGAAATAAGCCCCCTTTTTCGAAAGTGGCAGGACTGTAGGCATCAAATTAAATTTCATCAAGCAGAAAAATCAGCTCGAATGAACAAGGTTAAAAGTCATCGAGGCAAAGTTGAAGCCTTTAATAATAGCAGAACCCAGCCAGGTAAACAAGGTGCAAAAGATTGAAAAAAAGACGAAAACTCAGTCGCTGGACAAATACCAAATAAAAACAACGAAAGCAAACGAATATCTGCACAGGTCGCGGTAGCAGCAGATCCTTAACTTACTAATGAACAATATGTTACTGTAAATAATCTTGATATAGCGTTGGCAAAAACGATAACAAAAAAGACACTATAATAGAGTACAAAATTGAAAAGTATAAAGCGGCAGTATATGAAAACAATTGGTATATTGAAAAATTAAATTTCGCTTTTAAATGAACGGCTTTCCTTTTTGAGTAACTTGGCGTAATTATAAGTACCTTGTAGGAAATGATACTTAAAGGGCGTAATAGCAACTCAATTGTTGGGGAGATGCAACCTGGGGGTAGTTTGTTGAAAGGGTTTCTTTTTCCCACTGATGGCGGTAATTCTACTCTACTCCCACTATTAAGATAAGGGGAACCGCTCCAAAAAAATGTAAATATCTTAAACACTTATTACTGAATAATACTAATTTCTTAGTTGTTATTAAAGCAATGTTTTTCTTTTTCTTTTAAGCGTTATTATTTAAACACACACACGCACACACACACACACACACACACACACACACACACACGAAACTAAGACTAAAGCATTAGATGTATTAAAATTGAGTTTCATTCCCAGTACTACGAATCAAGACGTAGCGGAGTGTCCCTCATCCCTCCTGCAAATATGAGTGGGCAGCGTTTGTGTATGACAGGTACATAGCTTGAAAAAAAAACAGCAGGCCTAGAAATCTTGATTTGGTCTCATCGGTACTCCGACATTTATTGTTTTAAACTGTATGACAAATGGTGCATTAACAGGGGTTTTGTGTGTATTTTTTATGTAAAACAATTACTTAGGGGCTTTTATTTTTCTGGGGAAAGTGATACCCTGGCCTGCATTGCCTACGTGTAGCTACGCCGGTGTGTCACTGTCATGGATTCGCTGCCGCCAGGAATAATTAGTGTGCCATGTACAGTGTTTTATGTATCTTGCTGCTACACAGACAATTTTTTTTTATCAAAATGCATGTTGGAACAACGTATATGCTGACCCCAATCACCTCACCCAACTTGATCATTGTGGTAGGTCATCCCGCCTTGACTGCTACACTTTTGGTCTCGTGTGTTTATTAACGGTGTGAGCCACTTTCATCGGAGATAAATCATCATTATAATGACTCGTTCTAATATCATTTCAACGATAACCTATATACTAAATAATTGGGTATCTTTTAAACATTTTAAACCTACCCAAAAATACTAAATGGTACCCTACGACCAACAAATCCACTACGAAGTAAATAACAATGAAGTAACGGTATCCAACCTATATAAAATGGACTCACCTCATTAGTATGTATTAGATAAATTGGCAGTTTGGCGGGAATGACAATGATACAATTTGAACCATTTTAATAGAATTTATCAACACAATATATCAAACGAAAAATCACAATTTTGATGATTACAATCCTGTTTATGATGAATTAAACAAACCTATAACTATATCGGAGGTGGAGACAGTTATTGGAGAATGCAGAACAAAAAATAATATTAGTTAATTATATTTTATTTTAAGTTTGGCATTGTTTGGCTACGGCTCAATATTTCGGGCTACCGTCAACAACAAATGGGCAGCCCTCAACAAAACAATCCCCATCATGGCGCAAATAAATCACACAAATCACAACCCCTTCATGGGTCAATAGTTAATATAAAATTTTATTTATTATAAACTGTTTAATATTTCGCTGACCGCTGACCGCCTCGCAAAGTGTTTAATCATATTGAGCCGTAACGTTGTAGGGTATGTAAATTCGTGTTCTAAGTCCAAATGGCAACGCTCCATAGTTTCCCACCAGATGTTTTGACGTCAGGTATGTAACGGTCCTCTTCCAAGTCCAATGACACATCTCAGGAGTATGGAAACCTGCAACATTCATAAAAACAAAAAGTATCTCTTCTAAATTATACTAATTAACATAACCAAGACAACTTGGCAAAGGTAAAATGAACAAGATATCAACATCTTGTTTCACGAGTTTCAAATTTCAAAATATTTAAATTAAGTTGCTCCATTGCATTTGTAAAACAGAGGATTTCAATGCAATACTTTTATCTTGTATACTTGGGTACATTGTTTTGCAAATGGTTGAAAAGTGGCAATTAAGTGAGAAGTGTGTAACTTGGGCGTGGTGGGAGGGAAACAAATAGATTTTTTCCTGCATGTACTTTCTTACTACATTACCTTAATTCCAAATGTCAAAAGGCACGATGCGCTGTTCTACTAACACTCACATGAGAATCACGCTGCAAAGTGCACCTTACTTTTAAAAGGTCTGCATCCCAATAACCATCACCTATCAGCTAGTGATAGCTTCTATCATTGGAGAATGCAGAACAACAAATAATATTAGTTAATTATATATTTATTTTAAGTTTGGCATTGTTTGGCTACGGCTCATTATTTCAGGCTACCGTCAACAACAAATGGGCAGCCCTCAACAAAACAATCCCCATCATGGGGCAAATAAATCACACAAACCAAAACCCCTTCATGGGTCAATAGTTAATATAAAGCACAATCCCCTTCATGGGGCAAATATTTCACATATAAGTTAAAATTGTACATGTTCTTTCAAGTTTCATTTCACATGAAACGATCAGCTAAACTGAATGAAACCAATCCTGGTAAACAGTGATTGGAAACGCAAATTTTATTTATTATAAACTGTTTAATATTTTGCTGACCGCCAAATGGACTCGGCAGGTAGTTCAGTTACTACTGACGACCTGAGAAACGAGTCCACCGCCAAATAATCAGCGAAATAGAGCCGTAAACAAACACAAACAATGCCTCATAGACACTCAACATATAGTGTCTAGACACTCAACATATAGTGTATGATGATCAAAAGATGATATAGGAATAAAGAAAATTGTAACATTCCAAAGAAGGTCACTGAATCAGTACAACACTTTCTTGAACTAAACACTCAACATATAGTGTCTGATGATCAAAAAATGATATAGGAATAAAGAAAATTGTCACATTCCAAAGAGTGTCACTGAATCAGTAAAACACCTTCTTGAACTAGACACTCAACATATAGTGTCTGATGATCAAAAAATGATATATGAATAAAGAATATTGTTACATTCCAAAGAATGCCACTGAAACAGTACAACACCTTCTTGAATTAGGCACTCAACATATAGTGTCTGATGATCAAAAATTGATATTGGAAAATAAGGAAAATTATCTTATTCCAAAGAATGTCGAGGAATCAGTATAACACCGTCTTGAACTACTGTTTTTATGCATCAACATACAACTCCGTCTTGGTTTCCAATTAATCAAGTATTAACATGTAGCCAATGGTAATAAATGCACGCTTTTATGATTAAAAAGCCCCATTCGTGATTGTGGAATCGGATACATAATATACTGTCACCATACTTTTAACACCATTGAAGCTGTTTATGTACTAATAGTTACACGGTTCGTTGCTATATTTATTGTCATCTGTTTGGCTGGAAAATGTCATGCCTTTGGTTATGACCATATAACTAGGGGCCAATACTGATGGAAAATTAACAACTATCCCAGTGCTGTATAAAATTATCTTACTTCATACGACTTCGCCATGCTGAAAACAGATATCTTGTTAATGGAGCCTTATTCAAATGACAAAACAAGCGATATTTAGCTAGGTCTAACCTTAAAAGTACAACTGCAAGATTGCAAAGTGGCAAATTGGATTGTCCACCTTCATAATTCTACTGAAGCGGTCTCCCCCGTTTAATCAGTTCTAGATTACTTGATAGTATGATAGTGAAACCCCTCTTCACACCTCAGCTTCATTCATATCCCCTCATCTACTGACAAAAATTGCCATAACCCATATCGACTTGCTAAATTGTTCAACGTAGTAACCAGGACCGTATAAAAATGGTACAGGGGTCTCATTGAGCAATACTTTTCTTCAACAGCATAGCACATCATCCCGCAACGCATTCTTTCTTAGCACTGCAGCAATGCTACTAAAAGTATATTGTCTGACAATAATGCACTACCTAGATAGTTAGAAAGCCATCCCAAAGCATAATTTCTCTGCGGGTTTAGTACACCAAACGTTTGCTAATCAGGAATTGATCGTAAATCTAACGTTTCTGTGATGTGCCATGTATACTTCGGAAAATAACTGCACCAAAATCACCAGTGATTGTTTTCTTAAATGGAGATAATGAAAATCAAAACCTATCAATTCCGACATTGCCTCGTATAACGGACGTAAAATGCTCTACTGGACCCATTGACTGTCCAAAAGTCATTGAACATAACTGTAAGTTTCAAATTCTGTACTAGTCCATAATTCATTGAATAATTATGTTCAATTTCATAAATAAGATATAACAATTAGCAGCACTTATTGACTTCAATAAATGTAATTAAAAAAGAAGACACGAGCTCCCAGCTCAGGTATACTGGATTATGTTCACAAGTTCAGAGATTATTGGGGTCACAGGAGCATGGTGGAATCACTTGAGGTAAAATGCTCCGAGTTCAGGACATATAAAGGCTTGATGATTATCAAGCAGTGTTTTTATTTTTTATTGTGTTTTTAGATTATTTGGGATGGGGATTTCGGCAGTGGCAGTCAAGTTGTTTAGGATGCTGGGAGATTGTAGAGAAATGCGAATTACTTTGTTTTGAATACGAGTCATAAAACCATGTAGAAACGTATGTAAAACAGTGAAGAACTTTCCTATTATGTTGTATATATTTTCCTAAAGTAGAACTAGATATCTAATATGGAAATAAACTTCATATTACAAGCAATGGGATTGCTGATTTTTTTAATTTCCCTTCAGTTGCTCATCCCACATCTTATAGCAAATTGACTGCAAGTGTGTATTACCCATTTCATACCTAAACGTTTATATTGTCAAGTCACCTTATAGACCACGCCCTTTAAACTGAAGGCTATTTCCCATTGCTCCAATTTCTGACAGTATAATGTCCAATCACCTGGCTACTGGATACCTATCCTCAATTTGAGCCTGCATTACTCGCTATACCTTCTATAACTAGGTCCCCATTTCTCATTATGTAATGTAGCAAGAAAGTTTTTTGAATAAAATATTAATTAAACCAAGGTCAACATACTGACTAGCAATCATACCCAAAAAGAAAAAAAATTAGTCACCATTTTCCTGCAAGCATAACTAAAATTCACAAGATTTCGATGTTATAAAGATTTAACTATACTTGTCCAAACTATAGAGTAACTTAAAACAAAAATATATAGTTATAAATTAAAATCTGTATCTTTTTCTCCAAGATTCAGTAAGTTTTACTTTTCATCTTTTTATTAATTTAAAAAATGTGTCTTTCTTCATTTTACAAAATTAAAATAAAAGTATTTCATATTGTTAATGTCATGATGTAATGAATGCATTTTATTGTAGTACTGTGCAAAATGTCTCTGCTGTATTTCCCCCATTCTGCCTATTTACACTTATTAATCCCATATTGCCAAAAGGATATATATCTAAATATGCCCGAATAATACATTGAAAGAGTTGTTTTTTTTTGTTGTTGTTTTTTTTTTGTTGTTTTGTTGGTATGTTTGTTTGTTTGTTTTGTTGTTGTTGTTTTTTTGTGTTTTTTTTTAACTTGGTCTTCACGCCGAGATACATTAATAAAGATATACCGCTTAAAATTGGAGTCACATGATTCCATTTTTTATCAATTTGATCTGTTATACAGGTTGACACGTTTTAAGAATTGTTTTATCTTAGAAAGAGTCAACATGACGATGCAAAGGTCGTTAAGCAGTATTTAAGTGATGTCTTGGAAAGGTAATTTCGTTTCAAGTTTACCACTCCCATCGAAATATTGATTTTGTCACGTTTTAATTTGACATACAAACCCATTCAGATTTATTTATTAATAATAGCAAAATGCAATTCATTTGTTTGAACATTTTTTTAGTTTTTAATACATTTGATAGTGTTATCCCCCTGTTCTAATCCCTTTCATGTACCCTATATTTTTGTTTTATTACTATTTATTTTTTTTTTAATTTTATTTATTTATTTATTATTTTATTTTTATTTTTTTTAACAACTTAACTTTTTCTTGTCTTTTGAGTATATTTTTCATCGATCGAGGAATGTGCAACCCTAATTCAGAGTCGACACTCGCCAATTGAAACATATTAGTATGCTCCACCAATTTTTAATATCCTGGCCAACTCAAGCGGCAGATAAAAGGTTCAGCCATAGTCTCGGTTGAAGATGTTGCAATGAAGACGTTGCAGATGTCGCTGTTATCACAGTTGATGGCACTGACATATGCCGCTGGCAACTTCCTCTTCTGTTTTACCACTGTCGACTCGGGTGAACATGAAAATTATTATCAACAATTAGCGCTAGCGCTACGATCATGAAAGATATAATATACAATAACAAATGTATTAAATCAAATCTCCATCCCTCTATCCTTAGCATTGTATCCCATAGTCCCTGCGCTTAATAATAACCGAATTGCACTCTTCCAATAAATTACGTTTAAGATCCGTTATAATATAATTACCATAATATGTATATTCCAACGGCTACTCTTTATAGCATTATAAGACAATCAGATGAAGATTAAGCAACTTTATTAACATAATTTAGCACCCATTACATATATGACACACAATATAGCCATTGGTATCATTTATCCAGGTATATAGTTATATATACACCGGTCGATGAAGAAGGCGGCGTTGACAACATTGTTTCGGTGTAACCGTTTAGTTTGTTTAATCTCTACATTTATAAACCTCAGTTAAAAACGAACTAACAGTGAACAACATTACTACCGCCTAACAGCGATCCTAATTGCTTATATACTAGACCATTCTTATATTAGAAGGTAATTTAGAAATATTTCGCATCAAGCAAAATCTAACAAAAATCTCGGTATTCCACGAACAACCGAAACCCTCCGATTTCAAACATACTGAATAATATTTCGTCTACCAAACTGTATATTGCATTTGCGATGCAAGCATTAATATATAAACAAATAGATTTTTCCTGCATGTACTTTCTTACTACATTACCTTAATTCCAACAATGTGATCACCTCGGCCTTTATGCTACGCAATAGACCTCTGACATAATAAGGCGCCATTTTTAAACTACTTTCAGTCACATGATAAAACAAAATGGCGGCCCCCTTAAGCCACTTTATGTTGTACATGTTTATATACATGTACGTTGAAAATATAAACGTTGGTTAATCAACACTTATATTTTAAATTTCCCTATAAACATGACCCATGTCGAGTGCATAAATAAAAATATCGATATAATAACGCCATATATTCAACTTAATGACAGATACATAATTTGTTACTTTCACGCGAATGAACACAAGACTTATAACACAGGCGAATAGCGTTGGTGTATTCTAGAGCTATACACGAAGTGTATTATACGGAGGATACGGAAATACCCGATGTTTCACGATTGTAATTCCAAATGTCAAAAGGGACGGTGCGCTGTTCTACTGACACTCACATGAGAATAACGCTGCAACGTGCGCCTTACTTTTAAAGTGTCTGCATCCCAATAACCATCACCTATCAGCTAGTGATAGCTGATATTATGAGATCCCTAAGCTAAAATAAGATAGTTTCTGGCGATTTTATCTTAAATGAATACTTCTTGTCTGCATGGGATATATTAGCGGGCCATATAACCGATGTATTTAATGCAATATTTGACTCGGGCTGTTTCCCTGAGGAATGGACCAAAGGTTATATTGTACCATTATTGAAAAAAGGGGACATACATTATGTTAATAATTACAGAGGGATAGCATGGGAAAACTTTTTATCAGCATATTAAATAAGCGTATTGTATCTTTGTGCGACAGTAATGATAATATATCTGACGCACAATTCGGGTTAAGAAAATGAAAATGTACTGTTGAAGCGTGTTTTTTTTTACAAAACATTATAGAAAAAATACTAAACATTAAAAATCGTCTGTATTGTGCATTAGTAGTATACGGGCCTTTTTAACGCCACGGACTGCGCATGTGTGGTGGCCATCTTATTTCTATTATATGCGCATGTGCGGCGGCCATCTTGTTTCGTTTATATGCGCATGCGTTGCGGCCGTTTTGGATGGTCGTCATTGTGCGCTGCGGCCATTTTGAAAGCGTGTCAGAAGGCGGCCATTTTGGATGACTACTGCTGCTGGTAACACAGTTACTAATGCGCGACGACTATTTTAGAAAACGTCGTATGTGCAGCCATATTATTAATATAGAAACCGACTGACGTCATGTTTAAGTTTAGAACTGAAGTCCTACGTTTGATAAGAACGTCTCAAAAGTATAAATAAAAATAAACATGAACTGCATCTATTTTTATATAACCACTACTACTGTAATAAATTAAAAATGAATAATAAGTAATTTAAAATCAAATAGACTAAACTTAACAAACCTCCTTTAGTTTTATTTGTTATGTTCTCTCTTTCTAATAAAAAGTATTTATCAATTTTGATGTCCATTTCAATAGCTCATTTTACCTTGTTGACTATCCAACGTTCAGCTCACTCACTACGTATGTATTGTCCGAGACGTTTTAGTGACAACCGTTTCTTAAAAAACTAAACATGAACTACATCTATTTATATAACAACTTCTACTGTTATAAATAAAATAAGTAAATAATTAAAACTGTAATAAATAACTGAATAAATAATTAAAAATAAATAAGCATGAACACTACTGAACAAATAATTAAAAGTAGATATAGACTCTATAAATAACTTACATGTTTCTTCTCCAACGGCTAACACTCAAATGAATTCCCTACGTAACACAAGACACAAAGTGATTTTGCGCACGACTTTTCTATTTTTAGATATAGCATTTCACAACCATTGCATCAGTCGAATCCCATGCTAAGAGATTAGTGTCAAGCCTAGTATGTGTCTCCTTACAGTCTGCACTTGTATTGACACAAGACATAATCCCTAAGAGGATTGGGCAACACATGTCGGATACACCAGAATGGCCTATTAATATGTCAGAGTTTAAACCTTTACGTGACCCCAGAATGTCTAGCGTCTAACTGATATGAACACAATAGCCCATTTATCAGCCAAATGTTAATCTCCTTAACGTCGCCGGTATGTCTAGCGTTTATTGATTTAAATCCAGATGGCATTCAACGACCATTCAGTACATAACCCCAGTCATCGGCTGTCTTAACAATAGATGAAATGATCCTTTGTGTACACGTTCTGTTGAAAGTCAACAACCATTTAGTACATGACCCAGCTTGTCTAGGGCTATGCTTTGTGTGACCAAAGCTAGCGGAACTATTTTGAACAAAAGATCAATGGGTCCGTTGTTGTACATAGTCATGAGTGTACGGGTCTGGACATGTATGAACTAGTTGAAACCAGTATTTCTATTTTTTAACTGACCAATGGTAATCGATGACGTGTGTTACTAAAATAGATCTTATGATAGTATATAAGGGAGTATGTCTGCTTGTAAAATCTTTATACTGCTATACTGCAAACAGAAACTATGGACTTAATGATTTCAGTATACGAGATCATGGAATTAATGGAATATGCGTCAATTTATGATATTCAAGATACGCCTATGATACAACAGAGACTGTTACAGATCAGAAACTATCAGTATGGAGGAGACGAATTGGCGGTAAACTTTATAGAACAAGAAGATATAGACGGATCTATACCAGCTCTGTCGTTTGATGATGAAATGGAAGAGTTGGCACATACACGTGTTGATGATGGACCCTGGAATCAACAAGGTGGAGGGTATTGACAACCAGGGCCTTCATATGCTGAAGACATATATACGATTCAATAAGAAAGGACACGTACCTTTGCGAAGACAGCGACAGTAGAGAAGACATATCAAGTCAAAATTAACGAAGACCACAAGGGGCGACAACAACGAGACATCCATCATGATCTCCACAACATGTCTGATGACATATTGGCCCAGGCTCGAGGTGCGGAAAATGACCTCGGACGGGTTGTCATTCATCACGACGGACTTCATAACGCAATCTTGGTACCTTTACAACCATGGGCTCACTTGGATGCTGATGTTGTGATGGAAACCATAGAAAAGGTTCTTAATAGTAATAAAACTCTCACTGTCAATGAGAGTATGGAGATCACGGTCAGCTATATCGATTTACCCAAAGGAGGTGCTAGATGCAGAATTACCAGACAGAAAGGGAAGAACAATTCTCTTCAATTGAAGACGTCTATCATGACCATCGAAAATGATGACCAGTTGTGTATGGCGAGAGCGATTGGAGTCAGCCTGGCAAAACTACATCGATGTACCCCCGAAGAATGGAAAGAGATCACGAAACAAAGAGGAAAGAAAAGCAACCTGGAGTTGATACTACAACACCAGCAAGTTCCGGAAAGTTTTTATAAACATTTGATGAATAAACAAAGGGACGAACAAAGACAGTTGGCGATAGCTATCAGTGAGTTGGCTGGAGTACCATTGGATCGTCCTGCAAGTTTAAATGATGTAGAGGCGTTTGAAAAAGTCCTGAATATACGTGTCATGGTGGTCAATGCAAGACTAGGAAATAAGTTTGTGACAGGTCCCATTTCGGATAGACGCCCTGTATCTACATCTACCACGTGGACGACGACCATTTTCACGCTATAACGAGCATCACAGGTTTCTTTTGCGCAAGATTTTTTTTGCGAAAAATGTCTCAAACATTACAATAATAGAGAACATCAGTGCGAAATGCATTGTATTGTCTGTAAAAGGATCACTGTCTTAAAACGGAAAACACGGTGATGTTTGACCACTGTAATATGGAATGTAGGTCACAAGAATGTTACACACACCACAACCAAGTATCAGTGCACAAGAAAGGAAACAACAAAGGAGAAGTTAGCGGTACCTCACAATGTATACAATGGTGGAAATGTCCCACGTGCTACAAAGTGGTCAACGCAGAGAAAAGAAAGAAAGAAGAACATCAATGCGGTGAATATTATTGAAGTTCCTGCGAACAATTCATCATGGACGACCATTTATGCTACCTGAAATACATACCATCCAAAGAAGACTTCATTCCCAAATTCATCTATTTCGGTTTTGAATGCAGCCAAGACGAAAGAATGGAATGTCACATTTTAAAGATTATTTGTACTGATGATAAAACGTGTAAGTCGTGCACGTATGTCAACATTGTAGAACGTCATGTTGCGGGAAAGCCACGCATCGACCCAATTTCGTGGTGTCTGTCCTAAATATATCGACAAGAAACTAGAACCCGACTCAGTATGCAAAGAATGTGGCACGAGGTGCGAAGAATTCAACGATGTTGATGGTGAAGGGATAAACCCATGTACGGGTACATGCGGGCTCCGAAAAACTATATTTCAAGGGGACGACACGGTGACAAAGTTTGGAGAGTGGCTGTTTTCCGACCAACATCAGTATTTCAAAGCTATAGCTCACAACATGAAGGGGTATGGCAGTTATTTCTTGTTGGAATACCTGATTGATAACTGTATGAGACCGGACAAGATCATCTATGCAGGTTCCAAAATCATTTATATGGCGGTGGAAAAATATTAACATATAATATAACTCATCGACAGTCTAAACTTTTTACCGATGAAGTTATCAGCGTTACCCAAGGCATTTGGATTGAAAGAACTGAAAAAAGGTTGGTTCCTACACTATTTTAACACAAGAGGGAACCAAAAGTATGCTGGACCTTACCCAGAACCACAGTTTTATGGCGCTAATTTTATGAGTAAAACAGAAAAAAAAAATTCCTAACCTGACATCAGATAAAGAAAAGTGAAATGTTTAACTTTCGTCAAGAAATATTGGACTATTGTCGAAGTGTCGTGGACATATTAAGGCAGTCCTGTCTTCAGTTTCGACATTTACTCATGTCAGTGGAAGAGAAAGAAAGCATTTATGACAAAGGAAAGATGGAAAAGAAATGAATGGGTGCAGTTGATCCTTTCAATTCGGTGACCATCGCGTCTGTATGTATGAATGTATACATAATAAAATTTCTAGAGGAAGAATGGCGCGTCAAACTGGACGGTGAAAAAGAATGGACACCCTCAAAAGTCATGGATGGAAAAATGCATGTCATGAAAGATAGTGAATGGGCATTAGAAGATGAAATGGACCAGAATGTGACAGAAAAACAGTTCGTATCTACACAAATCGCTAAGATATCCTTTCGAGGCTACAAAGATCAATACAGCAAGGCTTCAATGCAGTGGTTAGAATGGATAACTCATAGAGAGGGAGTACGCATACAACATGCTCTGAATGGAGGTGAAAAAAAGTTCATCAGGCACACGGTACAAGTAAGACGGATTCTGTACGGAAACCAATACAGCTTACGAGTATCACGGTTGCGTGTTTCACGGGTGCCCAATTTGTTTTCCAGCAGATCAAGAAAAGACATTTCATCCACTAACTGATCAATCTGTGAAAGAACTGTAAATATTCACAATGAAGAAAAAATCGTACATCAAGAATCTTGGTATAAAATACGTCAGTATTTGGGAACACGAATTTCATGAACAACGCGAAAATAATCGAAACATATGTATAAAAAAATTGGACATCACTGACCGGCTGGATCCTCGTGATAGTTTCTTTAGTGGCAGAACCAATGCCAGTCAACTGTATTACAAAATAAAAGAAGGTGAAGAAATAAAATATGTTGACTTTACCAGTTTGTACCCATGGGTCAACCAGTATTGTCAATACCCCGTGGGTCATCCCACCATCATTACAGTTTGTTTTCCAGCAGATCAAGAAGAGACATTTCATCCACTAACTGATCAATCTGTGAAAGAAGTGTACACATTCACAATGAAGAAAAAATCGTACATCAAGAATCTTGGTATAAAATACGTCAGTATTTGGGAACACGAATTTAATGAACAACGCGAAAATGATCGAGACATAATTTTATGTATCAAACAATTGGACATCACTGACCGTCTGGATCCTCGTGTTAGTTCATTTAGGGGCAGAACCAATGCCAGTCAACTGTATTACAAAATAAAAGAAGGTGAAGAAATAAAATATGTTGACTTTACCAGTTTGTACCCATGGGTCAACCAGTATTGTCAATACCCCGTGGGTCATCCCACCATCATTACAACGGACATTGAAGACATCCACTAATATTTTGGAGTGGCAAAAGTGAAGATATTGCCACCTCGTGGACTATATCATCCTGTCTAACCCTATCGCTCAAATGGCAAGCTGAAGTTTCCACTATGCAGAACCTGTGCAGACACTGAGAATAAAAATACATGTACGTGTAGCGACAAAGACAGAGCCATGACAGGAACATGGTGTACACCAGAAATTCAAACAGCTGAACGTCTAGGATACAAAATCATCAAAATTTACGAAGTATACCACTGGACAGAGACCACACAATACAATTCGGAGAGCAAAGAAGGAGGATTATTTTCCAACTACATCAATACGTTTCTCAAATTGAAGCAAGAAGCGAGCGGTTCCCCCGATTGGATCAGCAGTGAAGAAGATACCCAAACATACATAAAACACTATTCAGAAAAAGAAGGTGTTTCATTGGATCGAGAGAACATTGTCAAGAACCCGGGATTGAGAGCATTTGCCAAACTTTAACTCAATATTTTCTGGGGTAAATTTGGACAACGTCTCAACATGTATCAGACTAGTTTCTTCAACGACTCGGAAGTCAACGAATTCTTTCAAGTCCTCAGTGATCCTATGACACAAGTCCAGAATTTTCACATAGTGGCGGAAAATACCATCCAATTGGAATGGACCTATAAAAAAAAGACTGCCTGCCTGAAGACAACAAAACTAACATTTACTTAGCAACATTCACAACGTGCTGGGCCCGACTCAAACTCTACAGCGTACTCAAACCACTTGGGAGAAGAGGCTTGTACTACGATACAGACAGCGTCATATATGTGAGTCGACCAGGACAATACGATCCACCATTCGGAGACTACTTGTGGGAATTGACGGACGAGCTTGGAGGGGGAGAACATATTGTAGAGGTCCTAAAAAATATACGAACAAAACAAACATTGGAAATGAAACGTGTAAAGTGAGAGAGCTTACATTAAAGTTTACAAACAGTAAACTCATTAATTTTGAAACAGTGAAATATGTCGTGACACAATACAGTTACGAATCCTAATAAGTTATGTAGAGACAAACGGAAGAGAAAACTGTAAAACAGAGAAGAACAAAGACATATAAAATGATATACACAAAACGAAGACGGTTGGACAATTTTGATACAGTACCTTACGGATATTGATTTGTGTTGTTAATAATTTGTTGTTGTTGTTTTTAGTCATAAGTAAGCAATGCAATTTTGTTATATATTAAAACCAGAAATATATTACTTATTATTATTTCTGTTAACAGTCTGTATTTGTACTTTTGTAAGTTTTTCATCATAATATGTAAATAAAAGATGTAAAGAATGATTGTATTTCATTGTTTTTATATTACCATTAAACTAATAGCAATTTAGACTTCATATTTTACACTCTTAGGACCACTCAGGGCCACGATTCTCAGTGCCACACGGGCCATTCTCAGGGCCACGCGGGCCACTCTCAAGGCCACGAGGGTCACTCTCATGGCCACGAGGGCTACTCTCAGGGCCACGACAGCCACTCTCAGGGCCACGCGGGCCACTCTCATGGTCACTTTCAGGGCGACACGGGCAACTTTCAGGGTCACTTGTCCTGAAGAAATGTCATTGTTAGGTTAGCCATAAGGGGAAGAACATATAGAGTTTAACACAAACATGGGACGTGTAAGAAAAGACTGTCCTATATGTTTGACTAAAGTTTTACTAAATCTACCAAATCATATGAAACAAGTTCATAATCTCACATCAACAACGAAAAAAGAACCGTCATTAGATACGATGACACCACACAGTGCCTTAAGTCGGGGGCCTAAAGAAAATAAAGCAGAACAATGGTGGGAAACGCAAAGTCTACTACCATTTGAGCCATGCTCAAGCATCATGGTCTCTGGGCCAACGGGAAGTGGAAAATCTAGATGGGTGTACAGACTTTTACAGAACAATAGTGGAAGATCCACCAAAGAATATTATGTACTGTTACAGTATATATCAAACCTTGTTTGATGACATGGAGGAAAGGCTACCGAATCTCACATTTTATCAAGGATTACCTACGCAAGCTGAAATTGAAGAGTTTGCAGAAAGTTCACATGGTCTCGTTGTCCTGGATGTCCTACAACAACACGTGATAGAAAACAAAGAGATGGAATTGCTGTTTACTCAAGGGTGTCACCATCGTCGTTTAAGTGTGATGTTATTGTACAGAATTTATACGGTCAAAGTAGATCGGCGAGAACGATTGCATTGAACAGTTGGTATTTGGTGTTGTTCAAGAATATAGGAGGGACCAGTCAGAAGCGACACTTGAATGCGCAAATGTTTCCTCATAAGGGTAACATCCTTATACAATCCTATGAAGATGCAGTCAAAGAACTGTATCATTACTTAGTTATTGATTTATCACCACAAGCTGAAGATAATTATCGACTGAGAAGCCGAATATTTCCTGGAGAAGATCCCATTGTTTACAAAAGTGTATAAGGGTGTATAGATACAAGTTAAAGCAACATGTCCAACTTGGTTAAGAAACACTGGAGCTATTTCCAATTGTTTATGTCAACTACGTCAAAACTTCAAAGAAGACAATTATTGGATACCATCACGAACGATCAATTGCGGGCATTAATTCAGATCGTTGTGAACCTGCTGCGAAGTATTTTACCTCTCACCCCCTCCATGAATACGCAGCTGAAGAAGCACCGAAAAGTAATCAGGCAAATTGGCGATTCGTCCATCAGTCTAAAGAATAAAAAAAAGTTGTTTTGTAGACAAAGCAGTGTCATTGGTTTACTTCTGAAATCCGTGGGACTGGCATTAAGAAGAAATATAAAATGAAGAAATCTATACTTTTACCGTATGCTAAATATGAACGTTTAATAAAACAAAATCATCATCAACCAGATCAACAACAACAGTAACAACGTGAGTCATTTATTACAGAAGAAGTAGAACAATACGGAAGGGGGTCGACTTCAATCAGAACATATACAAGATTCTATGCCTCAACGATACAAATACAAATCTGGAGCTATATCAGCTCATATAATGAGGGACCCCGAAAACACATTAAATTGGAATGGTGTTGGTGAACTTATTTACAAAGGGTCAACTGTATCAGGATCACATATAACAGATTTACTGAAAGATAGCCAGTACAAACATAAGGGTCATCAACTGAAAGGAACAGTCGAATTTAATAGAGGTTTACAAGAGACACACTTACCTACAACACTCACAAGAGTTCTTTCGACTGAGACATCACAACTTCCAAATAAGAAAATAAGACCTCCTGGAATACTTAAGAATAAACTGAAAAAGTGGATTCATGTCTGATTGGAAGAAGTATTAAACCTCCATTTATTATGATGTCAACCATCCGGATAGTTACGCGGGACCATACAAACTGTATCGTGCGGTGAAATCTGAAGGAAAATTTAAAATTGGAAGATACAGAATCAGAAAATGGTTACAGGATCAAGAGTCATATTCTTTGACTCGTGGTGCACGTCGTAAATTTCCCAAAAATAGAGTGAGCGTGACTTGATTCGATTCAAAATGGGATATAGATTTGGCTGATATGTCACAATTAATCAAAGACAACGAAGGTTACAAATATTCACTGGTTGCGATTGACTTATTTTCGAGATATGTATGGTGTCAACCTTTAAAAACGAAAGAAGTTGTGAAAGCATTAAGCCACATACTGAATCAAGGTAGACGGCCTAATATCATTAGGACTGATAAAGGGAAGGAACTCCGTAACAGAAAAGTTTCCGCCGATTATATCTGAAGACAGTTGGAATTCATCATTTTGTGACACAAAATGATCCAAAAGCGAATTACGTGGAAAGAATCATTTAAGCTTTAAAGCATACTATTCAGCTACCCCATGAAGAAAAGAACCAAACGTTATATTAATGTATTGAATGATGCGGTGTATAGTTACAATAACACAGTGCATCGGAGTTAGGCAGATCTCCAAGCTCTGTCAATAAAGAAACAGAAGGTGAAAATCGATTGGAACCTGTTGAGAACACATAAGGGGAAGTCAAATCCGAAGCAAACAAAGAGTAAACCGAAGACTAGGAATAAGTACAAAGTTGGACAAGTTGTACGTATATCACACGTGAGAGGAATATTCGACAGAGAATATTCACAAAAGTAGACGGGTGAGCTTTTTAAAGTCAAAACGAGATATAAGAGAGAAGATATCCACGTATATACTCTGGAAGATTGGTCCGGGGAAGAGATAGAACGGACATTTTATGGATCTGAGCTGCAAGCAGTCAACATAAACGACACTACAGCGTACTTTATAGAATATATACTACAAAAAAGGACGAGAAACAAACGGAAAGAAGTGTTGGTGACTTGGTTACATTGGCCCAAGAAATACGATTGTTGGATTTCTGAAAAAGATGTCAAACAATATTCTTAGTGTGGAAAGTTACATGTTAGAACCGTTTGGAGAAGAATTTCCAAGAAATATTAAATGTCATTTGACCATTATCAAATGGATCGGCGTTATACTCATTTTGAGTACATGTGCATCACCGGAAATCATCATGATTGGTGTATCCTAATGTCCTACTGAAGTCAATCCTGTCGACATGAAACTTAATCTGAACCAGTCCGCTTGTGTTTACGTTAAGCAATATAATATTCTCTACGTGATAATACCTATGCTACAGTATGTAATATAGACAGTCAAATGTTTATGGACATTAGAATATTTATTAATGAAAGTGCCACACCGGTCGGTATACAGCTGGACTTGAACCAGTGGAGGAGTTTAAAGCAAATGGTACCACTCATTGACGAAGGAATCGCAGAGGCGAGGACCTATTGGAAAACCCTGAAAAACTTATTAGGGTGCAATAAGTACTTTGTATATATATAGAAGTCATGGGTCATTACTTCTTTTTCGATAGTCGTAATTCCAAGAATAAACACCCACTCAATACATCAACCGGTTTTACAATAGAGTTTCCAAAGACTTATAATTTAAATGGTGATTGGTAAGTGGCTTTAAAGGAAATTGAAATACGTATAGGAGAGGATTTGTTTTACGTCTGTTCGGACATTTGTCAAAAATCCTATGTGGCTGAAACATTAGCTCCGGTGCTAAGAAATGTACGTAGAGAAAAAAAAAGAATAAAGCATTATTCACGTTCAGAGACCCTTACTACATCCAAGTGAGAACGGACACACTGTCACGCATTAGAATATTTATAAGAGGAAGACACTTACAACTACTGGAAACAGATACGACCGTATTGTATTGCACATTACATTTGAGAAAGAAAAGATGGACGTAGAGAAATGAACAAAGCATTTCCGAAGGATGGCAGAAGGAAAATTACGTACAAATCCAAGAGGCTACTACGTTGTGGATCAGATTGGTAGCACCATCAAACCAGAAATCACAGTGGTGTCTCCGGTACAACAAGCCATGAATCTCGCCAAATCCGAACTGAATGAGCAAAAAGTTAATAAGGGTGTTTCAACCACTCTAAAGCCTACCAAGAAAACTTTAAACGACAGACCAAAAACACATAGGAGAAGTCTACCAAAGCAAAAACTGTTCAAAAGAAACGAAAGCCGTCTGTACAAAACAAAAATACAAAGAAACAGAGGTAGATCAACTCGCTTATAGATGGAAGAGGTACAATAAGAAGACTTGTCTTGATTTCAACCTAAACGCCTAGAGACGGCATCCCAGAAAATATCATGGACACTATATAGACGTCGTACTTAGATCTACGTTAAACTTTACTTTACGTCAAACTGCAAAGCATTAAGAACCATGGAACCAATATGACAAACATGAACTCGTGGGGTTGACTTATGCTCCCTTGCACACTCTTTTCTCACAAGTGGACCTCAAAATCCAACAACATCCAGTGAGAGAAATTGGAAACAATTATGCTTACAAAGGGTACCTGGATACGTTACTCAACACTACTAATTAACATGAACTACAAAGTCAGTGCTTCGTGAAAGATGACTTTGACGTTGATAATCCTTCTCCCGCTGGAACCAATAATGGATTATATTTAAGAACAGCGTTCACCCCAGAAAGCAAGGAAGTCGATCTTATCGGACGTCTAGCTTTAGACATGTGTCAACAAGAGAGAGCGCTTCTTAACGGTTCATCTTAAATTATAGCAGAATGCCGACATTTTTCGTTTGTTGTCACCGGCAACCGACTATATAGTTAAGATCACAGATGTGTACTTAAAAGTGGCCCTGGTTAAAGAGAACCCAGCAGTTCTACTATCTCAAACGGGAGAGTTGATAGACACGCAGGCTCTTTATCCTTACACGAAGTCATTGATCAAATCCGACGCTATTGTCGCAAGGGCAATATTCGTTCACAGTAAACGATTTATTACAAGGAGATATCCCTAAACAACTTATTGTAGGGGTTATGTCGTCATCGGCGCATCACGGGAATTATACCAAGAATCCGTATAACTTTCAACACTACAACTGTAACTACTCGGGCTTTTTTGTGGACGGACAATCAGTACCTACCGATCCTTTACAACACAATTATAAGGATGACAACTTCATTGACGTCTACGGCCGTCTTTATCCAGTCACTAGTCAGCGAGCTGGAGTGATTAACAGACACGAATTTAAAAACGGGTATTGTTTGTACGTTTTTAACAATGACGGAGATCATAGAGTCCGGGACATACAAAGAGGACATAAGAGACTAGAACTGAAGTTTTACCGATCCATTGCCGGAACCGTGCACAGTCATCGTGTATGCTCATTGATGAAAATTGACAGTTATAGGAACGTCACTTTATAGCAATGCGTACACTAGAAATTGAACGTTTAATGAAAAAAGACAGTGCCATCCGACGACAATATGGAGGCGTATGTGCTGTCGTTCAACTACCCATGAACATACAATATCGACCTCGTATTTATATCGTAAACACCGACGAGATATATCGACCAGGCCAGCATTGGACCGTCGTCTATTTTCCGCGCCGAGGACCATCAGAATTCTTTGATTCTAATGGGCACCACCCAAAATATTATCACAACCGTTTTAAACGTGTATTACTCAGAAATGAACTTTTTTATAAATACAATACGATTAAAGTACAAGATGTCGGAACAATGACGTGTGGTCAATTTTGTTTATTCTATGCTTATCATAGATGTCGTGGTTTCAGTATAAAACGCATTTTAGACTCATTTAGTAAACCGAATGAAAATGAACGTATTGTGACACGTTTTGTTCAACAAATGTAAAAAATGATGTAAATAAAATATTGTAAAATGTCGTTTATTTTGATTACCAATGAAAACACAATACATTTGTTTGTTAACTCCTGTCAATACAATGGGGCAGTCCCCTCTATATTACAATATACACATTTCTAATAACGTAGGTATAACAGTATCATAAAATTGTCTTTCTGTTTTTATACTCGACATCAATACTGCACCAGTATGAAAACGCGTAAAGTGAATGGTATCCTTCACAAACATGACTGCTGGAAACCGTTCTACTTCATAAGTTCCACCATATTGTTAAGCGAGTGTGTTCACATCCAGTGGACCGTCTAATTTGTAGTGTGCACTAATGGTCGATATAACAATACGTTTTATTGACACATCCAAACTCGTTGCCTGGCTTCTCGTATGGATTTTACTTTTCCATTGACCATCAGTTTTCCATTGGTAAACACCATACACGTCCCACCTATCCGATTATGTTTCCATATGGCTGCTGGAAATTTAGCTGGGTTATATTCGATGTTTACACAATTTGACACAACGTCTTTCAAGCTTATATTACAATGTAATTCTGTACAGCACACAACATTGGTAATCATGTTGTCCGCTCTAGTGATCTAGTTCAAATGATCACTGATCTTGATTTTCAGTTCTTTTATGTCAGGTAGAGTTTTTAAATCACGACTTTCTGTATCCATATATGGAGTTGCGCTTCGTTCAGTCTATGTATAGCTTTGAAATGACTAATAATGTTAATGAATTACGACGATGACAGATCGGACACACGTATTTATAGTTGTGTGTCATTTTCTTTAAAACATTCAATGAGTCTGTCTGCTGCTTCCCTGACCTCTTGACGTAACGTATAACAGCTATATTGGTAATCTATATTGTCCAAGAGTCCAATCATTACTGCTGTAATACTAACACACATACTTTAAAAGCAATTTAATCCAAACGCTGGAGAAGTACTGCCTGTTGTAGTCGTTGTTGGTAAGTGAACTCCTCCTTGGTTGGTCCCCTTATCTATGACATTCAGATTACATTCATATCCTATCATTTTCAAGTAGACGCAATTTTTAGACCATTTCAGGTGTTCCGTCCATGGTTCGTCCGAAGGTTCCAATTGTCTCAAATTAATCCCTTAGGCAAAACAAATCACTTTGTCCATTTCTCCCATGTAGTAAAACCCCGCCTTGGCAAGTCTAAATTTGTCTGGAATGATTTGCTTAGACCAGTGTTCAAACGTTTGAAGTCGACCTTCGTAAAATATCATATTTGGATTTTTACAGCGTATGGCTCACATATGATAATGTTACCGGACTGTTTGTTTCATTATATACAGTAAGTCACATGCTTTTCATCTGATTTGTTTAACATATACATACTGTCAATTCTAATAATAGTCTTTACATGTTTAAACACATCGACAATTGTAAAAGTCGTTCTGATTACATTATCCACAATGCAGAGCTCCTAATTGGTGTATATGATCAACACCCATCCAATACGGTTTCACTGTATCCATTTAGGGTATCGCTTGCTCAATCTCCACTTCGAGTTTCACTAATAAGTTGAATTCGTCAAATTGAAGGGTGATATTTCTTCTAGACGGTTGGACAACATATTTTTCCTCTGGTAGCCAGAATTCAGTATTGTGCCTATTTATAGATCATCACGTCACGCTCATGCTGATTGGTTATTTATTTATAGAATATAGCATCATGTCTAGACTCGCACAATATCATTTATTTAACAACATTACAAGATACCATTCATTAACTTTCATTTTAAGACATAGTTCAAATCAAAACGTTTTTCAATACAAGTGGCGACGTGTTACGCATTTCATTCAATTTTATCTTGGATTGGATTCTGAATCGTGAGAAAATACTGATGTATCTAGACTCCAAGTTTGTTGAAATCGACATATAATTAATAAAGAAATGACCTTTTTACGCATGAGTGATTCCACTTCCGGTCCGACTATATCAATTGATAGAGCCTAAAAAGTTATTTCGTACGATACCCGACAAGGCTATATTATCTAAAAAATTGACCCGGTTATGATCGTTTGAAATTTCGCCACAATAAAGCGTTAAATTGTGTGACGTCACACAATTTTTAAATCGTGATATCTCGAAAACGGTAAGATAAAGACCTATACGCATAACATTTTCCTTGTGAGTCTGTCGAAAGCTTTCAAATGTTACCAAAACGAATACTCTACGATGAAGTTTAATTTTATGACCTCACTTCCGGTTTATTTAAACGACCGTTTCTCAGCTCAGATTCATCCTAGACTCATATAAGATACACCGTTAAATTTTGATTTTCAATTGCTTTCCAACGATACATTACTCGATACGTTACGGACACGCATTAAAAATTCGATCGTTTATAACGTTACTTCCGGTTTATTCAAACGTCTATATCTCAGCTCGGGGTCGTCCTAGACTCATAAAATGTACATATTTTGATACTGCGCGCCATTTCCATTCAAATGGTACCATACTAGATTCTCTACTAAGGCTTTCAGTTTTTTTTATTTCTGACATAAATCAAAAAATATTTCAGCTGGACCCATAAATCTAATATATTTGAAATCTGCTTTTCAATACCTTTCCAACGATACCTCGCTACGATTACGCATAAAAAAGTTAATTTTATGACGTCATTTCCGGTGGGAAACATATTTTTCGTAATGAACTCGGTCATACCTTTTCAAAAATATATAACTTGTCATACTTCAAAACAATTATTTCAACTTCCGGTTTTAGGATCAAACCCCTAAATTTTCCGTAAAATTCGTGTTACACAGATACATATTTCATCTTTAATAATAATGATAATAGTAATAATAATAATAATTACGAATTTATTTCAATCTTCCCTATGTTGCTCTTAAATAAGATATTTACCTCTTGCTATAAAAATTCAATATATCCGATTTTCCACATAAAATTCGTGTTAAACAGTTAAGGCAACATCTACAAAAATAATTTTATTTTTAAATAAAGTATTTACCTCTTGCTATAAAACTCCAATACACACTACGTGGACACAGATATACCAAATACAACTTTGCTCATGTTATGTTCCAATCATGACTATGTTCAACAAAGGACCCATTAATCTATTGTTAAGACGTCCAGTCGTTAAGTTTGACACTTGAATACACCATTGTTACACTTCCGTAAAAAAGCAAACACTAGACATACTGGCGACGTTAAGGAAATTAACTTTTGGCTGATGAATGGACTATTGTGTTCATATCCGTTAGACGCTAGACATACTTGGGTCACGTAAAGGTACACTTAACGAAACTTCTAACGCCCCCTGGTTCAATATTGAATAACTTTTTTATTATTAATTGTATTGTGCCGAAATTGTATAGATGTACATCTGAACTGAAATCCAATACCGTTATGTCATGATATTGTCATATTTGTTTCCGCTTCACTGACTTTACGGATGAGTGAACAACATAAGCTAATTTGCACGTTTCCTTCAAAATATCACCAAGTATCGAATTTGGACGGTCAGTCGTAAGGTGCAGTAGAAAAACATAAAATGGTTCGGATATCACTTCAAAGCAGGGCTAAAGCGATTGGTCTTTTGGAAGGCTGCATGTAACAACAACAGGTAAAGCAATTTTACTGTGTGTCATTTAATACCATAAAAGACATAAATTGCCATTATTTGCATTTTGCCTGCACGATATTTGTAATTTCGTTGATATGGTGATTAGTTCATGTCTTACTTTATTCATTTTTTCTTTGAACACGAACACTTGGTGTTACTTTAACGTACTATCCGTTAATTTGTCCGTACACCTTATTTCCACATGCAATTATCATGCCTTTGATTTTTGGCTATAACTCTATGAAAAAGCATCGGACATCTTTTAAATTTTGTAGACATGCTTAAGTATTTAGCACAATATCCCTTATAAAATTCCAAATTGCTCGGTCAAAGGTCAAGGTCAATTTTTGTCTTCATGGCGCGAGTTTTGAAACCCAAATATTCAAAACGCACATCTGTCATTTCTCACGAAGTTAATTGTTTATATTCTAGGTTACCAGACTTGTGAACGTGCATGTCAGTTCCATCAAGAGGTTATCATGTAAATATTGCGTCACCGGAAGTGTTGCTGATTTACCCAGACAACCTCGGAGACGGGTCACCAAACGTGCCCAAGATCGACACATCATTCTGTCTCATCTCAGGAATAGGCGCACCAAAGCAACACATTCAGTACATGCCACCATAGGGACTCATGGACTACCAATCAGTGACATTACAGTACGTAGACGTTTACGTATCTACGGTCTCCGGTTGAGAAGACCTGTTATAGGCATTAAGCTTACACTGCGTCATCGCCATGCACGCCTTAGATGGGCAAGAGCGCATCTGCATTACACGAGAGCAGATTGGGCAAATGTACTGTTTGTTGACGAATCACGCTTAATGTGGAAGGGAATGATGGCAGAACACGCATATACAGGCGGGTTGGTGAGAGATACGCAGATACTTGCGTAATTGAGGCGGATAGGTTTGGTGGGGGTTCTGTGATGATTTGAGCGGGTATATCTTATCACACAAAAACACCAGCAGTAGTTGTTGACGGGAACCTCACGGCCCGGAAATACTGTGATGACATATTTGACCCTGTAGCCCTACCTCACTTGCAGGCGAATCGTGGTATGCAACTTATGCCGGATGGCGCGACCAAGTCACATCGCACGTCTTACCCAGGCATATCTAGCAATGAACAGAGTGCATGTTCTTCCCTGGTCAGCACGTTCACCCGACCTGAACCCAATTGAACATCTATGGGATGTTTTAGGTTGGGCGATCCGGACAAACCACATCCGGAATCGCAATGACTAGAACACGCACTTGACACGGAATGGAATCGCATCCAACAGAACGTGATTAGGCCGTACATCGTCTCAATGCGAAGTAGGTGTTTGGCGGTCGTCAGGGCGAGGGGAGGCCATACTCGGTACTAGACTGGGAGTAGCTCAGCACTCACTTTATTATCGTTTATTTATTTTGTTAAGTTTGATCGTTGTTTGTACAATTGATTACTAAACAGTATAAAATATATGTGATATAAAAAAAAATCTTACAGTGTTTGTACTGTATCTTACACCAGGTAAAAGAATTGGTTTATTTTTTAGGGTCATGTTACAGAACCAGTCGGTGTTAAAAAAGTTGATGTTCAAATTTTTCAAAAATGAGTTATTGAAATGGACATTAAAATTGATAAATACTTTTTCATAATAAGAGGGAACATAGCAAATTTAACTAAAGGAGGTTTGTTAAGTTTAGTCTATTTGATTTTTGATTATTTATTATTTAATTTTAATCTATTACAGTAGTAGTTGTTATATAAAAATAGATGTAGTTCATGTTTAATATTTTAAGAAAAACGGTTGTCACTAGAATGTCTCCGTCTAGGGCTGAGGGCCTGACCCCATTAATGTCCGCAACCACGCCCTAGATCAAGTATAAAAGTCAGCTCTGTATTGACCTCTTCGAATTCCCGAATTCTCGTCGTGAGCGAGAGCGAGATTTCGTGCGAGACTATAAGCTCAGGGGAAATCGTTTCACCGCGGTCGTTGCTGAAACAATGTAGATTTCACGTAAATTGTATTTTCATACATTAACAACACAAATATTTATTAAAGCAGTTTAATAAAGTTTAATTTTAGATGGTGGACTTAAGAAATGATGCGGTTGTTGACCATGATTACCTTTTTATTGTGACTTTTATTACTGTTGTAAGTGGGTGGTGTTAGCATAATGTCAAATGGTGTGTGTGTGTTTGTGTGTCTGGTAAATAAGTGTAAATTATTAAGAAAAGTTATTCTTGCAAAAGAAATTAATTAATTTGTTTCAAGAAAATAATTTATTATAGATATAAAAAGACGCATTAGAAATTTAAAACTCCGTCTCTGAGGCTGTTTTGTACCAGTTGCAGTAGCCTAGTTTCAACATACAGAAACGAATATTCACGTGTAACTAACTATACTGTACATGTTTCATTTATTTTTGTACTCATCAACTATTTATTAGTGACTTACGTTAATTGTTTTATGAATTTTATTTCAGTTCAATTAAAATGCCGTCGGATGACTATTGTTGTGTGTCCTTGTGTAACCACAAGAGAAGTAAAGTTCCACCACGTTCTACATTTTACACTATTTCAAAAAAGCACAACAGTGGCATTCTAGGATCAAACGAGGTTATAAGGATTAAAATGGCAAACTTAAGCCATGGATACCGACAGACAACTGATGAAGAAAACCCAACTACCCTCCATCTCAAATGTCAACAGTCTGGAAAAAATTGTATTACGTTCCATATTTCCAAACAGACGCAATATGCTTGTTTTTCATGTTTAAGTCTTAAAAAAGAATAAATGTTTTCATCGGAGATATCTGAATTTATATATATCATTATTTTCAAAAAATGTACCTTTATGGAATATAGAACTGACATAAAAATGAACATTTATTGGTATTTCTTTTATATCAGAGACGAATGATAATGAGACGCAATATGTATATCAACCATCATGGAGATTGTGACCGGTGGGGATTCAAACTCGTGACCCATGTATTAATATTCAGACGTGCTAACGACTGAGCTACATTACAAAAGCAAGCATGATTGAATTTGTAAAATATGAAAATAACCCTCTGCTTGATAAAGAAAACAAAAATAATATGCAGTTAGTGTCGATGTAGACCCAGATCAGCCTGCACATCCAAGCCGTGTTATCAAGGTATGCACTGTTTGCTATGCAGTCAGTAATTTACCTATAGCTAGCATATATGACATCGTTACCCAGTCTACTAGTTACCTGGACAAATATGATTTTTTAACCTTTGATGGATAGTGTCATACGGAATATATTTGCCTACAGGCATATTGCACAGGCATGAGCTTTCCTAATTAACCAACACTACAGTCACGCCATGTGGCAATGAGAAAAAAAATGCATATTGTACCCCAATTTAAATAATTCACCACAGATTTTATGACCCCAGGGTTTAAGATAGGCTATATGTTATATTGCATAGTATTATGTACAATGACTTAATTTAAACATTTCAGTTATTTAGAGGGTCAATACCAATGGTAAGAAATTGTGTAACCTCTGTCCCCTTTTTGTAATGTTCATCCCCTATATAAGAGTGACATTAAACAAAATCTATAAATTTTTGTTCATTTTTTTAGTATATGGTGTAAATTTATAATAAATATATCAAATTTCTCGTAAATACAATAAATGTATAAACAAAATAAAAATGTATTTTAGTAAAGTTTCAACCCCAAATAATAACAATCCAATATGAAACCTCAATTTTGTGGTACGAAACGTCTGTAATTCATTTAAAGCTATCTTAAATAAAAAAAAATCATAGTTGTTTTTTTTCTTCAAAAAACTACATTTAGGTTATATTGATATGTTATAGTAATAATGCTGTTTTTTTTTTAATCATTTACCTACGTTTTAAACGAAAAGGCCCATTAACTGCCCAACATGCATGTCGTCAGTTGGGTCCAAAATTTGGCAGATAATACATCTATAAAAATATAAGAACTATTAATAAAATCCGTCATGTCGCATGAACTATTTATATTTAACAAAATAAAATATAACCATTCCCTATTTGTAAATGATAGTAGGGATATTGATAAGAAGATTAATATTAAACTTCTCAAGTTTACAAATTACCCTACCAATCACAAGAAATCAAGCATTAATTAAAGTATACAAACACGCACAAAACGATAAAAAGTAATTTTATTTTATCATGAGAAACTTATTTTTTTTTCATATTTTGTATTGTTTTCTTTCTTTTCATGGCTGTTTTATGTAACTTTGTTGTAATTAACTACTGTCGGAAACACCACTGCAGTTTGTTATGGTGTGACGCGATTCCCCCGAACTCAAGTCACCCACAGATCTTGTCACGCAGGAGAGTAAGATTTCACCTTTTCGAATTGGAGAATACTTTTGAGACGTTCTTATCAAACGCATGACTATCGTTCTAAACTTATATATGACGTCAGTCGGCTTCTGTATTAAAACTATGGCCGCACATATGACGTTATCTAAAATGGCAGCTGCGCATTCGCAACTGTGTTACCATCAGTAGTCATCCAAGATGGCCGCCTTCCGACACGCGTTCAAAATGGCCGCCGCATACAATGACGAACATCCTAAATGGTCGCCACGCGGTCGTATATAATGATGGCCGCCGCAAATGCGCATATAATAGAAACAAGATGACCGTCGCGCATGCGCAGTCCGTTGCGTTAAAGAGGCACGTATACTACTTGCATTCATTGATCTCCGCAAGGCGTTCGATTCTATAGATAGGAATATGCTATGGCTTAAATTACACAAGTTAGGATTAAACGGTAAAATGCTTAAAATCATTAGCGCAATGTATACTATCGTTAAATCGTGCATTAAACATAGCGGTACATTTTCTGATCTTTTCGATATATCGGTCGGGTTAAAACAAGGAGAAATAGACTCCCCTATAGTGTTCACGCTTTTTCTTGAAGACTTGGAAATTTATTTACAAAGCAATATTGGAGGTGGTATTTCAATTAATGATATAACACTTATACTGCCATTATTCGCCGATGGCATGTTCCTAGTAGGTACGAGTATAGCAGATCTCCAAAAACAGCCTAAATACTTTACACGAATATTGTGAAAAATGGTAAATAAAGAGAAAAATAAAATAGTAGTATTCCGTAAAAGAGGTTGGGTAAATATCAATGCAAAATGATCTTATAACGGTAATATTTTGGAAGTCGTCGACGATTTTAATTACCTAAGTGTTATTTTTAATTATACAGGCTCTTTTGCACTGAATCAACAAGCAATATGCGGCAAAGCGCTCAAGGCCATGAATCTTTTATCCTCAAAGGTCAAAAAGTATGAGTTGAATCCAAAGACATCCATGTAATTATTTGACGCTTTTGTAACGTCTTACTTAACTATGGGGTTTTACTTAATCAAAATATATTGAACGTCTGCACTTAAAATTTTGTAAACAAGTCCTAGGTGTCAAATCTTCAACCAGTAATGCATGTTTTTACGGGGAATTAGGACGCTATCAATTGTATATAAATAGATATGTAAAAAATATTAAGTATTGGTTTAAGATACTAATGACTGAAAATATTATCCTAAAAAATGTATATATGTCTGCATTAGAGTATTGCGAGAACGGTTGTAAAATTTGGGTGTATCGTGTAAAATCTATTTTACTAGAAAATGGTTTCATGTATGCGTGGAATAATCCTATGTCTTTAAATCACAAACACTTCACAACGTTATTTAAGCAAAGACTTGTGGATAGTTTTGTTAAAAAATGAAGTTCAGATCTAGAATCAAATAGAGTATTAACATTATACAATTTTTTTAAAACAAACTTTGAATATGAACAATATTTAAATATGTTAAGTACCAGAAAGATTCGAAGTTGTTTTACACGATTACGCATTTAAGAATTGAAACAGGAAGGTATTCAAGAGAAAGACTTGAACGACATGAAAGGGTTTGCCAGATGTGTGACAGTGCTGAAATTGGAGACGAATTTCATTTTGTATTACTATGTCCTATTTACCATGCACTTAGATGCAAATATATTCATAATCATTATATCCCTAGACCAAATATGTTTAAGTTTATAAATCTTCTTCAATCAAAAAATAAATCGGAAATTTATATCCGAAGCATTTGTAAAACGACGTTCCATAATAAATAACTGATAAATGTGTTCATCCTCAAAGAACTTATTTTAGAAAATTTGAGTATATTATACAATATCTAATGGCTATGAGTATTGAAATGTCGATAGTAAGAGTGAATACGTGTGGTGGGGTGCGAGCGTGTATGTGTGTGTGTGTGCATGCTATTTACTGAACTTGTTATGTGTTTATGTGTTTAATAATTTACATGTTATTACAACATTGTAATTTGATGAGAGACTATGTATAGTTTAAATCAATAAAATATTCTTATTCTTCTTCCTCTTCTTCTTCTTCTTCTTCTTCTTCTATCAAAATAAGTTTAGTCAGATGTCTATGCGAATAAAAAAAAAGTTATAATCATGATGATGATGATGATGATGATGATGATGGTGGTGATGAGGGTGACGATGATGATGGTGGTGGTATATATATATATATTATAAATAAGATTAAAAAAAACATGCATTAACATGCATTGTTAATAAAGTATTAGACTAGTTGACCATTTATAATATATCAGCTAGTACAGATTTAAATTTTTTATCGTGTAAGACAAGTATTCATCCACAGTATACACAACTACAGTATAACAACTTATTTCCAGCGGAGTTTTTTTTTTAAAAGAATAACATATTTGTTCTTATCATAAAATTATGTTGATTGTCTTAGGCTCATATTCAAGAAATTGCTATAAGTCAACATTAATAAATTCTAGGCTTCTAAAATCATAAAGTTAGTTAAAAACATTCCCATAAAAGTATGAAGTTATAAATTAATATCATCATATATATTATAATTATCTCCACATATATATTAATTCAATTCATTATATTGTCAAATAAAATTTTAACTTTAAGAATTTTTTACATTTGTGGATTAAAATAGCGGCAAAATCGGCACAGTCTTAGAATCAGTCAAAGAGAATTAAAAATGTTTTGATCGGTATCAATCGACTTATTTTTTGGATTGGTTGTTGTTCATAAGCCTCTCCCCAGTCAACGCCCTGCTCAATGTGTGTCAAAATATTTAGACAAAATATTTTCATTGTTGATATAGTTAGATATTTATTTAAATGTAAATTGTCAGATGTCTATGCGAATAAAAAAAAAGTTATAATCATGATGATGATGATGATGATGATGGTGGTGATGAGGGTGACGATGATGATGGTGGTGGTATATATATATATATTATAAATAAGATTAAAAAAAACATGCATTAACATGCATTGTTAATAAAGTATTAGACTAGTTGACCATTTATAATATATCAGCTAGTACAGATTTAAATTTTTTATCGTGTAAGACAAGTATTCATCCACAGTATACACAACTTCAGTATAACAACTTATTTCCAGCGGAGTTTTTTTTTTAAAAGAATAACATATTTGTTCTTATCATAAAATTATGTTGATTGTCTTAGGCTCATATTCAAGAAATTGCTATAAGTCAACATTAATAAATTCTAGGCTTCTAAAATCATAAAGTTAGTTAAAAACATTCCCATAAAAGTATGAAGTTATAAATTAATATCATCATATATATTATAATTATCTCCACATATATATTAATTCAATTCATTATATTGTCAAATAAAATTTTAACTTTAAGAATTTTTTACATTTGTGGATTAAAATAGCGGCAAAATCGGCACAGTCTTAGAATCAGTCAAAGAGAATTAAAAATGTTTTGATCGGTATCAATCGACTTATTTTTTGGATTGGTTGTTGTTCATAAGCCTCTCCCCAGTCAACGCCCTGCTCAATGTGTGTCAAAATATTTAGACAAAATATTTTCATTGTTGATATAGTTAGATATTTATTTAAATGTAAATTGTTTACGAAATGCATTGATAAATAAATCCAACTTCTTTATGAACTAATAACTACAGATTCTACTTAATATGTTACAAGTATTAATAACATTTACGAATTGTTTCATTAAATGTGTCACGTGACAAATAAATATGTTGAATGAATGTATAATATATGTATGTAATGAGAAACATTATATGTTTAAGTTACAAATAAAGCATTCTTGAATCTTGAAAAAAATTTTTTTTGAAATTTAAATTAAATGAAACGCAAATCAATAAATTGTATACAATTTTTACGTTAACGTTGTGTTACACTTAGACTACCATTACCTGTATATTTATAATATATACCCATTGTTTATCATGTTAACCGAAGTGTGACTGGCTACTATAGCCGTTCGATACCCGGTAGTCAAATTATATTGATAGAATAAACAACAGGTGTCAGCAACACCTTGATTGGATTAACGACATCCGCCGTGCTTATAACGGGTGTCACATTTGACAATATACAAGTACGAAAACCAGTTTGTCATTTCAAGCATTAATATAGTCATTTTTTTAGAGAAATGGATATTCCGCGTTTGAAAGTCAATAAAAAGTTGTGATAGCCGCAGTTTTCTTATACCTATTTTGTGGAAATTCTGATTTCAAATTGCCAAATTCACTTTAACGGCTCTAATCATTGGGCGATGAGTTTTAAAACATCTTCCGACAGCGACTTCATTTACTATATAGACAGTTAAGGAGAAAATATGAAAGACATATAATTAAACGTAAAAATTCAACTGTCACAAATATATGCAAATGCTTAATGATAAATTTATTAACGTTAAAACTCCCAGAGTTCAACAACAGTCCAATTCCTTTGATTGTGGATTATTTGGGATTGCGAATGTAGTAGAGATTTGTCATTCATCCCATTCATTTAATTTTTATTAATTGCCTTGAAAGTGGTAAAATGACACCTTTTCCAAAGGAACCCAAGCGCGGAAGAAATTTAAGTCTTTCGTACTTCAACCCCAAAGTTATAAACATCCAATTATGGTGCCACTGCAGAATGCCAGATTTTGTTGACAATCTCATTTCATGTCAGAATTTTAAATGTAAGCAATGGTACCATTATCAATGTGTAAATCAAAATAACTTGAAATTCTGGAATTGTCCGTCGTGTTTAAATGAAAATGAAATATAGATATGTTGATAGTTAAACTATTGCATCAGGTCATCCGTAAATCCTATATTAATAATCTATCATGTACTTTATATTATATACCCCTTTCTTTTGGATCATTTCTTTGTATATGAATGCTTGTAGCTTTTGCTACTACATGTTGTATCGTTAAAATGTATAAATATGATTCGTAAAGGTAAACGTTCTATACACAGCATAAAATCTGCATGCACATAATGTTGTATTTTTTATTCGTTTCACTTTTTTATAAAGTTTTGTTACGTATTGTAAATTGTGTCTAAATCTTACAATGTTTTGTTACGTCTTGTAAATAGTGTATAAATCTTCAATGTTTTGTTACGTCTTGTAAATATTGTCTAAATCTTACAACGTGCGGTAAATACGCCGCACCGGTGAAATCGCCAGGTTTTTATAGAAAATATATGTTCTCTGTATCGAGCGAAATAAACAATTATATGTTATTGATTTTGTTTTTATTTTCATTGTTATAGATTCAGCATATATTAATCTTTGTGAGAATTTATCAAAACCATGGTTATTTACAATGAATATACTTTAAATAGCCATTCAAACGCAGCCGGAATTAGTCAAACACGGCGAAAAATCGTCAAAAAAACGTCATCAAAATGTAAACTTCAAGACCAGATTTAAGGCATTATTTTATTTTTTTCATATATTTTCTTGATATATATGTCAAGGGCATTACATAATTAATGGCATTAGGGCAGTTTTACATCATAATCACTAGTATACGCGCCACATTTGCCTTTTCCCCATGGCCGGAAAAGTGACCGGATCGGCCGGAATTTGACCGGGTTTTAGTAGTACCCAGGTTTTACACCTGTCCAACACCACCCAATTAAGTTTCGTAACACTGTCAAAGGTTATATCTTGTTCACATCGACAATGTAATGGAATCAAATAAAACAAGCACAAAATATGTTGATTTTATCTGAAAGGTAAAGGTTTGTATGTTATTCTTGTAAATAAAGTCGCATCTTCTGGTGGAATCGAGAGATCTTAATTTTGAACTTGGTTTTCGCGACGTAGTCAGATCTATCGGGTTGAGGTCATTTCGTAACCAAGTCATTTCGTAACCGTTTTTTTTCGGTCGTTTCGTAACCATTTTTTTGGTCATTTCGTAACCACTTTTAAATGTCGGTCATTTCGTAACCACTTTTTCGGTGGTTACGAAATGACCGAAAAAAGTGGTTACGAAACGACCGAAAAAAAAACCGGTTACGAAATGACGGGCTGCCGATATATCTGGTCAGCTTCATCTATTGCATTTTCCATTTTCCATAAACTTACATTATGACGTTTGGCCTATTTTTTACTATTTCATCCATTCACGGACCAAAAAGTCCTATATCATATAAAAGTACTATCCTAGACTCAAAATCAAAATGGGGTCAAAATATCACTTTTTATCACTTTTTGACCCCAGAATTTGGGTACCCCCACTTTCAGCATGAAAAAAAAGTAAATTTCACCAAGGAATTATACAGTGTCACTGGTGTCAACAATTGCTTTTCATTTATTACTAATAAAATCCGTCTTCAAATTGTTAGTTCATTTAAAGACAAATTATCTATCTAGCATTCCATTTTAAATTTGATGAGGCAGTGTCCGAGGACTGGTTAAAACGCACTGTGCAATATTTTTATCTATCAGCTTTACTGTAATTATCACCAAATAGTTAACAAATTGGTATTTTCCTTCTTTTTTTAATTTAAGAAGTTAGTCAAAAAATAATAAAATTTGGCCTTAAAAATATCGATCATTGCCCATTGAATGTTTAGTTGCAGATTCTATACTCATATAAAATGGTACAGCCTTGCATTAAATTAACAGTAAATATACTAAAAAAGAACTTTATCTGTCCTTTCACCCTGTCACTGTAATATATGTACATTATGATTAACATCATACATGTGCAATGGAAAATTATTGAATTAAATGTGCATTTCTGGCAACTCAAATCTCTGCATCATAAATTTTTTTCTGGCACGACATACACCATAATGTGTAATAATATAATTAATTCAACTATAAATGATATAATTACAAGACATCATGCGCAGGCTAAGAAACAAAGTCGGACATAGGATTTCCACCTGGCTAACACCTTTACTACCAGTGTCCAATGTTCTCTTAATTAAATCTTCTGTCATTACTTTAGGAACTACTAACTTTAGTTCCTGTTTTGCATCTGTTACTAGCTGAACTTTACTTTTGAATGTTTTTAATCAGGTATCCGGATTAAAACTGTATCTTTGTCTTGAATATTGGTGTATTCACGGTCTACAATCAACAGACACTGGTGGTCTCGCTTTGAATGCATGGTAGCATTTAGCTACACTATTCTTCACATAGACTTTTTACGTAGCATGAATTGAGGTTCCAGGATTTGTGAATAAAGATGTTTTCCTTTCATTAAATATCTCCTGTGTCTTATTCAACTGTTACATAGTATTACTGTAGTGTACATGCTAAGAAGACATCATTTATATGTGCTCATAGTTAACAAGATGTCCATCAGAGACTGAATGATTCTATTGAATTTAAACAAAGACTAATATTTGTTTTCATGAATATACATGAATTTCATATAAAGTTAAATAAAATGCAAAAGCGCTGTCTAATAGCAAATAGTATCTTTTTTTTCCAAATTGACAAAATTTCCAATTTCAAAACGCTAAGAAACTTAAAGAAATATTTGGGTGAAAAGTTTTGAGATTATTTATATTATGATTTATAGTAATCTTCTATGTACAAGAACATCACATTTTTTATACATTTAACATACATTGCACATATATTGTTAGGTATATTGAAAGATCCTGTGCTATGACATTTATGTCACAACCCATGCACTGATCAACATTTCCAGATGATACTGAAAACATAACAGTATATTGCAACTGTTTGGTTTAAGACAGTATTAATTAAACATGAAAGTGAAAAATGTGTAGTAGAGACTTGTAGGTACTGAGCACCATGCATCTTATTATTCATGAAAATTGTCTTAGCATGAAATATGAATAACACAAGCCCATTCATTGTCGTTAACTGACAAAGTCATTCCTCAGATCAAGTTGCTCATTTGCATAAAGATATCTAAATCGTATTGAACACCCATCATCACTTGCCCTATTTACATAACTGATATGCTACTCCTGGAAAGACAGTAAATGCATTACAAGTGATTTTTTTACAAAAACATTTATCAATTTTTTTTTTCTGTGGTGTGGTTAGAACATTAAAATGGCATTATTTAAAGATGTTGACTTTGATTTTTTATTTAGACATGTGTGTGCAGTATTTTTGTTTTCCGACAGATGAATATTTTGATGACGTCACTTTCAACACACTCTTCTTCGATGGAGTTTCTAAAACCTATATAACAAATTGAAAACAACGACTTCTTGTTTCGCATTTTTTTCCAGTTGTTGTTTAAGGATTCATCTTCAAACGTATGGTATTAAACATCTTAATAACCAATTATTTTGTTATGTATAATAGGTTAAAATGAAAATGATTTGTTACCACCGAAGATTTGTTAACACCGGTAGCACTGTACACTCCGCTATTCATGCAAAATCTTGCAATATCTCGTTTTTTAATTATCTTCACTTCCATTCATCTCAGGAACACAAATCAAAATTCTTACACTGCAGAATGAAATTGTCATCAAAACAATACCATTCCCAGAAATTTGAGGTTAAAATTGTTGAAGTAGGCCTACTTGTGATTACAAAATATGTTTACTGCAGCTAAAATAATGACAAATTACGATCAATTTTCCTTCAAACCTCAATATCTTAAATTCAAGAGCATTTTGTGTGAAACAAATTCACTTATTTTTTTCAAAATGTTCAGGTTTTTTAATTTCAGTTTAAAACTGAAACTGAATGGGCTAATAATAACTTCATACATCATTTATAAAAATATGGCAGTTCAAATTAAAATGTATTCTGTGAATGGTTTTCACATGATGGACTGACTGATTTGTAACATGTTTTGTAACGTATGTTTCAGTTTTACATAATAACATTAGAATATAATTTTCTGGATATTTTTTTAACAATTCAAGCCATGAAATGAAATATGACATTAATCTTAATTGTATCACAATCATTGTGGACATGATTTATATGATTATGACATGTTATGTATTACCTTTGAGTGAATAAACTGTATTATCATTCTGCAATAACTAATACAAACAGCTCTTACATTTAAAAAGGTGACACTTTATAACAAAATTAACTTGTAACAACAGCATAAAACTGTTTAAAACGTGTTTGCTATATGTATCCAAATATGTTTCAGGGACAGTAAAACATTTATAATGTCTGTAATAAATGAAACATATATATATTTATCATGGCAAGTTAAAATGTATAACTTATTTCTTCATATTTGATTTCTTGAAATAAATGTATATTGAAAATTGCTATGCATTTTCATAAAATTAATGTTATTTAAGCAGTGTACCATTACATTGCATCTAATAATTTCTTTATGATCAATAGTTAACTCCTCCGTGTCTTATAACTATCTCAACAAAAACAGTTTAACATATTAACATACATGTATTGTCAAACAGTTATATTTTGTATTTGTTTGAGGTAAAGTAAGTTTCATATTTGCTTATGAGCCTCGAAATGTTCATCAGTCTTAACTTTTTCTGATGGTAATAATTTGAACAACCGCATAAATTTCCTAGCTGCCAATGGAGGATTAATTTTACACAGAATGTTTGCTTTTTTTACCCAAATTTGGTCTTCTCTTCTTGGGCACTGGAACACTGACTTTTTCTTCTCAATGAATGAGATTTCCACATCGTCCAGGTCCATTATTTTACCAACATAGCAGCTATTCTCGTATAATGCTGAAACAAAATCTTCCAAACTGAAGGCATGTTGTATAGTGGCGTCTTTTTCCTTGGAAGCATCAGCAACCTTGACAGACTGATTGTTCACATTGTTTGTTATCATGACATTCATCCATGAATCATACTAGTCCTTGATTGCACATCTTGCAATAGCAGGACATTTCACGTGTACAGAATTTGCCATCTTTATTGATTCTCACAGAGTGTACTTTCAACGTGCCCTTATTAATTGACTGAAATGCTTTTTCTTTAACCAGAGAAGCTACGATTTCACATTCTTGTTTTGTTACAAAGAAAAATTTAACTTCTTTCATACTAGATTTATTTGCCCATTTCATAAAATCCTCTGCATATAGTATTGTGCATTTTCCAGATTGAACTGATTCATCTGCCATTTGATTGACAGTTCCTCCAAGGCCATCGCAAATATTCTTTCCATGACCAGCTTTGTAGTAATTCCAGGTAGCTTGGCAGCCATATATACTTTCATGATATGCGACTGTATGAAACGTGTTCCTATATTTGGTGGTTGTGTATATATTGTATTTCATCGCATGCTGGTAAGTAAATTTCATCATGAAACAATCTTTCAAGTGTAGCAAGGACTGTGCTTGACGAATGGGAAAGTTCATCAGATATGGCCACATAACTTTTATGTTTTAGGGTGCAATCCTCAGTTTTATAATATATAACCATGGGATGCAGTGTTACTTGGGATATATTCCAATATGCAGACTGTATTTTATCAGCTGTTTTGCACAAATAGTTTTCAGCAAAGTCCATGTGAATGACTTTTTCCCCTTGGTGAAGGGTTTCTTTAAACATTCAAGTTTTCATTGTTTCATAATGGATTTTAAATACTTCAGCCTCTCTCAGCCATTCTTCATAGAAGTCAAGGGACTCAGTTACAATTTTCATCTTTTTCTTGTTGTTTTCAAGAGTGACTCTTTTCCATTTTGTGTATATGACTGTTCCAGGAGCTGTGCTTCCTCATTGTTTCCACAAACAACTTGTCAGCTGATTATATTTTGGGCACATTCTATGAAATGTTGCCAAAAAAGTCTTTAACTCTGGATTTTCTGATGAGTATTTTTGATGTATGTTGTTAACATTCTTGTTTGTATCCTTTCCAATTCTGTTTTCATTGAATCTCTCTTCCCTGTTTGTATCCGGCATTTATCTTCTTTTTCAAGAAAATTTATAGTGCTGTCTGAGTTTTGCAATATTTCTTCACCTCCTTACTTTTGCAAATTCAACACCTTTTTATGCCCCCCCCCCCCCAAAAATTGTTGGTAGCATATAGTAATCGCAGTGTCCGTCCGTCCGTCTGTCCGGGCAAACAAATGGGTAGTTAAGTGTCTAGGGTTTAGGGTTAGTAGTTTTTATGGACAGTTGAAAAGCAGTTGAAAAATAATTATGTGGCTGTTTCTAGCCACTTAAAAAACAGCATTTAAGTGGCTTTTTTTCTCTTACGTGGCTAAAATTATCTAAAATTTAGCCACACAAGTAATAAGATTGACACAAAGAAGCCACTTAAATACCCATTCGGGATTTCGTTTCTGGCCTGTAACTTTGTCATGCATAGATTGATTTTGTTGATACTTGCTATAAATGATCAACATAACATGATGACGTGTCGCGAGTAAGACCAACACCCGTACCTCAAAGGTCGAGGTCACAATTTGAGTTTGTTTGACAACACTTCGAGGTTGTGTGAGATTTCGTTTCCGGCCTGTAACTTTGTCATGCATAAATGGATTTTGTTGATACTTGCTACAAATGATCAGCATAACATGATGACGTGTCGTGAGTAAGACCCACACCCCTACAAAGGTCGAGGTCACAAATTGAGTTTGTTTGTCAACACTTTGAGTTTGTTTAAGATTTCGTGTCCGGCCTGTTACTTTGTCATGCATAGATGAATTTTAATGATAATTGCTACAAGTGATCAATATAACATCATGACATGTCACGAGTAAGACCCACACCTGTACCTCAAAGGTCAAGGTCACAATTTGAGTTTGTTTGACAACACTATGAGTTTGTGTGAGATTTCGTGTCCGGTCTGTAACTTTGTCACGCATAGATGGGTTTTATAAATACAATGCTAAAAATGATCAACATAACATGACGACGTGTTGCAAGAAAGACCCATACCCATACCTCAAAGGTCAAGGTCACACTTTGAGTTTGTTTGACAACACTTTCAGTCTGTTTGAGATTTCTTGTCTGGCCTTTAACTTTGTCATGCATAGATGGATTTTGTTAATACTAGCTACAAATGACCAACATAACATGACGATGTGTCGCGCATTAAAACCCAGAATCCCAATTCAAAGGTCAAGGTCACAATTTAACTTTGGTTGATGACACTTTCAAGTCTGATTGAGATTTCGTGTCCGGTCTGAAACTTTGTCACCTATGGATGAATTTCAAAAACACTTGGCTTAATTCATCAGCATGACATTACAAAGTGTCACGTGTAAGACACACATGCGTACCTCAAAGGTCAAGGTCACACTGAGTTTTGTTGGACAACTCTTTCAGTCTGTGTGAGATTTCTTGACCGATCTATAACTTTGTCATCTATGGATATATTTTAAAAACACTTGGCTCAGTTGATAAACATGACATAATTAAGTGTCACATGTAAGACCCAGATCCTTTCTTCAAAGGTCAAGGTCACACTTTTAGTATGTATGACAACACTTTGAATCTGTTTGAGATTTCAAGATTTAGTAGTGGTCACCCAACACATGTGACCACCTACAAGAGGTGTCCGCAAAGACATGTTTTCATTCCTTTTCTTCCATTCAGTTCTGTGCAGTGTTGATATTGGTTTGTAGTTTCTCTTTTGGCGTGCATGTTCTTTTGCAAGATATATTTGTCCTTCCTCAGCCTTCTTTCATTCCCTGTATCACTAATTGGATCTCTGCTTGAGACAAAGGCACACTAAAACATACATTACCGAATTGTCATTGATGCATATGACAATAGTTTAGATTTTTAGTAAAATTTCTTACTTAAAAGCATTTTTTATGAAAAAGTAAACTTCTTTTTGTAATATCTGAGGTAAAATTTTATACATTATATATGTTTTATTTCAATCAAAATATATTTATTTAAATGGACTTTCATAAAACATGTATACATATTTATCTGTAATATACTGAGATGCAAGTAGAATTATAATACAAAATAAGAATTTGATATTTTTATGTCCCCCAAAAAATGTTTGGGGTGGCATATAGTAATCGCAGCGTCCGTCCTTCCATCCGGTATTTCTGTTTCTGCCTGTATCTTTGTCATGCATGGATGGATTTTGTTGATACTTGGTACAAATGATCAACATAACATGACGACATGTCGCGAGTAAGACCCACACCCGTACCTCAAAGGTCAAGGTCACAATTTGAGTTTGTTTGAATACACTTTGAGTCTGTGTGAGATTTCGTGTCTGGCCTGTAACTTTGTCATGCATAGATGGATTTTAATGATACTTGCTACAAATGATCCACATAACATGACGACATGTTGCAAGTAAAACCCATACCCGTAACTCAAAGGTCACTATTTGAATTTGTTTGACAACACTTCTAGTTTGTGTGAGATTTCGTGTCCGGCCTGTAACTTTGTCATGCATTGATGGATTTTATAAATACTTGCTACAAATGATCAACATAACATGACGACGTGTCACAAATAAGACCCACACCTGTACCTTAAAGGTCAAGGTCACAATTTGAGTTTGTTTAACAACACTTTTAGTCTGTGAGATTTTGTGTCCAGCCTATAACTTTGTCATGCATAGATGGATTTTAATGATACTTGCTACATTTAATCAACATAACATGGCGATGTGTTGCGAGTAAAACCCACACCCGTACCTCAAAGGTCAAGTTTACAATTTGAGTTTGACAACACTTTCAGTCTGTGGGAGATTTCGTGTCCGGCCTGCAACTTTGTCATGCATAAATGGATTTTTTTAAATACTTGTTATAAATGATAAACATAACATGATGACGTGTTGCACTTAATACCCAAACTCCCACTTCAAAGGTCAAGGTCACAATTTAACTTTGTTTGACAACACTTTCAGTCATTTTGACATTTCTTGTTCGGTCTGTCATCTATGGATAAATTTTAAAAAACCTTGGCCCAGTTGATCAACATGACATAATTAAGTGTTGCATGTAAGACCCAGAACCTTTCCTCAAAGATCAAGGTCACACTTTCAGTTTGTTTGATATTGTGTGTCTGGTCTGTGACTTTGCCTTTAACTTGGCTCAATTTATCAAGATGACATGACGACGTGTCATAAGTAAGACCTAGACCCATACATCAAAGGTCAAGGTCACACTTTTAGTTTGTATGACAACACTTTGAATCTGTTTGAGGTTTCAAGTCCATCCTTTTACTTTATCATACATGAATTGATTTCAAAAACACTTGGCTCAATTTATCAACAATTGATCAGTAAATTTGTTTCACATTTAAGGATTTTAAAAAAGCTTGACACAAGTGATCAGCATGCCATGATGATGTTTCAGCAGCATTTAACTGTTAAAATACCCAGACCATTACATCAGATGCCAAGGTCAAGGTTATACAAAGGTCAAGGTCACGCTTTAATTTTAAAAAATATGAAATTGCATGTCTAATCTGAAACATCAGTCCATTACTATTTATATTCATGGATACATCGCTACCTATTATAACATAAATATATTGTTATTTTTCAATGATTTTTCAAATTATGATAATGCAAAAAATGTGCGAGTTTAACGTCGCAGAAGAGCGTTCTATAATAAAACTGCGTTTCTTTAGGAAAATGTCCAGGAGATACCATTCAAATGATAAAATCTGCAACGGGAAAACCGAAAGTATGCCAAGCATAAGTGTACAAGTGGCATAAATGATTTTCGGACAGTAAAAGTTCAACTGCTGATGATGAAAGATCGTGACGACTGGGATTAATCAATGATGGACTCATGACATCAGTGCAGTCTATCATTAATGAAGATCGGCGGGGAACTGTCTGAGAAATTGGAGACCAGCTTGGGTTGGATGAACAACTGTTGACACTATTCTGAAAGATAGACTTAAAATGAACAAAGATGTGTGCCCGCTGGATACCAAGGATCTTATCTGATGATGATAAACTTAGGAGAGTAGCAGCATCGAGGAATTTTCTTCGACGATCTCAGTTAGATGGGGACGACTTTCTCAACAGGATAGTGATGATAGATGAGACATGAGTCAATCTATACGATCCAGAAACGAAAAGAGAATCTTCTGTATGGAAAAGAACATCCTCACTGCCACCCTGAAAGCAAGAGTGACGAAATCTGCCAAACATGCAATGTTCATATTCTTTATGGACTAGAAAGGAATGCTGCTGGTGCATGAAGTTCCACAGGGCCAGACTGTAAATGCCAACTATTATTCAAAGGTAGTTATTTTGTTTCAGTACACACCAGTAGACAGCGCTATTTTAAATAAAACAAAGCGGGTTCTGGGCTTATTAAACAATATCGTCCTTACAATATGCTGTACACATTCTTCAGGTACTAAGATGAGATCTTGCCAGGTTGATCAGAAGGAAGAGACCGGGATTTGATTTAGACACTGTTATTCTCCATCAGGATAATGCTCCCCCACATTGTGCAGAAACAATGCATATGGAAATCGGGTTACTTGGATTCAAACAACTTACGCACAGTCCATATTCACCGGATTTGGCTCCCATGGACCTAGAGATTTTTCCACAAGTTAAGTGACAGCTTAGAAGAGTCGGACATGAGACACAAGTTGTGCGGCGGTTTGATATTCAATTTTTTGAATCTGTGTTTACCAAATGGGTGCATCGGCATCAAAAATGCATAGACTCGTGGAGAGTACTTTGAAAAACTGTACCATGAATACCAGTGTGGTATAACCCTAGCACCGAAAGACACTTTCGCAATGTTGGGCTGACGTCGTAAGTTAGCGTGACGTCGAGACCTGCCCACACATCGTTTTGTGCATGTAGTTTAAATAGCATATTTGTATTAATATTTGGCGTATCATATTAATATTTTACCATTCTGTTGGTATTAACGTCACCTACACAGCTATATAAATTTTATGAATGACAAACGTTTGTTTCAAGTTTTATACATGGTGTCTACGTATTTAACGGACGCACCTCGTACATGCAGTCCCTCTTGAAAGTTAAGAAGTCAGTACATTACCTCCCTTTACATTGAAAAAAGAACAATTTAGTATGATGGATATCACCAGAATGAAAGTTGATATATTTTATTTAATCATCGAATTCAATTTGAGACTGCGTCTTCGAAATATCATTGCCTTATCCAGACATACATCCTGCTTTAAATGTACCCTTGTGGATTTCCCATGTATTTCTAATGACTAAACTTTTGGTTTTCAGTATATAAACATAATTTCGATAAAAAAAGTTAGCATGTTATTTCAAATTATGGTCAGCAATTGAAAAAAGCAAGATGTGCCAAAAGACGAATTCATAAATAAAAAAATGAATATAAAACTTGGCCAGTTTTCCAATGAAACATAGAAGTTACCATTTGGTAACAAATGTTTCTTAACTTAAAACTTGGTTATCTTTGTCTAAAAGGATATAGACATGTAAATGTTTAGTTTATTTCATTCACCAACCCTTTTTTAAATGAAAAACAACATAGAAAATAAACACTCATTATGGAAAAAAAGTGTAAAAAAGTGCTTTTTACCTTGGAGGTGTATCCTTTAAATCATGTCACTAAAATGATAAAAATGTCTGTAACAAAATGCTCTAAACTTCCTTGGGTTATTCCTAAGTATATCATTAGCCATACAAAATGAAGTAATTTCATTTTCAATCACACTGCTTAACCGTGTATATGTTATTCAATAATGTGCTAACATATGTTACATCACAGTTGTTACATTTGACACCATCTCATCAGTTTACATCAGTAATTGCTAATTTCATAATACATTTTCTACATTTAATTGATAAATCTGTTGTAGTTTATATTTAGTTAAAGTTTTATGCATTTGGTATGATGGGATTACTGGAAAACTCTGGTTACATATGTTACATCCTTAACTGTCGAAATGCAAAACTGAATTTAGGGTCTTCATTTCAAAACCATGTAAACGTTTCAACAACATACATGTATCACTATGTGTTCATATTTGTGACCATATATTCCAAATATTTATGAATATAGAAATTGAAAATAAATTAAATATATTTTAAATACTTAAGCAAAGTGCAGTGATAACTATGTTTCTTGAAAACAGCGATAATTTTTAGATGTCAAGATGGACATGAAGACAAAGTTACAGTGTTTCTCTACTTTGTGAACCTACTAGTGATACTGTTAAATTACTAATGGGGGATGATGCCTGAATAAAAAACAGACTTTTAGTATAAAATATTGTCCCTAAAGGTGTAATTTTGACTAATGTATGGGAATTTAAAGTAATTCCTTTTCATAGCAATTAACTTTTTGTTCATTATGGGTGTGGTGGGGGTATTTATCCATAAGTCATTAAGACGACCCCCAAAGAAAGTAAATTTTGTCAAATTTCAAAAAGTGCTATGGCCACTATGAGCCAGTAGAGCGTCCTCAGGCTCTCTTGTTTTATAGTTGGATACTGTTTCTCCAATTTTATTTACTTGATAACGGATTCTTCGGTCTTATGATATTATTTTTAAAAATTTGGGTAAAACGTTTTAAAGATACTCTGATATTTAGTAAATAGGTTATAATTGAAATGATATTAGAACGAATCATTATACTGATGATTTTCCTCCTATGAAATAGGGTCACTCCATCAATGAATGCTATTTTTTGTACCGAGAGCAAAAGCATAGCAGCCGGGGCAGGATTAACCCTTACCACAATGTTCAGGTTTGGTGAGGTGAGTGGGGTCAGCATAATATGCTGTCACAACATGTATTTTGATAAAAATAGAAATAACGGTGTAGCTGCAAGATGCATAAAACACTGTACATGGCACAATAATTTTTCCTGGCAGCAGCAAATCCAGTGCTTGTTATATTGCAGTAAACAATTGTTTTGAGTGACATACATGTACATTCATTACTTGGAATGTTTTTACGTGTAACATATTTTAAATTGATGGTATATCTATACAATGAGATGTTAATCAGAGTTGTGTGCAAGATTTTATGGATTTTCAGTGTATAAGAGTGCATACCTGATATGAATCCCTAAGAAGCTTGTTATATCCTAAACACTTACTAGAATGTAAAATGCATAAAATGGTGTTATAATACATGTATTACAATTGTATGCCACCCCCTTACAAACACACCAGCGTAGATACATGTAGGCACTGCAGGTCAAGGCCTGTATTTTTCCTAGAAAAAATAAAAGTCACTAAGTAATTGATATAAAAACTTTACATAGAAAAAATACACACAAAAACCCCTGATAATGCACCATTGGTCGTTTATAATTTTAAAAAAGAATATGGCAGAATACCCCAGATTTCCCATCAAAATTTTAGGCCTGCATGTTTACTTTGACCAAGCTAGGCCCTTGTTATACACAACACCACCTTCACACATTTGCAGTAGAGGGAAACACTCTCCACTACGTCTTGGCTCATAATACTGGGAATTAAACTCGATTGAGGTTCACTTTTTAATATATCTTATGGTTTAGTCAGTTTCTTGTGTGTGTGTGTGTATCTTTTTTATAAAAGCTTTTAAAATCACAAACTATTGGAATAAATAGTACAATTTCTAAGAAATGAGTAGAATTCAGCAATTGGTGTTTAAGATATCAAGCATTTTTCAGAGCAGCTCCCCATATCCTAATAGCCGGAGTAGAGTAGAATTACAGACAACTGCAGAAAAGGGACTCCTTTCCTACACACTATCCTCAGGTTGCCTCTCCCAAATAATTGAATTGCTCTTATATGCCATTAAAGTTTTTTTACCTAAAAACTATTTATAATAAAGCTAAGTTACTCAAAAAGGCAAGCCGTTCCTTTTAAAATGAAAATTTATTTGCTATTGTTATGGAATGCACAAGGCAAAACTCAATTAAAATATTACTCAATAACTTTATGTTTTCAGTTGCAGTCATGAATGCGATATCATTGAAGATTTATCGGCATCTGTTGGCTTCAGGGGAAAAAGTTAAGGTTTTGTTCTCCAAAAAATACCTGCTATACACGAACACAGCTATATCCTTGTCCATGTCATGTGTTGGCGATGGGCTTCAGCAGAACTATCAGATAGTGCAGAAAGAAATGTCTTGTTGGGATTTAAGGAGAAGTAGAGATGTGGCTATATCAGGCTTTCTGATTGGTCCATTTTGTCATTATTGGTACATATTCCTTGATTCGTGGTTACCAGGAAGATCAGCAAAAATTATAACGAAGAAGTTGATAGTTGATCAGTTTGTCTGTTCTCCAATAGTTATTGGTTCATTTCTTATAGCCACCTCACTGTTGGAAGGAAAGCGAGGGCAAGACTTTAAATCAGAAGTAATTGAGAAGGGAAAGATCTTATACAAGGCTGAATGGTACATATGGCCTCCTGCTCAGATTTTCAACTTCTGGCTTTTGCCAACTAAGTTTAGAGTTTTGTTTGACAATGTGATATCTTTTGGATTTGACTGGTACTTTTCATATATCAAATATGGGAAATGTGAGCGAACAAAAAGTAAAAACTGGGAACCATCTATGATTAAAGAATCAGACTTTTACGAAATTGAGGAATTCAATAATTATATATCTAGTCTGAACTTCTGTGGGACAGGGACACATATTCCATTTGTGCATATTCAAGCAGCAGAGATGATTCATTTAAGAAATGAAAGAAAAAAACATCATAGTTCTGGTTATTCAGAGATGGCGGGAATGGGATCCAAGGATTATAGTGGACAGCATAGCTTAGTAAAAATTGTGTCCTTAAATGAATCATTTAATGATGAAATAGTGGAAGTAGAAGAGGGGAAGGCAGACAGAGAAGACCAAAAGTGTGTCTAAAGATGAAAAATTGAATGTCGTATCGTGACAAGGTTCAAAATTAAAAAAAAATCACAAATTTTACAGGAGTTACGACTACTTTTTGTCATCCGGCTATGTCTATTGTCCTTCCGCCATGAACTTTTAATTCTTCTCTAGAAAACATTCACCAAATTTGATGTGAAACTTTCATGCATGAATTAGATTCTAACTCTCAAGTTTGTTCGAGTCGTGACTCTGGGTCTTTGGCAGGGGCTTATCAGGTTTTTTTAAAAAAATCTTCTCCAGAGGCCTGGAGTTTTGATATATTGTATATGTACATAGTCTCTTTTAATGATTTTATCTCATATTTTTCAAGCCATGACCCTAGGGTCAAAATTGTCCCCTCCCGTGGGATATGTTGGTGTAATTATCTTGATCTTAAAACGTGATATTCTGTAAGGCGACTGTCTTCATTGAATAAAGCTGTGAAACAGACTAGCTTGAACCTATGTTAAACAATTTTGTTCATATATATATATATATATATACATTCATACATTTATGTAAATTTCAAACAAAAATGAAATTATTTTAATATTTAGAAATCGTACAAATAAATGATCAAACCAATCATCTATATACATCAGCAGTATAATGCCAATTATCTATATACATCAGTATAATGCCAATCATTTATATACATCAATATAATGCCAATCATCTATATACATCAGTATAATGTCAATCATCTTTATACAGTATACTAATTCAAATCCCTGTAGTGTTGGACTAAATGTTGTTCAACACTCTTTTATATGGTGAGACTAGCTGTTCAGACAATGTGTCTAACAGCATATGTTCGAGAATTGTTTCAAACTCAAACCAAAATTATATGCATGGAACAATGCTCAGGTCCAGCTAATGTACTTGAAACAAAGTCCAGTTCAAACACAAAAGCTAAACTTATATGTTTGAGTATGGTTTTAAACTAAAAACTTCCAAACTTCCAAACAAAACTAAATATTTACAATATCTCAAAAACTGATAAGCCAAGTGTTTTCATATTTGTTACATGTATGAATAATTCATTTGAGCAACGGTTTTAAGTTTGTTCAAATAAAGATGTAGGATCCATTAAAGTCCAGTTTTCTTGTGGTTTTGAAATGTTTTGTCACAAATGATTTTCATGACATGCCAATGTGTCGACCCAGGTCCTTTGCTCAAGTGTCAAGATTCGAGGTCAGTTTATATTATGACTTTGTGACCCATCTCTAACTTTGTCATGCTTGAAAGGATTTTGAAATAATTTATCACAAATTATAGAAAGCTGTATTCATGTCCTGTCTGTAACTTAGTCAGTTATTGAGGGATTTTTAGACAACTTGGAACAAATGATCCATGACATGTTGATATGTCGTGCTCAAAACCATCATGGTATTACTGATTTTCACCCACATCAGGAAATTTTATTGACTTGTGTGATAAATACAAGCTAAACTGTTCTACAGCCCTATTATTAACTCGATCCAAATTGAAACAATCTTTACATTTAGTTTGAAATCTATTGTTTTCTCATCTGCTTTGCCATTTTACCAGGATACCCTTTGCCAAGTCATATGGGCGACAATGTGGTTGTAACAACAATACTTAATGTTGGTTATGGGTGACCATATGGTTATAACAACATTATTTATTGTTGGTTATGGGTGACCATGTATTGTAACAATGTTATTTATTGTTGGTTATGGGCGACAATGTGGTTGTAACAACATTACTTATTGTTGATTATGGGTGACCATATGGTTATAACACCATTATTTATTTTTGGTTATGGGCGACCATATGGTTGTAACAACATTATTTATTGTTGGTTATGAGCGATCATGTATTGTAACAATGTTATTTATTGTTGGTTATGAGCGATCATGTATTGTAACAATGTTATTTATTGTTGGTTATGGGTGACCGTGTGGTAACAACATTGTTAATTGTTGGTTATGTGTGACCATGTTGTAGTAACAACATTATTTATTGTTGGTTATGGGTGACCATGTTGTAGTAACAACATTATTTATTGTTGGTTATGGGTGACCATGTGGCTGTAACAACATTGTTAATTGTTGGTTATGTGTGACCATGTTGTAGTAACAACATTATTTATTGTTGGTTATGAGCAATCATGTATTGTAACAATGTTATTTATTGTTGGTTATGAGCGATCATGTATTGTAACAATGTTATTTATTGTTGGTTATGGGTGACCATGTGGTTGTTACAACATTGTTAATTGTTGGTTATGTGTGACCATGTTGTAGTAACAACATTATTTATTGTTGGTTATGGGTGACCATGTTGTAGTAACAACATTATTTATTGTTGGTTATGGGCGACAATGTGGTTGTAACAACATTGTTAATTGTTGGTTATGTGTGACCATGTTGTAGTAACAACATTATTTATTGTTGGTTATGAGCGATCATGTATTGTAACAATGTTATTTATTGTTGGTTATGAGCGATCATGTATTGTAACAATGTTATTTATTGTTGGTTATGGGTGACCATGTGGTTGTAACAACATTGTTAATTGTTGGTTATGTGTGACCATGTTGTAGTAACAACATTATTTATTGTTGGTTATGGGTGACCATGTTGTAGTAACAACATTATTTATTGTTGGTTATGGGTGACCATGTGGTTCTAACAACATTATTTATTGTTGGTTATTGGAGACCATGTGGTTGTAACAATGTTATTTATTGTTGGTTATGTTGACCATGTGGTTGTAACAACATTGTTTATTGTTGGTTATGTGTGACCATGTTGTAGTAACAACATTATTTATTGTTGGTTATGTGTGACCATGTTGTAGTAACAACATTATTTATTGTTGGTAATGGGTGACCATGTGGTTGTAACAACATTATTTATTGTTGGTTATTGGTCACCATGTGGTTGTAACAACATTACTTATTGTTGATTATTGGAGACCATGTGGTTGTAACAATGTTATTTATTGCTGGTTATGAGCAACCGTGTGGTTGTAACACCATTATTTATTTTTGGTTATGGGCGACCATATGGTTGTAACAACATTATTTATTGTTGGTTATGAGCGATCATGTATTGTAACAATGTTATTTATTGTTGGTTATGAGCGATAATGTATTGTAACAATGTTATTTATTGTTGGTTATGGGTGACCGTGTGGTAACAACATTGTTAATTGTTGGTTATGTGTGACCATGTTGTAGTAACAACATTATTTATTGTTGGTTATGGGTGACCATGTTGTAGTAACAACATTATTTATTGTTGGTTATGGGTGACCATGTGGCTGTAACAACATTGTTAATTGTTGGTTATGTGTGACCATGTTGTAGTAACAACATTATTTATTGTTGGTTATGAGCAATCATGTATTGTAACAATGTTATTTATTGTTGGTTATGAGCGATCATGTATTGTAACAATGTTATTTATTGTTGGTTATGGGTGACCATGTGGTTGTTACAACATTGTTAATTGTTGGTTATGTGTGACCATGTTGTAGTAACAACATTATTTATTGTTGGTTATGGGTGACCATGTTGTAGTAACAACATTATTTATTGTTGGTTATGGGCGACAATGTGGTTGTAACAACATTGTTAATTGTTGGTTATGTGTGACCATGTTGTAGTAACAACATTATTTATTGTTGGTTATGAGCGATCATGTATTGTAACAATGTTATTTATTGTTGGTTATGAGCGATCATGTATTGTAACAATGTTATTTATTGTTGGTTATGGGTGACCATGTGGTTGTAACAACATTGTTAATTGTTGGTTATGTGTGACCATGTTGTAGTAACAACATTATTTATTGTTGATTATGGGTGACCATGTTGTAGTAACAACATTATTTATTGTTGGTTATGGGTGACCATGTGGTTCTAACAACATTATTTATTGTTGGTTATTGGAGACCATGTGGTTGTAACAATGTTATTTATTGTTGGTTATGTTGACCATGTGGTTGTAACAACATTGTTTATTGTTGGTTATGTGTGACCATGTTGTAGTAACAACATTATTTATTGTTGGTTATGTGTGACCATGTTGTAGTAACAACATTATTTATTGTTGGTAATGGGTGACCATGTGGTTGTAACAACATTATTTATTGTTGGTTATTGGTCACCATGTGGTTGTAACAACATTACTTATTGTTGATTATTGGAGACCATGTGGTTGTAACAATGTTATTTATTGCTGGTTATGAGCAACCGTGTGGTTGTAACAACATTATTTATTGTTGGTTATGGGTGACCATGTGGTTTAAACACCATTATTTATTGTTGGTTATGGGAGACCATTTGGTTGTACCAACGTTATTTATTGTTGGTTATCAGGGACCTTGTGGTTGTAACAACATTATTTATTGTTGGTTATAGGTGACCATGTGGTTGTAACAACATCATTTATTGTTGATTATCGGCAACCATGTGATTGTAACATTATTTATTGTTGGTTATTGGTCACCATGTGGTTGTAACAAAGTTATTCAAAGTTGTGTATTGGCGACCATGTGGTTGTAACAACATAATTTATTGTGGTTATGTGTGACCATGTCATTGTAACAGTGTTATTTATTGTTGGTTATGGGCCGCCATGTGGTAGTTGTAGTAAACTCACTATAACGCATTATTGTAACCTCACAGACATCTTGTAGTAAACTCACTATAACGCATTGGTGTTTCCTCACTGACATCTTGTAGTATACTCACTATAACGCATTGTTGTAACCTCACAGACATCTTGTAGTAAACTCACTATAACACATTGTTGCTCCCTCACTGTTATATCTTGTAGTCAACTCACTATACCACATTGTTGCTCCCTCACTGTGATATTTTGTAGTCAACTCACTATAGCATAGTGTTGTTTTCTCACTGACATCTTGTAGTAAACTCACTATAACACATTGTTGTTTCCTCACTGACATCTTGTAGTAAACTCACTATAACACATTGTTGTTTCCTCACTGACATCTTGTAGTAAACTCATTATAACACAATGTTGTTTCCTCATTGACATCTTGTAGTAAACTAACTATAACACATTGTTGCTCCTTCACTGTGATATCTTGTAGTCAACTCACTATAACACATTGTTGTTTCCTCACTGACATCTTGTAGTAAACTCACTATACCACATTGTTTTTTTCCTCACTGACATCTTGTAATCTCACTATAACACATTGTTGCTTCCTCACTGTGATATCTTGTAGTCAACTCAATATAATGCATTGTTGTTACCTCACTAACAATGTGTAGAATACTCACTATACCACATTGTTTTTTCCTCACTGACATTTTGTAGTAAACTCATTATAACACATTGTTGCTCCCTCACTGTGATATCTTGTAGTAAACTCAATGTAACGCATTGTTGTAACCTCGCTGACAATGTGTAGTAAACTCACTATAACACATTGTTGTTTCCCAACTGACATCTTGCAGTCAACTCACTTTAACGCATTGTTGTTTCATCACTGACATCTTGTAGTACATTAACTATAACACATTGTTGCTCCCTCTCTGTGCTATTTTGTAGTCAATTCAATATAACGCATTGTTGTTTCCTCACTGACATCTTCTTGTAAATTTACTATAGCACATTGTTGCTCCCTCTTTGTGACATTTTGTAGTCAACTCACTATAACACATTGTTGTTTCCTCACTGACATCTTGTAGTAAACTCACTATAACACAATGTTGTTTCCTCACTGACATCTTGTAGTAAACTCACTATAATGCATTGTTGTTTACTCACTGACATCTTGTAGTAAACTCACTATAACACATTGTTGTTTACTCACTGACATCTTGTAGTAAACTCACTATAACACAATGTTGTTTCCTCACTGACATCTTGTAGTAAACTCACTATAACGCATTGTTGTTTCCTCATTGACATCTTGTAGTAAACTCACTATAACACATTGTTGTTTCCTCACTGACATCTTGTAGTAAACTCACTATAACACAATGTTGTTTACTCACTGACATCTTGTAGTACACTCATTATAACGCATTGTTGTTTCCTCACTGACATCTTGTAGTAAACTCACTATAACACAATGTTGTTTACTCACTGACATCTTGTAGTAAACTCACTATAACACAATGTTGTTTACTCACTGACATCTTGTAGTAAACTCACTATAACACATTGTTGTTTACTCACTGACATCTTGTAGTAAACTCACTATAACACATTGTTTTTTACTCACTGACATCTTGTAGTAAACTCACTATAACACATTGTTGTTTCCTCACTGACATCTTGTAGTAAACTTACTATAACACATTGTTGTTAAATCACTGACATCTTGTTGTTACCTCACTGACATCTTGTTGTCAACTCACTACTACACATTGTTGCTCCCTCTCTGTGACATTTTGTAGTCAACTCACTATAACACATTGTTGTTTCCTCACTGACATCTTGTAGTAAAGTCACTATAACACAATGTTGTTTCCTCACTGACATCTTGTAGTTAACATACTGTAACGCATTGGTGTTTCCTCCCTGACATCTTGTAGTAAACTCACTATAACACAATGTTGTTTACTCACTGACATCTTGTAGTAAACTCACTGTAACACAATGTTGTTTACTCACTGACATCTTGTAGTAAACTCACTATAACACATTGTTGTTTACTCACTGACATCTTGTAGTAAACTCACTATAACACATTGTTGTTAAATCACTGACATCTTGTTGTTACCTCACTGACATCTTGTTGTCAACTCACTACTACACATTGTTGCTCCCTCTCTGTGACATTTTGTAGTCAACTCACTATAACACATTGTTGTTTCCTCACTGACATCTTGTAGTAAAGTCACTATAACACAATGTTGTTTCCTCACTGACATCTTGTAGTAAACTCACTATAACTCATTGTTGTTTCCTCACTGACATCTTGTCGTAAACTCACTATAAAACAATGTTGTTTCCTCACTAACATCTTGCAGTAAACTCACTATAACACAATGTTGTTTCCTCATTGACATATTGTAGTTAACGTACTGTAACGCATTGGTGTTTCCTCACTGACATCTTGTAGTGAACTCACTATAACATATTGTTGCTCCCTCACTGTGACATCTTGTGGTTGCCTCACTATAACACATTGTTGCTTCATCACTGACATCTTGTAGTAAACTCACTATAATACATTGTTGTTTCCTCACTGACATCTTGTAGTAAACTCATTATAACACAATGTTGTTTCCTCACTGACGTCTTGTAGTAAATTCACTATAACACATTGTTGTTTCCTCACTGACATCTTGTAGTAAATTCACTATAACACATTGTTGTTTCCTCACTGACATCTTGTAGTAAACTCACTATAACACAATGTTGTTTCCTCATTGACATCTTGTAGTTAACATACTGTAACGCATTGGTGTTTCCTCACTGACATCTTGTAGTGAACTCACTATAACATATTGTTGCTCCCTCACTGTGACATCTTGTGGTTGCCTCACTATAACACATTGTTGCTTCATCACTGACATCTTGTAGTAAACTCACTATAACACATTGTGGTGTCTTCACCATAACACATTGTTGCTCCCTCACTGACATCTTGTAGTAACCTTAATATAACACATTGTTGTTTCCTCACAGATATCTTGTTGTTACCTCACTATAACACATTGTTAATTTCTCACTGGCATATTTAGTAAACTCATATAAGACATTATTGCTCCCTCACTGTGACAACTTGTGGTTGCCTCACCATAACACAATTTGGTACCCTCACTGTGACATCTTGTGGTAACTTCATGATCACTTTAGCACACCGTGGTTCCCTAACTGTGACATCTTGTAAACATTTCACTGTAACACACTGTGGTACCCTCACTGTGGCATCTTGTGATAATCTCACTAGAACACATTGTGGTTCCCTCACTGTGACATATTGTGTAATTTCAGTATAACACACTGGTGCCCTCACTGTGACATATTGTTGTAACCTCGCCATTACACACTGTGGTGCCCTCACTGTGGCATTATCTGGTAACTTCAATATAACACATTGTGATGCACACATTGTGAAATCTTGTGATAAACTCACCATAGCACATTGTGGTGCCCTAACTGTGACATCTTGTGATAACCTCACTATAACACATTGTGATGGCCTCACTGTGACACCTTGTGATAACCTCATTATAACACATTGTGGTTTCCTCGCTGTGACACCTTGTGATAAGCTCACTATAAAACATTGCGGTGTCATCACTATAACATATTGTGATAACCTAACAGTAACCCATTGCCATGTCATCATTGTTACTCCTTGTGATAACCTCACCATAACACGGTGTGGTGCCCTTACTGTGACACCCTGTGATAACCTCACTATAACACATTGCCGTGTCCTCACTGTGACACCTTGCGATAATCTCAATTTAATATATTGCAGTGTCCTTACTGTGACACCTTGTGATTACCTCAATATAACACATTGTGGTGTCATCATTGTTACACTTTCTGAAAACCGCATTAAAACACATTGCGGTGTCTTCATTGTGACACCTTGTGATAACCTCACTATAACACATTGTGGTGTTATCACTGTCACATCTTGCGATAACCTCACTATAATACATTGTGGTGTCCTTACTGTGATATCTTGTGATAACCTCACCATAACACATTGTGGTGCCCTCATTGTGACACTTTGCCATATCCTCACTATAACACACTTTGGTGTCACTATAATACATAATGGTGTCCTTACTGTGACACCTTGTGATAATCAAGCTATAAAACATTGTGGTACCCTGACTGTAACACCTTGTGATGAACTCACTATTACACATTGTTGTGTCATAATTGTGAAATATTGTGATAACCTCTCTATAACACTTTGTGGTGTCATCACTGTTACATCTTGCGATAACTTCACTGTATGTCATTATGGTGTCCTAATTGTGACATCTTGTGATAACCTCACCATAACACTGTAGTGCCCTCACTGTGACACCTTGTGGTAACATTGGTGCCTTTACTGTGACACTTTGTGATAACCTCACTATAATACATTGTGGTGCCCTCACTGTGACACCTTGTGATAATCTCACAATAACATAATTTGGTGTCCTAACTGTGACACCTTGTAATACCTTCACTATAACACATTGTTGTTCCCTTACTGTGATACCTGGTGATAACCTCATTATAACACATTGTGGTACCCTCAATGTCACACCTTGTGATAAACTCACTATAAAACATTGTAGTATCATCATTGCGATACCTTGCCCTAACCTCACTATAATGCATTGTTGTTTCCTAACTGTGATATCTTGTGATAGCCTCATCATAACACATTGTTGGGCCCTGGCTGTGACACCTTGTGCTAACCTCATTAGAACACATTGTTGTGTCCTGACTGTGACACCTGGTAATAATCTCAATATTCCTCACTGTGACATCTTGTGATAACATCACTAAAACACATTGTGGTACCCTCTCTGTGACACCTTACGATAACCTCACTATAATACATTGTGGTGTCCTAACTGTGACACCTTGTGATTTTCTCACTATAACACATTGTTGTACCTCCACTGTGACACCATGCAATGACCTCACTATAGTACGTTGTGGTGTCCTCATTGTGACACCTTGCAATAACCTTACTATAAAACATTGTGTTGTTCTAACTGTGACATCTTGTGATAACCTCACTATAACACATTGTGGTGTCTTAACTGTGACACCTTGTAATTTCTTCAAAGTAACACGTTGTTGTGCCCTTACTGTTACACCTTGCAAAGACCTCACTATTATACGCTGTGGTGCCATCACTGTGACACGTTGTTGTGCCCTAACTGTGACACATTGCGATAAACTCACTGTAATACATTGCAGTGTCTTAAATGTCACATCTCGTGATACCCTCCTATAAAACATTGTGGTGCTCTCACTGTGACACCTTGTTATAACCTCAATATAACACATTGTGTGATTGTTGTGACACCGTTTGATAACCAAACTATAAAACATTGTGGTGCCCTAACTATGACACCTTGCAATGACCTCACTATAATACATTGTGGTGCCCTCAGTATGACACCTTGCAATGACCTCACTATAATACATTTTGGTGACCTATCTGTGACAACCTCACTATACATGTAATACATTGTGGTGCCATAACGTGACACCTTGTAATAACCTCACTATAACGCATTGCAGTGTCTTAAATGTGACATCTCGTGATACCCTCACTATAAAACATTGTGGTGCTCTCACTGTGACACCTTGTTATAACCTCAATATAACACATTGTTGTGTGATTGTTGTGACACCGTGTGATAACCAAACTATAAAACATTGTGGTGCCCTAACTATGACACCTTGCAATGACCTCACTATAATACATTGTGGTGACCTATCTGTGACAACCTCACTATACATGTAATACATTGTGGTGCCATAACGTGACACCTTGTAATAACCTCACTATAACGCATTGCAGTGTCTTAAATGTGACATCATGTGATACCCTCACTATAAAACATTGTGGTGCCCTCACTGTGACACCTTGTTATAACCTCAATATAACACATTGTGGTGCCCTCACTGTGACACCTTGTTATAACCTCAATATAACACATTGTGGTGCCCTCACTGTGACACCTTGTTATAACCTCAATATAACACATTGTGGTGCCCTCACTGTGACACCTTGTTAAAACCTCAATATAACACATTGTGGTGCCCTCACTGTGACACCTTGTTATAACCTCAATATAACACATTGTGGTGCCCTCACTGTGACACCTTGTTATAACCTCAATATAACACATTGTGGTGCCCTCACTGTGACACCTTGTTATAACCTCACTATAAAACATTGTGGTGCCCTCACTGTGACACCTTGTTATAACCTCACTATAAAACATTGTGGTGCCCTCACTGTGATACCGTGTGATAACCTCGCAATAACACATTGTGGTCTCCTAATTGCGATACCTTGCGATAAACTCACTGTTATACATTGTGGTGCCCTCACTGTGACACCTTGTGATAACCTGGCTCTAAAACATTGTGTTGCCCTCACTGTGACACCTTGTGATAACCTCACTATAAACAATGTGTTGCCCTTAATGTGACACCTTGTGATAACTTCACTATAATACATTTTGGTGCCCTTACTGTGGCACCTTGTGATAACTTCAATATAATATATTGTGGTGCCCTTACTGTGACATCTTGTGATAACATCATTATAATACATATTGGTACACTCACTGTGTGATTTTGCGATAACCTCACCATAACACATTGTGGTGTCCTAACTGTGACACATTGTGATATCCTAACTAAATTACATTGTGGTGCCCTCACTCTCACACCTAGTGATAACCTCACTATAACACATTGCGGTGTCCGCATTGTGACTCTTTGTGATAAGCTGACAATATTACATTGTTGTGTCCTAAATGTGACACCTTCTGGTAAAATCAGTATAACACACGGTGTTGCCCTCGTTGTCACACCTTGGGATAACCTCAGTATAATAATTTGCGGAGTCCTCACTGTGACACCTTGGGATAACCTCACAATAATATGTAATAGTGCGTTCACTGTGACACGTGCTAACTTCATTATAAAACATTGCAGTTCCTCACTCTGACACCTTGTGGTGTCTTAACTGTAATAACCTCTCATTAACACATTGCAGTGTTCTTACTGCGACACCTTGTGATAACCTCATTATAACACATTGTGGTGTCCTCACTGTTAGACCTTGTGATAACCTCACTATAACACACTGTGACACCTTGTGGTAACTTCACTGTAAAACATTATGGTGCCCTCACTGTTACACCTAGTGATGACATCACTTTAATCATTGTCACCGTGTCCAAATGTTTCCGTAGGAGGGGGTGGAGGTAATGTTGGATGACGGTGGGGTAACGTTGAATGGTGGTGGGATTCGTGATCAGCTGTAACAAAACTATCTTTTTTAACTATTGTTGATAATTTTTGGAAAATCTGATTAAGATGATGTCGTATCATTTCTGATCACTCGACAGCAACCGAATCTGTGCAGACTGTAGCTGTTTTCTTGATCATTCGGGAAATACAAGGAATTTTCTGTGTAAACATTGGCACGAGTGTTTAAAAAGTGCAAAAACTGTCTTGTTACCGTACATAATTTGAAATATCATTTCCTTTTATAAGCAACACCCTCCTCAACATTATATCTTTACCCCATTCAGTCTTTTACTGGTGTAAAATTGATTTAGTGACCGTTTTATGGTGAAAAATCAGCGAACTATGGAGGAGCTGGTGGAGCTGTTTGAAAGTTGCGTAACGCTGGAGGATGGTGGATTTACTAAAAGCCATTTTTTGTTGTTTTCGATACAAACTGTAGTCTGCTTGATTGCCAATATAATGTAAAACTATTACAAATGTTACGACGATGAAATAGGCTCATTTAAGGCAAATCAAGTTAAAAATTGCCATACATGCTTATATCACGCGAGACATATCGATTTTATTAAAACATCCACAAGGAAGGTTCTCAATATGTTATGTGTGTATTGAGATCATTTTGGGAATATCGCAGTGCTTTGTCTTTAATACTAAAGTGAAAAATAAAAAGGAAATGAAATATTTGTTTTATTTAAAGGGCGAATTAAAAGCAACATGCATATTTCCCGAGCGCAGGTCACGAATAGGTGCCGCGGTCGTTACTGACTATCTTTCCAGTGCCGTAATGTATAACTTAATGTCATATATATATATTCATAAAATTTGAGGCATAATTTAAGAAAATGTGTAGTTAATGTTCAAAATAGCAAACTATATAGTCAAACCTGTACAAGTGGTCACCTCTATTAAGCAGCCAATTGTCTTAATCAGCCTCATTTGCTATTTCCTATTTCTACGCTTTCAAAGTAAGTTAACCTGTCTTAAAATGTCACTTTTGCTCCTTCCCATGACTGGCTGCTTAAGACAGGTTTGACTGTATTATGTTTTTCTTCTATCAAATATTGGGTATATAATTATAAAAGCTATTTTTTAATAGTTAGACGCTAAGGTCGAACAATCACGACTGACCGTTTAAATTCTTTATCCTTTAGACATTTTCATTAATTTCACTTAAACTTTTTTTTTCTTTAATGTATGTACATGACATTAAAATACTACAGTACACAATTTCACTCAGTGGAAAAGGACAAATTTCTAATAAATGGTTTAAAGACTGAAAATCATCAATGACAAAACTTTTGGAACTGTGTGATAAAATAATAGTAACAACTATTTTGTATTTTTAAAGATGTTTTACTCATTGTTTCAAAACTTGCAAGCCAGCACTAGCTTTATAAAATAAATAACTTATTTTATGAAACTATTAAGGCGTGTATCGCAATGATAGGAGGTTATTTTTTTCACAGGAGTACAGATTGATTTATGTGTAGACATGGAGAAATATTAATTTTAACATCAAGTTTTCAAGTTTTATTCAGCAACTAGGCCCATAAAGGCATCAGTCATATAAGCAATAGATTAATAAACATGAAATGAAATACATGTTTATAATACAAACAGTGACAGAAGCACATTCACTAGTTATAAACATTAATATCAAACTCAAGGAGCTGACTAGTATAGTATTTTTGCATCGGACATTTTTGCGTTCTAAAACCTGAAATGGAGGATTGGCTGACGCACTTCAAATGGAAGCGATATGTCGCGCCAACATACATCAAGCACATAATGCACACAATATTCATCTTATCTCAAATGTACTAGTATTCTTGCATCGGACATTTTTTGCGTTATAAAACCTCAAATGGAGGATTGACTGACGCACTTCAAATGGAAGCGATATGTCGCGCCAACATACATCTAGCACATAATGCACACAATACTCATCTTATCTCAAATGAACTAGAATTTTTGTATCGGACATTTTTTTGCATTATAAAACCTCATATGGAGGATTGACCGACGCACTTCAAATGGAAGCGATATGTCGCACCAACATACATCAAGCACATAATGCACACAATATTTATCTTATCTCAAATGAACTAGTATTCTTGCATCGGACATTTTCTGCGTTATAAAACCTCAAATGGAGGATTGACCGACGCACTTCAAATGGAAGCGATATGTCGCGCCAACATACATCAAGCACATAATGCACACAATATTAATCTTATCTCAAATGTACTAGTATTCTTGCATCACACATTTTCTGCGTTATAAAACCTTAAATGGAGGATTGGCCAACGCACTTCAAATGGAAGGGATATGTCGCGCCAACATACATCAAGCACATAATGCATACAATATTCATCTTATCTCAAATGTACTAGTATCTTTGCATCGGACATCTTTTGCGTTATAAAACCTCAAATGGAGGATTGACCAACGCACTTCAAATGGAAGGGATATGTCGCGCCAACATACATCAAGCACATAATGCACACAATATTCATCTTATCTCAAATTTACTAGTATTTTGCATCGGACATTTTTTGCGTTATAAAACCTCAAATGGAGGATTGACCTACGCACTTTAAATGGAAGCGATATGTCGCCCCTGCATACATCAAGCACACAATACTCGTCTTATCTCAAAATTTGTACTTGTATTGTTGCAACGGACAATTTTGCATTATAAAACCTAAAATGGAGGATTGACCGACCCACTTCAAATGGAAGCTGTATGTTGCGCCAACATACATTAAGCCCATTATATATACAATATTCATCTTATTTCAAATATACTAGTATTTTTGCAACGGACAATTTTGCGTTATAAACCCTCAAATGGAGGATTGACCGACGCACTTCAATGTTGCGCCAACATACAGCAAGCACATAATGCACACAAAAATCATCTTATCTCAAAATTTGTACTAGTATTTTTGCAACGGACATTTTTACGTTATAAAACCTCAAATGGAGGATTGAATGATGTACTTCAAATGGAAGCTTTATGTCGCGCCAACATACTTCAAGCACATAATGCATACAATAGTCATCTTATCTCAAATATACTAGTATTTTTGTAATGGACATTTTTGATTTATAAAACCTCAAATGGAGGATTGACTGACGCATTTCAAATGAGAGCGATTTGTCGCGCCAACGTACATCAAGCAAATAATGCATACAATATTCATCTTGTCTCAAATATGCTAGTATTTTTGCATCGGACATTTTTGCATTATAAAACCTCAAATGGAAAATTGGCCAATGCTTCAAATCAAACTAATATGTCGCGCCAAGTTACATCAAGCACATTTTGACTACAATATTTATCTCATCTCAAAGATGCTAGTATTTTTGGATTGGACATTTTTGGTCAACACACTTAAAATGGAAGCTATATGTCGCGCCAACATAAATCAAGCACATTTTTGCATACAATATTTCTCTTATCTCAAATATACTAGATTTTTGCATCAGACATTTTTTTGCATTATAAACTTCAAATGGAGGATTTGCCGACCCACTTCAAATGGAAGCACATTATTTATCTCAAATAAACATACTTTAATTGTTTAGGTGAAATCACGACTGCACTGTCTCGCCATGACCATTCTGAATAGGCAAAGGAGAAATTCTCTTAGAAGTTATAAAAACATGAAGCCCGTGTGGTTCCATTTAAAAATAACGGAATAAATGAACACTGTCACTGAAAAAAACTCTAATTCGCTTCCACAATATCTGGCTATCTTATGTATGCCCCATTCAATTGAAGAACTTCAGAGGCCACCTCATTATTAACCCATACCCCAGGCGTACTTTATATAAAGCTGTATGGTTATTTTCACCCCTCCAGAAAGACTAGGTAAAATCTGATACCAAACTAACAACACCCCAGGAATGCCAGTTATTGACTGCAATGCTTTAAGCGTTACTTTCATTTTATCCAAAACGTAAATTAAGCATAGTGTCAATTTGTTTTAGCTTTTCGGATGGAATTCTGGCTTTCATTTCAAGTGAGTCAACTTCTAGACCTAAAAATGTAAGACCAAAAGTTTTATCACTTGCAACAGGAATACCAATCTCTAAACATAAGTTATCAAATTAATGTACTGCATTCACTGGATTCTTTCTTGCCACCAAACAAAAAATCATCAAAATAATGAAGAACACAAACAAGTTCTACCCTTTGTTTTAATGCCCACTCTAAAAAGGTTGACAACTTTTCAAAAAGCGAGCAGTAAATAGAACATCCCATGAAGGTACTTTCCTCCTAAAATAAAGCCCGGTAGTTCATAGTACGGTGGATGGACTGGTATTAACTCAAGTGCAGATTTAATATTCATTTTTCCTAATACTGACCATGGTGAATGCCTCATCAAATGGAGTGTAATGAAATTTACACAACTCTTTACTAATAAAACCATTTACACTTGAACCAGGAGGATGTGACAAATGTTGGGACGAGTAAAAAAATTTTTTTATTTTTTTTTTATCCTTTTTAGTCACAAAACCAATGGGGGATAATCTTATATTGGGAAATGGTTTCTCCTCAAAAGGGGCTACCATTCGGACTAAAACTATTTCTTTAATCACTAACTCGAAGGCAACTTTTTTACTACTTTTAACGGAAACTAGATTTTTACTAAAATTTATATATTATATATTGATATATACAGTACATTATTGTCATTTACCAACTAAATTAGTCAAACATGGAGCATTAAAACAGCCGATTGCTAATATAGCCTTAGGCGACTACTTACACCGGTTTAACAGTATCTGCTCAAAGTAAACCACCAATATGGTTTTAATTATAAAATGTGTTGAATGCCATAATAAAATTATAAATGTACACTGGTCATACCTATTACCGCGAGTCTAAAATTCTGTTAAACCATGTAAATAATGGCATCAATAACAAACAGTAATAAAGTTACTCAAGCGTGCCGAGTAATAAACATTTGCCGGTACGAACTGTGAATACCGACGCTAATGCTTTGCGCATGTCTGTGATATTGTTATTTTAATGGGCATTCGCGGAAATAGGTATACCATTAGATACATGCACCACGAGATCCATCATATCGGCAAATACAAACTGCCCGCAAGCAACATGGAATAATTACATTAAACAATTATCATAATTTTCAATAATAAACTGTTTAGTTATTTCGATCATTGTTTTAAACCGAAAAAGTTGGTAACGTTTTTCCAGAAGACGAAATCGTGTACGACATCTCGTCTTGTCATTAATTTTCATTCAAAATCCATCAAAATCAAGAAACATCGAAGTGAAAAAGCAGTTATAATATATATATAACAACATGAAATAGAATTATTAGCACAAATCTGTCAAGTTAATTTTTGCAATACATAGAAACACAATGGGTTATTAATAATTTTTCTGCGATTAGATGTGCGAACAGCTTCTACAATTACTACAACATATTCTGCATATTATCATAATCAATTAATTTAGCAATCATTAGCAAACAATTTACTTTTAATCTGGATTACCAAACAATTTACTTTTAATCTGGATTGAATACAACGTGTGGACCTGTTGTTCTCAGTTTGCACAGCACATGCAATCAAGGAATGATATACAAGTCCTTGGTGAAATTAATGAAACTAATGGTGTTCACTTTTTGTATTGGTTGTTGTTCATAAGCCTCTCCCCAGTCCACGCCCTGCTCAATTTGTTTAAAACATCTTCCGACAGCGACTTCATTTACTATATACACAGTTTAGGAGAAAATATGAAAGACATAAAATTAAACGTAAAAATTCAACTGTCACAAATATATGCAATGCTTAATGATAGATTTAATTACGTTCAAATTCCCAGAGTTCAACAACAGCCCAATTCCTTTAATTGTGGATTATTTGCGATTGCGTATGTAGTAGAGTTTCGTCATTCACCCCATTCTTTTATTATATTCTTTTTTCTTTTGTATCATTTCTTTGTATATGAATGTTTGTACCTTTTGTTACTACATGTTGTATCGTTAAAATGTATAAATATGATTCGTAAAGGTAAACGTTCTATACACAGTATAGAATCTGCATGCACATAATGTTGTATTTTTTATTCGTTTAACTTTGTTATAAAGTTTTGTTAAGTCTTGTAAATAGTGTCTAAATCTTACAATGTTTTGTTACGTCTTGTAAATAGTGTCTAAATCTTACAATATTTTGTTACGTCTTGTAAATATTGTCTAAATCTTACAACGTGCGGTAAATACGCCGCACTGGTGAAATCGCCAGGTTTTTATAGAAAATATGTTCTCTGTATCGAGCGAAATAATCAATTAAAAATTATTGATTTTGTTTTTATTTTCATTGTTATAGATTCAGCATATGTTAATCTTTGTAAGAATTGATTAAAACCATGGTTATTTACAATGAAAATACTTTAAATAGTCATTCAAACGCAGCCGGAATAAGTCAAAAAGGGCGAAAAATCGTTAGAAAACGTCATAAAAATGTAAACTTCAAGACCAGATTTAAGGCATTATTTTATTTTTTTCATATATTTTCTTGATATATATGTCAAGGGCATTATATAATTAATGGCATTAGGGCAGTTTAACATCATAATCACTAGTATACACACCACATTTGCCTTTTCCCCATGGCCGGAAAAGTGACCGGATTGGCCGGAATTTGACAGGGTTTTAGTAGTACCCTTCCCAAAACCCGGAACGCCTGAATAAGGAAGTTGATAAAACGTAGTTCCGTGTAGTTCCTGTAATAATCACGTTACTGTTACTGTAATATTGACGCAAATACATGAATAAAGGTATTTAGAAGCGGTTTCCTCCTTCAATAACCAGATTTGGTCTTTCACTCGACAAATCCTATTATTTTCCGAAGCAAACATGGCACACCACAGAAACGTAAGATTTACGATCAATTCCTGATTAGCAAATGTTTGGTGTACTAAACCCACAGAGAAATGATGCCTTGGGATGGCTTTCTAACTATCTAGGTAGTGCATTATTGTCAGACAATACACTTTTAGTAGCATCGGTGCAGTGCTAAGAAAGAATGCGTTGCGGGATGATGTGCTATGCTGTTTAAGAACAGTATTGCTTAATGAGGCTCTGGTACCATTTTTATGAGGTCGTGGTTACTACGTTGAACAATTTAGCAAGTCGATATGGGTAATGGCAATTTTTGTCAGTAGATGATGGGATATGAATAAAGCTAAGGTGTGAAGCAAGGTTTCGCTATCATACTATCAAGTTATCAGCGAAATATTAAACAGTTTATAATAAATAAAATATGTTTTACCAATCACTGTTACCCTGGATTGGTTTCATTCAGTTTAGCTGATCGTTTCATGTGAAATGAAACTTGAAAGAACATGTACAGTTTTAACTTATATGTGAAATATTTGCCCCACGAAGGGGATTGTGCTTTATATTAATTATTGTCCCATGAAGGGGTTGTGATTTGTGTGATTTATTTGCCCCATGATGGGGATTGTTTTGTTAAGGGCTGCCCATTTGTTGTTGACGGTAGCCCGAAATATTGAGCCATAGCCAAACAATGACAAACTTAAAATAAAATATAATTAACTAATATTATTTGTTGTTCTGCATTCTCCAATAATAGCAGCTATCATTAGCTGATAGGTGATGGTTATTGAGATACAGACACTTTAAAAGTAAGGTGCACTGTGCAGCGTGATTCTCATGTGAGTGTTAGTAGAACAGCGCACCGTCCCTTTTGACATTTGGAATTAAGGTAATGTAGTAAGAAAGTACATGCAGGAAAAAATCTTTTTGTTTCCCTCCCACCACGCCCAAAAATTTGTTACACATTTCTCACTTTATTGCCACTTTTCAACCATTTGCAAAATAATGTACCCTAGTATACAGGATAAAAGTATTGCATTGCAATCATCTGTCTTACAAATGCAATGGATCAACATAATTTAAAGCTTTTGGAATTGGAAACTCGTGAAACAAGATGTTGATATCTTGTTCATTTTACCTTTGCCGAGTTGTCTTGGTTATGTTAATTAGTATAATTTAGAAGAGATACTATTTTGATTTTTATGAATGTTGCAGGTTTCCATACTCCTGAGATGTATCATTGGACTTGGAAGAGGACTGTTACATACCTGACGTCAAAACATCTGGTGGGAAACTATGGAGCTTTGCCATTTGGACTTGGAACACGAATTTACATACCCTACAACATTACGGCTCAATATGATTGAACACTTTTCGAGGCGGTCAGCGAAATATTAAACAGTTTATAATAAATAAAATTTGTTTCCAATCACTGTTTCCCAGGATTGGTTTCATTCAGTTTAGCTGATCGTTTCATGTGAAATGAAACTTTAAAGAACATGTACAATTTTAACTTATATGTGAAATATTTGTTATGTTATTATATATTAGGCTGGAAGTATGATAAAATGTAAGACACAATACGTTCTAGAATGCTACTTTAATAGCTTGTATACATGAAGAGTGATAAGACTCGAATGCCTCTCTAATAACTGAATAGTTTATACTAGTAAGTTGGTCAGTGTGTTAATGTGAACCCTTAATTAGATGTGACCAATTGACCCTCCTTGTACATAACAGGGAGCGTCTCGGAAACTGTTAGTTAACATGATACAACAATATTTGCCCCATGAAGGGGATTGTGCTTTATATTAATTACTGCTTCATGAAGGGGTTGTGATTTGTGTGATTTAGTTGCCCCATGATAGGGATTGTTTTGTTGAGGGCTGCCCATTTGTTGTTGACGGTAGCCCGAAATATTGAGCCGGATACCAGGGACTCATTAAGCAATACTGTTCTTCAGTAGCATAGCACATCATCCCGCAACGCATTCTTTCGTAGCACAAATGCTATTAAAAGTGTATTGTCTGATAATAATGCATTACCTAGATAGTAAGAAAGCCATCCCAAGGCATCATTTCTCTGCGGGCTTAGTACACCAAACATTTGCTAATCAGGAATTGATCGTAAATCTAACGTTTCTGTGGTGTGCCATGTTTGCTTTGGAAAATAAACTGCACCAAAATCACCAGTGATTGTTTTCTTAAATGGGGATAATGAAAATCAAAACCTATTGCGTGGGTCTATCAATTCCAACATTGCCTCGTAAAACGGACGTAAAATGCTCTACTGGACCCAATGACTGTCCAAAAGTCATTGAACATGACTGCCAATTTCAATTTCTGTACAAGTCCATAATTCATTGAATAATTATATTTAATTTCATAAATAAGATATAACAATTAGCAGCACGTATTGACTTCAATAAATGTAATAAAAAAGAAGACACGAGTTCCCAGCTCAGGTATACTGGAGTATGTTCACAAGTTCGGAGATTATTTGGGTCACAAGAGCATGATGGGATCACTTGAGGTGAAATGCTCCGAGTTCAGGACATATAAAGCAGTGTTTTTAATTTTTATAGTGTTTTTAGATTATTTGGGATAGGGATTTCGGCAGTGGCAGTCAAGTTGTTTAGGATGCTGGGAGATTGTAGAGAAAGGCGAATTACTTTGTTTTGAATACGAGTCATAAAACCGTGTAGAAAAGTATGTATAACAGTGAAGAGCTTTTCTATTATGTTGTATATATTTTCCCCAAAGTAGAACTAGATATTTAATATGGAAATAAACTTTATATGACAAGCAATGGGATTGCTGATTTTCTTTAATTTCCCTTAAGTTGCTCATCCCTCATCTTATAGCAAATTGACTGCAAAATGTGTATTACCCATTTCATACCTAAACATTTATATTGTCAAGTCACCTTATAGACCACGCCCTTAAAATTGAAGGCTATTTCCCATTGCTCCAAACTCTGACAGTATAATGTCCAATCACCTGGTTGCCGGATACCTATCTTCAATTTGAGCCTGCATTACTCGACATACCTTCTTCAGCATAGGTCCCCATTTCTCATTATGTAATGTAGTTAGTAAATTTCTTGAATAAAATATTAATTAAACTAATGTCTCCTAGATTATAGTAAGGTATGTGAAACAAATGTTTATTAAATATATTCAGTTGAAATTTATATTAGGAGTTCTAACTGTTGTTCTAACACTCGATTTTCTTGCTCGACAATAAACATTCTTACTCGACACTCGACTCTCTTACTAGATACTAGACTTTCTCACTTCTCACTCGGCACTCGACTTTCTTACTCTACATTTTTTACTCGATACTCGACTTTCTTACTCGGCACTCGAATTTCTTATTCGACACTCAACGCTCTACCAAAAGTGAAACATCGCCCAGCCATAGTCTCGGTGATGATTGACTGATATACGGCATTGCGCCTCATTTGTCTCACACCGCTGATTCAACTGGGCAAGTCATCAGTTACTTGCAGAGATAGGCGTGCTCGAGTACTGGTTGACATTCCAGGATCCCAGGAAAAAGTTAGGCTAGCTGGTTTCTTGTTAGCCCTCGATCGCGTACACTTGCTTCTAAATATTCAAACAAACAAACGAACGAAAGAACGAACAAACGAAAGAACGAACGAACACAGGCAGGCAGGCAAACAGACAGACAGACAGACAGACAGACAGACAGACGCAACTGCTTCAAAATGCTGTCAGTATACATAAAGAATAAATACGTCAACTACAAATAAAAAATAAACGTAAACCAAACCAAAACGTATATCTTTAGTAGCAGTTGAAAAAGTCTAGTGACACATTTATGCTGAAATCGTACACAAATACATACTTTTGGTGTATGTATCATTTCTTTAAACAAAGTCACAGGTTTTAAGAAATTTATTACACGGTTAATACACCTCAGAGTTATCTTACAGTTGAGACAAAACAAACGTTCTATTCTTAGATGATTAATTTCCTAAGATGTTTTCTGAATAACACTTAAGAATAAGTATTCATCTTAGATGAAAATATTGATTTAAGATGAAAATGGTTGATAATTCTATAACTTCTTGACGCAGCTATCCGGGGTGAAGGAAATTTTCAAAGTTTGTTCTGGTGAATATGGTTTATAGTTATATTACTTCTTGACGCTGCTATTTGGGTGTAGGAAACTATCAAAGTTTGTTCTAATGAATATTGTTGATAGTTATATTACTTCTTGACGCTGCAGTTTGGGATGTAGGAAACTATCAAATTTGTTCCGATGAATATGGTTTATAGTTGTATTACTTCTTGACGCTGCTATTTGGGATGTAGGAAGCTATCAAAGTTGGTTCTAATAAATATGGTTTATAGTTCTATTACTTCTTGACGCTGCTATTTAGGATGTAATAAACTATCAAAGTTAGTTTTGATGAATATGGCTGATATTTATATTACTTCTTGACGCTGCTTTTTGGGATGTAGGAAACTATCAAAGTTAGTTTTAATGAATATAGCTGATATTTATATTACTTCTATACGCTGCTATTTGGGATGTAGGAAACTATCAAATTTGTTCTGATGAATATGGTTTATAGTTATATTACTTCTTGACGCTGCTATCCGGGGTGAAGGAAATTTTCAAAGTTTGTTCTGGTGAATATGGTTTATAGTTATATTACTTCTTGACGCTGCTATTTGGGTGTAGGAAACTATCAAAGTTTGTTCTAATGAATATTGTTGATAGTTATATTACTTCTTGACGCTGCAGTTTGGGATGTAGGAAACTATCAAATTTGTTCCGATGAATATGGTTTATAGTTATATTACTTCTTGACGCTGCTATTTGGGATGTAGGAAGCTATCAAAGTTGGTTCTAATAAATATGGTTTATAGTTCTATTACTTCTTGACGCTGCTATTTAGGATGTAATAAACTATCAAAGTTAGTTTTGATGAATATGGCTGATATTTATATTACTTCTTGACGCTGCTTTTTGGGATGTAGGAAACTATCAAAGTTAGTTTTAATGAATATAGCTGATATTTATATTACTTCTATACGCTGCTATTTGGGATGTAGGAAACTATCAAATTTGTTCTGATGAATATGGTTTATAGTTATATTACTTCTTGACGCTGCTATTTGGGATGTAGGAAACTATCAAAGTTAGTTTTAATGAATATAGCTGATATTTATATTACTTCTATACGCTGCTATTTGGGATGTAGGAAACTATCAAATTTGTTTTGATGAATATGGTTTATAGTTCTATTACTTCTTGACGCTGCTATTTGGGATGTAAGAAACTATCAAAGTTAGTTTTGATGAATATGGCTGATATTTATATTACTTCTTGATGCTGCTATTTGGGATGTAGGAAACTATCAAAGTTAGTTTTGATGAATATGGCTGATATTTATATTACTTCTTGACGCTGCTATTTGGGATGTAGGAAACTGTCAAAGTTAGTTTTAATGAATATGGCTGATATTTATATTACTTCTTGACGCTGCTATTTGGGATGTAGGAAACTGTCAAAGTTAGTTTTAATGAATATGGCTGATATTTATATTACTTCTTGATGCTGCTATTTGGGATGTAGGAAACTATCAAAGTTAGTTTTAATGAATATGGCTGATATTTATATTACTTCTTGACGCTGCTATTTGGGATGTAGGAAACTATCAAAGTTAGTTTTAATGAATATTGCTGATATTTATATTACTTCTTGACGCTGCTATTTGGGATGTAGGAAACTATCAAATTTGTTTTGATGAATATGGTTTATAGTTATATTACTTCTTGACGCTGCTATTTGGGATGTAGGAAGCTATCAAAGTTGGTTCTAATAAATATGGTTTATAGTTCTATTACTTCTTGACGCTGCTATTTGGGATATAAGAAACTATCAAATTTAGTTTTGATGAATATGGCTGATATTAATATTACTTCTTGACGCTGCTATTTGGGATGTAGGAAGCTATCAAAGCTAGTTTTGATGAATATGGTTTATAGGTCTATTACTTCTTGACGCTGCTATTTGGGATATAAGAAACTATCAAATTTAGTTTTGATGAATATGGCTGATATTAATATTACTTCTTGACGCTGCTATTTGGGATGTAGGAAGCTATCAAAGCTAGTTTTGATGAATATGGTTTATAGGTCTATTACTTCTTGACGCTGCTATTTGGGATATAAGAAACTATCAAATTTAGTTTTGATGAATATGGCTGATATTTATATTACTTCTTGACGCTGCTATTTGGGATGTAGGAAGCTATCAAAGCTAGTTTTGATGAATATGGCTGATATTTATATTACTTCTTGCCTTTGCTATTTGGGATGTAGGAAGCTATCAAAGCTAGTTTTGATGAATATGGCTGATATTAATATTACTTCTTGACGCTGCTATTTGGGATGTAGGAAGCTATCAAAGCTAGTTTTGATGAATATGGCTGATATTTATATTACTTCTTGACGCTGCTATTTGGGATGTAGGAAGCTGTCAAAGTTAGTTTTGATGACTATGGTTTATAGTTAAATTACTTCTTGACGCTGCTATTTGGGATGTAGGAAGCTATCAAAGCTAGTTTTGATGAATATTGTTGATAGTTATATTACTTCTTGACGCTGCTATTTGGGATGTAGGAAGCTATCAAAGCTAGTTTTGATGAATATGGTTTATAGGTCTATTACTTCTTGACTCTGCTATTTGGGATGTAGGAAACTATCAAAGTTAGTTTTGATGAATATGGCTGATATTTATATTACTTCTTGACGCTGCTATTTGGGATGTAGGAAACTATCAAAGTTAGTTTTAATGAATATGGCTGATATTTATATTACTTCTTGACGCTGCTATTTGGGATGTAGGAAACTATCAAAGTTAGTTTTAATGAATATGGCTGATATTTATATTACTTCTTGATGCTGCTATTTGGGATGTAGGAAACTATCAAAGTTAGTTTTAATGAATATGGCTGATATTTATATTACTTCTTGACGCTGCTATTTGGGATGTAGGAAACTATCAAAGTTAGTTTTAATGAATATGGCTGATATTTATATTACTTCTTGACGCTGCTATTTGGGATATAAGAAACTATCAAATTTAGTTTTGATGAATATGGCTGATATTAATATTACTTCTTGACGCTGCTATTTGGGATGTAGGAAGCTATCAAAGCTAGTTTTGATGAATATGGTTTATAGGTCTATTACTTCTTGACGCTGCTATTTGGGATATAAGAAACTATCAAATTTAGTTTTGATGAATATGGCTGATATTAATATTACTTCTTGACGCTGCTATTTGGGATGTAGGAAGCTATCAAAGCTAGTTTTGATGAATATGGCTGATATTTATATTACTTCTTGCCTTTGCTATTTGGGATGTAGGAAGCTATCAAAGCTAGTTTTGATGAATATGGCTGATATTAATATTACTTCTTGACGCTGCTATTTGGGATGTAGGAAGCTATCAAAGCTAGTTTTGATGAATATGGCTGATATTTATATTACTTCTTGACGCTGCTATTTGGGATGTAGGAAGCTGTCAAAGTTAGTTTTGATGACTATGGTTTATAGTTAAATTACTTCTTGACGCTGCTATTTGGGATGTAGGAAGCTATCAAAGCTAGTTTTGATGAATATTGTTGATACTTATATTACTTCTTGACGCTGCTATTTGGGATGTAGGAAGCTATCAAAGCTAGTTTTGATGAATATGGTTTATAGGTCTATTACTTCTTGACTCTGCTATTTGGGATGTAGGAAACTATCAAAGTTAGTTTTGATGAATATGGCTGATATTTATATTACTTCTTGACGCTGCTATTTGGGATGTAGGAAACTATCAAAGTTAGTTTTAATGAATATGGCTGATATTTATATTACTTCTTGACGCTGCTATTTGGGATGTAGGAAGCTATCAAAGCTAGTTTTGATAAATATGGTTTATAGTTCTATTACTTCTTGACTCTGCTATTTGGGATGTAGGAAACTATCAAAGTTAGTTTTGATGAATATGGCTGATATTTATATTACTTCTTGACGCTGCTATTTGGGATGTAGGCAACTATCAAAGTTAGTTTTGATGAATATGGTTTATAGTTATATTACTTCTTGACTCTGCTATTTGGGATGTAGGAAACTATCAAAGTTAGTTTTGATGAATATGGCTGATATTTATATTACTTCTTGACGCTGCTATTTGGGATGTAGGAAACTATCAAAGTTAGTTTTGATGAATATGGCTGATATTTATATTACTTCTATACGCTGCTATTTGGGATGTAGGAAACTATCAAAGTTAGTTTTGATGAATATGGCTGATATTTATATTACTTCTTGACGCTGCTATTTGGGATGTAGGAAACTATCAAAGTTAGTTTTGATGAATATGGCTGATATTTATATTACTTCTTGACGCTGCTATTTGGGATGTAGGAAGCTATCAAAGCTAGTTTTTATGAATATTGCTGATAGTTATATTACTTCTTGACGCTACTATCTGGGTGTAGGAAACTTACAAAGTTGGTTCTGGTGAGTATGTTATATAGTTATATTACTTCTTGACGCTGCTATTTGGGATGTAAGAAGCTATCAAAATTAGTTTTGATAAATATGGTTTATACCGTAGTTATATTACTTCTTGACGCTGCTATTTTGGATGAAAGAAACTATCAAAGTTAGTTTTGATGAATATGGTTTATAGTTATATTACTTCTTGACGCTGCTATTTCGGATGTAGGAAACTATCAAAGCTAGTTTTGATGACTATGGTTTATAGTTATTTTACTTCTTGACGCTGCTATTATGGATGTAGGAAACTATCAAAGTTAGTTTTGATGAATATGGCTGATATTTATATTACTTCTTGACGCTGCTATTTGGGATGTAGGAAGATATCAAAGTTAGTTTTGATGAATATGGTTTATAGTTATATCACTTCTTGACGCTGCTATTTCGGATGTAGTAAGCTATCAAAGTTAGTTTTGATGAATATTGTTAACAGTTATATTACTTCTTGACGCTGCTATTTGGGATGTAGGAAACTATTAAAGCTAGTTTTGATGAATATGGCTGATATTTATATTACTTCTTGACGCTGCTATTTGGTTGTAGGAATCTATCAAAGTTATTTTTGATGAATATGGTTTATAGGTCTATTACTTCTTGACGCTGCTATTTTGGATGTAGGAAGCTATCAAAGTCAGTTTTGATGAATATTGTTGATAGTTATTTTACTTCCTTGACGCTGCTATTTTTGTGTAGGAAACTATCAAAGTTGGTTCTGATGAATATGTTATATAGTTATATTACTTCTTGACGCTGCTATTTAGGATGTAGGAAGCTATCAAAGTTAGTTTTGATGAATATTGTTGATGGTTATATTACTTCTTGACGCTGCTATTTGGGTGTAGGAAACTATCAAAATTGGTTCTGATGAATATGTTATATAGTTATATTACTTCTTGACGATGCTATTTGGGTGTAGGAAACTATCAAAGTTAGTTTTGATGAATATGGCTGATATTTATATAACTTCTTGACGCTGCTATTTAGGATGTAGGAAACTATCAAAGTTTGTTTTGATGAATATTGTTGATGGTTATATTACTTCTTGACGCTGCTATTTGGGTGCAGGAAACTATCAAAATTGGTTCTGATGAATATGTTATATAGTTATATTACTTCTTGACGATGCTATTTGGGTGTAGGAAACTATCAAAGTTAGTTTTAATGAATATGGCTGATATTTATATTACTTCTTGACGCTGCTATTTAGGATGTAGGAAACTATCAAAGTTAGTTCTGATGAATATGGCTGATATTTATATTACTTCTTGACACTGCTATTTGGGATGTAGGAAACTATCAAAGTTAGTTTTGATGAATATGTCTGATATTTATATTACTTCTTGACGCTGCTATTTGGGATGCAGGAAGCTATCATAGTGAGTTTTGATGAATATTGCTGATATTTATATTACTTCTTGACGCTGCTATTTGGGATTTAGGAAGCTATCAAAGTTAGTTTTGATGAATATGGCTAATATTTATATTAACTCTTGACGCTGCTATTTGGGATGTAGGAAACTATCAAAGTTAGTTTTGATGAATATGTCTGATATTTATATTACTTCTTGACGCTGCTATTTGGGATGTAGGAAGCTATCATAGTTAGTTTTGATGAATATTGCTGATATTTATATTACTTCTTGACGCTGCTATCTGGAAGTAGGTCACTATCAAACTTAGTAACGATGAATATAGTTTATAGTTATATTATGTTTGACGCTACTATCCAGGATGTAGGAAGCTATCAAAGTTAGTTTTGATGAATATGGCTGATAGTTATATTACTTCTTGACGCTGCTATTTGGGTGTAGGAAACTATCAAAGTTAGTTTTGATGAATATGGCTGATATTTATATTACTTCTTGACGCTGCTATTTGGGATGTAGGAAACTATCAAAGTTAGTTTTGATGAGATGTCTGTTATTTAAATTACTTCTTGACGCTGCTATTTGGGATGTAGGAAGCTATCATAGTTAGTTTTGATGAATATTGCTGATATTTATATTACTTCTTGACGCTGCTATTTGGGATTAAGGAAGCTATCAAAGTTAGTTTTGATGAATATGGCTAATATTTATATTAATTCTTGACGCTGCTATTTGGGATGTAGGAAACTATCAAAGTTAGTTTTGATGAATATGGCTGATATTGATTTTACTTCTTGACGCTGCTATTTGAGTGTAGGAAACTATCAAAGTTAGTTTTGATGAATATGGCTGATAGTTATATTACTTCTTGACGCTGCTATTTGGGTGTAGGAAACTATCAAAGTTAGTTTTGATGAATATGGCTGATATTTATATTACTTCTTGACGCTGCTATTTGGGATGTAGGAAACTATCAAAGTTAGTTTTGATGAGATGTCTGTTATTTAAATTACTTCTTGACGCTGCTATTTGGGATGTAGGAAGCTATCATAGTTAGTTTTGATGAATATTGCTGATATTTATATTACTTCTTGACGCTGCTATTTGGGATTAAGGAAGCTATCAAAGTTAGTTTTGATGAATATGGCTAATATTTATATTAATTCTTGACGCTGCTATTTGGGATGTAGGAAACTATCAAAGTTAGTTTTGATGAATATGGCTGATATTGATTTTACTTCTTGACGCTGCTATTTGAGTGTAGGAAACTATCAAAGTTAGTTTTGATGAATATGGTTAATAGTTATATTACTTCTTGACGCTGCTATTTGGGATGTAGGAAACTATCAAAGTTCGTTATGATGAATATGATTTATATTTATATTACTTCTTGACGCTGCTATTTGGGATGTAGGAAACTATCAAAGTTGGTTCTGATGAATATATTGGATAGTTATATTACATCTTGATGCTGCTATTTGGGCATAGAAAACTACAAACGTTTTTACTCTTGAATATGTTTGATAGTTATATTCTTTTTGACGCTGCTATTTGAAATGTAGGAAGGTATCACGCTTGTCCGTCCGTCGGTCGGTGTAACATAAAATTTTGACCCCGTTGAAAAACGACCCCATGGTCACTTTTCAACGGATGAGTGATCCATTTTTAACATTGAAAACTGACCCTGACCGTTATTTAATAACCCACACACACGTGAAAAATTCACCTTCTTTAAAATCTGATCACCAACAGTTGGAAACTGACCGAATAGGCGGCCGGACCAGATTTCAACATTGAAAACTGCTAATATAAATTTGAATGTACTCGTGGATATAAAGTGTGAATTATAACCGGAAAATTTTGTTATACGATATATATAAAAATGGCCGGTATGCTATAGAAACGTTGTTTCATTGGTGATAACACGTGTGGTATCGAACTTGTGTGTTTTAGAATTGCCTTTCGTTTTTGTGGTTGTTGTTTCACAAGTTAAGAATGCGAAAAAGCGTTACTACGTCAACTCTCTCTATCTCTCTGTTTTCGTCTCTGTCTCTCTTTGTTACCTGGGCATCGGCGTCACACTTTCGGTTAAAATTTTGCATGCAAGTTACTATCATGTCTGTGGACAATTTTTGTGACCGCTATTTCTCAGCATCCATTGGCCGGAATTCAATGAAACTCCGCGTGGTGACTGGTACCTAGCCTAGATGTACATATTGTTGGCATGTTGCGCAAGAATAATTTTTCAATGAGTTATGGCCCTTTCAACTTTTCTTACATATTTTTTGGTCGCTATATCTCGGCAACCATTTGCTGGAATTCAATGAAACTTCACAAGAGTGATTGGTACCAAGCCTTGTTAAGTATATCATCGACTTGTTGTGCGTGAATAATTTGTCAATGAGTTATGGCATTTGATTTTTTCAGACATTTTTTTCCGCGTCTGTGGACAAGTTTTGTGATCGCTATTTCTCAGCAACAATTGGCCGGACTTCTGTGGACAATTTTGTGATCGCTATTTCTCAGCAAACATTGGCTGGAATTCAATAAAACCTCTCAAAGAGTGACTGGTACCAAGCCTAGTTGTGCATATTGTCGGCATGTTGCGCGAGAATATTTTTTTCAATGAGTAATGACCCTTTCAATTTTTCATACATATTTGTTCCGTCTGTGGACAATTTTTGTGATCGCTATTTCTCAGCAACCATTGACCGGAATTCAATAAAACTTCACAAGGGTGACTGTTACCAAGTGTAGTTGTGCCTATCCTTGGCTTGTTGGGCGTGAATAATTTTTCAATGAGTTCTGGCCCTTTGATTTTTTCAGACATTTCTTTGTTGTTGCTGTTTCTCGGCAACCATTGGCTGAAATTCAATGACACTTCACAAAAGTGATTGGTTACTCTAATTGGTTCACTGTGTCAATTCAGGCAACAAAAGGGCGCAACAACTGTGTCAGGGCGCCATCTGGTTTTTTTTTAATCACCTTCAGTTATATTTCTAGTTAAACATTGTAAGTGAGGAAAACAGTTTAGCCAAGATGTTTGTTATATATGAAAAATATACAAAAGCAGAAAATGCGGATAATTTTTGTCAAAATCACTATAAGATGTATAGGACATAACTGGGAGATTGTATGATAACACGAAGACGTTAGTGTAGTTTTATATCAATCGTAAATGAGGTAAATGAGAAATGTGCGTGATTGCAAGTTGCACGGAAATACTTAACCAGAGTTTCTAAGTCAAACAATGACCATAGTTTGCATTGAATTCAACAAAGACTTATCTTACTTGATTGTTTTATAACCACAAAGACTTTTGTGAAGTTTAAAATCAATACCACACGCGGTTACTTATGCACATGATAGTAATTTACAAGCTCTCTATCAGAAAGTATTTTCCAGATAAATGGAAGAAAGCTATGGTGGCATAGTTCTGTCACCAGTTATCGACTTACATAACGCGATGAATTTCTAATTAAGATAAATATCATAGTTATAATAAAATACTGTTAGTGCAACTTACTGCTACCACTTATCTAATTAGCTATTGCGAAAAATAACTAGTTATCTAGTTACTTTCCAGTTAAAATAAATGTATTTAATGTTCACATAAAATAATTTATATCAGTTTTTATCCTTTCGTGTACTTTCAGTTAATTCGTTCACTTACATCATAACAAGTGATGTGCAAGCAAGCAGTGATTAACATATCACGTGGGTATAATCAGCCAATCAGCGTCTTCCTTCGCCAAAGCTCCGAGGTGAAACCCGCGCTCAATATTTCTAGTAAAAACCCACCTCCTCCCGGCCTCCTCTGCTATCTCAGCTATTTTGTTTACTGCTTGAGTCGCACATTTAAATTCATTTGATTAAATTATTCTCAATCGATTTGGGTTTTGTATTTTATTCATTGGATGACATCATCTTTCTAGCTGTTAGCATATTTAAGGTTCCTGTAAACCATTAAAATATGGCCAATACAATCGTATAATTTGTATAGTTCTATTATTATAAACATGGGAGTGTTATATACTATTGTAATCGTATATGTCAAACTATTTAAAAAAAGTGTTTTATTATTATAACAATTATATTGACATGTATTATGAAATATAACACAATCACGTCCATACATTTCTTAAAAATGTGGAAATACTCTAATATCATAGCAATAAAACAATCACGAGTGTCACTTTTGTTGCTCATATAACATTTATAGATGTTCTATGTAATAACAATAACTGTTGTAAACAGCAAACAATATCTTATACTGGTTAAAATGACAAATATATATATATGAATATTATAACTGTTTTATCCATTATACTATTATATATGATATTTTTTTATATATGCAGGATTGTTGACATGTGTAATCTTGAGGTAGTTGTATGGAAATGTTTAACATATTACATATTGTGAAAATAATGAAAAGAAATGCACATTTTTCAGTGATCACCATATTGCATTTACAACTGACACATAGCTGTCAAGATATATTATAAAAAATCACTTAGGTGTTCCATTTTTTTAAATGTCTGTATTTGGGGAGTGAAGAGGGTGGGGTTGGGTCGGGTGGGATGGTGGGGATGGGAAGGAAGGACTTACATATAACATTATAAATATATAATGTTTGAACCAAAACATAACATATATATTTTCATACGTTTTAAAATAAATCAATTTTATATTAACCTCAATAGACAAAAATATACTCATAATCCAGGTTCTTTGATTCCTGGACATTTTCCTTGTCTTGGAGCTGCTAGCTCAGGCAAAATGACATTGAAGTAGAAGGCACCCAGCTTTGCAATCATACGTTCCCAAAACAGAGCATCCCGTTTAATTTGCTCTATGTGTATGTCGTAGGGGTTCTCAGATTTGACAACAAAATCTAGCCACTCATACCCGGTTATGTTTAATAGTTTAATACACCTTGATATTGAAAGTAATAATTTTGATTTTTTTTAAATGCAAATTTACACCAGTAATGTCTAAACAAAAGTTCAATTTCAATGTAACAGACTTATTATATAAAATGTTTTGAATTTCAGTAAGTCCATCATCTCGATCATGAAATATTCTTACCGGAAAGTGAAAAAACTGTACGATCTATTCAGATGTTATGGTAAATTAATAGTGAAAAGGAAATTTAAGTGTGATTGTAATGTTGAAGGTTACAGGTTAGTTAATTTAAGTTTTTTTGCAAATACTAATTGCTGATGTAAGTTTACATTCAGCAATATGTTCTGAGGCCATTGTCATTGGCGAAAATGGTGCGTCTCCCATTGAACTTGTACCAGAAATAAACAGTTATGGATTATTATCAATATTGTTAGCAAGGTGTACAGGGTGTAAATATTGTATGCCTTATCATTTACCTCAGTTTTTATGTTTACATCTGTTTTGTTTGTGTTTATTTCTGGGTCCTCCGTGGTCGAGTGGTGTAAGGCAGCATCTCAAGATCATTTACTTCTCACCGCTAATGTCATATGTTTGAAATTTGAGTCCTACTCAGAGCAAAAACTGTATGTGATAAAGTGTGCCAGTAACTTGTGAAAGGACGGGACGGTGGTTCTAGTCGGTATGACTCAGTATGAGGTATTGCTCCACCAGTTAAACCGGGTGTGCCATATAGCCCGAAATGAGTTGAATATTGTGTAAATCTCCATTAAATTTTTTTTTTATTTCTTGAAGAAAAAACTCCATATTTTATGAAAAATGAAGATTGGGCCTTGTTATTATATCATTGTTAATAATAACAGCAACAGTGTATTTTCAATTGATATTTTGTATACGTAATATATCCCATTGCCTACTGAACAACATAAATAAGTTTTTTTTTTCTCCATATTAACAAGTTTAATATTTTATTGTTTTTATTTAGTGCAGTTGAGAACATAAACAAGAAAGTAAAATTATAACATGAATAAGAAATATATATAATAACAATATTTCAGGAGTTCCTGCTATCAGTGTAATTTGCGATAGTGGATGCAGCAAGCGGTCACATAAACACCATTACAACAAACTAAAAAAAATCTTCACATTGGTGTGGGAAATAAATACTGTTATGTTTGCTCAAGAGCGGAATCTGTTGGTTGTGCCTCCAAGAAACATGAATGTTTCAAAAATTGGAATGTGTCAAGTCATGCTATGGAAGCCGACATTATAATTGAGGGATTTAAAAAGGCAGACACTTACGGAATAAGATACATGAATCTGATAGAGGATGGCGACTCTTTGGTATTTGCCAGAAGTTCCGGTTTGGGGTAGAAATGTGAACAAGTTGGATGTGCCAACCACATGGGTAAATGTTTAAGAAGAAATTTGGAAAAACTAGTAGTAGAAAATCATTAATTGAAAGGAAAAGGAAATTCAACTCAAGCAGCAAGAATTAGGATTGTTAGTGCTGTGAGATGTGTCATTAAAATGAGGTCTCAGATGACTCATAAACAAAATGCAATAAAAAGAATTATCTACTGATATTAAAAACAATGTTTTCCATGTTTTTGGTGAAGAGGAGTCAAGGAATTCATCTAAGCTGATACTAAATGAAACCAGTCGTTCCATTATAAAAACTGCTACTCCTCTATTAAACAGAATTGCTGAAAAAAGCAACATACTCATTGGAAACTCCACATCGAACCGAAACTAGAAGTGCCATTATAAAAACTTTACTCCTCTATTAAACAGAATTGCTGATAAAAGTAACAGACTCATTGGAAACTTCACATCGAACTTCTGTGAGTCGTGGATGCACATTCGATCAAAGTTTGACGGAGGTAAAGTATTCAATCATTGTAATCGTTTTTCATGGAACACCAGATGCTATGCTGATGCTTTGAGGAGTAATCTTGGACCGAAATGGATCCCATACGTGTGGGAAAAGTGCACTGAAACTAAACCTGGCCAGATTTTTAAAAAACATTATAAAAAGAAAGAAAGGCAATTACACATATATGATAAAAGTAAAGCTATGCAAAATGCTAAGAAGTGACGATCGACCAAGAAAGTCAGGAGTATATGACAAAGTACAGGTAAAAAAGTAAGAAAAAATATGGTCCAGAAGCATTAGATGTTACTCCAGACGTTACAACCAGATGTTTTAGAAAGAGAAAAAAACTGAAGAATCTATAGGCTCTCCAAAGTGGAATGAGGAACGAAAAAAAAAGACTAACCTATTTCATCTTCGGCAAAATATTTAAAAGAAATCCAGCATTGAAGACAAAACCCATAGTTACTTCCATTTTATACAGTAATAATTGGTAGGGAAATAGAGCAACTGATATTGGCTTAAAGAATGAATCAGAAACAAAGTATGAATACGTTATCATTAAAAAAGATACTGTAAAACAAATTGATGATATTGGACTTGTGGTATCACAACAACATAAATATTTAGCTGCTAGTCCAGATGGAAAAGATATCTGTCATGAAATGTATGGACGTTATTGTGCTATATTTCATAATACATGTCAATATAATTGTTATAATAATAAAACACTTTCTTTAAATAGTTTGACAAAAAGCACCAGTACAAGAACACCAACGGTAAAGCTGTCATTAACAGCCAGAACTCAGTTCATCGCAACCTTTTTTTTTCAAATTTGATACATGTAACATACATGAGAGGCATTAATGTCCTAGTGATACATTTTTAGATCATTTAAATTTTTAAATCATATATTGCAGAGCTTGTCGTAACATACATACTAAACTCCTGGGGAGAAAGATAAAGCACAAGTGGATATAGTAGGTGATAAACCACAGTGGTATTGTGCAACAGTTGTAAGCATTGTAAGTGGAAGAAATGGAATAGATGCTGTATATGAAGTAGTATACGACAATGATGACGAGCTGAAAAAAAATGACCACCTCATAGAAGACTTTAGGAATGAGGAAGTAATCTTCTTTGATGTTTAAGGTAAAAATATAAAACAAAATGTCTCACTTTTCAATTTGAAGATATCCCGTTTTTAACTCGCCGGGACGAAGTCCAAGGAGAGCTGTTGCCATGACCCCGGTGTCGTCGTCGTCGTCGTCTGTAGACACCCAGGTTAAACTTTTGCGTTTAAGTTTAAGATATCTACTCAACCACTCATTAGATGCCAATGAAACTTTGCATGTGTGTTCACCATCATCAATGGAACACACACAGACAAGAACCACAACTCTGGATTGCATTTTGGTACAGTTATGGCCGTTTTTGGACTTAGACATCCAGGGGCAAGCTTTGTTGTCTTCTGACAACTCTTGTTTTACATTAACAACTGTATCTCGAACTATCAAATTTGCTTCACTGTTTCACTATAAACCGATAATCAAAGGCTACATAGATAAAGATCAGACTATAGAAATTTAAACCCATGTATTGCAGTTTGAAATGTCACAAGCTGTGTGGCTACTTTAATATGTATTTTTACAATGGCATTTATAAATAAAATCATTGTTATTTACAGTTAATATAACAACTTTACTACACGTTAATATGATGTGGAACATATTAATTTCTATTCTTAACCTCAAATTTTATGAAAAAGACAGTTATGAGACACCATAACAAATTATTTTGAAATTAGTTCCTTACTGTCTTCATGTCTTTTTTAAATCACTGTTTAACAATAATGCTTTTTTATTTTCAATAAATCTTTCCATATTTTCTTGATATATTTGAAAAATAAAAAAGGCACTACATTAAACAGGTTTTCAACCAGGTACTTAAATATTTTTTTACAGAAATGAACACAAATTAATTATCTTTAGATTCCTCCCCAACAGCCCCCTGATTCATCAACTTCTTTCAGCATTTTTTGTTTTCTATTTCTTTATTGTGTAACCTTTATACGGGATTTATACGATTACAATAGTAAATAACACTTCCATGTTTATAATTATAGAACTATACAAATTATACGATTGTATTGGCCATATTTTAATGGTTTACAGGAACCTTAAATATGCTAACAGCTAGAAAGATGATGTCATCCAATGAATAAAATACAAAACCCAAATCGATTGAAAATAATTTAATCAAATGAATTTAAATGTGCGACTCAAGCAGTAAACAGAATAGCTGAGATAGCAGAGGAGGCCGGGAGGAGGTGGGTTTTACTAGAAATATTGAGCGCGGGTTTCACCTCGGAGCTTTGGCGAAGGAAGACGCTGATTGGCTGATTATACCCACATGATATGTTAATCACTGCTTGCTTGCACATCACTTGTTATGATGTAAGTGAACGAATTAATTGAAAGTACACAAAAGGATAAAAACTGACATAAATTATTTTATGTGAACATTAAATACATTTATTTTAACTGGAAACTTATCGTGTTATGTAACTAGATAACTAGTTATTTTTCGCAATAGCTAATTAGATAAGTGGTAGCAGTAAGTTGCACTAACAGTAATTTATTTTAACTATGATATTTATCTTAATTAGAAATTCATCGTGTTATGTAAGTGGATAACTGGTGACAGAACTATGCCACCATAGCTTTCTTCCATTTATCTGGAAAATACTTTCTGATAGAGAGCTTGCAAATTACTATCATGTGCATAAGTAACCGCGTATGGTATTGATTTTAAACTTCACGAAAGTCTTTGTGGTCATAAAACAATCAAGTAAGATAAGTCTTTGTTGAATTCAATGCAAACTATGGTCATTATTTGACTTAGAAACTCTGGTTAAGTACATCTTATAGTGATTTTGACAAAAATTATCCGCATTTTCTGCTTTTGTATATTTTTCATATATAACAAACATCTTGGCTAAGCTGTTTTCCTCACTTACAATGTTTAACTAGAAATATAACTGAAGGTGATAAAAAAACCAGATGGCGCCCTGACACAGTTGTTGCGCCCTTTTGTTGCCTGCATTGACACAGTGAACCAATTAGAGTAACCAGTCACTTTTGTGAAGTGTCATTGAATTTCAGCCAATGGTTGCCGAGAAACAGTAACAACAAAGAAATGTCTGAAAAAATCAAAGAGCCAGAACTCATTGAAAAATTATTCACGCCCAACAAGCCGAGAGTAGGCACAACTAGACTTGGTAACAGTCACCCTTGTGAAGTTTTATTGAATTCCGGTCAATGGTTGCTGAGAAATAGCGATCACAAAAATTGTCCACAGACGGAACAAATATGTATGAAAAATTGAAAGGGTCATAACTCATTGAAAAAATATTCTCACGCAACATGCTGACAATATGCACAACTAGGCTTGGCACCAGTCACCCTTGTGAGGTTTTATTGAATTCCAGACAATGTTTGCTGAGAAATAGCGATCACAAAACTTGTCCACAGACGCGGAAAAAAATGTCTGAAAAAATCAAATGCCATAACTCATTGACAAATTATTCACGCACAACAAGTCGACGATATACTGAACAAGGCTTGGTACCAATCACTCTTGTGAAGTTTCATTGAATTCCAGCCAATGGTTGCCGAGAAATAGCGACCAAAAAATATATATGAAAAACTGAAAGGGCCATCACTCATTGAAAAATTATTCTTGCGCAACATGCCAACAATATGTACAACTAGGCTTGGTACCAGTCACCACGCGGAGTTTCATTGAATTGCGGCCAAAAAGCGATCACAAAATAATGTTTGAAAAATTCAAACTGCCATAACTCATTTACAAATTATTCACCCACAACAAGCCGATGATATACACAACGACACTTGGTACCGATCACTCTTGTGAAGTTTCATTGAATTCCAGCAAATGGTTGCCGAGATATAGCGACCAAAAAATATGTATTTAAAAGTTGAAAGAGCCATCACTCATTGAAAAATTATTCTTGCGCAACATGCCAACAATATGTACATCTAGGCTAGGTACCAGTCACCACGCGGAGTTTCATTGAATTCCGGCCAATGGTTGCTGAGAACTAGCGGTCACAAAAATTGTCCACAGACATGATAGTAACTTGCATGCAAAATATTAACCGAAAGTGTGACGCCGATGCCCAGGTAACAAAGAGAGACAGAGACGAAAACAGAGAGATAGAGATAGTTGACGTAGTAACGCTTTATCGCATTCTTAACTTGTGAAACAACAACCAAACGAAAGGCAATTCTAACACACACAAGTTCGATACCATACGTGTCATCACCAATGAAACAACGTTTCTATAACATACCGGCCATTTTTATATATATCGTATAACAAAATTTTCCGGTTATAATTCACACTTTATATCCATGATATATTAGTGACAGAAAACAAAGGGTGGAGGTTCAAACTTGTAACTCTGATCTGCAATCTATATCACCAGGAGTTCCTCAATGCTTTGTCCTTGACCTATTACAGTAACTGTTTCTTAATTTCGTCAATGATATCATTGTTAAATTTAACAAGAGTGTATGCCGAGTATAGTTCACTTTTCTGTTCAGCCTCAACCCTTTAAGATATAGAAGGAATTATAATCATAATTTGAAAATTATCTCTAGTTGGGTCATCCCCTGGCTAATAAAATTTAATGAGGATCAAACTGAAACTGTGCAATTTACCTTTTCTTGGATTAACCCGAAGTAGCAATAGAAAATGGGACACCCATATAGAAAATATAAAAAAATAGCTGTAAGGCTTAATGAGAAATTTGTAATTTACCATTAGTAAAAATGCTCTAAATCAAATTTACTAATCATTTGTTAGACCCCTTTTTGAATATTCATCAATTGTTTGGAATGGTTATATCCAAACAGATAATCAAAAAGCCATTTATAATTATTGACAATCATTCATAATCGACATTAATATTTTTATGACAACCTTGGTGACCAAGTTGATCATACTCGGTCAACAAATTGTATTTTTTTGTTACAATTCATTCTGCAGGGTTAGACACATATTTCACCAATTTCCTTTTCTAGTCTTTTCTTTTCTTAACTAAGAATACAATATTCTATAAAACGTTGCTACGGTGTTTCTATTGGACATCCGAGAAAGTGTTTTTCGGTTGTGGTCGCCATCTAAACTTCTTTCTACAATTGGTGCGGTAGACATCATTACTTTATTTATGCTTTAAAATGGTTTATTTGCACTCTTTTTTTTAAAAATGAAGGTGTTTGAGGGTCTAAAATATTGAAAGAAAGTTTAGTTCATTTTATAATGCAGCGAAAATAACCTAAAAAGCAAGTTTATACATTCAAGTTTCGGAAAGTGTAGTCGATATCCATACCAACTCAGAAATATTGTGGAAGTGTTCACAAAAAGTAAAGCATTCTAGTCATACATAATTATATCACGTAAAGGAGAATATATTTGCATCTTTATTGTAAATTGATTCATTAATAAAAAAGTTATGATCAATTTCTTACCTAAATTCCTCTGTTTTCGTCTGATTTTTGCTGTGGCGACATCATTTGTGGTCACGTGATATATTTTGTTTCCCCACCGTGTATTTTAATTGAGGTAGTTTGCATTAAATTGTTGTTTCTAGTTTATATCCAGATTCTCAGTATTGATTTATACTTAAATACTATTCATGTATTTTGGTAGGGTATCGTAGGTTTGGAGACTGGCTGGATGACATGAAAGTCAGAAACATTTACAAACCACTTGGCCGCCATTACGGATGGGGAGTGAGACTGTACCTGTACAAATGGAGTGCAGCAGGAACGCCATGGCCTATGCACACTTTCGGTTAAGTTGTCTGCATAAACTTTCCCATGAATAATATTATAGATTTATAATATTCCACATATTACACTAAGGATATTGAAAATGTCGATCAATTCGTGATAAACAACAATAAAACATAAATAGATGGACGGCGTTCGTTGTTATATCTCTAGATATCCACTTAGTGTTTGATCATTGTGTTTGTTCTCAAGGGAAGATTCATACTGCAACTTTTAAGTATGTTACCTATTTGTACCCCTCCTGTTTTTTTCTATTGCTTCTGTCGACTTTTTTGCCTTTTTATTTTTTTAAGACATCAATTTCAAATGTTACTCAGCAGAGTAGCTGAGTATGCCACGCTATGCGCCTGTTTTACATATGCTTTATATGCACTAGCTTGAAAATTTTATTAATCATACGGTAATAAACCAGTTCTTGTAAATGGATCTATAGTCTTGTATCAACACATACAGTTTATCAATGCTGGATATCCTTGTTGTTCAGTTTTTTACATATACAATATATGCATCAACTTCACATCATCGGGCAATATATCGGTACCAGTTCATGAAAATGGATCTAAATAGTTGAAATAATCTTGTACCAGCATGCAGTTTTTCACAGCTGGACATCCTTTCATGAAAATGAAAAAAAAAGTAATGAAAAAAAAACAAACAAAAAAAGTTTCATGAAAATAAAAAAAAAACACAAAAACATTTTTTTAAAAAAAGAACTGAATAAATATATCCAGCTCCTGGCCTTCAACTTAGGTAGAAAAAATATTTTTCAAGTTTTCCCTATATAACACTATTTAACAGGTGAGCCAATTTTGCTGCCAGGGTCATGGTTCTGAACAAATTTGAGAGAGAGCCACAACCCTATTTACATCTAAGCTCAATGCCTTTTACTACAACTTTAACATGCTAAAAAGCTGTAACAAAATTTCTAAATCTAAAAGGGTAATAATTCTGCCAAAATGCAATCAAGAGTTATTGTTCTTGTCTCTAGGAGCCGGGCCCGATTAGCTCAGTGGGTTATGCGTCTGACTATCAATCCAGGGGTCATGAGTTCGAATCCCCAGCCCAGCAACAGTCTCCGTTATGATTGATATACGACATTGTGTCTCATTATCATTCGCCTCTCTTACCGATTCAAGTGGGAAAGTTATCAGTTACATGCGGAGATGGGGTGTGCTGGAGTACTGGTTAATCCCAGGAAACAGTGGTTAGGTTAACTAATCGTCTGTTAGTCCTTGATGGCATAAAAATGACGCTAAATATTCAATCAATCGTTTCTAGGAGTTTCCTAGTTGATGCTGAACACACATGAGTAGTTTCATTCATGTAGGTTGATGAAATATGTACCTGCTTAAAAACTCATCTTTAACATGCTAACAAATCTAACCAGATGTTCATAGTCTGAAAGGACCATAGTTTTGTAAAAATGCAATCCAGAGTTATAGTTTTTGTTTCTGTGTATTCCATTGATGATGCTGAACACACATGTGAAGTTTCATTCATATCAAATGAGTGGTTGGTTGCATAGATATCTTACCTTATACCTTATAAATAATTTTAACCTGAAAGTACAATAGCCCCCCTATTCTACGAAAAAATCAAGCTAAAAATGAGGGTGCTGGGATGCATACACAATCAAATATTGCATTTCTTACTGTTTCAAGGGCCATAACTCTGACATTTATAATCTGATATGGCCAGTTCAAGAACTTGTCTGATATATTATGGTTTTATAACTACATGTACTACATAAGTTTAGTGAAGATCCAATGAAAAATGTGGGAGCTAGAGTGCACACAACAAAAAAGTTAATAGATGGCCAACAGGCAATGAGAATAGCAAAGCTCAAGGTGAGTTAAAATTACCGGTGCTAGAGTGACACAAGGTCAAATAGTGCATTTTTTAATTTTTCAAGGGCCATAACTCTGACATTAATAATCCGATTTGGCCAGCTCATAAACTTGTCCGAGATATTATTGTTATTTAATTACGGTGTAAGTTTGGCGAGAATCAAATGAGAAATGCAAGTGCTATGTTGCACACGACAAAAACTTTAGTAAACTGACAAATGACAGACACTGGATGATCAGACTAAACAGAGCTTAAAACAGAATTGTCTGTTTGCACATAGTGTTCCTATGTAAAAACCAAATTCACCTTACGGGACCCCAACATATCCTTACCACTTTATTTGAATATTTTTGAAACCCTTACTCATAGGGCACATTTAAACCAAATATTAACACGTTTGGCTCATCAGTTTTTGAGAAGATCACGAGTTGACACATTTTTTTGGGGGGGGGGGGGGGGGGGGGGGGGGGGGAGGGGGGGGCCCTGGGGGGGGGGGGGCCCTGCTGGTCCCTTATTTATATCAAATCCTCTTAAAAGGACCCTGTCTCAATGTTTCCCCGTAGTATTCCTATGTAAAAATCAAAGTCCCTTTACTGGCCCCAATCGATCCTTGTCTCTTTATTTGAACAACTTTGAAATTCTTGGTCATGGGGATCATATGAACGAATTTGATTGGAAGGTTCTTGAGAAGATTTTTAAATGTAAATTAACTGACATGTCCCAGGCACAGGGCCAATTTTGACTACAAATCGCAACAACAAATTGCACCAAAAAACATTCACATCAGTCTATTCAGTCATAAGAAAATGCATTTTGTCATTTTTTGTGAAATTACATTGAAATCAGGTCAGTAGATTCTGACAAGAAGGCTTTTGAAGTTTTTACTATAACTGCCTATATAGTAAACCAGCACCTCACTGTGGCGGTCATGTTTTTTAACAAATCATAATGGCTCAAACAAACTTGGTAAAGGGTCACCCAAAGAACATTTCTGCAAAATTGTTTTAAAATTGATCCGGTGGTTTCTGACAAGAAGATTTTAAAAGATTTTACTATAGCTTATATAGTAAACTAACCCCATCCCCTGACCGCAATGTTTTTTGACAAATCACTACTGTTTGAACAAATTTGGTGGGGGGTTCCTCCAAGGAACAGATCTGTGAAATTATTTTAAAATCAAGCCAGTAGTTTCAAACAAGAAGATTTTACTAATTAAACTTGCTCCGCCCGCTTCAAGATGGCTTGAACAAACTTGGTAGAGGGTAACCCAAGGAAAATTTCTGTGAAATTATTTTAAAATCGAGCCAGTAGTTTCTGACAAGAAGATTTTTTAAGTTTTTACAATAGCTTATATAGTAAACTAACCCCACCCCCTGGCAGCCATGTTTTTTGACGAATCTAAATGGCTTGAACAAACTTGGTAGACAGTATCACACGGAACATTTCTGTGAAATTATTTTAAAATTGAGCCAGTAGTTTCTGATAAGAAGATTTTTTAAGTTTTTACACATAAACTAACCCCACCCCTTGGCCGCCATGTTTTTTGACGAATCAAGATGAACTGAACAAACTTGGTAGAGGGTCACCCAAGGAACATTTCTGTGAGACTATTTTAAAATTGAACCAGTAGTTCCTGACAAAAAGATTTTTTAAGTTTTTACTATACCTTACATAGTAAACTAACCCCACCCCCTGGTCACCATGTTTTTTGACGACTCAAGATAACTTGAACAAACTTTGTAGAGGGTCACCCAAGGACCATTTTTTGTGATATTATTTTTAAATCGAGCCAGTGGTTTTTGACAAGAATATTTTTAAGTTTTTACTATAGCTTATATAACAAGAGGCCCAATAGGGCCTGAGGACGCTCTACTGACTCATAGTGTCCATAGCACTTTTTGAAATTCTACTATGCAATAGAAACATTGGGGCGGGTCATTTTCAACTCTAGGGACACCATTTGAACATATCTAACAAAACTATAGTTTATAGTTCATTACTACATAAACATTTTGAAAATCAGTTGGACCGTTCATGAGAAGAAGATTTTTTAAGTTTTGGACTATTTTTAGTAATGGTGGCCATCTTGAATTCTACATAGAAAAAAAATCTTTTGTATAGTCTCCTATGCAATAGAAACATCCATGTGAAGTTTCAGTTTAATTGGCCTAGTGGTTTCAGAATAAATGAAAAAAAAAGAGAATTTCTGTTTTCCCACAGTATCCCAATGTAAAATTCTAAGTCCCCTTACAGGGCCCCTATATATTTTAAGCCCTAAATTCTTATCTGCAATCAAACCCCTACACATAGGGATAATTTATATCAAATATGTAAAAATCTGACATACCGATTCTTAAAAAAACGATTTTACTAATTCCCAATTTGTACCCTTTTGGGGCCCCTCCTAACCCCTTAAGACAGTGTTACCCAGTCATTTTTACAAATCTGAACCTCCTTCACCAAACAATGCTTCTGTGAAGATATAGGCAAAATCATTTCCATTTTAAAAAAAATAATAAGAAAATATTATAATGACATGTGTCCCTAATTGAACCCTCGGGAAGGGTCATATTTAACCCTAGGGACACCATTTGAACAAATCTAACAAAACTATAGTTGGTCATCATTACTACATAAACATTTTGAAAATCTATTGGGCCGTTCATGAGGAGAAGATTTTTTAAGTTTTGGACTATTTTAAGTTACGGCGGCCATCTTAAATTTCAGATCGAAAAAAAAAAATCTTCTGTATAGTCTCCTATTCAATAGAAACACCCATGTGAAGTTTCAGTTTAATTGGCCAAGTGGTTTCAGAGAAAGTGCTGCTAACAGACGACAGACGACAGACAATGCACCATCGCATAAGCACTTCTGGCCTTTGGCCAGTAGAACTAATAAACTAACCCCATCCCCTGGCCGCCATGTTTTTTGACGAATCAAGATGGCTTGAACAAACTTGGTAGAGGGTCACCCAAGGAACATTTCCGTGAAATTATTTTAAAATTAAGTCAGTCGTATCTGACAAGAAGATTTTTTAAGTTTTTACTTTAGCTTTTATAGTAAACTAACCCCACCCCTTTGCCGCCATGTTTTTTGACGAATCAGGATGGGTTAAACAAACTTGGTAGAGGGTCACCCAATGACCATTTCTGTGATATTATTTTAAAATCAAGCCAGTAGTTTTTGACAAGAAGATTTGTTAAGTTTTTACTATAGCTTATATAGTAAACTAACCCCACCCCCTGGCCGCCATGTTTTTTGACGAATCAAGATGGGTTGAACAAACTTGGTAGAGGGTCACCCAAGGAACATTTCTGTGTTTAAAATTGAGCCAGGAGTTTCTGACAATAAGATTTTTTAAGTAAACTAACCCCACCCCTTGGCCGCGATGTTTTTTGACGAATCAGGATGGGTTGAACAAACTTTGTAGAGGGTCACCCAACGATCATTTCTGTGATATTAATTTAAAATTGGGCCAGTAGTTTTTGACAAGAAGATTTTTTAAGTTTTTACTATAGCTTATATAATAAACTAACCCCACCCCCTGGCCGCCATGTTTTTTGACGAACAAAGATGGCTTGAACAAACTTGGTAGAGGGTCACCCAAGGAACATTTCTGTGAAATTATTTTAAAACTGAGCCAGTAGTTTCTGACAAGAAGATTTTTTAAGTTAATACTATAGCTTATATAGTAAACTTACCCCACTCCCTGGCCGCCATGTTTTTTGACGAATCAATATGGCTTGAACAAACTTGGTAGAGGGTCACCAAAGGAACATTTCTGTGAAATTATTTTAAAATCGTGCCAGTAGTTTCTGACAAGAAAATTTTTAAATTTTTTACTAATTAAACTTGCCCTGCCCCCTGGTGGCCATGTTTTTTGACGAATCAAGATGGCTTGGACAAACTTGGTAGAGGGTCACCCAAGGAACATTTCTGTGAAATTATCTTAAAATTGAGCCTGTAGTTTCTGACAAGAAGATTTTTTAAGTTTAAACTATAGCTTATATAGTAAACTTACCCCACTCCCTGGCCGCCATGTTTTTTGACGAATCAATATGGCTTGAACAAACTTGGTAGAGGGTCACCCAAGGAACATTTCTGTGAAATTATTTTAAAATTGAGCCAGTAGTTTCTGACAAGAAGATTTTTTAAGTTTATACTATAGCTTATATAGTAAACTTACCCCACTCCCAGGCTGCTATGTTTTTTGACGAATCAATATGGCTTGAACAAACTTATATAAGAGGGTCACCCAAGGAACATTTCTGTGAAATTATTTTAAAATCGTGCTAGTAGTTTCTGACAAGAAATTTTTTAAATTTTTTACTAATTAAACTTGCCCTGCCCCCTGGCGGCCATGTTTTTTGACGAATCAAGATGGCTTGGACAAACTTGGTAGAGAGTCACCCAAGGAACATTTCTGTGAAATTATCTTAAAATTGAGCCAGTAGTTTCTGACAAGAAGATTTTTTAAGTTTATACTATAGCTTATATAGTAAACTTACCCCACTCCCTGGCCGCCATGTTTTTTGACGAATCAATATGGCTTGAACAAACTTGGTAGAGGGTCTTCCAAGGAACATTTCTGTGAAATTATTTTAAAATCGTGCCAGTAGTTTCTGACAAGAAAATTTTTTAAAATTTTTTACTAATTAAACTTGCCCTGCCTCCTGGCGGCCATGTTTTTTGACGAATCAAGATGGCTTGAACAAACTTGGTAGAGGGTCACCCAAGGAACATTTCTCTAAAGTTATATCAAAATTGGCCCAGTGGTTTCAGAGGAGAAGTTGTTAGAAGCCAAAAGTTAACGACAGACGACGGACAACAGGCGATCACAAAAACTCACCTGTGAGCCCTTGGCTCAGGTGAGCTAAAAAGAGTTAACCTTCAATTTAACTGTTATGGCAATTCACAATTTTGATTCACCTTTAGGTACCAAAGCTGCATACAACATTTCATTACGACTGAGCTTAAGTCTTTTGAGAAGAAGTCAGTTGTTTACGGATGCACTACGACAGACAAAAGGCGATCGCAAAAGGTCCCTTGAGATAAAGTCTCAGGTGACCTAAAATTATTGAAAAAACCCTCTGGCGGAGCCAAATTTGACCCTAGAGTCATCATTTGAATAAACTTGAGATTTTTGTGTAAGAAAGATTTACACAAAATTTGTAGAAAATCTGTCGGGTGGTTTTGGAGAAGTCGTTTGAAGCAAAAGCTAACGATAGACAGATGACAGAGGATGACAGATGACGGTAGATCACAATAGCTCATCCTGAGAGGAGCTAATAAAAGAGTAAATAGTTGTTTTGAAAACAATATTTCATGTGATGCGCAGTTTGGATTCAGATAAGGGCGATAAACGGTTTTCCATGGTCCGAAATTAGCTTGTGGTTTTATTGATCTACAGTCCTAACTGTTTATGGTCAAACATCACAATCTTGACATTACTGGTAAAGTCCTGAGACTTACTCATGATATGTACATTAAAGTTAAGGCATATGTTAGGAGTTGCAAAATCTTATTCCGAATTTATGGAAATTGCTATTGGTTTGAAGCAAGGGGAGATAATCTCACCTGTTATTTTCCTTGTTTTTTTAAGGATTTGGACCTATATTAACTTGAAAACACATGTTATAACTTAACTTTAGATGACATCACTTTCATCTTAATGTTGTTTGTTGATGATGATTATATTAGGTAAAATGAGGTGTGAACAAAAATACATGTATATATTTTTAATTTTCAAAATATTTTTTTTATTGAAATAGTTAAGCAAAGCTCCTTATTACTATAACTGGTACATGTACATGACAAGTTTATTTCCTTTATTTCCAGAAGGTCTGATACCCATGAAGAATAGTCACATAATTATATATGATTACAAATATGGCGACAAAATCTAATAAACACCATTTAACATAGATATATATAATATCATAAAGCACTTAATTCCATCAATTATATTATAAACAAATATGCAGATTGGAGTTTCAGGCTTTGTCAGAGTTTATACAGATAATAAAACTATAACAAAATTGATATTACCAGTATAAAACGTACAAGTCGTGCATATGAATTAGTAAAACATATCTAACAAGATGGAACATAATACAGACAATGGAACATAATACATCAAACTCTAGATTTCATTAATAAGTTCAATAATTATATCCATGTAGTTGATCTTGTATCAGGCTGTAAAAATAGCAACCTATAAAAGAAACATGTTACATTCCAAGTTTTAATAACCTTTGGAAATGCTATATAAAACAATACATTTACAAAAGACCATCTGTATTTAAGTTTATTGAATTAATGAAAAGTACAAATAAAACTATTATAATTAATCAAACTAGATACATTAACAAGGGCAAGTATTTGCATGATATTCATGCAAGAGTTATGTAACTTAGTTATTGTAGTAGGTTTGATGACTGGGAAGGCTTGTGGAAAGTACATTGAGTGGTTGGCGAGATGTAGACTTGATGGTACTTGCATGCAGAACTTTAACCAGAATTTCTAAATCAAACAAGAGAAATAATTTTGCAATATAGTCATGTAAGAGTTATCTAACTTAGTTATTGTAGTAGGTTTAATTACTGGGGAGTTGTGTGTAAAGTTTCAAGTCAATACATGCAATGGTTACTTAGACAGGGACTTGCAAGCAAAACTTTAACCAAGGACGTCCGGGTGAGTAGAATAGCTCTCTTCATTCTTCAAATAGTCGAGTCAAAATGCTCTAAAAGACAGAATGATTATTTTAAACAATAATACTACATAACTATTGGTTCATCCTCTGTAAAAGAAAATGACAAAAAACAAAAACTGAAGGTACTCTTTAAGGGAATTACCATTATAAACATTTCATAATTAATATACGAGTTGTAAATTACCTACGTGACTTAACATTGTAAACTTTTCTGTATATTACGATGATGTATAAGTCTGAATAAACATGTGTTCTATTCTAAACATAACATATTTGCTTGGTTAAATTTATTATCAAAGTGACATTTATTTTAGCAGTTCATATCACCAGTATTCATTACGCACATTGTTGTACAGAATACTGGTTCTAAGGTAAAAAACTTTATGTAAAAGCATTCATAGATTTTTTATAACCCATACTTTATCATTATTAAAAAGTTTTTGCATATTTGGTCTTTTCCAGTTACATGATAACTTAAAATACAAATAGTGGAGCTGATAAGAGATTTTCAGGTAATCAAGCTCCTTTTCTAAAAGTCATTATTTTAGTTTTCAGTGAATTAACACTTAATTTCCATCTTTTACAATACTCTGATAAAATATTTAAGGTTCTTTTCAACTCATCACTATTGTCAGCCAATATAATTATATTCGCATACAGCAATGAAAATAATTTAAACATGTGCACATGTACACCATCAAGTCCATCTTTTATAAAAACATCTTCAATATCTTTCAAAAACATTTAAATAAGAAAGAAAGATAAGCATTTACTCTGCCAAATTACCACTAAGCATTCAAAAGTATGACTCTTGATATAACTAATGAATACATTGATCAAATTATATCTAGCATTTTTTACTTTGTATACAAAGTGTTGACTTTGCCATAAATTTTCTCTTAATACATAAAATCAAATGCTTTACTGAAGTCAATAAAAGCACAATATAGTTGTTGATTGCTATTTAATAAACATACGCGTGATGAGCCCGAGTTAAATTGTGTTCAATTGTTATCTGTTGTCTTAATATTGGGTCTAAAACCTGCTTGGACCTCAATATATACCACATAATGTAAAATTTAAGATATGTGTAAAAACTTTTCCCGAAGTACTTAACATAATTCTTCTGTATTTATTTTCATTGTTAATGCTCCCTTTTTTATAATTTTCACCTGTAGTGATTTCATGTAGTTTAAACAATGTTTTGAACACCAATTCTTAGAAACTGAAAATAAAAAATTAGGAAAATATTGTGTCCATTTTTGCATAGAAATACGCGGCTCTCAGAGAGGCTGTTTTTGTACACACCTCATGTTATGGCTGATCTACGAAAAAAACATAGTGGCTCCTGAGACCCATTTTTTTCGTACCACATCAATATGTTTTTGGACATGGAAATGATATACTGCAGCTAGTATTTTTAACTATATGTACATGTAACTCTAAATAATATTAAAAAACATTATGGACCTTTATGCAGCGTTTCCATTTCAGATTAGTAATAGCATGTTACAGACATTCTAATATTACTAAAAATGTAACAGCTTTACCATACTGAAGCATAATATAATTTTATTTCACTATTAGAACAAGTTGTTCTAATGTACCGCTTCGGTCCAAATTGTGGCATCATACATGTTTACACTATGGTCGTTCTCTATTAAAGGTGATTGATACTATAAATGTACTTGATATTAAAGATTCATAGTAGCATTACATATACCATTTTATACTGTTTTTATTTTAAGGGTTTCCACATATATTTAGTAACACCATTATCATGACAAACATATCATAGTAGTGTCATCAATGCTGTCAGTTATTGTCTAAAATGTTAATATCAAACAACTTCTTTCAGAAATTTAATACGACCAATGCAGTTTCTGGCAAATATCTACAGAAATTATATTTGGCTTATGTATTACATAACATGTGTCTAACAAAAAATAACATGATGTGAAATACCGATTTTGGGGGCAAATAGTTAAAAATATAAACGAAACTGTGAATTTCTGAAATAAGGCCATATTCATCATTCCTATCCATCTGAAGAAGTCAAAACTTGCCATGGCAGTAGATATGTATATTATACACAATAAGGACTAATGATACATTCAAGAAAATCTAATATTGCAGCCAAATATCCAAGATGGCAACCACAACTTATATACTGTAAGTTTTTTTTAAAGAATTTAACATCATGAGAATAACATAAAACTTAGCTAGTACTAGAGCAGATGCAATTACACATTTTAAATTAGCAAGTATTTTAACAGCTACAATGACACATTTGAACTTAGCCAGTACTTAAGTAGATACAATTACACATTTAAACTTAGCCAGTATTTTAGCAGATACAACTAAACATTTAAACTTAGCTAGTATTTTAGCAGATAAAATTACACATTTAAACTTAGCTAGTGTTTTAGCAGATGCATTTACACATTTAAATTTAGCCAGTACTTTTACAGATACACTACACATTTAAACTTAGCCAGTATTTTAGCAGATACAATTACACATTTGAATTTAGCTAGTATTTTAGCAGATACAATGAAACATTTAAACTTAGCTAGTATTTTAGCAGATACAATGAAACATTTAAACTTAGCCAGTACTTTAGCAGATACAATTACACATTTAAACTTAGCCAGTACTTTTGCAGATACAATTACACATTTAAACTTAGCCAGTACTTTAGCAGATTCAATTACACATTAAACTTAGCCAGTATTTTAGCAGATACAATTACACATTTAAACTTAGCCAGTACTTTTGCAGATACAATTACACATTTAAACTTAGCCAGTACTTTTGCAGATACAACTATACATTTAAACTTTAGCAGATACAATTACACATTTAAACTTGGCTAGTACTTTAGCAGATACAATAAAACATTTAAATTTTAAATGGTGTTCTTAAAGAGGTCTCACCTATATTGCTGATATTTTTTTGATCTTAGCAGTAAAACTGCACTTCTATATAAAAAATCATATATATCTAATAACTTTATTGTATTTTGTCTCTGTAGTGCAAAATCTGTCAATTTTGTTGACAACATACTAAATCGCTGCCTGCAATTAAGTCGCTCATTGGCCAGTATCAGGTTATGCCAAAACTTGACGAATAAAACAGAAAATGCCAATCTGTGTATTAATGAATTTCTTAAAAATAAGATAAACTACAAAGATGGAATTAACCATTGTCTTAGAATAAGACCTTCCTCTTTGTGATTCAATAACCTTTCCATCATTACTGAACAGGAAGTTGCAGGTGAAGCATCTTTAAACAAATACAATGTGGTTTCCAAAAGCTACGTTTCATTACGAGCAATCTGAACTCTTCCTGCACTGTTTTCCATTCTGTCAGTTAAAATAAACATAATTCACCCAATAATTCAAAAGCCTTCTATATTAGGTGTTCAAAGGCGTCTATATTAGAAGTGTCCAAAGGCATCTATATGAAGTAAAGGGTTAAAACAAGAGGCCCAAAAGGGCCTGAGGATACTCTACTGACTCATAGTGGCCATAGCACTTTTTTTGAAATTCCACAATATTTACCCTATTGACCGGGGGGGGGGGGGGGGGGGGGGAAATACCTCCACCCCCAAGAAATACCTCCACCCCCAACAAAACCTCAATTGCTATGAAAAGGAAATACTTTAAATTCTCATACCATTCATCTGTAAAAAAAAAAAAAGTCCTCTGTACAGAACACTTATACAACCTAGCCCCTTAATTTGTCAGAACTTCAATCACCCACTCTTAGCTGTTTGTTATGAGCAAAAATGATTCAAATTTTAAAAAGAAGTTTTTTTGTACACATGGATGCAAAATGACAAAAATCAGTTTTCCCTATAATATTTCTATGTAAAAGTCACACTACAGACCTCCAATATATCCCAGCCCCTTGATATGCAGAATCTTCAATCCTTGGTGATGTAAGGATAATTCATATCAAATATGAACTAGTTAGACTGAAAGGTTATTGAGAGGAAATTTCAGAAAATTCCCAATTTCAACTTTATTGCCTCATCCACCCCCTGGCCCCTTATGGAAATTCATTCCTCTTTATTGAACAAAATCAAATTTATTGTTACTAGATAATGTTTTAGATCTCAAATTAAATTTCCAACCAGAGGTTGTAGAGAAATAGCCTGGACAAAAATTTGGTGACACACGGCGGACGGACGAAGCGGCGACTATATGCTTCGCCCCTTTGTGGAAACATAAAAAGTCATAAATGAATGATAAAAAAAGAGAATTTTTCATTTTCCAATGGTATTCCTATATAAAACTCAAAGTCCCCTTACAGGGCCCTATAAATAATAGACCCTTGACTTGTACAAACTTTAAACCCGTACTCATTGGGATAATCCATATCAAATATAAACAAATTTGACTGACCGGTTGTTGAGAAGATTTTTGAAAATTTTCTATTTTAACCATTTTTTTACCCACCCTGGCCCCTTATGGAAAGTCTATTCTCCTTATTGAGCCAAATCTTATTTCCTATGACTAGATTATACTTCAGAACACCAATTGAATAATAATTTTGCCTAAATAGGTGAAAAAAAGAGAGAATTTGTGGTTTTTCCATAGTATTCCTATGTAAAATTCTAAGTCCCCTTACAGGGCCCCTATAAGTTTTAGCCCCTAAATTCTTATCTGCAATGAAACCTCTACAAATAAGGATAATTTATGCCAAATATGAACAAATCTGACATACTGGTTTTTAAGAAACGATTTTTGTAATTCCTTATTTTTACCCTTTTGGGGTCCCACCTGACCACTTAAGACAGTGGCACCCAGTCATTTTTACAAAACTGAACCTCCTTCACCTTACAATGCTTCTATGAAGAAATAGGCAAAATCATTTCCATTTTTAAAAAAAAAAATATTTATGGTGATTTGAGAGAAAGTGCTGCTAACAGACGACAGACGATGCACGACAGACAACAAGCCATCACATAAGCACTTCTGAGCTAAAAATGTTTGAGAGTTTAAAATTTCAATATCTGATAGTTTAATTATTTCAATGGAACACAGACATTTTCTTGACTTTAAACAAGTCATTGTGCATGATTTTCATGGTTCGTTTAAGTTGTGGCACGTCCGCCAGAACAGTCTGTATTGATGGTGTCTCACGCTTCATGTGGGCAGATTCTAGAGTCTCTAGCACTGAAATATAAAGATATACGAGGGGGGATCAGAAAGTTTGTAGACTTTTCCCATAACTTATTTATATCAATTATACAAAGCATAATAGTGTTATTGGGGGCGGTGCTTTAGCAGCCGCTCTCAGAGCTAACATGATTTTATTTTTAATACCGCAAATCTACAACCGTGTTTCGTGTTAATGCAAACCTAACAACCACTTATCAAATAGTTCCACCTGATAAGCGCTCGAACTCACTATAAACAGTAGATTCGCCTATTTCAACTCATCTTTGAAAACATTTTAATTTGATAATAAAGTAATTTAGTCAGATGAGTATGTTAAATGTTTTATTGATTTGGACATTAGTGACAATGAAATCGATGATTAATAATTAATTGTGCTATAAAAGAGCCATAAAAATCTGATTATTAAAATTTGCAGTAAATTGTTTGGTTTGCATTTTTTTTATAATAAAAAGGCCGTCCAATCGAACAATATTACTCAACATACTTTTAATGTATACCAATTATAACTTTACTTAACCAATATATCCCTTTTGAAAACTTCCAAAATGAGATATTATTCTAATTACCTGGTACACTCAGTATTATTCTTTTTAATATATCAGTACTAGAAGTCAACACTGTATCTAATTATTTTAAAATGGCTGTTAAAGAACCAAAACAATATATTTTAGATATCAATAAACCTTGGTTTCTCAGAATTAATTTGATGTGTGTAGAGGGTACAGCTGGTACTGTGGTTGGTATTGTGGGTGTAGAAGGTACAGCTGGTAGTATAGGGGGTATAATGGTTGTAGAGGGTATATCTGGTACTATAGTTGGTAGTGTGGTTGAATAAGGTATATCTGGTAGTGTAGTGAGTATGGTGGATGTACATCTGGTACTATAGTTGGTTGTGTGGGTGTAGAGGTACATCTGGTAATATAATTGGTTTTGTTGGTGAAGAGGGTACCTCTTGTAGTGTAGTGGGTATGGTGGATGTACATCTGGTACTATAGTTGGTTGTGTGGGTGTAGAGGGTACATCTGGTAGTGTAGAGGGTATGTAGGATGTAGAAGGTACATCTGGTACAATAGTTGGTTGTGTGGGTGTAAATGGTACATCTGGTACTGTAGTTGGTATTGTGGATGTAGAGGATACAGCTGGAAGTGTAGTGGGTATGGTGTGTGTAGAGGGTACATCTGGTACTATAGTTGGTAGTGTGGGTGTAGAGGGTACATCATGTAGTGTAGTGGGTATGGTAGATGTACATCTGGTACTATAGTTGGTTGTGTTGGTGTGGAGGGTACATCTGGTAGTGTAGAGGGTATGGTGGATGTAGAAGATACATCTGGTACTATAGTTGGTTGTGTGGGTGTAGAGGGTACATCTGGTACTGTAGTTGGTACTGTGGATGTAGATGATACAGCTGGTAGTGTAGTGGGTATAGTGGGTGTAGACATTACAGCTGGTAGTGTAGTCGATATATAGGGTGTAGAGGGTACAGCTGGTAATGTAGTTGATATTGTTGGTGTAGAGGGTACAGCTGGTAGCATTGTTTGTGTTGTGAGTGTAGAAGGTACAGTTGGTAGTGCAGTTGGTATGGTGGGTGTAGAGGGTATGGCTCTTAGCATAGATGATATAGTGGGTGTGGATGGTACAACTTGAAGCATAGTTGGTATAGTGGGTGTTGAGGGTACAACTTGAAGCATAGTTGCTATGGTGGGTGTTGAGGGTACAGCTGGTAGTGAAGTTAGTATGGTAGGTGTTGAGGGTACAGCTGGTAGTGTAGTTGGTATGGTGGGTGTAGAGGGTATGGCTTGTAGCATAAATGATATAGTGGGTGTGGATGGTACAACTGGAAGCATAGTTGGTATGGTGGGTGTTGAGGGTACAACTTGAAGCATGGTTGGTATGGTGGGTGTTGAAGGTACAGCTGGTAGTGTAGTTATTATGGTGGATGTTGAGGGTACAGCTAGTAGTGTAGTTGGTATGGTGGGTGAAGAGAGTACAGCTGGTAGTGTAGATGGTATCGTAGTCATAGACAGTACAGCTGGTAGTATAGTTGATATGGTGGGTGTAGACGATAGGGAACAGCTGGTAGTGTAGTTGGTAATGTGAGTATAAAGGGAACAGCTGGTATGGTAGATGGTAATGTGAGTATGGAGGGTATAGTTGGTAGTGTAGTTGGTAATGTGAGTATAACGGGTACAGCTGGTAGTGTAGATGGTAATGTGAGTATGGAGGGTATAGTTGGTAGTGTAGTTGGTAATGTGAGTATAAAGGGAACAGCTGGTAGTGTAGTTGATATTGTGAGTATGGAGGGTATAGTTGGTAGTGTAGTTGGTAATATGAGTATAAAGGGTACAGCTGGTAGTGTAGTTGGTAATGTTAGTATGAAGGGTACAGCTGGTAGTGTAGTTGGTATTGTGAGTATGGAGGGTATAGCTGGTAGTGTAGTTGGTATTCTTGGTGTGGAGGGTACAGCTGGTTGTGTAGTTGGTAATGCGAATATAAAGTGTACAGCTGGTAGTGTAGTTGGTATGGTGGGTATTGATATTAAAGCTAGTAGTTTAGTTGGTATGTAGGCTGTATAGGGTACAGCTGGTAGTATAGTTGGTATTATAGGTGTAAAGGGAACAATGGGTGATTAAGATGGTTGATATGGTATAGTGGATGTAGTTAGTACAGCGAGTAGTTATATGGATATAGAGTGGACATTGAGTAGTGGTGTTGCAGTTGGTATAATGAATGTAATGGTTGCAATGGGTAGTGATGTTGATATTTAGGGGGTTGTGAGTAGTGAAATAAGTAAAGAATTATAGAGGATGTAGAACGAACAGTGAAGAGTTGAGATGGTATGGTGGATGTAGTGTCCATGAAACAGACGGTAGCGATGTTGGTATGGTGCAGTGGGTAAAGTGGGTAGTGATGTTGATATAATGTGGATTGTGAGTAATGAAGTTGGTATGTGGATGTTTAGGGCACAGTGGGTAGTGATGTTGGTATTGTTGATGTAAAAGGTACAGTATGTAGTTGAGTCTGAATGGCGGGTGTAGAGGGTACAGTAAGTAATGAGGTTCTGGTTGGTATTATAGATAATGGTTGGTAGAGAGAATACATTACCTATATACTGAAGTAATGTAGAGGGAACATTGGAGTTCATAAAGTGAATGTAGATGTACAGTGGATAATGGTACTGGATTGGTGGGTGTAATGGTTCAGTGGTTAATTAGGTCAGTATGATGGATGTAGTGGATGCAATGGGAAGTGGGGTTGGTATGGTGGATGTTGAAGGTACAGTGGATAGTTGAGTTGGTATGGCGATGGAGTGGATACATGTAATGAATATAAATGATCAGTGTCTTATTGATTTGGTTTGGACGATGTTGAGGATGTAGTTGAAAATGGTGCTAGTATACTAGATGTAGAATGTAAAGTTGATGATGTTTGCATGGTGGTTGTATAGGGTACAGTGGGTATAATGATGTTAGTCTGTGGGTGTAAAGGGTACAGTACCATGGTGGTGGAGTTGGTACATGTATGAAGACTAAAAGGTGTTATTAATTTGGTATGATGGATTTTGAAGGTGCAGTTGGAATTAGAGTCAGTATGACAAATGTAGATGGTACAGTTGTTAGTGATGTTGGTATAGTCGGCCAATGGGGCACAGTACCCACTTACTGCTTGTTTAAATTTAAACGATAACTTTTTCCAAATTTTTTAACTGAATAAAACACAGGTTTATTTTTTGTCTATTTGTCTGTCTATAAATGAGGTTTTAACCAAAACAATCATGTAGTATGCAATTTGATCTCAACTGCCTATTGCACCCTAGGTAAAAATTCACCAATATTTTTTATAAGACTGAAAACAACAGTTTTATTATCTTGTTTGATAATTACTGGTTATTAATATCAAAATGTCGCATCCTTAAACATGACAGTTAGTTACTATTATTTATTTACACAATTTAAATACTAATTTGGAAATATAATTTTATATATTTTCTTATATTAACATAATTTAATACTTTCATAACTGAAATATTATGCTTTATAATGTTAATGACATAGGTTAATTGTTTGTTGACATGAGAACTATCAAAATTATTGTATTTATAGGCTAAAACATAAATAATACAACTTTATATACTTTTGTATATGTTTTTCTTTATTTCCAATACTTCTTATATGTTTGTGTTAAACTTTGATAGAATTAAAATTGATTTTGGATTAATAACAACATAATTTTAAACAGTTTTATATTGAGTTACAATATTTTTAAACTTAGAAATTAATTATTTATCTCGTAAAACTTGGTGCAAAACTATTGTAACTTGAGTTACAATAGTTTTGCACCAAATATAAATTCAGTTTTATTGAATTTTCAACGCAACACTATTGTAACTCAAACTTTTACAAATAAATCAAGTAATACTAAAGCTTTAATTGATAACACTTGTTAATAATGTAAGTAATGCAGTTTTCATTTGAATTTTGAAAACTATTTGCAAAAATATCTAAAGACGAATATAAAAAACAGTTTTTTCCTTCTCCTGAACAATTTGCAAAAACCTAGTTACAATAGTTTTGCGCCAAGCCCTCGATATATGGGACATATTTTGAAAATTTTAGCTTGATAAGTCAACTATTAAGAAAACTAGACCTATCACTTAAGGTGATGAATACCCCCGAACGCCGCCATGACAGAAAATGGTTAACCATTGTATGAAGTTTTATTAAATTATATCCAATAGTTTTAAAGTTATGCTCCAGACAAAAAAAATTCTTAATAAAAGAGAATGTTATGGATTGAGTTTTTTGTATTGTTAATTTTTTTATGGTTTTGTTAAAATTAAAAACGGTCTTTTTAATTATTGTGCAGTGTACAAGCTTTCATGGCAATCAATAAATGTTATACTTTTTCGAGTTATGTTGAGGAACAACAATTTTATGGATAAGAAACAAACAAGAGCACTAGGAATACAATATCGAACCTGCTTTGCTCGAACTCCATGTATTCATCAACTTGGTTCTTTCATGAACTTTATTAAACTGTTATCACTGATGGCTTTAAAAGTACTGCACCAGACAAGGGAAATATATCAAAGGGCAATAACTCTGTAATTAGCAAGAATAGAGTTATGTTTCTTGTACACTGCACTTCCTGTCATTATATTCTACCATTGTATGAAGTTTGATGAAATTCCATCCAGTACTTTAAAAGTAATGCTCCGGACAAGGGAAATATATCAAAGGGCAATAACTCTGTAATTAGCAAGAATAGAGTTATGTTTCTTGTACACTGCACTTCCTCTCATTATATTCTACCATTGTATGAAGTTTGATGAAATTCCATCCAGTACTTTAAAAGTAATGCTCCCGACAAGGGAAATATATCAAAGGGCAATAACTCTGTAATTAGCAAGAATAGAGTTATGTTTCTTGTACACTGCACTTCCTCTCATTATATTCTACCATTGTATGAAGCTTGATGAAATTCCATCAGGTACTTTTCAAGGTATGCTCCGGACAAGAAAAAATATCAAAGGGCAATAACTCTGTAATTAGCAACAATAGAGTTATGTTTCTTGTACACTGCACTTCCTCTCATTATATTCTACCATTGTATGAAGTTTGATGAAATTCCATCCAGTACTTTAAAAGTAATGATCCAGACAAGGTAAATATATCAAAGGGCAATAACTCTGTAATTAGCAAGAATGGAGTTATGTTTCTTGTACACTGCACTTCCTGTCATTATATTCTACCATTGTATGAAGTTTGATGAAACTCCATCCAGTACTTTAAAAGAAATGCTCCGGACAAGGGAAATATATCAAAGGGCAATAACTCTGTAATTAGCAAGAATAAAGTTATGTTTCCTGTACACTGCACTTCCTCTCATTATATTCTACCATTGTATGAAGTTTGATGAAATTCCATCTGGTACTTTTCAAGTTATGCTCCGGACAAGAAAAAATATTAAAGGGAAATATATCAAAGGGCAATAACTCTGTAATTAGCAAGAATAGAGTTATGTTTCCTGTACACTGCACATCCTCTCGTTATATTCTACCATTGTATGAAGCTTGATGAAATTCCATCCGGTACTTTTCAAGTTATGCTCCGGACAAGGAAAATTGCAACGGGCAGACCGACCGACAGACCGACGGACCGACAGACCAACAGACCGACCTCAGGGTGACTCCAATATACCCCCTCAAAACTTCGTTTGTCGGGGGTATAATAAGGCACTTAGCAGTTAGATATGTCGGGGCAAAATGATGACGTTGTATTCAACAAAAAACGACGTCAATATTTTAAACAGGTGCTTTTATATCAAATTTACTGAGTCTATTCTTCTCAAAATACTCTCCTCAATGGTCTATACGTTTTCGCCATCATATACACCATTCAGTGAACATGTTAACAAAATCAGAAGATGATATACTGGACACAAAATTCTGTAAAACATGCTTTGATTCTAATTTGTCTTCAAATCGACTTCCCATTTTGCTATTTTTTAATGACTGATTCCCGGCCATCTCAAAAACATTAATTTTGTGACATTTAAACACTAGAGACCTTGAAACATTATATTCTCCGTATATACTTTTGTTTCTATTTTTGAGCAGGTGTATTACCTAACATTAAGCAGAACTTTACGAAACTGCGGTATTTGGCGTGCTTATCCATTTTCAAGTGCCCCGACGTCAATTTGTTTCAAACAAAATGGCATATCATAACATCATAATATTGACGTCAGTTTGAGATGTGCATAATTGGTGCCATTTTTTTAAAGGATGTAAAGAGCACACAATGATATTTTTCATTTAAAAATAAAAAGCGCTTTGGCAACGCTACGCTTGTTTGAATAGTAGTGGTAGGAGAAAAGCAAAAACTGCCCCGACTACATAAATCGACGTTTCCATAGTTACTATAGAATATAAACTAATGATGAAAAATTATAAATTTTTTACAAAATTACTGCAAATATGTAGCAGCACATGCTCCCTGAGAATTATTGGAATACAATGATAAATAGAAAAGTTATGGCAAAAGTCTACAAACTTTCTGATCCCCCCTCGTACATAGCTCCAGTACCACTTATAATGAATTCCATTTATTATCAATGCTTAACTAGCTACCACTCAAGGAGATTAATACCCCCATATGAAGTAAGTCAGCATCACAACAAGCATAACTATTTTCACAGACTTTTGCTCAAATGCATCATTATGTATGAACACATATAAAAGCATCATTGTTTTCTCATAGCATGTACTCGGCATCACTTCGTGGCCGATTCCAAATGACTCTGTGTCATGTCTCATCACATTAAGTGCTAATTAATTTACAATGTACCACACACACACACACCTTGATTTCATTTAAATCTATTGTACATATACACATATATATGTTATATTGTGCAGTTTTGACTATTTAAATTTAGTTTTTAAATCTTATTCAATAACAAGATGGCCCTAAATCGCGCAGGAGACATTAATAATCTGATTTGGCCAGTTCAAGAACTCAAAAATCCGATTTGGCCAGTTCAAGAACTTGTCCAAGATAATATGGTTATATAACTACTATATAAGTTTAGTGCTAGAGTGCACACAACAAAATGTTCACGGACAGACCATGGACACCAGGCGATCAGAATAGCTCACCTTGAACTTTGCTCAGGTGAGCTAAAACAAGAGGGCCAAGATGGCCCTATATCGCTCAACTGACTGACCTTGAGTCACCCAACATAAGTAGATTATATAATACATGTACACTCAAAATTCCAGAAAGCTGAGACGGGCAAGTAGTTTGAATTTTGATTTGTTTTGAAGATGTAACAGATGTGTAGAAGAGTTCAAACTTGGTAGTGGTTTAGCCATGGTAAATGTCAGTGAAATTACATCAAAATCAGGTCAGTAGATTCTGACAAGAAGGCTTTTGAAGTTTTTACTATAGATGCTAAGTCTTCCACCTAAGATAAAAATCCAGTTCCAGAACAAAACTAACCTGTTATGTTTGAGAGCGGTTTCAAACTAAAGAATCAGATTAAACTATTGTGCAGCATGAAACAATCCACAGTTCCAGCACAATAAATATTCCTATGAGTTTCAAACACAAGCATTCCCAAAGTATATCACTTGAAAGAATCTTTGTCACAGTGCACTCTCCCCCAAAAACAATTAAGCTCCTCCTCCAAGATTTCAATAACACTTTGACACTGAAAATCTCAAGCAGACTTCTTGCTGTGTTGAAATTAACTAAAAATATGGTATTGCTTTATTATGAAGCAGTAAACCATCCCTATCTGAACCATAAAAACTCTGACTTCTATATTCAGAACAACACCTATTTTAAAATGGTTAATGATATTTGAATAATATTCAATCATTGATTATAATTGTATCATCCATCTTTTTATGAAGAATTATCTTTTAAAACTTATATCTAGTATAATATTGTATAATAATAGCAAACAAGAAATGTCACTGTTAAGTGTCACATGCCCCCCAAATGGTCTGTGAAAAATAACAATATATGATATAATAGGTAGCGATGTATCCATGAATATCAAAGGTAATGGACTAATGTTTCAGACTAGACATGCAATTCCATGTTTTTTTTTACATTAAAGCATGACCTTGACCTTTGTGTAACCCCAATTTTGACATATGATGTAATGGTCTTGGTATTTCAACAGTTAAATATAGGTGAAACATTATCATGACATGCTGATCATTTTTGTCAAGCTATTTTAAAATCACTCAATGTAAGTTACAGATCAATTGTTGATCAATTGATCAATTGAACCAAGTGTTTTTGAAATCCATCCATGTATGATAAAGTTATAAGACAGACATGAAATTTCAAACAAATTCAAAGTGTTGTCATACATATTCAAAGTATGACTGTGTCTAGGTTTTTCTTATGACACGTCGTCATGTCATCTTGATAAATTGAGCCAAGTTAAAGACAAAGTCACAGACCAGATACGCAATATCAAACAAATTGGAAGTGTGACCTTGACCTTTGAGGAAAGGTTCTGGGTCTTACATGCGACACTTAATTATATGTCATATTTATCAACTGCGCCTAGTGTTTTGAAAATATATCTATAGATGACAAAGTTATAGATCGGACAAGAAATCTCACACAGACTGAAAGTGTTGTCAAACAAACTGAAAGTGTGACCTTCACCTTTGAGGTACGCATGTGGGTCTTTCACGTGACACTTTGTTATGCCATGCTGATGAATTGTGCCAAGTGTTTTTGAAATGGTGACAAAGTTTCAAACCTGACACAAAATCTCAATCAGACTGAAAGTGTCATCAACCAAAGTTAAATTGTGACCTTGACCTTTGAAGTGGGATTGTGGGTGTAATGTGCGACACATCGTCATGTTATGTCTGTCATTTGTAGCTAGTATCAACAAAATCCATCTATGCATGACAAAGTTACAGGCCAGACACTAAATCTCAAACAGACTGAAAGTGTTGTCAAACAAGTCAAATTGTGACTTTTACCTTTGAGGTAGGGGTGTGGGTCTTACTCGCCACATGTCGCCATGATTTGTTGATCATTTGTAGCAAGTATCAACAAAATCCATCTTTGCATGACAAAGTTACAGGCCGGAAACGAAATCTCACACAATCTCGAAGTGTTGTCAAACAAAGTCAAATTGTGACTTTTACCTTTGAGGTAGGGGTGTGGGTCTTACTCGCGACACGTCTTCATGTTATGTTGATCATTTGTAGCAAGTATCAACAAATCCATCCATGCATGACAAAGTTACAGGCCGGAAACGAAATCTCACACAAGCTCAAAAGTGTTGTCAAACAAAGTCAAATTGTGACCTTGACCTTTGAGGTACGGGTGTGGGTCTTACTCACGACATGTTGTCATGTTATGTTGACCATTTGTAGCAAGTATCAACAAAATCCATCTATGCATGACAAAGTTACAGGCCGGAAACGAAATCTCACACAAACTCAAGGTGTTGTCAAACAAAGTCAAATTGTGACCTTTACCTTTGAGGTAGGGGTGTGGATTTTACTCGCGACACGTCGTCATGTTATGTTGATCATTTCTAACAAGTATCAACAAAATCCATCTATGCATGACAAAGTTACAGGCCGGAAACGAAATCTCACACAAACTCAAAGTGTTGTCAAACAAAGTCAAAAATGTGACCTTTCCCTTTGAGGTAGAGGTGTGGGTCTTACTCGCGACACGTCGTCATGTTATGATGATCATTTGTAGCAAGTATCAACAAAATCCATCTATGAATGACAAATTTACAGGCCAGAAACAAAATCGCGGACGGAAGGACGGACGGATGGACGCTGCGATTACTATATGCCACCCAAAAAAATTTTTGGGGGGGTATAAAAAAAGTTTATTTAAAGAGTTTATTACCTCTTCTTATTATAATTGCTATATACAGACAAAACAGGGGAAGTAACTTGACATCAAAACTAACCCCACCCCCTGGCTGCCATGTTTTTTGACGAATCAAGATGGCTTTAACAAACTTGGTAGAGTCACCCAAGGAACATTTCTGTGAAATTATTTTTAAATCGAGCCAGTAGTTTCTGACAAAAAGATTTTTTAAGTTTTTACTTTAGCTTAAATAGTAAACTAACCCCACCCCCTGGCCGCCATGTTCTTTAACGAATCACTACAGTTTGAACAAACTTGGTAGAGTGTCACCCAAGGAATATTTCTGTGAAATTATTTTAAAATCGAGCCAGTAGTTTCTGACAAGAAATTTTTTTAAGTTTTTACCAAGCTTATATTGTAAACTAACCCCACCCCCTGGCCGCCATGTTTTTTGACAAATTACTACGGATTAAAAAAACTGGGTGAAGGGTCTTCCAAGAAACATTTCTGTGAAATTATCTTAAAATCGAGCCAGTAGTTTCTGACAAAAAGATTTTTTCAGTTTTTAGTAATCAAACATGCCCCGCCCCCTTGCGGCCATGTTTTTTGATGACTCAAGATGGCTTGATCAAACTTGGTAGAGGGTCACCCAAGAAACATTTTTATGAAATTATTTTAAAATCGAGCCAGTAGTTTCTGACAAGAAGATTTTTTAAGTTTTTACTGTAGCTTATATAGTAAACTAACCCCACCCCCTGGCCGCCATGTTTTTTGACAAATCACTACGGTTTGAACAAACTTGGTGAAGGGTTCTCCAAGGAAAATGTCTGTGAAATTATTTTAAAATTGAGCCAGAAGTTTTTGACAAGAAGATTTTTTAAGTTTATACTAATTAACTTGCCTGGTGGCCATGTTTTTTGACGAATCTAGATGGCTTGAACAAACTTGGAAGAGGGTCACCCAAGGAACATTTCTGTGAAATTATATCAAAATTGGCCCAGTGGTTTCAGAGGAGATGTTGTTAGAAGCTAAAAGTTAACGACGGACGACAGACGACTGACACCAGGCGATCACAAAAAAGAGTACATTTCGTGGTAAAGGGATTCATTATATTCTCTCTCACGCGTTGCATATAACTCCCTTTAAATAGTATTTGTAATTATATTGTATGATTGTTACAACTGTTAATGAGTATTTATTAAAGCACATGTGCATGGATGTACTAACAATTATCATTATCTAATTAATGATCATCTATGAAAGAATGAGACAATAGTCAGCCATTGTTGATGTTGTCATGTGTGATAAATTTGTATAAACAAATACAGTACTTTCACATTGTGATGAACATGTCATTGTAAAGAATAAAATCTTTACTGAACAGAAATGATATTTCTTTCAGAGTTGTACATTAATACATCTTCATAATAACATACATGTATTTACAATAATAATAATTATGTGACAATGCACATGCAGATAATAGCCCTTGATTTTTTTGCACAGGCAGACATTATCCCCTTTCACCTAGGGCATAAGTTCCGTTAAGGGGGACAATATCCCTCCCCTGTTATATCATTTATTTATTCTTCTTTTTTAAATATTATTAAATATGAATTTATTTCTTATTAGTAATGTTAAAAAATATTTTTTGACGTCAATATTGTTTTTAAACAGTCTTCCGTGGCCTAGTGGTTAAGGCGTTGGCCTCGGAAGCGGGAGGTCGAAGGTCCAAATCCTGGTGGAAGCACTTGGGATTTCTCTTATGCCGCCAGTTGCTCACCCAGTTGCTTGTTAGGATGACAGGTACTGGATGTCTACAACCAGGCTAGCTTTTGGGCAGTAACTGTGTACAACATAAACAAAACTTGAATAATACGGCAATAACGGGAGCTGGGCGGAAGATTGGTAAACATACTTTAAAAGTCTTTTATTTAAAGAAGGTCAGCCGTCTGCTTCAGATATAAACTTGCATGATTTTCAAAATAATGATGATATGGATATTTTATTGAATGCACCGATTTCAAACGAGGAAATAAACCGAAGCATAGCTAAACTTAAAACAGGGAAATCCTTCGGAAATGATGGGATAGGAACACAGTTTTACAAACACACTTGCGATTTCATAGTGCCCATACTGCACATATTATTCAATAAAATATTAGACTCTGGTGAATTTCCAGCCATATGGTGCGATAGCATTATAGTTCCTATTTTCAAATCGGGTTCGAGGGACGATCCATCAAATTACAGGGGGATATCTTTGATTAATATAATGTATAAGATCTTCTCAAGCATAATTAATGACAGAATTACTAAATGATCTGAGCAGTTTGAAATTATCGATGAAGCCTAGGCGGAGTTTAGGGCGGGTTACTCGGTTATAGATAACATGTTCAATTTGCAAAGTATGGTCCAGAAATATATTTCGAAACCAGGTGGTAGGTTCTATGTACTATACGTAGATTTTCAGAAAGCATTTGATTCTCTAGTTCACTTTAAACTATTTTCAAGCCTTCTGAATAAAGGCATCAATGGTAAGCTTATGCATGTGTTAATATCTATGAATTCGAACATCCAGTCATATGTTAGGGTTGGAGACAAGTTTACTAAGCCATTTAAATGCAATATTGGAGCGAGACAAGGTGATTTAAATTCGCCGATAATTTTTAGTCTTTACATTAATGACCTTTGTACCCACCTCAGAGATCAATGTCATAATGGAATATTTATTACTAATGATATACGAGATATTCTTTGCTTACTTTTTGCGGACGACGTAGCTAACTGTGCGGACACAGCAAGGAACTTAAAAATACAGCTCAACGCAATTTCTGAATTTTGTGATAACACGGGCATGCAGGTCAACATCAAGAAAACTGAAATAATAGTATTTAGAAATGGCGGTCCACTGCGAAATTATGAAAATTGGTCCTTTAATGGAAATAATGTAAACACAACATCTGTATATAAATATATGGGATTACTTTTTACACCTAAACTCTCATGGACATCTGCTAAGTGTAAATTGGCTGCACAGGCTAGGAAGACAATATTTTCTATTAAAGGATATCAGAGGACATTTGGAAGTTTTATGCATAAAGATATATTTAAATTATTTGATTCGATGGTAGTGCCAATACTCACATTTGGTTCGGAAATCTGGGGATATGAATACGCTGACAAGATAGAACAAATACAAGTGCAATTTTGTAAATATTTTCTAGGTATTAGTTCTACTGTTAATAATTCTGTAGCTCTTGGAGAGTACGGGAGACTTCCACTATGTGTAATATATTATACCAAGTGCATAAAATACTGGTGTAAATTGCTTCAAATGTCCAACAATCGCTTTCCTAAGAACTGTTACAAAATGTTGAAATCTCTAGACGATATTGGTAGAAAAACTTGGGCCACAAACGTTAAAACATTATTGTACAGGTATGGGTTTGGGTATGTGTGGCTAGCACAAGATGTTGGTGACATTAACCTATTTGTCTTAACATTTAAACGAAGGATCTCAGATTGTATGACTCAAAATTGGCATGATGATATAATCAACTCACCCAGGTGTGATACATATAAACATATTAAATCCTTATTAAATCCTGAAAGATATTTAAACATTGACCTTTCGTTCAATCTCAAACGATCATTTGCACGTTTTAGATGCTCCTCTCAGACTAAATATTGAAATTGGTCGACATTTTAACATTGAAAGAGAAAATAGAATATGTTTATTTTGTTTCTTAAATTCTAATATAATGGTGATAGAAAACGAATACCATGTATTTTTTAATTGTTCTAAGCATACTCATGTTAGAAAAACACATCTGTATAATTGCTATATAGGGCATTCAGAACATACAGATTTTTATCGATTGCTTCAAAGCGAGAATCCAGAGACTATTAGAAAAATTGCTCTTTTTATAACAAAACTGTTTGAAATTATAGATAAAACATAGTTCCACATTATATACTGTACCAGTTTTCAGACACTTCAAATGTATATTTAATATATTGTAACACAACTTTGTAAAACATCAATGATCAACAATTACTGTTGTATTTTGGGCCGGAGGCCTTTATTTACTCAATAAAACATCTTGTATCTTGTATCTTGTATAAAGGTGTCTCATAAGGCCATTATGGTTTGTCCTTTCAATAGGGGTGACACTATAATAAACAAAAACTTTACTTACTTTTATATTGCCTATACTTGTAATACATGATCCCAGTGACTTAGTGATGCTACTCTGCCTCTGAGTAATCCAAATTTGCAAAAATAATAATTTATAGGTCGAGGGCTTGGCGCAAAATTATTGTAACTAGCAAATTGTTCAGGAGGAGGAAAAAACTGTTTTTTATTTTCTTCTTTAGACATTTTTGCTAATATTTTTCAAAATTCAAATGAAAACTGCACTACTCACAATATTAACAAGTGTTATCAATTAAAGCTTTAATATAACTTGATTTATTTGTAAAAGTTTGAGTTACAATAGTGTTGCGTTGAAAATTCAATAAAACTGAATTTATTTTTGTTGCAAAACTATTGTAACTCAAGTTACAATAGTTTTGCACCAAGTTTTATGAGATAAATAATTAATTTCTAAGCTTAAAAATATTGTAACTCAATATAAAACTGTTTAAAATTATGTTGTTATTAATACAAAACTATTTTTACTTCTATTAAAGGTTAACACAAACATATACAAAGTATTGGAAAGAAAGAAAAACATATACGAAAGTATATTAAGCTGTATTATTTATGTTTTAGCCTATAAATACAATAATTTTATAGTTCTCATGTTAACGAACAATTTACTTACGTCATTAACATTGTAAAGCATAATATTTCAGTTATGAAAGTATTAAATTATTTTAATATAAGTTAATATATATAATTATATTTCCAAATTGATATTATGTAAATTTTTATAGTATGCAGATACTATCTGGACCACATCATAATAGTAACTAACTGTCATGTTTAAGAATATGACATTTTGATATTAATATACCAGTAAATATCGAACAAGATTATAAAACTGTTGTTTTCAGTCTTATAAATTTATTGATGAATTTTTACCTGGGGCACAATAGGCAGTTGAGATCAAATTGAATACTACATGATTGTTTTGGTTAAAACCTCATTTTTAGACAAATAGACAAAAAGATACCTGTGTTTTATTGAGTTAAAAATTTGGAAAAAGGTATCATTTAAATTTAAACAAGTGGTAACTGGGTACTATGCCCCATGGGCCCACTATACCAACGTCACCAACAACTGTACCATCTACATTTGTCATACTAACTCCAATTCAAATTGAACCTTCAAAATCCATCATACCAAATTAATTAAAAACCTTTTAGTGTTCAAACAAGTACCAACTCCACCACCATGGTACTGTACCCTTTACACCCACCAAACTAACATCATTATACCCACAGTACCCTATACAACCACCATACCAACATCAACTCTACACTCTACATCTAGTATACTAGCACCATTTTCAACATCCGCCAAACCAAATCCATAAGACACTGATCCTTTACATTCATAACATGTATTGACTCCATCACCATACCAACTCAACTATCCACAGTGACTGTACCTTCAACATCCACCATACCAAACCAACTATCCATTGCATCTACTACATCCATCATACTGACCTAATTAACTACTGAAACATTACACCCACCAATCCAGTACCATTATCCATTGTAACATCTACATTCACTATATGAACTCTAATGCTCTCTCTACTAGATTCTGTATTCTCTCTACCAACCATTATTCATAATACCAACCAGAATCCATTACTTACTGTACCCTCTACACCCACCATTCAGACTCAACTACATTCTGTACCTTTTACATCAACAATACCAACAGCACTACCCACTGTGCCCTAAACATCCACCATACCAACTTCATTACTCACAATCCAAATTATATCAGCATCACTACCCATTTTACCCAATGTGTTCACCATACCAACATCAATACCTTCTGTTTCATGGACACTACATCCACCATACTATTTCAACTCTTCACTGTTCCTTCTACATCCTCTATAATTCTTTACTAATTTCACTACTCACTACCCCCTTAATATCAACATCACTACCTATTGCAACCATTACATTCATTATACCAACACCACTACTCAATGTCCATTCTGCATTCACCATACCAATATAACTACTCACTGTACTTACTACATCCACTATACTGTATCAACCATGATCATAATCACTCATTGTTCCTATACACCCATAATACCAACTATACTACCAGATGTACCCTTTACAACCTCCATACCAACTACACTACTAGCTTTAATATTGATACCTACCATACCAACTACATTACCAGCTGTATCCTTTACACTCACATTACCAACTGCACTACCAGCTGTACCCTCCATACTCACAATACCAACTACACTACCAGCTGTACCCTTTATTCTCACATTAACAACTACACTACCAAATGTACTCTTGACACCCAGAATACAAACTACACTACCCTTCATACTCACATTACCACCTACACTACCAGCTGTACCCTCCACATCCAGAATACAAACTACACTACCAGCTATACCCTCCATACTCACAATACCAACTACACTACCAGCTGTACCTTCTTCACCCACCATACGAATTATGCTACCAGTATACCCTCTATACCCACCATACTAACTGTACTACCACCTGTACCCTCTACACCCACCATACCAACTATACTACTAGCTGTACTGTTTATGCCCACGATATCATCGACACAACCAGATGTACCCTCTTCACCCACAATGCTATCAATCATACCCTGTACACCCACCATAGCAACTACGCTACCAGCTAAACACTCTACACCTACAATACCAACAACATTACCAGCTGTACCCTCTACATCCACAATATCAATTATGCTACCAGTTGTATACTCTACACCCACTATACCATCTATGCTACGAACCATACCTATTACACCCACCATACCAACTACACTACCAGCTGTAACCACTTCATTCACAATACCAACTACACTACCAGCTGTACCTGCTTCATCCATAATACCAACTACACTACCAGCTGTACACGCTTCATTCACAATTACCAACTGCACTAGCAGCCATACCATCTACACTCACAACACCAACAACACTACCAGCTGTACCTTCTACACCCACATACCAACTATACTACCTACTGTAACCTCTACACCCACTATACCGACAATGCTACCAGCTGTACCCTCTACACCCACAATTATGACTACACTACCAGCTGTACTGTCTACACCCATAATACCATCTACACTACCAGCTATATTCTCTTCACCTATCGTACCAACTACACTACCAGCTGTACCCTCAACACCCACCATACCAACTATGTTACATGTCATACCCTCAACACTCACTATACCAACTATGCTATGAGCCATACCCTCTACACCCATCATACCAACTATGCTACCAGCTGTACCCTCAACATCCACCATACCAACTATGTTACATGTTATACCCTCTTCACCTACCATACCAACTATGCTACCAGTTATACTATACACACCCACTATACCAACTACATTACCAGCCATACCCTCTACACCTACCATACCAACTGCATTACCAGCTGCACACTCTACACCCACCATACCAACTACATTACCAGCTGTACCCTCAACACCCACCATACCAACTATGTTACAATTGTACCATCCACACCCACATTACCAACAATGCCACCACATGTACCCTCTACATCCACCATACCCACTACACTACCAGATGAACCCTCTACACCCACACTACCAACTATAGTACCAGATGTAGCCTCTACACCCATTATACCCCATATACTACCAGCTGTACCTTCTACACCCACCATACCAACTACAGTACCAGCTATACCCTCTACACCCTCCATACCAAATACAACTGTTCCCTCCTGATCCATCTTACCAACTATACTACCAGCAGCTGTACCCTCTACACCCACCGTACCAACTACACTACCAGCAGCTGCTGTACCCTCTAGATCCACTTTACCATTTCAACTATCCGCTGTACACTCTGTATCCGCCATACCCCATACCAACCCCACTACCCACATTGTGCTAATTTATTCATTTGGTCTAATTAAAAGTTAACTCTGATAAACCAAAGTTTATCAAACTCTAAAATATATTGTTTTGGTTCTTTAAAAGCCATTTTAAAATAATTAGATAATGTTGACTTCTACATGTAGTACTGATATATTAAAAAGAATAATACTGAGCGTACCAGGTAACTAGAATAATATCTCATTCTGGAAGTATTCAAAACAGATATATTGGTTAAGTGAAGTTATAATTTGTATAAATTAAAAGTGTGTTGAGTGTTATTTTTAGATTGGACCGCCCTTTTATTAAAAAAAATGCAAACCAAAAAATTCACTGTAAATTTTGATAATCAGATTTTTTAACAAAATATCAACAAATGGTTCTTTTATAGCACAATAACTATATTAATCTTCCATTTCATTGTCACTAATATCAATAAAACATTTTAACATACTCATCTGACTAAAATTTCTTTTTTATCAAAGTAAAATGTTTTCAAAGATTAATTAAAAAAAAAAAAAAAAAAGTCTCTATACCTGTATTTCTTCAGAATCTTGAAAGATTTTCCTGAACTATCATTTGAAACTTGTATTGCAATATTTATGGACTAAACAAAAGTGTAGTTATACATGATAACTGGGTTTAATAAAATTTAAATTCAAGTTACAATAGTTTTACACCGATATAAATAAAGGTTTCCAAGATATTATTTGGTGCAAAACTATTGTAACTCAAGTTACAATAATAATAATAATAATAACAATAATAATAATAATAATAATAATAAAGTCTTTATTTAAAGAGAAAACACAGTTGGAACAATCTCCAATCTTCCCTGTGGTCCTCTTTTATATACATGGTAACAAAGTAATAACAACATATATACAACAAAGTTAAACAGCAGAATCAATACAATTTGGAAACTTATTAACAAAGTGAATTATTTTTGTTGACATATTAAATTTCTAATGTATATTTCAATTGCAATGAATATTCATTGTTTATTTAACTAATTCAATAATATATTTCAAGGAAGGAATTAATAGTATTATAATGTAAAGTTTACACTTGAAAATGATGAGTTCACTACAAAATATATTTAGACAGTCAATGATACATTCAATGATTATAAGAACCAACTGACTGCAATAAGGATACAAGTTTAATGTTTTGTAACACAATGAAAATTTATCTTTGTTGTGACAGGGGACTTTTATATTTAAATATTATATAATATCTCTTAAATTCTTGAACTGATGAAGCATTTTTAACATGGTTAGGAAGGGAATTCCAGATTTTGGATCCAGAATATATAAGAGTTTTACGATATGTTTCTAACTTTGGTTTAGGTACATATAGAGAATTATTTGACTGTGAGCATAGATTTTTAGAATGTATATTTGGTGTTGGGGTAAAATTATTTTGCAAATACTCTGGGGCCAAGTTGTTGATGATCTTGAACATTAAAAAAGCCTTTTTATATTCTACTCTTTCATGGAATTTCATCCATTTTAGATCATTAAATAATGTTTCAGATGGTGTATGTCTTGCAGCAAGTTTTTGAAATTTTAATACGTTGTCAGATAGGTCAGAGTTGCATTTTCCCCATATTGTACAGCAATAATCTAGATGAGGAAGTATGTAAGAATCGTAAAATAATTTCCTAATAGGTATTGATAAATAGTATTTTATTCGGCCAAGTAAGTATAATAAGGAATTGCATTTTTTTAGAGTGTTTTCAACTTGTTGAGTCCATGTTAGTGTGTTGTCAATGTTACTCCCAGAAGTTTTTCACTACTTGTAAATTCAATAGCCTCGTCTCCTATTTTTAAGTGCTCAGCTGATCTGAATAGTGGTTGCTTTGGATGAGAGGCTATAAACATTGCTTTGGTTTCTGAAGTATTTATGGTCATCAAATTATTATTACATCATTGTTGGACATTTATTAATTCATTATTAAGAGATTCGATGATGTCTGATATTGAATTACCAGATAAAGTGATAGAGGAGTCATCAGCAAACATGTTCATTTTTGAATACTGAGTGCATAAGGGCATATCATTGATAAAGATAATAAATAGAAGTGGGCCTAAAACAGATCCTTGGGGTACACCACATGTTACTGATTTACTTTCTGAAAGTGTACCAGATATTGAAACATTTTGTGACCGTTCACATAAATAGGATTTAAACCAATTTTGTACATCTTTATGGAAATGGTATACATTTAGTTTTTCAAGCAGTAAACTATGATCAACCAGATCAAATGCTTTAGATAGGTCAAGAAATATGGTTCCAGATATTCTGTTTTGATCATAGCTGTGATCCAGTCATCAACCATCACTGTTAATGCTGATCAGATCTCAACCCTGATTGTCTTTCATGCAATAAATTGTATGTATTTAAAAAAGACCGAACACTATTACTAACATGTCTCTCAAGTATCTTAGACAGAATAGGAAGAAAGGAAATTGGGCGATAGTTATTTTTGTCTTGTTTTAAACCTTTCTTAAAAATTGGTGTGATTTTGGCTAATTTAAACTGCTTTGGGTATATTCCTTTTGTTAAACTAAGGTTTAATATTTTTGTGACTGTTTTAGATATAACACTGGCACTTATTTTCAAGAATTTGGCAGATAGATCATCAAGTCCTGTAGACTTATTCTGTGATAGATCATGTAGTTGTTTATAAACATAGTCTTCTGTAATTGTAATAAAACTAAACTTTTCGTTATTTCCAATATTAGCACTAACATAGTCTTTTAGTGCAGTATTTTCTTGATTTTGTTGTGAATTCAAGCATTTATACAAGGTTGGTAGTTTGGCAAAGTAGTCGTTAAATGTATTAGCAATAATTTCTGGATCTAAAATTGGGTTTCCTTCTTCATCATTTATTAAATGAGTTTGATGATAAGTCGTTTGGCTCGAGACATTTTTTAGGTTCTTCCATAACTGTTTCGGATTTTTTTTTATTTTCATTTATTGTTTTTGAAAAGTAGGATTTTTTTGCTTCATGGATCATAGTCTTAATTAAATTTCTACTGAGTTTGTAATTTTCTGTGTCTCCTGTTTTTTTGAAATAGTCTCTAAGTTTCATGGATTCAGATATATCAATATTAAACCAGGCTGGCTGTTTGGGATGCTTGACACGCTTTTTCTTTTTAGGGGCATGATTATTTAAAATGCTAATAAATATATCTAAAAAATATTGAAGTGCATCATATCTGGGTCATCAAAAATATCTATAACAGACCATGGTTGATTTTGAAGCTCTTGAAGAAATGCTTCTTCATTAAAATGTTTCATGCATCTGTAGTTAATGATATTAGGTTTATTGCCTTTTTCTGGTTTCTGTATTAATTTCCGTGTTATGTATATTGGGTAATGGTCACTTATAGACAGTTCTGGAACACTAATTTCTATAACATTACTTTCTTTGTTAGTGTAGGCATGATCAATTAAAGAAGATGTGGAAGAGGTAACAAGCGTTGGTGTCTCAACCATTTGTTTCAAATGAAAATTATCTATCACATTTAACCATCGTTGGCAAACATTTGTTACATTGTTAAAATTAAAATTTAAGTCACCCATTAAATGTATTTCCATATTTTCTGTTTGAACCTTTTCGAGAATTATCTCAAATTGGTCTATCCAAGACTTAGTTGATGATGGTGGCCGGTAAACATATCCAAACATAAATGGTTTCTGCTCTCCATGTTTAATCTCGAGCCATATAGTTTCTAAGCTATCTGATTCAAGATCACTGCGTCTTTTGCATAAGATACCATCCCTTACATAAATAACAAGACCACCACCATTTGAGTTTCTATCCTGACGGAATAACTGAAAATTAGATATAGGAATTTCCTTATTATTAAAGGTGTCATTGTGAAATGTTTCACATAATCCAAAAATGTCAAAATTTCGTTGTTCATTTATGATATATTTCACTTCATCTAGTTTGGGATATAAAAAGTGTATGTTTAAATGTATCAAATGTAGTCCTTGTTTATTTAACCATTTTGTGCAATTTAGAGTCACTGAGTTGTGATCTTCTTTTAGTATCGTCTGCCCCGGAAGTGTGGTTGAAACCATGGTGCTTGGTACATCATCCATGGGGGTGGAGGCTGGCTCATTAAGCTCTCGGGTCCGTTCTGGTTCGTTGGTTTGTTGTTGGCTGATTTCCTCCCCTGGTATGGGCCATGACAATAAGGAGTTCTATCAGAATTTTCTATTCTGACAGCAATGTTTAATTTTTTAACACTTCTGTTTGAAGATTAACACCAAATTTTGCTCCTCCTTTAGCATTGAGATGGACTTCATCATGGTAGAGTGAAGAGTCGCCAACAAAATTCTGTGTATTATCTACATATGAAAATTCTTTTTCTGCACACAGATCTTTCAATGATGCATTCACTTCATTTATTCTTTGAAGTGAAAGTTTGTCCCTTCTTTTTGGAAGAACTGAGGACATCATAATATTGACATCTTTATTGTGATGTTGCATGACATTTACCAGATCCCTGAAGTCCTCCATTATTGACTCCGGTGCATCAGCATCTGATATGTTATTAATACCAGCATGAATAACAATAACATCAGTTTCCTTGATTATCTCAGTTGTCTGTGCCATTGTGGTGATAGTATTCTCTATTGCTTTTACTCTGGCACCAGACTGAGATTTTATTGTTAGATCCAATTTGTTCTCAGCTAGTTTTTGTTTGCTAAGAATCCTGGTTACCGAGTCTCCCAGAATTAGCACTTTTGGTATTTTGTTTGTATAACTGTTTTGTGCAGGCTCATTTTTGCCATTTTCAGTTCTGAGTTGGTTGTTGCTGTCTTGTCTAGAAGCATTTTGCTGGGGTCCATTAAGTTGTTTTCTGAGAGATTCTATTTCTTTTTTGAAGTCACTTCTTAGATCTGAGATGTCCTTAGTAAGGCTATTTTCAAGTGCATTTCTTATTGGTTGTATTTCCTTCCTTATTTCTTCTACTAGAGTTTCTTTTAGTTCTTTAATATTTTCACCCATTTTCAGTGTTTTTTTGCATTAATTGTTCGATTAATTCTAATTTGTCTTTTGACAAGCTTTGATTTATTTTCTGAAGATTTTGTTTATCTTCTTCTATAATCAAACATTTTGCATTTATTTCTGTTAGCTCTTTTTTTTGTTGCTCTTGCTTTTTCTTCAAGTGAGGTGACATGTTTAGCTTGTTCAACATTTTTTGTTATTAGCTGCTTATTTTTGCCATTCAGTTTTTCATTTTCAGTCCTAAGAATGACTTTTTCGGCCTTTAGTTTGTCATTCTGTTCCCGTAGCAGTTTTGACAAGTTTATATACTCAGTGATATCCTGAGCATCCATTTCACAATATACATTCAATTCAGCTTCAGTTTGCTGCGAGACTGTTTTGTGCGTGTTTTCAGGCCCTGGTGTGTTTCTATCTGTATTAGTAGATGGTTTTAGCCAATAACTGTTGATTGGTTGATTTCCAACTTTCCCCTTATGCTTCTTTTGTGTTGTCTTCTGTATTGTCTGTGAGATAGTGTGTTGCATTTTTGTAAAATCATCTTTTTGATAGTTATCAGGTGATGTCACTGTGTTGGGACTTTTTATTTTTGTTACAATAGTGTTGCGCTGAGCCCTCGAGGTATAGATCAAGGCACAATTGACTATACCCTCGCCTCCTCAAATTGTATAACATGTTTTCAGGAACTCTTTATATTTAGAAGTAACTGAATAAAGCCCCTTGCCAAAAAAACCTTGGTAAAAATGGACAAAAGCCCCTTATTGGATTTGAAAAGGTGGACAAAAGCCCCTTCATGATTTTAAAACAGGGGACAAAATTTGCCCACAACTGCCGTAAATTAATTAAATTGCCAATAATTTTACGTGATGAGACCCTGATGGGACTTTATATTATTAATATTTTATAAAGACGTTTCGATTGTTACTGCGCATCGTTATGCGCATAGTTCCTTTCCGTTACTTTCAGTTTCAGGGACTAATTTCGACGTTGGTCAATTAAAAGTCGAGTCGCATTAGGATATTAACAAAGCAAAGTATTTTCATTTCCAGATGTCAGAAATGTAAATTTTGCCAAGGAAGCGATCGACAAGCATGGAAGAGTATATCGTTTTTCATTCTAAACCACCGGAAACGCTTGTTCATTACGAAATCGAAGAAACAACTACGAAAATATAATACTCGTACTGGTAACATTTCGGATAACTCGTTTTCGGATATGAATCATTCGTGAATTTGTTCCAAAGCGCTGAATACATAATGAATTTACCTGAAACAATATTATTCATACCTGGATGGAAACAAGGAAGAATAAATCTTGAATTTTGACATTTATCTGACCTGATGCATGTAAAAGTTTGGTAATGAAGGACATTATGGAAGACACTTATATGGGTCAATGTTATAAATAAACTGTATATGTGGAAGTATAAGAACAGTGGAAACAAACAAGACACATCGATTAAACATGTAAAGCCCAATATCATTTGTCATCAACAAAAAGCAATTGAATAAAAGGTAAACTGATACTTTATCATAACTCACTGATCAATATCAATGTTTCACATAAAATGATAACTTACGTTATGATTTCTAGAGATGAACAACTATAAAAAGTTATTGATTGATTGATTGATTGAATATTTAGCATCATTTTTATGCCATCCAGGGCTAACAGCCATCCCCTAACCACTGTTTCCTTGGATTTACCAGTACTCGAGCACACCCGATCTCCACAAGTAACTGATAACTTTTCCACTTGAATCAGCAGTGAGAGACGATTGATAAAGAGACATAATGTCATATATCTATCATCCTGGAGACTGTTTCCGGGCAGGGATTTGAACAGTATTCTTAGGCCTAAAAAAATAAATGTTGTGTTTACGGTTTACCGACCGACCCATAGTAAAAGGTCCCGACCGTATATTTTTTTTTTCCAAAAAAAAAAAAATTAAAAAATTTCGCCGACTGTCGTGTTAGGGATGGTTCAGGTGCTCCAAGTATCGGGTGAAAACCAATATATAAAACTGTATACCAAAGACGAAACTTTTAGAAAAGTGCGACTTGAAATTCGAAGCACAACTGTGCCTGAAGACCAAAAGTAAACAATCTGAAAAACTGTGAAAAAGAAATGACACAAATTCGTTTCTGAAATGTTTACAGTATTTATTCTTTCTACATTTCAACGCAATTATAATTATTAAATCATTTGCAAACTAGACATTGAATGTTCCTCGGCAATAAGTTATAACACGAGGAAATTCTTGTTGAATCTCCAAGGAATCTATTCATCGCGAATCGTTCGCCATTTTTTGTATAAGGTATCGAGGCGCGCATGCGCAACTTTCTAATCTCTGTTTAAACATCGAACTATTTTCCGGTATTTGCCTTGTTTTTTTATTGGACGGGAAAATCGCGGGATCAAAGCAGATATTTATCTACATAAGCACTTGTTAAGACTTATTAGGAAGTTACAATGCTAGGTGTAAAAAAAAGTGTAAAAAAAAAGGTTTCCCTCATTGCTTTCCAAAAAGGTTCACATACATGAACATACCGCGGGAAAAAGGTTATTCAGCCAATCAACTATTCATTCACCGTGGAACGGATCTTTTTTCTGTTCCACCCTGCACCTGAGGAAGGCCAAAAAGGAAGTGTTTTTACATGTGAAATGAACACAAACTCTGGCACAAACTTTGAAATTCAGGATTATGTCCAAGTGTCAAAATTGGTTGGTAGTTTTGAAATATTTTCACTGATATATTAAATATATAAAATGAAATTCCTTTTATATATTTAATAATACTTTTATTAACAGATTCTGTTGAATACCCAATCTAACCTATTGCAATATGGTGCACATGGTGCAGAACAAATGAGAATATATTGAAAGTGGAAAGAAAACATTCAAACTACAAAAGTAGACAAACTACAAAAGTATACAATTATTATGTTGTCACCAAATGCTTTTGAAAAAGGTGTCATTACTTCGCATTCAAAATTGAGTAACTGCGAGAGAAAATGAAAAAAAACAACAACCAAAAAACACCGACCCTTTGATTTTGCATCTAAAAAAATCAGCCAAAAAAAAAAAATAGTCCTACCTACCGACCCAATTTTTTTTCAGCATGAAACCTTAAACACAACATTTATTTTTTTAGGCCTTACATTGAGTAAATGTTACATGAGTTATGAAAATAAGAAACTATTCAACACATTTCAGGAATGCTAAACAGAGGCTCAGGTTACAGATGGATTGAGATGTTGGTGGTTGAAATACCTGTAGTGGTTTCATAAACTATGAAGAGACATGAAAATGAAGTTTCAAGGCCAATCAATATCGTGACATAGACAACTTGTACAGAAGCACTAAATGAAAGAGTGACAATCATCAAAAGGGGCCAATGGTAATTATTAATGTAGTTTAACCTTTTCAGCTTATTTCTACTATTAGAGAATACATCAAAATAATCATGAGTACAACAGAGGATCTGAGGGGGATCAAACCTGTAACCACTTGTTTATTTCACCCAATATCGGTGCAAGTAACTGACAACTGTCCCACTTGAATAGTGATTAAAGATGAATGAACATGAAACACAATTTTGGAATTTGCATATATTTAAATCATCACAGAGACTGGCCAAGCGGGGATTTGAGCTTGCAACCCCTTGACTGCTGGTTACATAACATAACAGTTTCATTCAGTAAAAAATGTCCACATACACGCAAGTTTATAACCATAAGATTTTGTTCAATGTTTTGAACATACATAACATAACAGGAATTGTTGCTCAGTTATAGTGTTTGAGTTGTCAAACTATACCCATATATTGTGCTGTTTTATTAAAGTACAGTGTCGTTTTTTAGCCAGATGGATTAGCTTAGTCTGTAGAGCACAATACTTCTAGCTCAGGGTTGAGAGTTTGATACCTGAGGCTGGCTAACTTACAGTGCTAACAGTCATTCAGATGGGACTTTAAACTGAGGACCTTTATGATGGTGCTATACACCGAGCAAAAGAACCAGGTGAAACATATGATTGGGTTTCTTTGATATTTATTTCCTGCACTATCCCCCACAAACCTAAAATGACTAAACTGTTCACTCTTCTGGGTGAATCACCCAAATGGGAAACTGATGGCGATGTAAATTAAGCTTACATACAAACAAACATTGTCATTTATTTCTTTATCTCATATAAACTTTCTTTAATTTTAAGTGATGAAGTCAGTCAAGTAGTACACCAGGACCAGGCCAGAAGCATGGATTGTGACAGTAAATCAGAAAAACATAATTTTTTTCAAAAGACTGTAGGAAATGCACATATTATGAAAAATTAAGAACAATCACTACCAGTTCACCAGTATTCTAAAATTTCAATGACAATTCAAAGATTAATGTTGGAAGAAGCCCAATACAGGAATAAAAATGTCCAAGTTAATGTAATAATAGTGGATGATGGTGTGACTACTATAGCCAAAAGTACTTGAATGGATTCGTAGATAAAACTCTGAAAATATTATGTTCAGTAGCAGGTCATTGGTGATCCAACCTTGATTGACAGTACATGGTTTTACCACTAGGCCTCTAACATTTCAAACTATTACTCACAAATATTGATGTTCATCAATTACCCGGTATATATGAAATGTATAAAAGCAACATACCAGTAATTACATTATAAATTACAAATATAATAATTGTTATTTAGTGCATCATTTACAAATATGAAAGTAACCTCTGCAATGGAACTTCATTTATAAACAAGAAATGTCACTGTTAAGTGTTACATGCCCCCCAAATGGTCTGTGAAAAATAAAAATATATGATATAATAGGAAGTGATGTATCCATGAATATCAAGAGTAATGGACTAATGTTTCAGACTAGACATGCAATTTCAAATTTTTTTTTTACATCATGGCATGACCTTGACCTTTGTGTAATCTTGACCATGACATCTGATGTAATGGTCTGGGAATTTCAACAGTTAAATGCAGGTGAAACATTATCATGACATGCTGATCACTTGTGTCAAGCTATTTTAAAATTCCTAAAGGTTAGTTACAGATCAGTTGTTGATCAATTGATAAATTAAGCCAAGTGTTTTTGAAATCCATCCATGTATGATAAAGTTAAAGGACAGACTTGAAATCTTAAACAGATTCAAAGTGTTGTCATACAAAGTGTGACCGTGTCTAGGTTTTACTTATGACACTTCGTCATGTCATCTTGATAAATTGAGCCAAGTTAAAGATAAAGTCACAGACCAGACACGCAATATCAAACATATTGAAAGTGTGACCTTGACCTTTGAGGAAAGGTTCTGGGTCTTACATGCGACACTTAATTATGTCATGTTTATCAACTGAGCCATGTGTTTTTAAAATATATCAATAGATGATAAAGTTATAGATCGGACAAGAAATCTCACACAGACTGAAAGTGTTGTCAAACAAACTCAAAGTGTGACCTTGACTTTTGAGGTATACATGTGGGTCTTATATGTGACACTTTGTAATGTCATGCTGATGAATTGAGCCAAGTGTTTTTGAAATTTATCCTTAGGTGACAAAGTTTCAGACCGGACACGAAATCTCAATCAGACTGAAAGTGTCATCAACGAAAGTTAAATTGTGACCTTCACCTTTGAAGTGGGATTCTGGGTGTAACGTGCAACACATCATCATATTATGTTAGTCATTTGTAGTTAGTATTAACAAATCCATCTATGTATGACAAAGTTACAGGTCAGACAGGAAATCTCAAACAGAATGAAAGTGTTGTCAAACAAACTCAAAGTGTGACCTTGACCTTTGAGGTACAGGTGTGGGTCTTACTACCAACACGTCGTCATGTTATGTTGATCATTTGTAACAAGTATCAACAAAATCAATCTATGCATGACAAAGTTAAAGGCCAGAAATGAAATATCACACAAACTCAAAGTGTTGTCAAACAAACGCAAATTGTGACCTTGACCTTTGAGGTAGGGATGTGGTTCTTACTCGCAACATGTCGTCATGTTATGTTGATCATTTGTAGCAAGTATCTTCAAAATCCATCTATGCATGACAAAGTTACAGGCCGGACACGAAATTTCACACAAACTCAAAGTGTTGTCAAACAAAGTCAAATTGTGACTATGACCTTTGAGGTACGGGTGTGGGTCTTACTTGCGACACGTCATCATGTTATGTTGATCATTTGTAGCAAGTATCAACAAAATCCATCTATGCATGACAATGTTACAGGCCTGAAATGAAATCTCACACAAACTCAAAGTGTTGTCAAACAAACTCAAATTGTGACCTTGACCTTTGAGGTTTGGGTCTTGGTCTTACTCGCGACATGTCGTCATGTTATGTTGATCATTTGTAGCAAGTATCATTAAAATTCATCTATGCATGACAAAGTTACAGGTCGGAAACGAAATCTCACATCAACTCAAAGTGTTGTCAAACAAACTCAAATTGTGACCTTGACCTTTGAGGTATGGTTGTGGGTCTTATTCGCGACACGTCTACATGTTATGTTGATCATTTGTAGAAAGTATCAACAAAATCCATTTATGCATGACAAAGTTACAGGCCGGACACTAAATCTCACACAAACTCAAAGTGTTGTCAAACAAACTCAAATTGTGACTTTGACCTTTGAGGTACGGGTGTGGGTCTTACTTGCGACACGTCGTCATGTTATGTTGATCATTTGTAGCAAGTATCAACAAAATCCATCTATGCATGACAATGTTATAGGCCTGAAATGAAATCTCACACAAACTCAAAATGTTGTCAAAGAAACTCAAATTGTGACCTTGACCTTTGAGGTACGGGTGTGGGTCTTACTCACGACACGTCGTCATGTTATGTTGATCATTTGTAGCAAGTATCAACACAATCCATCTATGCATGACAAAGTTACAGGCTGGAAACGAAATCTCACACAAATTCAAAGTGTTATCAAACAAACTCAAATTGTGACTTTGACCTTTGAGGGGTGTGGGTCTTACTCGCGACACATTGTCATGTTATGTTGATCATTTGTAGCAAGTATCAACAAAATCAATCTATGCATGACAAAGTTACGGGCTGGAAACGAAATCTCACACAAACTCAAAGTGTTGTCAAACAAACTCAAATTGTAACCTTGACCTTTGAGGTATGGATGTGGGTCTAACTTGTGACACGTAGTCATGTTATGTTGATCATTTGTAGCAAGTATCAACAAAATCCATCTATGCATGACAAAGTTACAGGCCAGAAACAAAATATCACACAAACTCAAAGTGTTGTCAAACAAACTCAAATTGTGACCTTGACCTTTGAGGTACGGGTGTGGGTCATACTCATGACACGTCATCATGTTTTATTGATCATTTGTAGCATGTATCAACAAAATCCATCTATGCATGATAAAGTAACAGGCCGGAAACGAAATCTCACACAAACACAATGTGTTGTCAAACAAACTCAAATTGTGACCTTGACCTTTGAGGTACAGGTGTGGGTCTTACTCGCGACATGTCGTCATGTTATGTTGATCATTTGTAGCAAGTATCAACAAATCCATCTATACATGACAAAGTTACAGGTTGAAAACGAATCTCACACAAACTCAAAGTGTTGTCAAACAAACTTAAATTGTGACTTTGACCTTTGAGATACGGGTGTGGGTATTACTAGCGACCAGGCCTTCTAAAATTCCAAAATGCAAATCAGTCCAAATTTTTACCACCGTAAGAATCGCACTTATTTTTAAAAAAATCACTAAAATTGCCTTGCATTATGCCATTACATGTTTGCATACCCCACCCACCATGTCAGTTGCATCGTGTATTTCTCTGTTTATTTATTAATAGGAAACAATTTCAAGTTTATTTGTGTATTATTTATAACATACTTTATCACAATGTGTACATTTTAATGACTGACATTATGTTTCCGCTTTACTGAATAATTTTCATTATATTAAAAATGTTCGATCGAACTGGAAGTGATGAAAGTTCCGGAAGCTGCGTGAAATAATCACCGTGGAAACCAATGTAACGGTTCAACCACCAAAATAAATCATTCAGAACCTGTCCCACATCAAAACAAAATCAGTCTGGGTTTTATCACTTCCATTAATTAATGTCATTAATTTTATACTTAAAGTTATTTTTTTAAAAAATGAAACAAACAAGTAACACTGCACATTTTATCAAATATTTTAATGACGCAAACAATATTCGGCAGGTGACAAAACAAACGGATTATTGGGTCAAATGATATTGCCGCAAGGCGTATTTCGCAGGTCAGTATGGCATGGTAAGAGCAATTTATGAGATTTTATACAACCAATAGAAAATATCTGGACCGATTTTTTATTGAACTTTGAAAATATTTGGACCGATTTTTTTATTAAACTTTGAAACGAAAACCGGTTTTGAACTTCAAAAATCGGTCCAAAAACCGAAAAACCGGCAATTTTAGAAGGCCTGCTAGCGAAGGTCGTTATACAATGTTGATCATTTGTAGCAAGTATCAACAAAATCCATCTATGCATGACAAAGTTACAGGCCGGAAACGAAATCTCACACAAACTCAAAGTGTTGTCAAACAAACTCAAATTGTGACTTTGACCTTTGAGGTACCAGAGTAGGTCTTACTCACTACACATCGTCATGTTATGTTGATCATTTGTAGCAAGTATCAACAAAATCCATCTGTGCATGACAAAGTTACAGGTCGGACACAAAATCTCACACAAACTCAAAGTGTTGTCAAACAAACTCAAATTGTGACCTTGACCTTTGAGGTACGGGTTTGGGTCTTACTCATAACACGTTGTCATGTAATGTTGATAATTTGTAGCAAGTATCAACAAAATCTATCTTTGCATGACAAAGTTACAGGCCGGACACAACATCTCACACAAACACAATGTGTTGTCAAACAAAGTCAAATTTTGACCTTGACTTTTGAGGTAGGGGTGTGGGTCTTACTCGCGACACGTCGTCATGTTATGTTGATCATTTGTAGCAAGTATCAACAAAATCCATCTTTGCATGACAAAGTTACAGGCTGGAAACGAAATCTCACACAAATTCAAAGTGTTGTCAAACAAACTTAAATTGTGACTTTGACCTTTGAGATACGGGTGTGGGTATTACTAGCGACCAGGCCTTCTAAAATTCCAAAATGCAAATCAGTCCAGATTTTTTACCACCGTAAGAATCGCACTTATTTTTAAAAAAATCACTAAAATTGCCTTACATTATGCCATTACATGTTTGCATACCCCATCCACCATGTCAGCTGCATCGTGTATTTCTCTGTTTATTTATTAATAGGAAACGATTTCAAGTTTATTTGTGTATTATTTATAACATACTTTATCACAATGTGTACATTTTAATGACTGACATTATGTTTCCGCTTTACTGAATAATTTTCATTATATTAAAAATGTTCGATCAAACTGGAAGTGATGCAAGTTCCGGAAGCTGCGTGAAATAATCACCGTGGAAACCAATGTAACGGTTCAACCACCAAAATAAATCATTCAGAACCTGTCCCACATCAAAACAAAATCAGTCTGGGTTTTATCACTTCCATTAATTAATGTCATTAATTTTATACTTAAAGTTATTTTTTTAAAAAAAATGAAATAAACAAGTAACACTGCACGTTTTATCAAATATTTTAATGACGCAAACAATATTCGGTCCGACCGTCCCAGCTTTGGCTAGCGGTATATCAAAGAAATATACGAATGCAAACACAGTCACACAGTCTTTTGATGAACCGACAGAATGCTATGAGTCACTGATCACACATCGAAGGCGTGCTACATAGCGATAGACTCTTCCAATAAACTCCCCTCATACCGTCAATGGTTTAGTCGAAATCGACATCATTTCGCACAGCAGGTGACAAAACAAACGGATTATTGGGTCAAATGATATTGCCGCAAGGGGTATTTCGCAGGTCAGTATGGCATGGTAAGAGCAATTTATGAGATTTTATACGACCAACAGAAAATATCTGGACCGATTTTTTTATTAAACTTTGAAAATATTTGGACCGATTTTTTATTAAACTTTGAAACGAAAGCTGGTTTTGAACTTCAGAAATCGGTCCAAAAACCGAAAAAAAACGGCAATTTTAGAAGGCCTGCTAGCGACAGGTTGTTATACAATGTTGATCATTTGTAGCAAGTACCAACAAAATCCATCTATGCATGACAAAGTTACAGACCGGACACGAAATACCGGACGGAAAGATGGACGGATGGACGCTGCGATTACAATTTTTTGGGTAGCATAAAAAATAACAACAGATAATGTTCACAATTTTGACAATTTTAGGCTATTTTATGAAAAGGGGAGGTAACATTTAGCACTGTAGCTTAGTAAACAAGCAGGGTGACATGTATTTTTTACTTTATTTTATGATATTGTTTGTTGTTGTGCTTCTCTGAAGAAAGAATTAAAACAATTCTCCGCATTAGAACATTTTTTATTATTGAATTGGTGTGAAAATGCATCGATTGCGGCCATTTTATGAAAAGGGGAGGTAACATTTAGCACAGTAACTTTGTAACAAGCATGGTGACCTGTATTTTTATTTTATTTTCTGATTTGGTTTGTTATAGTGCCTCTTTGTAGAACGAATGAAACAATTCTCTGCGTCGGAACTATTTTTATTATTGAATTAGTGTGAAAATACATCGTTTGCGGCCATTTTATGAAAAGGGGAGGTAACATTTAGCACTGTAACTTTATAACAAGCATGGTGACCTGTATTTTTTTATTTTATTTTCTGATTTGGTTTGTTATAGTGCCTCTTTGTAGAAAGAATGAAACAGTTCTCCGCGTTGGAACTTTTTATATTATTGAATTAGTGTGAAAATGCATCATTGGCGGACATTTTATGCAAAGTGGAGTTAACATTTAGCACTGTAACTTTGTAACAAGTATGGTAACCTGTATTTTTTATTTTATTTTCGATCTGGTTTGTTATAGTGCCTCTTTGTAGAAAGAATGAAACAATTCTCCACATTAGAACTGTTTTTATTATTGAATTATTGTGAAAATGCATCTATTGCGGCCATTTTATGATTAAGGGAAGTTATATTTAGCACTGTAACGTAGTAACAAGCATGGTGACATATATTTTTTATTTTATTTTCTGATATGGCTTGTTAGAATTTGCTGAAACTCTGCAGTTCTGCAGGTTACCAAGGTTCTAGATTTATTCTGCATATTCATTTGTTGATGTATTATTTTTAAATCTGTATGTTAATTTGTTATTTTCGAATAACCTAAAATGTGTTGGTACACCGTAAAACCCTATTTATTCATTCATTGTTATAGCCTGATTTAAACAATTACCGCGTTAGAACTTTTTTTATTTTTTGAATTAGTGTAAAATTGCAATATTTGCGGCCAAATTTATAATCATAGCAATTTATGAAAATCATTGTATGAAAGGTGAAACCCAAAATAGCATCATGATTTTTTCTGTTTTAGATACTTTATCTTTTGTTACATGGATGACAACAATATTTTGTTGAAATATATCACTCTTTCAGTTAATAAAACATGATTTATAACTTACAACCCTTTGTTGTCTTTTCTTTAAAAAAATGTAAAATGGTGTGGTTTAAAATTAGTCGTAGCAAAAAAACAAGCATGGTGACCTTTATTTTTTTCTAGTGTTTTAAACTTGTCTTACTTCAAAGTATTTGTGTGCAAAATTTTAAAAAATCTCCGTGCTAGAAGTAACTCGAAGAAATGTCTTTAATGGGTGGAGTATTCTTGTTTTGCTAAATGTCAATAAAAAGTTGAGCATGATGTTAAAGATATTTTTGCTATACAACTTCTATGACATTGTAAGTTTGGTGAATATCAAATGAAAACTGCGAGTGATGGAGTGCACAAAACATCAAATAACACTTTTTTGACGATTCAAGAGCCATAATTTTTATATAAATTATCTGATTTGGCCAGTTCAACATCTTTTTTTTTTTACTTGCCCAAAATATTTTGACTTTATAACTACTATGTAAGTTTGATGAAGATCAAAATGAAAAATGTAAGTGCTTTAGTCCACGCAACATTTAATACAATTTTTTACTATACATTTAATACAATTTTTTACTATTCAAGAAACATTAATTATCCGGTTTGGGGAGTTCAAAAACTTTGTCAGAGATATTATGATTATATAACTATGTAAGTTTTAAATGAAAATTTCCCTTGTTAAACAGATAAGTCCCTGAGGTGGGGCCAATTTCAACTTTAGAGTCATGGCTTGAACAAACCTGACAGAAACTGATAAGTTGAGACTGCATGCAAAATATCAAAGCTCCAGGCCTTAAACTTTCGGAGAAGATTTATGAAATTTTGAAAACCAAGAGGCCCAAGAGGGCCTGAGGACACTCTACTGACTCATAGTAGTCATAGCACTTTTTGAAATTTCACAATATTTACCCTCTTTTGGGGTCCTCTTAACAACTAATGGATAAATACCCCCACCACACCTATACTGAACAAAAAGTTAATTGCAATGAAAAGGAAATACTTTAAATTCCCATAACATTCATCTGTAAAACAAATAAAGTTCCTGTACAGAACCGTTATACAACTCAGCCCTTGATTTGTCAGAACTTCAATCACCCACTCGTAGGGATTTGTTATGAGCAGAAATGCTTTAGATTTTAAAAAGAAGTTTTTTGTACACATGGATGTGAAAATGAAAATAATCAGTTTTCCCTAAAATATTCCTATGTAAAAGTAAAAAACACATTACTTGGCCCCAATATATCCCAGCCTCTTGATATATACAGACTCTTTAACCCTTGATGTAAGGATAATTTATATCAACTATGAACTAGTATGACTGAAAGGTTACCGTATTGAGAGGAAGGTTTGTGAAATTTCCCAATTTTAACCTTATTGCCCCACCCACCCACTGGCCCCTTATGGAAATTCAATCCTCTTTATTGAACAAAATCAGATGTATTGTTACTAGACAATGCTTTAGAACTCAAATTAAACAACATGTTTACACAAATGGAAGAAAAAATGAGAATTTTCCATTTTCCCATAGTATTCTATGTAAAACTCAAAGACCTATACATCTCAGTGCCCCTTGATTTGTACAATCTTTAAACTCTTAATCATAGGGATAATTTATATCAAATATGAACAAATTAGACTGACTGGATCTTGAGAAGAAGATTTATGACAATGTTCAACTTCAACCATTTTTTTGTACCCCCAACCTGCCCCTTTTAAGAAGTCAATCCTTCGTATTGAACAAAATCATATATATTTGTTATGACTAATAGATGCTTCAAAACTCTAACTGAATAAAAAAAGTCATAAATGAATGAAAAAAAGGAGAACTTTCCATTTTCCAACAGTATTTCTATATAAAACTCAAAAATCACTTACAGGGCCCCTATAAATACAAGATCCTTGATTTGTACAAACTTTAAACTCATATTCATTGGGATAATCTATATCAAAAATGAACAAATTAGACTGACTGGATGTTGAGAAAAAGATTTTTGATAATTTTCTATTTTGACCCTTTTTTTACCCACCCTGACCCATTATGGAAAGTCAATTATCCTTATTTAACCAAATCTTATTTCATACTTCAGAACTCATATTGAATAATAATTTTGCCTAAATAGATGAAACAAGAGGCCCAAGAGGGCCTGAGGACGCTCTACTGACTCATGAACCCTCGGGGCGGGGTCATTTTTAACCCAACACATAGGGATAATTCATGCCAAATATGAACAAATCTGACATACCGGTTCTCAAGAAAACGATTTTAGTAATTCCCAATTTTTACCCTTTTTGGACCCTCCTGACCCCTTAAGACAGTGGAACCCATTCATTTTTACAAATCTTAACCGCCTTTACCTAACAATGCTTTAGTGAAGATATAGGCAAAATTATTTCCATTTAAAAAAAAAAAAAAAAAAAAAATATTATATTGACATGTGTCCCTTTATTAAACTCTCGAGGCAGGGTCATTTTTTACCCTAGGGATACCATTTGAACAAATCTAACAGAACTATAGTTGGTCATCATTATTACATAATCATTTTGAAAATCTGTTGGGCCGTTCATGAGAAGAAGATTTTTTAATTTTTGGACTATTTGAGAGTAATGGCGGCCATCTTGAATTTCAGATCGAAAAAAAAAAATCTTCTGTATAGTCTCCTATGCAATAGAAACACCCATGTGAAGTTTCAGTCTAATTGAACTAGTGGTTTAAGAACAGATGAAAGAAAAGGAGAATTTTCTGTTTTCCCATAGTAGGCCCACAAAACCTAAAATGTCATATGCAAGCTACCCAATAATGAATACTGTCCGATGCGGAACTCAGCTGGCCTATTTATTTTTATTTGGTCCATATCAACAACATTTATATAGGTCTACCTACTGACAGTCAATTGTTGATTATTAGAGCCTTGATGAAAGTGGAGCTTAATGAAAGGCAGACCCAGGTTATTTTTCCAGCATGAAGTTTGTGGGATAGGAGGGAATGCCATGGGCTTGGACCCCTTGTCACCTCACACACCCAAATATATATTGCAGTGTTAACATAACAAGAGGCCCAAGAGGGCACGAGGACGCTCAAATTCACCGAACGTCTCAACAGAAGAAAACGATTTTACTCCCGATGTTTACAAGATATCGCCTACAAGTCTAAGCTTCAAACAAGAGGCCCAGTGGTTTCAGAGAAAGTGCTGCTAACAGACGATAGACGACAGACGACGGACAACGCGCCATCGCATAAGCACTTCTGGCATTTGGCCAGTAGAGCTAAAAATGGTTCATGATATTTGAATAATATGAATAATATTTCAATCATTGATTATATTTGTATCATTCATCTTTTTATGATGAATTATCTTTTAAAACTTATATCTGGTATAATATTTTATAATAATAGCAAAAAAAAAGTTTATTTAAAGAGTTTATTACCTCTTCTTATAATAATTGCTATATACAGACATTTATGCTATAAAACAGGGGGAGTAACTTGACATAAAACTAACCCCACCCCCTGACTGCCATGTTTTTTGACGAATCAAGATGGCTTGAACAAACTTGGTAGAGAGTCACCCAAGGAACATTTCTGTGAAATTATTTTAAAATTGAGCCAGTAGTTTCTGACAACAAGATTTTTTAAGTTTTTACTATAGCTTATATAATAAACTAACCCCACCCCTTGGCTGCCATGTTTTTTGACGAATCAAGATGGCTTGAACAAACTTGGTAGAGGGTTACCCAAGGAATATTTCTGTGAAACTATATTAAAATTGGCCCAGTGATTTCAAAGGAAAAGTTGTTAAAAGCTAAAAGTTAACGACGGACGACAAACGACAGACAATAGGCATTCACAAAAGCTCACCTGTGAGCCTTCGGCTCAGGTGAGCTAATAAGTTTAGGCAACCTTGTGATTATAGATTACCATTACAGATCTAAATCCTTAAACTGTGATCTAGACTACATTAACAATTTTCCTCTGACAAATTCATCACTAACAAGTGGTTTGTTTTCGCTTTATATCAAGTTTAACCCTGATCTGGGTTTAATACTTAGATGTGCACTGTCCTAAATTCAATCTAGTTAATATAATGTCTTTTACTTACAAGAAACTTGTTCTTCAATTGTGTCTAGTTTGTCACTAATCTCAGCCTGTACTCGCAGTATGTGACTAAGCAGATTTTTCTCGCATATCTCTATGGGGTCCTCTACAACACTCTCAGTACTGTCAGAGTGGTTCGCTTCTTCCTGATCAATCTCTTGGTGCAGTTTTTCTTCTCTTTCCTGTATTTAAGAATGTTTACTTGAAACAAGAGCTGTCAGAGAGACAGTGCGCTAAACTATTTCAATGCTGTTCTAAAACAACAGCTATTTCAGGGAAATGGAAAACAATTAATATAAAACAAGAGGGCCAAGATGGCCCTTTATCGCTCAACTGACTGACCTTGAGTCACCCAACATAAGTAGATTATATAGTAAATGTATGCTCAAAATTCCAGAAAGACGAGATTGGCAAGTAGTTAGAATTTTGATTTGTTTTAAAGATGTAACAGATGCGTAGAAGAGTTCAAACTTGGTAGAGAAGGTTCACCCATGGTAAATGTCAGTGAAATTACATCAAAATCAGGTCAGTAGATTCTGACAAGAAGGCTTTTGAAGTTTTTACTATAGATGCTAAGTCTTGGAACTAAGATAAAAATCCAGTTCCAGCACAATACTAACCTGTTATGTTTGAGAACAGTTTCAAACTGAAGCATTAGACTAAACTATTGTGCATGAAACAATCTGCAGTTCCAGCACAAAGAATATACCTATGAGTTTCAAACACAAGCCTTCCAAAAGTATATCACTTGAAAGAATCTTTGTCGCAGAGCACTCTCCCCCAAAAACAATTAAGCTCCTTCTCCAAGATTTCAAGTACACTTTGACACTGAAAATCTCAAGCAGACTTCTTGCTGTTATGAAACTAGCTAAAAATATGGTATTGCTTTATTCTGAAGCAGTAAACCATCCCTGTCTGAACCATAAAAACTCTGACTTTTATATTCAGAAAAACACCTATTATAAAATGGTTCATGATATTTGAATAATATGAATAATATTTCAATCATTGATTATAATTGTATCATTCATCTTTTTATGATGAATTATCTTTTAGAACTTATACCTGGTATAATATTGTATAATAATAGCAAAAAAAGTTTATTTAAAGAGTTTATTACCTCTTCTTATAATAATTGCTATATACGGACATTTATGCTGTAAAACAGGGGGAGTAATTTGACATAAAACTAACCCCACCCCCAGGCCGCCATGTTTTTTGACGAATCAAGATGGCTTGAACCAACTTGGTAGAGGGTCACCCAAGGAACATTTCTGTGAAATTATATCAAAATTGGCCCAGTGGTTTCAGAGAAGTTGTTAAAAGCTAAAAGTTAACGACGGATGACAGACGACGGTCACCAGGAGATCACAAAAGCTCACCTGTGAGCTTTTGGCTTAGGTGAGCTAAAAAGAGGCCTAAGAGGGCCTGAGGACACTCTACTGTCTCATAGTGGCCATAGCACTTTTTCGAAATTTCACAATATTTACCCTCTTTTGGGGTTGTCTTAACAATTTATGGATAAATACCCTCACCACACCCATAATGAACAAAAAGTTAATTGCTATGAAAAGGAAATACTTCCCATACCTGGATTTTTCATTGTAAAAAAAAATATAGTCCCCGTACAGAATCCTTATACAACCCAGCCCCTTGATTTGTCAGAACTTCAATCACCCAATCTTAGGGATTTGTTATGAGCAGAAATGCTTAAGATTTTGTACATATGGAAGCAAAAATAAAACAAGAGGCCCAAGAGGGCCTGAGGACGCTCTACTGACTCATAGTGACCATAGCACTTTTTGAAATTCTCCTATGCAATAGAAACATCGGGACAGGGTAATATTTAACCCTAGGGACACGATTTGAACAAATCTAACAAAACTATAGTTGGTCATCATTATTACATAATCATTTTGAAAATATGCTGGGCCGTTCATGAGAAGAAGATTTTTTAAGTTTTGGACTATTTTTAGGAACGGCCGTCATCTTGAATTTCAGATAGAAAAAAAAAATCTTCTGTATAGTCTTCTATGCAACAGAAACATGCGTGTGAAGTTTCAGTTTAATTGGCCTAGTGGTTTCAGAAAAGATAAAAGAAAAAGAGAATTTTCTCTTTTCCCATAGTATTCCTATGTAAAATTCTAATTCCCCTTACAGGGTTCCTATAAATTTTAACCCCTTAATTCTTATCTGCAATCAAACCCCTACACATAGGGATAATTTATGCCAAATATGTGCAAATCTGACATACCTGTACTTAAGAAAATGATTTTGGTAAATCCCAATTTGTACCCTTTGGGGGTCCCTCCTGACCCCTTTAGACAGTGGAACCCATTCATTTTTACAAATTTGAACCTCCTTCACCTAACAATGCTTCTGTTAAGATATAGGCAAAATCATTTCCATTTTAAAAAAAAAAAAAAATATTATAATGACATGTGTCCCCTAATTGAACCCTCGGGGCGGGATCATAATTAACCCTACGGATACCATTTGAACAAATCTAACAATACTATAGTTGGTCATCATTACTACATAAACATTTTGAAAATCTATTGGGCCGTTCATGAAAAGAAGATTTTTTAAGTTTTGGACTATTTTTAGTAACGGCGGCCATCTTGAATTTCAGATCGAAAAAAAAAAAATTCTGTATAGTCTCCTATGCAATAGAAACATGCATGTGAAGTTTCAGTTTAATTGGCCTCATGGTTTCAGAGAAAGTGCTGCTAACAGACGACAGATGACGGATGACAGACAACGCGCCATTGCATAAGCACTTCTGGCCTTTGGCCAGTAGAGCTAAAAATATATATATATATATATGTATATTATATTGACATGCGTCCCCTAACTGAACTCTCGGGGCAGGGTCATATTTAACCCTAGGGACACGATTTGAACAAATCTAACAGAACTATAGTTGGTCATCATTACTACATAAACATTTTGAAAATCTGTTGGACTGTTCATGAGGAGATTTTTTAAGTTTTGGACTGTTTTTAGTAACGGCAGCCATCTTGAATTTCAGATCGAAAAAAAAAAAAAAAAATTCTGTATAGTCTCCTATGCAATAGAAACATCCATGTGAAGTTTCAGTTTAATTGGCCTTGTGGTTTCAGAATAGATAAAAAAAGAGAATTTTCTGTTTTCCCATAGTATCCCTATCCTGATCTCTTTAGACAGTGGAACCCAGTCATTTTTACAAATCTGAACCTCCTTCACCAAACAATGCTTCTGTGAAGATATAGGCAAAATCATTTCGATTTAAAAACAAGAGGGCCAAGATGGCCCTATATCGCTCACCTGACTGACCTTGAGTCACCCAACTTAAATAGATTATCATAATATATGTACACTCAAAATTCCAGAAAAACGAGATGGGCAAGAATTTTGATTTGTTCTGAAGATGTAACAGATGCGTAGAAGAGTTCAAACTTGGTAGAGTTTCACCCATGGTAAATGTCAGTGAATTTACATTGAAATCAGGTCAGTAGATTCTGACAAGAAGGCTTTTGAAGTTTTTACTTTAGCTGCCTGTATAGTAAACTAAGCACTTCACTGTGGAGGTCATGTTTTTTAACAAATCACAACAGCTTGAACAAACTTGGTAAAGGGTCACCCAAGGAACATTTCTGCAAAATTGTTTTAAAATTGATCTGGTGGTTTCCGACAAGAAGAATTTTTAACTTTTTACTATAGCTTATATAGTAAACTAACCCCACCCCCTGGCAGTCATGTTTTTTGATAAATCACTACAGTTTGAACAAAATTGGTAGGGGTTCGTCCAGAAACATTTCCGTGAAATTATTTAAAAATCGAGCAAGTAGTTTCTAACAAGAAGATTTTTTAAGTTTTTACTAATTAAACTTGCCCTACCCTTTGGAGGCCATGTTTTTTGACGAATAAAGATGGCTTAAACAAACTTGGTAGAGGGTCACCCATGAAACATTTCTATGAAATTATTTTAAAATCGAGCCAGTAGTTTCTGACAAGAAGATTTTTTAAATTTTTACTATAGCTTATATATTAAACTAACCCCAACCCCTGACCACCATGTTTTTTGACGAATCAAAATGGCTTGAACAAACTTGGTAGAGGGTCACCCAGGGAACATTTATGTGAAATTATTTTAAAATCGAGTCAGCAGTTTCTGACAAGAATTTTTTTTTATGTTTTTACTAATTAAACTTGCCCGGCCCCCTGGCAGCCATGTTTTTTGACGAACCATGATGGCTTGAACAAACATGGTAGAGGGTCAACCAAAGAACATTTCTGTGAAGTTATATCAAAATTGGCCCAGTGGTTTCAGAAGAGTAGTTATTAGAAGCTAAAAGTTAACGACGGACGACAGACGACGGACGACAGACGACGGACACCAGGCGATCACAAAAGCTCACCTGTGAGCTTTTGGCTCAGGTGAGCTAAAAATCATAAATGAATGGTAAAAAAGAGAATTTTCTGTTTTCCAATAGTATCCAGTGTTTTCTCCAGAGCGCGTTTCTTGCGTTTTTGACGCAATAAATTATCATCTGACGCAATCAACTTTGTTCAGTGCGTCCACTATGACGCAACCTTAAAAACACAGAAATTCAAATTACGCATATTTGTTTCGGTAAGCTTGTTTCAGAGTTATTTTTACAATGCCAGCCGATTTGACAGATCACGTGGTCTGATTCAGGGCAATCCCAGTCATGCGATTCTACCAAGTTAAATAAACGCTTTAATTAGTTACACACTTTATTGATGCAATCGCATAGACGATTATGATCACATACATAATTTTCCGCGAAGCAATAGTGTAGTTTGAAGATAACATCTGTGAAAACAAACGTACCCTGCAACAATAGTACTGACATTTACCCAGTTTTAGGTTGTTTGTATATGAAGATGAAATGTGGAAGCTTGAAACTTTTCATAAAAGTTGTTTAAATGTACGAACGATTCTCTATCTGAAAAACTTTTTATTTTGTTTTCTATAAGGTATCGAGACGCGCATGCGCGACATTTTAATACCAGTTTAAACATCGGCCGGTCCAAGTTTTACGGCAGTATTCCCGGCGCCGTTTATGTTTCTGTAACGGACGATTAAAAAGTTGTTGAAAAAAGAAATTAATTTTATTTTGAAAAATGATTACTTAATTTCAAAAATTCTGACCCCTTAAGAGAGTGAAATTCAGTTAATTTTTACAAAACTGAACCTCCTTCACCAAACAATGCTTCTGTGAAGATATATATAAGCAAATTCATTTCCATTAAAAAAAAAAATATATATTATAATGACATGTATCCCCTAATTGAACCCTCGGGGCGGGGTCTATTTTAACCCTAGGGGCACCATTTGAACAAATCTAACAAAACTATAGTTGGTTATCATTACTACATAAACATTTTGAAAATCGGTCAGGCTGTCCATGAGAAGAAGATTTTTTAAGTTTTCGAGTATTTTTTTGTAACAGCGGTCATCTTGAATTTCAGATCGAAAAAAAAAAATTTCTGTATAGTCTCCTATGCAATAGAAACATCCATGTGAAGTTTCAGTTTAGTTGGCCTAGGCGTTTCAGAGAAAGTGCTGCTAACAGACGACAGAAGATGGACAATACGCCATTGCATAAGCCCTTCTGGCCTTTGGCCAGTACAGCTAAAAATGTCTAACAGTGCAATGTTTGGTAATTCAGAGACCATAACTCAGACAATATATCTGATTTGGCTAGTTTAAAAACTGGTCCGAGACATAATTGGTTTATAAGTACTGTATAATATTGTTGAAAACTTCAGGTACAAGTGTGCATGCAACGTAAAGGTAAACGGAGCAGGATGACCAAAAAAGCTAATCTTAAGTTTTGTGTAGGTGAGCTAAAATGTATTTCCAGTTTTACAATATTAAAGATATGTATGATGTAACAAAAACTATTACAAGTCCATTTAGACAATATGCTTATGTGTGTTACCTGTTCCTGGATTTCCTTCTGACATTCAGATTCAGAATTTACAGTCAGCTCCTCCACAACTTTTTGGACAACTCCGTCCTTCTCTTTTGGAGACTTGTCACATCCTTCGACACCACCGCCTACATATGATTCTGTGGTACTTGTTTTATCATTCCACTTTAATACATCATCTTGCTCACTCTCATTCTCTTTCTCTTCACTTGTTGGCATATTTTCTATTTGTTCATTTGTCTGATCTGATTTTGCATCAGTCTTGTCAGTATACCCTTCCTGGATATCAGATACCAGCGCTATGTCATTGTCTCCTTTTGTATCATTTTCATTAGAGTTACTTCCCATGATTGTATCTCCATCATAACTGTCTGCACAATTTGGTTCACGTTCTGCTTCCATGACATCATGGAATGTTTCCACTACATCCCAGTCCATCCGCCATAACTTGAGTTTCTTTTCATCCTTGGTCCTTAAATCGAACAAGTATCATATTCAAATACTACTGAAACTATATCACTAAATCTATGTAAAAATAAGAGGCCCAAGAGGTTCTGAGGATGCTTTACAGACTTATAGTGGCCAAAGCACTTTTTGAAATTTCACAATATTAATCCTCTTTGGAGGTTTTCTTAACCTTTTATGGATAAATACCCCACAAAAACTTAATTACTAGAAAAAGAAATACCTTATATCCCCATAATTATTATTCTTCTGTAAAACAAGAGCCATGTTGGACATGGCCAATCCCCACCGTCAAAGCAAATTATTGTATTGTCCATGTAAATGCTCTCTATCATTATATGTAGTTTCAAAGTATTCACCTTAAAACTTTTCCAAGTATGCTCCAAACAAGGGAAAATAATAAAGGAGAATAATTTTGTGAAGACAGAAGAAAGAGTAATGCTTCCTGCACAATGCACTTCCTCTCAATTTCCTCTATCATTGTGTGAAATATCAACTAAATCCCTTGAACACTTTTTGAGTTATGTATGGGACCAGCATAATAAAATATAATAACAAAGGGAATAATTATGTAAAGACAGAAGAAACAGTTATGGTTCTTGCACACTGCACCTCCTCTCAATGTCCTCTGTAATTGTGTGAAATATCAACTAAATCCCTTGAATACTCTTTGAGATATGATAAAATATATGAAAGATTAAACAAGAGGTCCAAGAGGGCCTAAGGATGCTCGACTGACTCATAGTGGCCATAGCACTTTTTGAAATTCCACAATATTTACCCTCTTTGTGGGGGTCGTCTTGACAACTTATGGATAAATACCCCCACCACACCCATACTGAACAAAAACTTAATTGCTATGAAAGGGAAATACTTTAAATTCCCATACCATTCATCTGTTAAAAAAAATATATTCCCCTGTACAGAACACTTATACAACCCAGCCCCTTAATTTGTCAGAACTTCAATCACCCACTCTAAGCAATTTGTTATGAGCAGATATGATTCAAATTTTAAAAAGAAGTTTTTTGTACACATGGATGCAAAATGATAAAAATCAGTTTTCCCTATAATATTCCTATGTAAAAGTCACATTACAGGACCCCAATATATCCCAGCCCCTTGATATCCAGAATCTTCAATCCTTGCTGATGTAAGGATAATTTATATCAAATATAAACTAGTTTGACTGAAGGTTATTGAGCGGAAATTTGTGAAAATTCCCAATTTTAACCTTATTGCATCACTCGTCCCCTGGCCGCTTATGGGAATTCAATCGTCTTTATTACACAAAATTGTTACTAGACAATGCTTTAGATCTCAAATCAAACAACATATTTACCCAAATTGACAAAAATATGAGAATTTTCCATTTTCCCATCAAAGACCCTTACAGGGCCTCTATACATCCCAGTGCCCCTTGATTTGTACAAACTTAGATTTCTTAATCATAGGGATAATTTATATCAAATATGAACAAATTTGACTGACCGGTTGTTGAAAAGAAGATTTATGACACTGTTCAATTTTACTCATTTTGTGACCCCCACCTGGCCCCTTTTAGAAAGTCAATCCTTCCTATCGAGCAAAATCATATTTGTTATGACTAGAAGTTGCTTCAAAACTCAAATTTAAAAAAAAAGAGTCATAAATGATAGATAAAAAAGAGAATTTTCCATTTTTCCAATAGTATTCTATATAAAACTTAAAGTCCCCTTACAGGGCCGTTTAAATACAAGACCCTTGATTTGTACAAACTTTAAACCCATACTCATCAGGATAGTCTATATTAATTATGAACAAATTTGACTGACCGGTTGTTGAGAAGAAGATTTTTGAAATTTTTTTATTTTAACCCTTTTTTGACCCACCCTGGTCCCTTACGGAAAGTCAATTCTCCTTATTGGGCCAAATCTTATTTCCTTTGACTAGATGATACTTCAGAACTCCAATTAAATAATAATTTGCCTAAATAGATGAAAAAAAAGAATTTTCTGTTTTCCCATAGTATTCCTATGTTAAATTCTAAGTCCCCTTACAGGGCCCCTATAAATTTTAGCCCCTAAATTCTTATTCGCAATGAAACCACTAAACATAAAGATAATTTATGCAAAATATGAACAAATCTGACAAACCGGTTTTTAAGAAAATAATTTTTGTAATTCCCAATTTTTTCCCCTTTTGGAGACCCTCCTGACCCCTTAAGACAGTGGAACCCAGTCATTTTTACGAAATTGAACCTCCTTCACCAAACAATGCTTCTGTGAAGATATAGGCAAAAACATTTCTATTTTAAGATAAAAAAAAAAAAAAAAAAATATGATAATGACATGTGTCCCTTAATTGAACCCTCGGGGCGGTGTCATTTTTAACCCTAGGGACACCATTTGAACAAATCTAACAAAACTATAGTTGGTCATCATTACTACATAAATATTTTGAAAATCTGTTGGGCCGTTCAAGAGAAGAAGATTTTTTAAGTTTTGGACTATTTTTAGTAATGGCGGCCATCTTGAATTTCAGATCGAAAAAAAAAATCTTCTGTACAGTCTCCAATGCAATAGAAACACCAATGTGAAGTTTCAGTTTAATTAGCCTAGTGGTTTCAGAGAAAGTGCTGCTAACAGATGACAGAGACCGACGACGTACAACGCGCCATTGCATAAGCCTTCGACCAGTAGAGCTAACAAACCATACAACCGGTGGTAGATAGATAGAAAGAAACAAGCAAACAACAGAGTATAACACAGTTTGCTTCACTTATACTTTTGAGACGACTCCCATATACAAAGAGGAGAACCTACGTCAAGCGCGCCGCTAAATACGGTACCGGAACGTTGTTACAAACGCTTGTTAAAGTGATTTATCATTACCATTTTTGGTACATATGCATATTTTATAGTTCCCACCAGCCGTATAGGTATTGGAGGAATATATTTCACCGATAAATAGATCAGTGCGATCTATACAGTTCCAGATTACCTGAAAACAGTTGCGCTTCATTCTAAATGTAAACGTTGCTAGACATGACGCTCACCTGTTTTGAGGTAATCAGGAATTTTGCAGGTCGCACTGAACTGTAAATGACAGTCAAACCTGTCTTAAGAGACCACTAAAGCAAAATCTGAAAATTTGTCTCTTAAGGCAGGTGGTCTCTTATTGGGGTAAAATGTTTTTTTGTTGGTCTTTTTTTTGTCTTATATAATGCATGTACATTTCCATCATTTAGGGCTTTCATCCGCTGTTTTAATGTATATGGCAACGTTGATAGAATATGGTAGTATGAAACCACATTATTGAAACCCAGTCAAATAAACCTTGATATTCATTGTCTTACGTTTACTCATTTTTGTCGTAAAAAACTTTCAAACCGTCCATGAAAACAATGACAAACTGTCTTGTCTTTAGTTTCAAATTTAATCTAATAAAAACGCTGATCAAATCATCAAACGTAATTATAATTTTTAATCATAATAAAAAACAAAACAAAAAAACCAGTCCAATCTCAATTTTCCAATTTAACCTGATCAAAAAGTCATATCAAACCTATTTAATATTTTTTGTCGTAATAAAAACAAACAATAAACAAACCTCAAACTGTCAAATCTTTAATTCCAATTTTATTTAAGTAATTGACGATCCATTAATCGTAATAAAACAAATAGCAAACATTTCAATTTATTCCACCTAAACAATGATCAAGCGTTGATATATAATTGTGGTTAAAGTGTTTTACCTCTATAACTTGTTATGAAATTTCACACTTCACACCTCGTGTATTCGTGGTAGTATGATAAAGGATATTTGTTAAAATTTGATGGATTTTAAGCGGTCTCTGGTCGCAGAGAGCAATTGGTCCCTTATTGCATGTGTAATTATGAATGAAATTCGTTGGGGGGGATTTAATCTGGTTGTTACATCAGGGGGTCGCTTATAACAAGTGGTCGCTACTGCAAGTTTGACTGTACTTTTATACCCAGATGGTCATAAGGAACTATAAAATCTACAAATGTACCCTAAATTGACATGAAAAATATCTTTATCTAGCTTTTGAAATAACATTCCAGTACCATATTTAGAGGTGCACTTGACCTTGATATAATGTGCTTCTGATAAAATTGTGTGAACACCGCACAAAAACAACAACACAAACAAGTGGTGTTAAAAATCTAATATTTTGTATGTATTTCATCGTTATAGATAATACTTTAAAATGTGGCGGGCAATATATATATAGTAAAAGTTCTGATTTTAAAGCACATGTATGAAAAAGAAAAATACACATCGTATAATCACGTCAATGTCAATAGAAAATGACAGAATTTCAGGAATGACAAAAGAGAAAAGCACAAACATTGACCTTTGCGCGAGTTAAAATTGATATTTTGAATAAACAAAACTGGTATACTACCTTTTCAAAGTTGTCCAACCTTTCTTTTATTAATATATATAGTTCCGAATCGAAAGTTAATTTGAAGTCGTGGTATTGAGACCACAATTTCAGTTTTTCCCTGCATTTTATAAAACCCTAGAAATGCGTCCATGGGACAGACATGCCCCCACTTTGTAACTACATTGTAGATGGCAGCTATCGCAAATTTCAGCAAGTTTGACTATCGCAAATATCAGCAAGTTTGACTCAAGTCCGATTCTGTCCATTGTTGAACTTGACCTGAGTCTTGTTGATATAAATCCAAATATTAAGTTTCATCAAAATCGGTATATCAATAAAGATTTTAGAGGTTAGAAACCATCAGCCAATCAGAGTCCAGATCACCTAATTAATATGTGCCAATTCCATCCATTGTCGAAATTGAACTGGGTCTTGTTGATATAAAGCCAAATATAATTTTTTGTCAAAATCAGTCCAAAAATAAAGACTAGAGGTCTGAAACTATCAGCCAACTAGAGCCCAGAACACATAATTAATATGCAGGGATTTTGACGGAAATCGAACTTTAGCTGTAGTTTATCACCAAACATCATTCAACCAAATATGAATCAAATCCATCCTATCCTTCAAGAGATATCGAGCAGAAACTGATTTCTTGACATTTGTCAATAATCCAAAAAGGGGCATAACTCCATCAAAAATCATCAGACCGGAACGAAATATGAACTTGACCTGTATTAACTGAATGTGAAGTCACACACCAAATTTGGTTTAAATGTGTTTACTAAAACTAAAGATATAAGTCGGAAACCATTTTCATACGTACTGGATGTATGGTTGGGTGTCGTCTCTTTGATGCCTGTGACGTCACTGTGCAATGGCTAACATCAAAGGGATATTGTAAGGGTGAAACGTACATGATTTTTAGCCCTTGAACGTGACATGTTTATGTGGTTTCTTTTTGAAATTGAAGCATGTTTTTCGATTGCAAAGTTAGTAATATGGAGGAAATATATCAAATTAATGGATAAGATATATAAAGTAATGGACATTTTATATTAATTATATTATTTAGTTCAAGATAGGTTGATGATGCACAGATCAGTACTCTGTGGACAATTATTTTCACAACGTTATGGATAACGCAAACAATTTTGGTCCGACATCATAATAAAATTGGTCCAGGTTGATCACTTGCTTTACTTAATATCATTAATATTATAATTAAAGCAATTGTTAAAAAAACTCAAACAAACAAGTAATACTGCGCGTTTTTATTAAATATTTTAATGACACATGCAATTTTAGGTCCGATAGTCACAGCTTTGACCACTTGAAAAATAAACTGACACATGCAAACAAGTTAACACATTACTGCAATCTGTACATCAAAGAAATTACGGAAGCAAAACCATTTTGATGAACCGATATGGGTCGCTGATCACACATCGAAGGCATGTTATGTAGCGATAGACTCTTCTGAAAAACTCCCCTACTTCTGTAATGGCTTAGTCAAAATTGACCTCTTTTCGCACAGCGGGGATAAAACAATCGAATGTTATTGTCGCAAGGCGTATTTCACAGCTTAGTTAAGCATGATAAGGGTAATTTATACAACCAATAGAAAATATCTGGACCGTTTTTTTATTAAATTTTGAAATGAAAACTGGTTTTGAACAGTAGAAATTGGACAAAAACAAACAAAAAACCAGTGATTTTAGAAGCCCTGGTACATACGTACAGCAGTGATACTATATGCACCCCCATTAAAAATGACGGGACATAAAAAAAAAAATAAAATAAAAATGGCAGCCATATTTAATCGTCGCTTGAGCAGATTTTACCGTTGCTATACTAATGTAAATGTTGACGTTTGAATTTCATGTCTTTTTAATGGAAGTTGTATGCTTCAACTACTGCATATTTGATGTGTTTTGTTCTCTGTTTGATAGAACAAAAATCGCATTGAAATCAAATTTTGATTTCTACATCCTCTGCTATGGCAATTGCATTTTGAAAGTTTTAGAACTATTTTATTGGTCGGAGGAAATGAAATCGCGATCAACAGAATAACAAAGGTATAGAACAAACTTGAAATATAGACAACATGATACCTATAGAAGGCTTTGCGTTCTAAAAATGGGATGCTATCATGTCTACCAGTACACAAATTTTTTATCATTTTCTCTATATAACTCTATCTACTGTGGCAGCCCCAAATTTTACCCCGGGGACCCAACTTCAAAAACCCTTTTAGGGGATCCCCCATACAAAGGCATATGTAAAATATCTATTGTCTATAGCTAAAACTTTCAGTGAAAAAGTTTTTAAAAGTTTTCTTTAAAATGTGCTTATAAGCCGATGCAGTGGCATTTGTGGTCATATCATGCTTGTTTAAGAACTCATCCGAGATCTTCTGGTAATATGACTGCTGTGCAAATTGGGTCAAGATTCGTTTTCGAATGGGGGTGATATCACATCTACAAGAAATAGATTAATAGATGGATGACAGACAATTTACCACGATTTGAATCCTCGGCCATGACATAAACAAAATTGGGAAAGCTTCATGTAAGAAGTCTTCAAATCAAGTTTAGTAAAAGTCTGTCAAGTAGTATCATAGAAGTCAATTGAAGAAATTCTTGACAAATGGACAGACAGACGAATGATGAAAGAAAAGCAGTCAGAATAGATAACTTAAGTGTTTTGCTCAGGTTAAGTTAATAATATATGTTTAAAGCCATTCTGGTAAATTAGATGTCAAATAACCATACCTCAGGATTTTTAGCTGCATTTTGAGACTGTGCAATACTGTGTTCAACTGATGTATGTCTACTATCAATGATTGTGTAGCTTTAATGGAAGTGCATCGTTCCTCTGAGGGCGGCAAAAGATTGAGGTAGTTAAAGGAAGCTACCTCTCCGGTCTTTAACCACTCTTGCTCATGGATGTAACGGCTGCTCTCTCTCACACCTGGAAAGTACAATGTGTTGTAACATTAACTAAAGTTAAAAATTTGTGGGTAAGCTTGTTTTTGTGTCAGTAATCAAAGTACTTGCTTTGTTTAAATAAATTTCATTTTTCAATGCCTTAAAAAGATTAACAAACATTTAATGTTTCTAAAGTTGTCCTATTTGTTGTCCCCATTTATACCACTAATCCTCTGCTCACCGAAATGACAAGCTCAAAGCATGACAGTACACACTAACTTAAACATACATAAGATAAAACTAGACCTATCACTGTAGTGATGAATACCCCCGAACACCGCCATGACAGAAAATGGTTAACCATTGTATGAAGTTTTATTAAATTATATCCAATAGTTTTAAAGTTATTCTCCAGACAAAAGAAATTCTTAATAAAAGAGAATGTTATGGATTGAGTTGTTTGTATTGTTAATTTTTTTATGGTTTTGTTAAAATTAAAAACGGTCTTTTTAATTATTGTGCAGTGTACAAGCTTTCATGGCAATCAATAAATGTTATACTTTTTCGAGTTTTGTTGAGGGACAACAATTTTATGGATAAGAAACAAACAAGAGCACTAGGAATACAATATCGAACCTGCTTTGCTCGAACTCCATGTATTCATCAACTTGGTTCTTTCATGAACTTTATTAAACTGTTATCACTGATGGCTTTAAAAGTACTTTAAAAGTACTGCACCAGACAAGGGAAATATATCAAAGGGCAATAACTCTGTAATTAGCAAGAATAGAGTTATGTTTCTTGTACACTGCACTTCCTGTCATTATATTCTACCATTGTATGAAGTTTGATGAAATTCCATCCAGTACTTTAAAAGTAATGCTCCGGACAAGGGAAATATATCAAAGGGCAATAACTCTGTAATTAGCAAGAATAGAGTTATGTTTCCTGTACACTGCACTTCCTGTCATTATATTCTACCATTGTATGAAGCTTGATGAAATTCCATCTGGTACTTTTCAAGTTATGCTCCGGACAAGAAAAAATATCAAAGGGAAATATATCAAAGGGCAATAACTCTGTAATTAGCAAGAATAGAGTTATGTTTCCTGTACACTGCACTTCCTCTCATTATATTCTACCATTGTATGAAGCTTGATGAAATTCCATCAAGTACTTTTCAAGTTATGCTCCAGACAAGAAAAAATATCAAAGGGAAATAACTCTGTAATTAGCAAGAATAGAGTTATGTTTCTTGTACACTGCACTTCCTCTCATTATATTCTACCATTGTATGATGTTTGATGAAATTCCATCCAGTACTTTTCAAGTTATGCTCCGGACAAGGAAAATTGCAACGGACAGACCGACCGACAGACCGACAGACCGACCTCAGGGTGACTCCAGTATACCCCTTCAAAACTTCGTTTGTCGGGGGTATAAATACAATATATCCCCTATCAAAGACACTGGTATAAAAATTGTAACATCTCATGGCAGCCATTAATTATATGTTTACATTTCTGCTGGAATTGGTCTAAATGAAATATATAGATTAACTGCATTTTATTTTCTAAAGAAGGTGATGAATACCCCCAGATGGCACCACAGTTATTGCACCATCTGCTGCATGCTTTGACACAGTGAACCAATTAGAGTAACAGATGTAGGTGTTTGACGCTCGATTGTGGGGTCATGGGAAAGGTGACAGTTTAACACTTTACACATCAAAGACACTATTATAATTTTGAATTTTATTAGGGGTTAAGGAATAGTGTCTGCTGATAAACTGAGCACACAAAGGGCCTTAACTCATTAAAAAAATTAACCGAACGGAACATGCTGATGATTTACACAACTAGGCTTGGTACCAATCACTTGTGTGAAGTGTTATTGAATTCTAGCCAATCGTTGTCGAGAAATAGCAACCACAAAAAAAATGTCAGAAAAATTCAAAGGGACTTAACTCATTGACAAATTATTTGCGCCCAACATGCCGATGATATACACAACTAGGTTTGGTACTAATCACTTTTGAGAAATTTCACTGAATTCCAGCCAATGGTTGTTGAGAAATAGCGATCACAAAAACTGTCCACAGACTGACATGTATAAAAAATTCAAACAACAATAACTCATTGAAAAATTATTCTCAGCAACATGCCGACAATATGCACAGCACCCTTGTGAAGTTTCATTGAAGTTTCATTGAAATCTGACTATTGGCTGCTGAGAAATAGCGATCACAAAAATTGTCCACTGATGGATATGTCTGAAAAATTAAAAAGGCGTAACTCATTGAAAAGATATTCTCACGCAACATGCCAATAATATGAACAACTAAGCTTGGTACAAGTCACCCTTGTGAAAATTCATTGAATTCCGACCAATGGTTGCTGAGAAATAGTGATCACAAAAATTGTCCACAAAGGGACAAACCGACGAGTCTGACTCCTATATAGACCCCAGATACTTTAGTATATGGTAATTAAAAAACATTTGCAGCTGGGCAGAGATGAAAAGGATTAGTTTACATTTCTTGTTTTGCCACCAAAATGCATAGTGTGTTGACATCGTCGCTGTTCCAAAGACAACATTGCTCCGCTTATGCTACTGATCACATTTTCTGCAGTTTACGATTTTTGATTATTAATTGTGAAAAAGAAATACCCGTATATTCCCTTATTAACGCCCCCAGTGGCTTACATATTACAAGGTGGGGGCTTTTATAAAAGATAAAAAAAGCAAATTTAACAACAGTTAAAAATACAATAAAGCCCTGGAAAAAACCTTCAATCCGGTTTAAATCCCAGAAAAAATGGTTCAGAATTATTTGAGAGTGAATGAAATAATCGACATAGGGTGAAAAAAAGCTGAAAATCTGTATGAAATTACTCTGCGTACTGGAATATCTGAATTTATGGTCAGTGTACTCTTCACTTTAAATCACTTGGGACACTTGCTCTTATCAACGTGGAACAATGAGCTTTCAGCGTACACAAACTAACTGCATTTTCTGACGTTTTGTAATGTTTTAATCGACAGATGGCATTTTTACTAGTTTTAAATGACAAAAACGGGGAAGTGTTTATTCAACGAAAAGTGGTTAAGTGGTCACCAAAGATATAAACAATGGGTTAAAGAGTTCAAAGGTAATAAACACTCCGCTAATTGTTGTCTGTGTAACAAAATAATCGATCAGGGCAAATACGCACTTACCTCACATATACGTTTTATTTTTAAATTTTCCAGAAAAATAGGTGGGGGCGTTTATTAGAGTGGGGGCGTTAATAAGGGAATATACGGTAAGTGTTTATCGTAAAATGTGCAAAGCTGTTCTGAGAGAAAAAAGTTTGCAGAAAATCATCAACATTCCTGTCTTTGCTTTAGAAACATATTATCATTTGAATTAAAAATGCAAGGTTGCATAGCTACTTCATTTTTTCATATAGACATAAATCAACGACTCATTTTATTGGCAAAATTATCACACTTCCACTCGCTTTTAAAAATATGAATGTTGATTTTCGTGTAGAAGGTCAAATCCTTAAATAAATCTACACATTACATCATAGTGTTACTATTTAAAGTTTTTATAAAAACCCAATTGTAAATAGGGTCAATTCAAACATGATCAGTGAGGTCAGGTAATTGTGCAGATAAAGTGTTGGAAATTCCCCCAACTTTGTGTGGGAATCTAACAAATGAAACAGGTCAAATGTCATTTTCTGAAAATCAAAGCAGTCAATTTGTGTGTAATTGAAAATATACATCCTGTTTGACATATGAGTGATAAAATTATTTGATAGGCTTGTACAGTAAATGTTACACATGTTTCTCTTTGTTTATATATGTGGGTCAAGGTATGTGGAAAAAATTATTTACACGCGACTTAATTTGTTTTTTTACAGCTGACAGCTGCAAGGAGCAATAAAACAATAAAATAGAATTTCTGGGTGCCACAAATCATCTTGGTATCAATTAGTTGGTCAATACAATTTAAATTTAGAGAATTTAATATGCAAAAAAGTTAACATAAACACTAAACATGTACAGAAACAATGTAAAATCAATGATTCTAACTTTAATAAACTGGATACAATACCGCATATAAATTAGTGTTGAAATTTCTAAAAACAAGAGACCCAAGAGGGCCTAAGGTCGCTCTACTGACTCATAGTGGCCATAGCACTTTTTGAAATTTCACAGTATCAACCCTCTTGGGTGGTGTCTTAACCCCTCATCGATATATTCCCCCTTTTACTGAACAAAAAGTTAATTACTATGAAAAGGAAATACCTTAAATTCCCATACCATTCATTGTAAAAAACTTCAATCACCCACTTATAAGGATTTGGTATGAACAGACAATGCTTTAGAATTTAAATAGAAGTTGTTATTGTACACAGTGACATGGATGCAAAAATGAAAGTATTCAGTTTTCCCCATAATATACCTAGGTAAAAGTAAGTCACCTTACAGGTTCCTTATATATCCCAGCAACTTGATTTGCAGAATATTCAATCCCTTGCTTGTAAGGATAATTTATATCATATATGAACAAGTTCGACAGAAGGTTACTGAGAGGAAGATTTTTGAAATTTCACTATTTCAACCCTTTTGTTGTCCTTTCGACCATTTTGAAAAATCCATCCTTCTTGTTGAACCAAATCTAATTTGCTAAGACTAGACAATGCTTCAAATCTCAAACTATAAATTAGTATTGAACAAATGAATAAGAAAATGGAAATGTTCCATTTTCCCATAATATTCGTATATAAAACTTGAAGTTCCCTTACAAAGCCCCTATATACCCTAGCCCCTGGACTCACAAAAGCTTCAAACCCTGAAGGCAACAATTATATCAATTATGAACATATTTATCGGACTAGCTGTTTAGAAACAACATTTATGAAAATTTCCAGTTTTAACCATGTTGCCTCCCACACCCCTTCTTATGGAAATTCAATCCTCTTTATTGAACAAAATCAAATTTATTGCTACTAGACAATGCCTTGAATCTCAAATTGAAAATATTTACACAAATGGCCGAAAATATGACAATTTCCGTTTAGCAATAGTATTCCTAACTAAAACTCAAAGTCCCCTTACAGGGCCTCTAAACATCCGAGTGCCTCTTGTTTTGTACAAACTCTTAATCATATGGATAATCTATATCAAATATGAACAAACTTGACAGACCAGTTGTTGAATATAAGATTTTTGAGAATTTTCAATGTTAACCCATTATGTGACTTCACCTGGCCCTTTGTAGCAATTCAATCCTGATTATAGAACTAAATCTTATTTAAATTCTATTTGTCTGTATTATTCCTACTTTAAATGACTCAATGGAGAGGAATGACACATGTCTTATTCACCTGACCACGGACAATTCTGGAAATATATTTTGCCACTTTTGGGAATCGAACCCACAGCCCCTGCGGCATCAGTGCCTAGCACATTAATGATGTCTCTACCTACTGCGCCACCGCAACAACGCCAAAAAATATTACACAAATAGCACATAATAAATTATATTGTGCTAGGTGCTGACACTGTGGGGACTGTGTGTCCAAATCCCGAAAGTGGCAAAAAATAAATCTTATTTAGATCTTAAAATAGATAACAATTCTGCATAAATGGATGGATAGTATTCAGGGCTGTCAGAAATTTTTTAAGTAGGTGAAATTAAAAAAATAATAAAAGGAGGGTCTGGGGATCCTGTGAGGGTGGTAGCGCTACCCCCGATTCCAGGGGTCAAGTGGGTCCCCGGCCAAAAATGGATTTCAGACATATGAAAGGCCCTCAGACGGGCTCTCCTGAATGCAATTTTAGCTATTTTTTTATGCATTTAAACATGAAACTTATTTGACATTCTACTTAATATTAATAGCATTTTCAATTATTCTGACCTCATGATGTGAAATGACTAAAAAATAACCAATCATGTTGAATTAATTATTTTAACAATCAAAATAATTTTGATAGTTAAAATAAAAAAATATGTGTGATTCTGGTTTCACTGAAATTAAAAATAGGAAAGGTACATGTAGTTAGGCTTTTTGTTTTTAATTTTAACTTCATTTCAAAAAAAAAATAAACTAGGAATACAATATCGAACCTGCTTTGCTCGAACTCCATGTATTCATCAACTTGGTTCTTTCATGAACTTTATTAAACTGTTATCACTGATGGCTTTAAAAGTACTTTAAGAGTACTGCACCAGACAAGGGAAATATATCAAAGGGCAATAACTCTGTAATTAGCAAGAATAGAGTTATGTTTCTTGTACACTGCACTTCCTGTCATTATATTCTACCATTGTATGAAGCTTGATGAAATTCCATCCGGTACTTTTCAAGTTATGCTCCGGACAAGAAAAAATATCAAAGGGAAATATATCAAAGGGCAATAACTCTGTAATTAGCAAGAATAGAGTTATGTTTCCTGTACACTGCACTTCCTGTCATTATATTCTACCATTGTATGAAGTTTGATGAAATTCCATCCAGTACTTTAAAAGTAATGCTCTGGACAAGGGAAATATATCAAAGGGCAATAACTCTGTAATTAGCAAGAATAGAGTTATGTTTCTTGTACATTGCACTTCCTCTCATTATATTCTACCATTGTATGAAGCTTGATGAAATTCCATCAGGTACTTTTCAAGTTATGCTCCGGACAAGAAAAAATATCAAAGGGCAATAACTCTGTAATTAGCAATAATAGAGTTATGTTTCTTGTACACTGCACTTCCTCTCATTATATTCTACCATTGTATGAAGTTTGATGAAATTCCATCCTTTACTTTAAAAGTAATGCTCCAGACAAGGGAAATATATCAAAGGGCAATAACTCTGTAATTAGCAAGAATAGAGTTATGTTTCTTGTACACTGCACTTCCTGTCATTATATTCTACCATTGTATGAAGTTTGATGAAATTACATCCAGTACTTTAAAATTAATGCTCCGGACAAGGGAAGCATATCAAAGGGCAATAACTCTGTAATTAGCAATAATAGAGTTATGTTTCTTGTACACTGCACTCCCTCTCATTATATTCTACCATTGTATGAAGTTTGATGAAATTCCATCCTTTACTTTAAAAGTAATGCTCCAGACAAGGGAAATATATCAAAGGGCAATAACTCTGTAATTAGCAAGAATAGAGTTATGTTTCTTGTACACTGCACTTCATGTCATTATATTCTACCATTGTATGAAGTTTGATGAAATTCCATCCAGTACTTTAAAAGTAATGCTCCGGACAAGGGAAATATATCAAAGGGCAATAACTCTGTAATTAGCAAGAATAGAGTTATGTTTCCTGTACACTGCACTTCCTGTCATTATATTCTACCATTGTATGAAATTTTATGAAATTCCATCAAGTACTTTAAAAGTAATGCTCCGGACAAGGGAAATATATCAAAGGGCAATAACTCTGTAATTAGCAAGAATAGAGTTATGTTTCTTGTACATTGCACTTCCTCTCATTATATTCTACCATTGTATGAAGCTTGATGAAATTCCATCAGGTACTTTTCAAGTTATGCTCCGGACAAGAAAAAATATCAAAGGGCAATAACTCTGTAATTAGCAATAATAGAGTTATGTTTCTTGTACACTGCACTTCCTCTCATTATATTCTACCATTGTATGAAGTTTGATGAAATTCCATCCTTTACTTTAAAAGTAATGCTCTAGACAAGGGAAATATATCAAAGGGCAATAACTCTGTAATTAGCAAGAATAGAGTTATGTTTCTTGTACACTGCACTTCCTGTCATAATATTCTACCATTGTATGAAGTTTGATGAAATTCCATCCAGTACTTTAAAATTAATGCTCCGGACAAGGGAAATATATCAAAGGGCAATAACTCTGTAATTAGCAAGAATAGAGTTATGTTTCCTGTACACTGCACTTCCTCTCATTATATTCTACCATTGTATGAAGCTTGATGAAATTCCATCCGGTACTTTTCAAGTTATGCTCCGGACAAGAAAAAATATCAAAGGGAAATATATCAAAGGGCAATAACTCTGTAATTAGCAAGAATAGAGTTATGTTTCCTGTACACTGCACTTCCTCTCATTATATTCTACCATTGTATGAAGCTTGATGAAATTCCATCCAGTACTTTTCAAGTTATGCTCCGGACAAGAAAAAATATCAAAGGGCAATAACTCTGTAATTAGCAAGAATAGAGTTATGTTTCTTGTACACTGCACTTCCTCTCATTATATTCTACCATTGTATGATGTTTGATGAAATTCCATCCAGTACTTTTCAAGTGATGCTCCGGACAAGGAAAATTGCAACGGACAGACCGACAGACCGACCTCAGGGTGACTCCAATATACCCCCTCAAAACTTCGTTTGTCGGGGGTATAATTAAATATTAGGATCGGAGGGTAAAATATAGGGTAGGTAACCTCTGTTGGTATAGTTTAATATTATATAACTTTTCTTTCCCTCCCAGAAAATAGGGAAAGTAGGTATTCAATATGTGTTTGGCCAGGTGAAAAAAGTTCATTAGCAAAAAGTAGGATAGGTAGGGAAACCACCACACTTATTTTTTTATTTTGATCATAAACCAGTAGAAACAAGAAATGTCACTGGTAAGTGTCAAATGCCCCCCAAATGGTCTGTAAAAATAACAATATACTTTATAATAGGCAGCGATGTATCCATGAATATCAAGAGTAATGGCTGACATTTTAGACTAGACACGCAATTTCATGTTTTTTTTTGTTTTTTTTTTTATTTAAGTGTGACCTTGACCTTTTTGTAGCCTTGACCTCGACATTTCATGTGAAGGTTTTGGTATTTCTACAAGTAAATGCAGGTGATACATCATCATGACATGTTGATCACTTGTTTCAAGCTGTTTTAAGACAAAGTTACAGACCAGACATGAAATATCAAAGAAACTGAGTGTGACCTTGACTTTTGAGGTAAGGTTCTGCATCTTAACACGACACGTTGTCATGTCATGTTGATCAACTGATAAATTGAGCCATTTACATTTGATAAAGTTAAAGACAAGACTTGAAATCTCAAACAGACTCTAAGTGTTGTCAAACAAACTCAAAGTGTGACCTTGACCTTTGAAGTACGGGTCTGGGTCTTACTTGCGACACGTCGTCATGTCATCTTGATCAATTGAGCCAAGTTGAAGAAAAAGTTACAGACCAGACACGAAATATCAAACAAATTGGAAGTGTGACCTTGACCTTTGAGGAAAGGTTCTGAGTCTTTAAAGAGACACTTCATCATGCCATGTTGTTCAACTGAGCCAAGTGTTTTTTTTTTTTAATTTATCCATAGGTGAAAGAGACTGGACACGAAATCTCAAACAGACTGAAAGTGTTGTCAAACAAAGTTAAATTGAAGTACATCAGATTAATTTTAAAATGCATTGGAACTTGTAAAACACAAACTACATAATTTCATTTCACAACTGTTGCAGCAATTTGGCAGGATTTCACTACAGAAAAGTTTGTTCCATTAACAACAGTTACTGTGGTTGGTCGAAAACTACATCTCATTGATTAACATCCTAATAATGTCATGTCCACTTGAAAGTTTAACACATTTTCAGATTTGTAATTTTAACTCAAGTGCAAACTACTTCAGACTGTTAATTTCAGAAGTCCTCATCTGAGTAGCACGTCATCAACTGTTGGAAGTCATCAGGCTTTAGAGAATGCCAATACCTTCTCCCTTATCAACTGTTGGAAGTCAACAGGCTTTAGAGAATGCCAATACCAAGCTTCTCCCTGATCAACTGTTGGAATACAACAGACTTTAGATAATGCCAATATCTTCTCCTTTATCAACTGTTGGAAGTCAACAGGCTTTAGAGAATGCCAATACCTTCTCCCTGATCAATTGTTGGAATACAACAGGCTTTAGATAATGCCAATATCTTCTCCCTGATCAACTGTTTGAAGTCAACAGGTTTTAGAGAATGCAAATACCTTCTCCCGATCAGACGTTGAATGTCATCCTGACTGGCTGGTGCTATGGACACTACACCAGTGGTTTGTACGCAAGCATCCACCAAAACTACCTGTTGCTTTGAAGCAGAAAGACTTGTTTCTCTTGTTCTTATTCTGCTGACTTAAGGAAGTCTACTTCGTGGTTTTTCACCCAGCCATGTCTTGATTAAGGATTCGGTTTCCTCTATGCCAGAAGCTGGTCCATTTATTGAGTGCTGCAACAATGCCTGCATCATGTCATTCTTTAGGGTGGACCTCGAGCAAGTCTTCACCCTTTTCACACAGCTTGCCCACCTCTCGGGCCGTAAGTTGGAGACTGGTGTTGACAATATTATGTCTGCAATCACACTCATCTTGGGGTAGAAATGAGCTGCCTTGACAATTCACTGCAAACACCGTTCTGTTGCTGTTAGAGTACAATCTTCAGTTTGGTTAGTGGCGACATGCCCTCCGCTATTCCATCCAGCTTTTCCTTTGTGTGATCAAGGGCAGTTCCAACCGCCAAGAAACCAACCGTTCCCTTCTGGAATATCTTGCTCAATATTGAAAGGTGAGGCAAGATTTCATTAAACACATATATCCTTGCGATAAACTTGACCTCCTTAACCTTCATGAAAAGGCCTTGTGCAGTGGCATCTGACTCTTTTAAGTGATACAACATGCAAAATATCAAAGTTCCAGGTCTTGCACTTTTAGAGAAGAACATTTTTTACCCCTTCCTGACCCCTTAAGACAGTGGAACCCAGTCATTTTTACAAATCTGAACCTTCTTCACCAAACAATGCTTCTGTGAAGATATAGGCAAAATCATTTTCATTAAAAAAACAAGAGGCCCAAGAGGGCCTGAGGACGCTCTACTGACTCATAGTGGCCATAGCACTTTTTGAAATTCTCCTATACAATAGAAATATCAGGGCGGGGTCATTTTTAATCCTAGAAACACCATTTGAACAAATCTAACAAAACTATAGTTGGTCATCATTACTACATAAACATTTTGAAAATCTGTTGGCCGTTTATGAGCAGAAGATTTTTTAAGTTTTGCACTATTTTTAGTAACAACGGCTATCTTGAATTTCAGATCGAAAAAAAAAAAAAATTCTGTATTGTCTCCTATGCAACAGAAACATCCTTGTGAAGGTTCAGTTTAATTGGCCTAGTGGTTTCAGAGAAAATGCTGCTAACAGACGACAGACGATGGGCGACGGACAACGATCCATCGCATAAGCACTTCTGGCCTTTGGCCAGTAGAGCTAAAAACAACAACAAAAATTTAATATAATGACATGTGTCCCCTAATTGAACTCTCAGGATGGGGTCATTTTTAACGCTAGGGACACCATTTGAAACAATCTAACAAAACTATAGTTGGTCATCATTATTACATAAACATTTTGAAAATCTATTGGGCCGTTCATGAGAAGAAGATAATTTAAGTTTCGGACTATTTTTAGAAATGGCGGCCATCTTGAATTTTAGATTGAAAAAAAAAAAAAATCTTCTCTATAGTCTCTTATGCAATAGAAACACTCATGTGAAGTTTAAGTTTAATTGGCTTAGTGGTTTCAGAGAAAGTGCTGCTAAAACACACTTTGGAGATGACAGACAACAGACAACGCGCCATCGCATAAGCACATCTGGCCTTGGTCAGTAGAGCTAAAAATGTATCACCATATTTGATCATAAAGAGAAACAATAGAATAAAATAAACAAGAGGGCCAAGATGGCCCTATATCGCTCACCTGAGTGACCCATATAAAGAAAACCAGTCCCTCATGGCGACTATGTTTTTTAATGAATCGCAATGGCTTGAACAAACATGGTAGAGGTTCACCCATGGTAAATGTCAGTGAAATTACATCGAAATCAGGTCAGTAAATTCTGACAAGAAGGCTTTTGAAGTTTTTACTATAGCTGCCTATATAGTAAACTAGCACCTCACTGTGGCGGTCATGTTTTTTAACAAATTTATCACAACGGCTTGAATAAACTTGGTAAAGGGTCACCCAAGGAACATTTCTGCAAAATTGTTTTAAAATCGATCCAGTGGTTTCTGACAAGAAGATTTTTTAAGTTCTTACTATAGCTTATATAGTAAACTAACCCCACCCCCTGGCCGCCATGTTTTTTGACGAATCACTACAGTTTGAACAAACTTGGTGAAGGGTCCTCCAAGGAACATTTCTGGGAAATTATTATAAAATCGAGCCAGAAGTTTCTGACAAGAAAATTTATAACGTTTTACTAATTAAATTTAGAAAGATTAAAAAAGTGTGGCACTGTATTTGAAAGATTGAACTGCAATTAAAATATTTCAATCAGATATTTTAATAGAAACATTGTTCACTTGCAAATAAATTTATACATTGTAAGATTTATGAATTATCGCTTGACAAGCAGATTAGTTCACCATTGTATTTTCAAAGTAATTAAAATACATACCATATGAAAATGAAAAGTTTACCTACAAATATCATAATTTGTGGGACAATGGTTATTAAAGTTTAAACATTCATTTTTATTTCCATATTGTATGCATGAGAGTCAACAGCCATAAAGCATTGATTTAATCCTGTATACTGTGAAATCATTAATTTTCATTAAGTATTAATTTTCGTGGATTTCGTCGGGAGCCTAGACAACGAAATCAAATACCTACGAATTTAGTTTACGCTATGTAATGCTGGACAGTTGGACAGACAGGGCAATCAGAATAATATACACACATACAAGAAGCGTATGGATGATTGGACAGTCAGGGCAATCAGAATAATATACACACATACAAGAAGTGTATGGATGGTTAGACAGTCAGGGCAATCAGAATAATATACACACATACAAGAAGCGTATGGATGATTGGACAGTCAGGGCAATAAGAATAATATACACACATACAAGAAGCGTATGGATGGTTAAACAGCCTGTCGTTCAGAATAACATACACACATACAAGAAGCATATGGACAGTTGGACAGACAGGGCGGTCAGAATAATACACACATACAAGAAGCGTATGGACAGTTGGACAGACAGGGCGGTCAGAATAATATACACACATAAAAAAAGCTTATGGACGGTTGGACAGACAGGACGATCAGAATAATATACATACATACAAGATAGGGTATGGACAGTTGGACAGACAGAGCGGTCAGAATAATATACACACATACAAGAAGTATATGGACAGTTGGACAGACAGGGTGGTCAGAATAATATACACACATACAAGAAAGATATGGACAGTTGGACAGAGAGGACGATCAGAATAATATACACACACATATAAGAAGCGTATCGACGATTGGACAGACAGTGAGAACAAAATAATATACACACATACAAAAAGGGTATGGATGGTTGGACAGACAGAGCGATCAGAATATAATATACACACATACAAGAAGCGTATGGACGGTTGGACAGACGGCCATCAGAAGAACATACACACATACCAAAAAAAATATGGACAGTTGGACAGAGAGGACGATCAGAATAATATACTCACATACAAGACGTGTGTTGACAGTTGGACAGTCAGAATAATATATACACATACAAGAAGTTTTTCGATGGTTGGACAGTCAGGGCAATCAGAATAATATACACACATACAAGAAGCGTATGGACGGTTGGACAGACAGGGTGATCAGAATAATATACACACATACACGAAGGGTATGGATGGTTGGACAGACAGAGCGATTAGAATAATATACTAACATAGAAGAAGCGAATGGACGGTTGGACAGACAGGGCAATCAGAAGAATATACACACAAACAAGACGCGTATTGACGGTTGGACAGACAGGGGGATCAGAATAATATACACACATACAAGAAGCGTATGGATGGTTGGACAGACAGGGTGATCAGAATAATATACACACATACAAGACGCATATTGACGGTTGGACAGACAGGGCGATCAGAATAATATACACACATACAAGAAGCGTATGGACGGTTGGACAGACAGGGTGATCAGAATAATATACACACATACAAGAAGCGTATGGACGGTTGGACAGACAGGGCGATTAGAATAATATACACACATACAAGCATATGGATGGTTAGACAGACAGGGCGATCAGAATAATATATACACATACAAGAAGCGTATGGACGGTTGGACAGACAAGGCAATCAGAATAATATATACACATACAAGAAGCGTGTTGACAGTTGGACAGTCAGAATAATATACAGACATACAAGAAGTTTTTCGATGGTTGGACAGTCAGGGCGATCAGAATAATATACACACATACAAGAAGCGTATGGAGGGTTGGACAGACAGGGTGATCAGAATAATATACACACATACAAGAAGCATATGGACGGTTGGACAGTCAGGGCGATCAGAAGAATATACAAACATACAAGAAGCGAATGGACGGTTGGACAGACAGGGCGATCAGAATAATATACACACATACAAGAAGCTTATGGACAGTCAGGGCAATCAGAATAATATATACACATACAAGAAGCGTATGGACGGTTGGACAGACAGGGCGATCAGAATAATATATACACATACAAGAAGCATATGGACCGTTGGACAGACAGGGCGATCAGTATATTATACACACATACAAGAAGCGAATGGACGGTTGGACAGACAGGGCGATCAGAATAATATACACACAAACAAGAAGCGTATGGACGGTTGGACAGACAGGGCGATCAGAATAATATAAACACATACAAGAAGCGTATGGACGGTTGGACAGACAGGGCAATCAGAATAATATACACACATACAAGAAGCGTATGGATGGTTGGACAGACAGGGCGATCAGAATAATATACACACAAACAAGAAGCGTATGGACGGTTGGACAGACAGGGCAATCAGAATAATATACACACAAACAAGAAACGTATGGACGGTTGGACAGACAGGGCAATCAGAATAATATACACACATACAAGAAGCGTATGGACGGTTGGACAGACAGGGTGATCAGAATAATATACACACATACAAGAAGCGTATGGACAGTTGGATAGACAGGGCAATTAGAATAATATACACACATACAAGCATATGAATGGTTGGACAGACAGGGCGATCAGAATAATATATACACATACAAGAAGCGTATGGATGGTTGGACAGACAGAGCAATCAGAATAATATACACACATACAAGAAGCATATGGATGGTTGGACAGACAGGGTGATCAGAATAATATATACACATACAAGAAGCGTATGGACGGTTGGACAGACAGGGCAATCAGAATAATATACACACAAACAAGAATCGTATGGACGGTTGGACAGACAGGGCAATCAGAATAATATACACACAAACAAGAAGTGTATGGACGGTTTGACAGACAGGGTGATCAGAATAATATACACACATACAAGAAGCGTATGGACGGTTGTATAGACAGGGATATTAGAATAATATACACACATACAAGCATATGAATGGTTGGACAGACAGGGCGATCAGAATAATATATACACATACAAGAAGCGTATGGATGGTTGGACAGACAGAGCAATCAGAATAATATACACACATACAAGAAGCATATGGATGGTTGGACAGACAGGGTGATCAGAATAATATATACACATACAAGAAGCGTATGGACGGTTGGACAGACAGGGCAATCAGAATAATATACACACAAACAAGAAGCGTATGGACGGTTGGACAGACAGGGCAATCAGAATAATATACACACAAACAAGAAGTGTATGGACGGTTTGACAGACAGGGTGATCAGAATAATATACACACATACAAGAAGCGTATGGACGGTTGTATAGACAGGGATATTAGAATAATATACACACATACAAGCATATGGATGGTTGGACAGACAGGGCAATCAGAATAATATACACACATATAAGAAGCATATGGATGGTTGGACAGACAGGGCAATCAGAATAATATACACACATACAAAAAGCGTATGGACGGTTGGACAGACAGGGTGATCAGAATAATATACACACATACAAGAATTGTATACAAAGGTTGTTGTCGACAGATACAGATTTAATTTTTGCATTAGGCCAATAAAAACAGAAGTTGTGTTTCTGGTGGCATGGAAAAAAAAACAACGGTAGGGTCGGTAGGTCAGCACTTTTTTTTTCTGTATTTGTTTGCTGTATATATAATTTAAAATATCAATATTGTTATGTTTGACACATTGTAACACCACATTACAGTTCATGTGTTTATGATGTGATTAAATATTTGATAAAATAAGAAAGTAAATGGTAAATCCATGATTTAAATGCCTCCACATGCACACATCTTTTTAAACAGCATTTCAACAAAAAGTCTTTATTCTTTATAATCTCAAACCCTGTTTTTATGTGACTAAAAGACATATCTATACACATAAATGTGTTTCTCACAAAGACTAGAAAGAGTATGTATTAATCAAGAAATGTCACTGATAATTGTCACATGCTCCTCAAGTAGTCTGTGAAAATAATGATATATTTTATAATAGGTAGGGATTTAAATGTATCAATGAATATCAAGAGTAATGGATATGATGTTATAGACTAGACATGCAATTTCATGTTATTTTACATTAAAGTGTAACCTTGAATTTTGTATGACTTTGACCTGGATATCTGATGTAATGGTCTGATGACATGTTGATAACTTGTGTCACGATTTTTAAAATCCCTCCATATAAGACAAAGTTACACACCAGACATGAAATATCAAACAATCTGAAAGTGTGACCTTGACATTTGAGGTAAGGTTCTGAGTCTTACACGGGACATATCATTATGTCAATTGATCAATTAAGCCAAGCGTTTTTAAAATCCATTCATGTATGACAAAGATACAGACCGGACTTGAAATCTCAAACAGACTGAAGGTGTTGTCAAACATACTCAAAGTGTGACATTGACCTTTGAGGTATGGGTCTCACTTTTACGTGTGACACGTCAACATGTCATCTTGACCAATTGAGCCAATTTAAATCCCTTCATATAAGACAAAATTACAAACCAGACACAAACTATCAAAGAAATTGAAAGTGTGACTTTGCCTTTGAGGAATGGTTCTGAGTCTTGTACACAACATTTTATCATCATGTCATGTTGATCAATTCAGTCAAGTGTTTTTGAAATCCATCCATGTATGACAAAGTTACAGACCAGACAAGAAATCTCAAACAGACTCAGTGTTGTCAAACAAACTGAAAGTGTGGCCTTGACCTTTGAGATGGTTGTGTGCGTCTTACATGCAACACGTTGTCATGTCATGCTGATGAATTGAGCCAAGTGCTTTTTTAAATTGATCAGTAGGTGACAAAGTTACAGATCGTAAACGAAATCTAAAAACAGACTGAAAGTTGTTAAACAAAGTTAAAGTATGACCTTCACCTTTAAAGTGGGAATCTTGGTGTTACGCAGACACATGTTGATCAACTGCAGCAAGTATTTATAAAATCTATCTATGAATGATAAAGTTACTGGCCGGACACGACATATCTGACAGAAGGACGAACAGACGGAAACTGCAATTACCATATGCCACCCAAAAATTTTTTGTGGGGCATAATAAGAAAAGATCTCGAACAGTGACTAGAAAATGACATTTTAAATGAAAGAGTCTGTGACCTACGGTGAGTATCTGAATTAATTTCAATGTTCACTTTCACATTTCTTTGATGGATGAAAAAAAACAATATTGAAGTCATAAAAAATTTACCGGTCGGTGGTGAAAAATTAGTCGGTCAGGCCCACAGAACTTTTTTTCCCCTGCCTTATGCAAACCAGTATCATAGAAAAAGGTGGGCAATTACCTGGAGGATTTTCACATACAAAGCAGACATACGTCTTGGGCAAGGTCCTTTCAGTTATACCAAAACAGCTGGCATGTTGCCAACACATGCATACTTCACACTGAAATATATATTAACATGCATCTGTGTAAGATATTCATACAAAGTACCATCATGCCTGCTTGATGCCACTTTTACATCCTATTATGTCTTCTATCCTCAAACCTACCAAGTGTATTATACTAGAAATGTTAAGCATCGATACAATACAAAAACAAGAGGCCAAGAGAGCCTGAGGACGCTCTACTGGTTCATATTGACCATAGCACTTTTTGAAATTTCACAATATTAACCCTCTTTGGAGGTTATCTTAACAACTTATGGATAAATACCCCCACCACACCCATACTGAACAAAAAGTTAATTGCTTTGAAAAAAAAATACTTTAAATTCTGATACCATTCTTTTGTAAAATAAATATAATCAAGGGACTGGGATGTATAAGGGTTCTGTATGGGGGTACAGAACCCTTATACATTCCAGCCCCTTGATTTGTTAGAACTTCAATCACCCACTCTTAAGGATTTGTTATGATCAGAAATGCATTAGATTTTAGGTAGAAGTTTTTTTGTACACATGGATGTGAAAATGAAACATTTCGGTTTTTCCTATAATATTCGTATGTAAAATTAAAGGTCATCTTGCAGGGTCCCTATATATCCCAGCCCTTTGATTTGCAGAATCTTCAAATCCCTTGCTGATGTAAGGATAATTTATATCATATATAAACAAGTTTGACAGAAAGGTTATTGAGAGTAAGATTTATAAATATTCCCAATTTAAACCATATGGCCCCCACCCCCCACTTACCACCCCACCTCCTGGCCACTTATGGAATTTCAATCCTCTTATTTCCTATGACCAGATGATGCTTCAGAACTCAAATTGAATAACGGTAATAATTTTGCCTAAATGGATGCAAAAATGGGAATTTTTTGTTTTCCCATAGTATCCCTATGTAAAATTCTAAGTCCTCTTAAAGGGCCCTATAAATATAAGCCCCTTAATTCTCATCTTCATTCAAACCCCTACGCATAGGGATAATTTATGCCAAATATTAACAAATTTGACCGGTTCTGAAGAAAACGATTTTTGTAATTCCCAATTTTTACCCTTTTTGGGCCCCTCCTGACCCCTTAAGACAGTGGAATTATTACAAATCTTAACCTCCTTGACAAAACAATGCTTCTGTGAAAATATTGGCAAAATCAGTTCCTTTTTTAAAAAAAAAATGTTTATTATAATGACATGTTTCCCCTCAATGAACCCTCGGGGCAATGTCATTTTTAACCCCTGGGACACCATTTGAACAAATCTAATTAAACTAAAGTTGTTTTCATTACTACATAAATATTTTCAAAATCTGTTGGGTGGTTCATGAGAAGAAGATTTTTTAAGTTTTGCTGTATTTTTAGTAATGGCAGCCATCTTGAAATTCAGATAAAAAAAATGATTCTTCTGTATTGTCTCCTATGCAATAGAAACATCCATGTGAAGATTGAGTTAATTGGCCTTGTGGTTTCAGAGAAAATGCTGTTAACAGAGGACAGATGACGGACAACGCACCATCACATAAGCCCTTCTGGTCTCCGGCCAGTCAAGCTAAAAATGTAATAAAGGGAGGTAATAAACTCTTAAACAAGATTTTTGTCACCATTTGATCCCTTTTCGGGTCCTTGCTGGCGCTTGTGGATATCAAATACCTTTAAAAATCTCCCGCTCAGCTGTTATGACTAAACAATACTCTAGACCTAAGATAATTTAAATAATTCATAAAATAATTCCTAAAATAACTGATAAAAATAGAATTTACTGTTTTTCCACAGTATTCCTATTTAAAAATTTAAGTTTCCTTACTGGACCCCAATACATCCTAGCCCCTTCATTTATACAAACATAAAATCCCTAATCATAGGGATCATTTATACGAAATATGAATGAATTTGGCTGGACAGTTCTTGAGAAGAAGATTTTTTGAAAATACACAACTTAACCTCTCTTTGAGCCCTTGCCAACCCCTTATTGATATTAACTCCCCTTTAAAGGACCCAGTATAACTGTTATGACTAAACAACATTCTAGACCTCAAGTTATTGAAATAATACATAAAATAGGTGAGAAAAACAGAATTATCTCCTTTCCCAAGATATTCATATGTAAAAGTCCACTAATGGAACCCCAGTATACCCTAACCCTTTTATACAACTTTGAAACCATTATTCATAGGGGACATTTAAACCAAATATTAACACATTTGGCTCATCAGTGTTTGAAAAGAAGATTTTTGAAATGTTACAATTTCATCTTTTTTGGGGTCCCTGTTGGACGAAGATAGACCAAAGAAAAAATGGGCTCCAAGAAATTCTATTTGGTGAGTGTTAAAATTTTGGTTATTGTAATATTATTTTTTACCCTATGGAAAGATTTATCATCTGTTTGTTTATTTTATCCACTCACTAAAAGAGTGACAAGTCTATAAAAAGATGATATAAACAAATGCTGTGTTTGGAGTGTTCTCTACGGGAGTTCGCTAATCCCTGATAATGACTCGGATTGAGCACATGTACAAAATAGTAATTAAAATGAAATTGCTTAACTGGATTACTGACATATCAGTTTTATTAAAGAAATTAACAGCATATAGCTGCTCAAATTGATCTCAATGTAAACACTTTCAGCAACTGGCAATTATGAATAATGAAATTGTTAACTAATTAAGATTCCATTTAAAGATTTTTGACTATTAAGTAAATGATGATTATTCGATTTTAAAGGGATTACATCATCTTTATAACAAGAGGCCCAAGAGGGCCTGAGGACACTCCACTGACTCATAGTGGCCATAGACTTTTTGAAATTCTACTATGCAATAGAAACATCGTGGCAGGGTCATTTTTAACTCTAGGGACACCATTTGAACAAATCTAACAAAATTATAGTTGGTCATCATTACTACATAAACATTTTGAAAATCTGTTGGACCGTTCATGAGAACAAGATTTTTAAGTTTTGGACTATTTTTAGTAACAGTGGCCATCTTGAATTTCAGATAAAAAAAAAAAAATCTTCTGTATAGTCTCCTATGCAATAGAAACACCCATGTGAAGTTTCAGTTTAATTGGCCTAGTGGTTTAAGAACAGATGAAAGAAAAAGAGAATTATTTGTTTTCCCATAGTATCCTTATGTAAAATTCTAAGTCCCCTTACAGGGCCCCTATAAAGTTTAGCCCCTTTATTCTTATCTGCAATCAAACCTCTACACATAGGGATAATTTATGCAAAATATGAACAAATCTGACATACCGGTTCTTAAGAAAACGAATTTAGTAATTCCCAATTTTTACCCTTTTGGGGCCCCTCCTGATCCGGCCTTTAAGACAATGGAACCCAGTCATTTTTACAAATTTGAACCTCCTTCACCATACAATGCTTCTGTGAAGATATAGGCAAAATCATTTCCATTTTAAAAAAAAAAAATAAAAAAAATATTATAACATGTGTCCCCTAATTGAACCCTCAAGGCGAGGTCATATTTAACCCTAAGGACATCATTTGAACAAATCTAACAAAACTATAGTTGGTTATAATTACTACATAAACATTTTGAAAATCTGTTGGGCCGTTCATGAGAAGAAGATTTTTTAAGTTTTGGACTATTTTTAGTAACGGCTGCCATCTTGATTTCAGATCGAAAAAAAAAATTCTTCTGTATAGTCTCCTATACAATAGAAACACTCATGTGAAGTTTCAGTTTAGTTGGCCTAGTGGTTTCAGAGAAAGTGCTGCTAACAGACGACAGATGACGGACGGCAGACAACGCGCCATCGCATAAGCACTTCTGACCTTTGGCCAGTAGAGCTAAAAATGATTGTACCTAATTTTAAGACAATATTAAGGTAAGAATTTGACATGCGCTTATTATCACATACAGAGTGACGGTAAGGCTTTGTGTGCTTACTTTTGGTGTACACTTATATTCAAGTATGTGCTTATTTACCAGATCCTACAGTTGGAGCATGTCTTAAAACTTTCATTAAAGGGGTCATAATTCTACCTAAGATGAAAATAGATTTATCCCACTTAGAACACTAAGTTACCTTTACGGTAATAAATAAACACATGAAGTTTCATTTATGATTGGGTAGTGGTCATTTAGATATGTGCATGTCTAAAAGCGCTTTAACTGAAAAACAAAATCTAATTACACAGAATAAAATTTGCCATACTTGAATCATGAGTCCATTCTCTTCATAGAAGTCACAGATACAGTTCACCAACTCATCTGGCTTGAGATACTCATCTGCATCTGTCCAACTTGATTCCTCCAACATATTGGAATCTTGGCTTAAGCAGCGTTTTGTCTCAGTTTTCAGTTCTTGCTTCACTATTTCATAATTTGTCTCATCCACAGCAGTCTGTTCTGAGTGCTTGATTGGTGTTGTTTGTGTAGAAATTTCACCAGTTTCTGGAGAGAAAAAAAAGGAAATGTCATTGGTCAGTGTCACATGTTACAAATAGGCATTTAAATATATCAATAAATACACACAATGTCTTATCTTAACATGTGACCGTGACCTTGACATCTAATGTACAGGCATGGGTATTGCAGGTGACACATCATCATGACATGATCACTTGTGCCATGTTATTTTAAAACTGTTCATGTAAGATAAAATTACAGAATGAGAAACAAATTTGCAAACAGACTGAAAGTGTGACCTTGACCATTGAGGTACAAGTCTGGGCAACATGTCTTCATGTCATGTTGATTAATTAGCCCAAGTGTTTTATACATCCATCCATATATGGCAAAGTTACAGACCGGACACCGGACAGTCCTGCATGACACCTTTGAGTTAGCCAACAAGGTTTTGTATACGACAGGTCATCATTTTATACGAAAAACTTGTAAAGTTATTATTATTTTTTTGAATGGGGTTTAACTCAATTTTCAACATATTTCAGGTTATATAATATAGCATATTTAGTTGTATTGCTGAGGAAGACCTCAGAATCAATCTGAGGTGAACCACCAAATTAGTTGCCATAGCAACCACAATTTTTGTCCGACTGAAAAATAAAAACAAGAGGCCCAGGAGGGCCTGAGGACGCTCTACTGATTCATAGTGACCATAGTACTTTTTGAAATTCCACAATATTTACCTTTTTTGAGGGTCATCTTAACAATTTATGGATAAATACCCCCACCACACCCATACTGAAAGAAACTTAATTGCTATGAAAAGGAAATACTTTAAATTCCCATACCATTCATCTGTAAAAAAAATATATTCCCCTGTACAGAACCCTTATACAACCCAGCCCCTTAATTTGTCACAGCTTCAATCACCCACTCTTAGCTATTTGTTGTGAGCAGAAATGATTCACATTTTAAAAAGAAGTCTTTTTGTACACATGGATGCAAAATGAAAAAAAATCAGTTTTTCATATAATATTCCTATGTAAAAGTCACATTACAGGGCCCCAATATATCCCAGCCCCTTGATATGCAGAATCTTCAATCCTTGCTGATATAAGGATAATTTATATCAAATATATATCAAATATGAACTAGTTTGACTGAAAGGTTATTGGGAGGAAATTTGTGAAAATTCCGCCCCCTGGCCACTTATTGAAATTAAATCCTCTTTATTGAATTAAATTGTTACTAGACAATGCTTTAGATCTCAAATTAAACAACATATTTACCCAAATGGACAAAAAAAGGAGAATTTTCCATTTTCCCATAGTATTCCTTTGTAAAAATTAAAGACCCTTACAGGGCCTCTATACATCCCAGTGTCCCTTGATTTGTACAAACTTAGATTCGTAATCATAGGGATAATTAATTTATATCAAATATGTACAAAATTGACTGACTTGTTGTTGAAAATAAGACTTATGACAATGTTCAATTTTAATAATTTTGTGACCCCACCTGGCCCCTTTTAGAAAGTCAATCCTTCATATTGAACAAAATCATATTTGTTATGACAAGAAGTTGCTTCAAAACTCAAACTGAATAAAAAAAAGTCATGAATGAATGATAAAAAGGAGAATTTTCCGTTTTCCAATAGTATTCCTATATATAACTCAAAGACCGCGGCGTGGTCTAGTGGTAGAACGTCCGCCTCGCATGCGGAAGGACGTGGGTTCAATTCCCGGCTTGGTCATACCAAAGACTTTAAAAATGGTACTAGAAGCTTCCTTGCTTGACGCTCAACATTTAGAGGAGAGTTCTAGGTCTGGTTGGCCTGGTGTCAGTATAATGTGACTGGGTGGGGTATCATACCATGTGTCTGCGGCATGATACTCCAGTGTGACAGCGTTTAGAATACTGTCTCAAGTAGACACCGTCGCGATATGACTGAAAATTGTTGAAAGCGACTCTAAACACCATACAACAACAATATAACTCAAAGTCCCCTTACAGGGCCCTATAAATACAAGACCCTTGATTTGTACAAACTTTAAACCCATACTCATTGGGATAACCCATATCAAATATGAACAAATTTGACTGACTGGTTGTTGAGAAGATTTTCTCCTTATTGAGCCAAATCTTACTTCCTATGACAAGATGATTCTTCAGAACTCCAATTGAATATAATTTTGCCTAAATACCGTATATTCCCTTATTAATGCCCCCGGGGGCGTTACATTTTATAAGGTGGGGGCGTTTATTAAAAACAAAAAAAAAGCAAATTTAAAATCAGTTAAAAATACAATAAAGCCCTGGAAAAACCCTTAAATCCCCGAAAAGGTGGTTCAGAATTATTTGAGAGCAAATGAAATAATCGACATAGGATAACAAAAGCGCTAAAAATCTATATGAAACTACTAATTCACTTACTGGAATATCCAAATTTATGGTCATTACACTCTTCACTTTAAATCACTTAGATGCTTACTCTTATCAATATAGAACAATAAGCTTTCAGTGTACACAGACTAACCACATTTTCCGACATTTTGTAATGTTTTAATCGACAGATGACATTTTTACTTGTTTTAAACAGCAAATATGGGACAGTGTACTATATTCAACCAAAAATGGTTAAGTGACCCAAGAAATAAACAATGGGTAAGAGAGTTCAAAGGTGATAAACACTCCGCTAATTGTTGTCTGTGTAACAAAGTAACCGATCTGGGAAAGATGGGCGAATACACACTCGCATATACGTTTTATTTTTTTAATTTTCCTGAAAAATAGGTGGGAGGGGGCGCTTATTAGATGGGGTGGAGGAAATTATTTTAAAATAGAGCCAATAGTTTCTGACAATCAGATTTTTTAAGTTTTTACTATAGCTCATATAGTAAACTAACCCCAACCCCTGGCCGCCATGTTTTTTGTCGAATCAAAATGGCTTGAACAAACTTGGGAGAGGGTCACCCAAGGAACATTTTTGAGAAATTATTTTAAAATCGAGCCAGTAGTTTCTGACAAGAAGATTATTTAAGTTTTTAATTATAGCTTATATAGCAAACTAACCCCACCCCCTGGCGGCCAAGTTTTTTGACGAATCAAGATGGGTTGAACAAACTTGGCAGTAGGTCACCCAAGGAACATTTCTGTGAAATTATTTTAAAATTTAGCCAGTAGTTTCTGACAAGAAGTCTTTTTAAGTTTTTACTTTAGCTTATATTGTAAACTAACCCCACCCCCTGGCTGCCATGGTTTTTGATGAATCAATATGACTTGCACAAACTTGGTAGAGGGTCACTCAAGGACCATTTCTGTGATATTATTTTAAAATTGAGTCAGTAGTTTTTGACAAGAAGAAATTTTTTAAGTTTTAACTACGGTAATTAGTTTTAACTACGGTAATTAGTTTATATAATAAACTAACTCCACCCCCTGGCCGCCATGTTTTTGACGACCCAAGATGACTTGAACAAACTTGGTAGAGGGTCACCCAAGGACATTTCTGTGAAATTATTTTAAAATCAAGCCAGAAGTTTCTGACAAGAGGTGAGCTAAAAATATAGTGTAAGCTATAGGTAGGATGATCTCCTGGTCAATGACCAATGGTCACCTATAAGAGAGACTTGAGTGAAATGGGGGTGATTTTCCAAAATGTTAATTGTACCTTAAATAACCTCTTTTTCACACTCTCATAGTCTTAAATGACAAATTGGAGACATTTGCTTCATAAAAAACAACATTTTGGTAAGTTTATGCCTCAAATTAAGCATACAGACCGTAATCCGTTCAAGTACACCAAAAATGCATTTCATTTGCATTCGTTTTGCGTGTCAAACGCGTTTGTTTTGCGTTTGAAATGCATTTTAGTTTCGTTAATGGTTTGCATTTTTTTTATGATAAACGTTAGAGAAAATACGAAAATGCAGTTCAAAACAATAGTGAATGCATTTTAACCTGCGTTTGCGTTCGAATCGTTTTGCGTGTATCGTTTACTGTGTATCTTTTACCATTTAACGTTTACACGACATGTTCACCAATCGCATCATCTCTGGTTGTCCAATTGTAACACCGCAGTAGAATAAATAATAAGAACTAGATATTTAAAGAAATCGCCGGGTTTTATATGATAATATATTAATTAAATAAATTAAAATAATATTGATTAAAATCTTTCTGAAATATTGATTAAAATCATTTTGAAATATTTCTAACTAAGCCACCCTATGTTAGATATGGTCTACCATAAAGTTGATAATTTGTAGCGTGACAGCAGATTAATATGTTACATAAAACTCAATCATTGAAATTTAATACACATGGTATGGGGCATGTCAATTACATCAGATAAACACGTTACGGTCACGTAATCATTAGAGTGGCCAAACATTGCCAGACTAGTTTACACTAACGTTAATATTACAGTACCGAAAAAGTATATAGTAAATAAATATGAACCAGTCCTTGTTTTTTTTATATCTGCAGTGGTGTATAATCTGCTATTATGCAAGAAACAGAGTATAGACGCCTCAGCAATATTTATTTTATTTACAGGAATAATGCATTATTAACAAGTATTTTCCCATTTTAATTCCAGTTATGAATTTCGATAGATTGTCATGTTAAACAATTATAACAATTCATTAAACAAAATAATTTATATAATCCGCAAAGATAAATATATTTACAAATACACATGCCTTAATTTATGTAGCGATCGCACACACTTTATGTCTATTACTCCGACACAATTTATTTCTGACCTCGTGGCAATGTGCGATGTCGTCACTCTGACAGTTTCTTGCGTCATTTAACGTCGCGTTCTATTTCACTATGGTAAATGCATATGGGAGGCGGAGATGTTTCCATAAAAAAAGATGCCTTTAAGGGTAAAAGTTTTATGTCTTGTGGCATGGCTTCTAAAATCGCTGGTACATGTACTTCCGTCTGACGCTTTCAAGGACTTTTATGTACATTATGCCGATAGAATTCCTCTGATACCCTTCCATCAAAAATTTCCAAGATACCCACTTAGTGAATAAAATGTTTGTTTCACTGGTGACGTAATCGGACATTTGCACAAGGTGATAGTGAAAGGGACAGCGTGTTCATTCTGTACAAAAATTAAGGTATGTGTAGTTACAGACCCTAAACCGCTCAAGTACCCCAATTGAACGCAAACGGAGTGCACTCAGAGCGTAAGCGGAGCGCAGACGGAGCGCGAACGGAGCGCAGATTGAGCGCTGACGGAGCGGACCTTGACCGTTCGCGAACGCTGGATTTTGAATAATTAACGCACTCCTGAACGCATGAAATAGATCGAGTGCACTCAGACACGCTGAATGCACTCAGATACGCTGAGTGCACTCAGATGCGCAGTATATGCAGTTTACACTAGACACAGTAAGATAACTGATAACATAACTATTCGTGCGCTACTAAGTGCACTCGTTCATTCGGATACACTCTTTTTTCATTATTTGATCGTAAATTCGATACTTAAAATTGAGATAAAAAAGAAGTATTCTTTCACATAAATATAAACAATGAAGTTTATATAAATGTTTTATTGTAAAACGCATGATAAAACTTATTTTGGTAAGCAATTTATCAATTATAGCATAAATTTCAATATTTAGCTGATCAATACAACTATGTTTAAAATACCTATTATACAATAGACGACACATCAATGGTTAGCTACGGTTTCAAGGCTCATTTAGTTGCATGTTTAAACATGGTTTGGTTTGCGCAACAAAAATATAAATAATTATATATATTGTGTAAATAACAATTCGAAAAGATGTAATATGAATTCACTATTTGCCGTGTTATTTCGATATAGATTAGTTATAGAACATACAAAACATATACTTTATTTCGATTTAATCGTATACTGAGCAAAGCATGCGTGAATCAAACAAAACATAGATATGCGGAAAATTATATGATTATGATTCTATTTGTTTGGGTATTTTGGCAGAATAAAAATTACCAATTTTCAATTTAATTTGAACTTTAGTTTTATATTTTCCCCAAACATAGTTACACCGAGTTTGTGCTTAATTGTGAACAAATGTACGTAAACCTGTTATATTGCAATTAAAGTGGAAACATTATACTCGTGCACATCTTATTGAAATATGCAAATAATAGAAATAAATTAATTGTATTCTAAAATATAAAGTGGGTCAGTAGTACAGCGGATAGGGTGCTGGCTTCAGACGGCAGAGGTCACGAGTTGACTCAGGCTCTACCCGACCTTTCGAAACACAATTCAGTACCAGATCTAATAAGGGAATGCACTGGAGAATGATATGCATAAGCTCCGAGCTTACTTCACAATCAAGCTAAATTAAATTAATGTAAAATAAATGTAATTATGCCAAAATAACACGACAAACCGAAATAACACATTAGACACAGAAAATAAAAAACTAGTAAACGTAAATTTTAAGGTGACCTTTTTGAGGTGGTGATTTTATATTGACTAAAGAACAGCTTTTGATCATGATGAAGGTTTAAATAAAAAAAAACGAACATGTATTCACTGCCTATAAAATTGTAAATATATTGTTTTCCCGCTTTCCTACAAAATCGATACGCATGATCACGTTCACGTAAGCACGAAACAATTAAGCCATTATAAAAGCTGTGAAAGGGGCAACAAGTAAGAAATGACAACAATAATAATAATAATAATAATAATAATAAAGAAAGAAAACACTCAGATAATAATAATATGATAATATAATAATATAATAATATAATAATATAATAATAAAGTAATATAGCAATAATAACAATAATATTAATACTAATGGAAATAATATTAGTAATAATAGTAATAAATAATAATAATAAAATAAAATGCTACGATAATGATAATAATATTAATAATAGATATTAATAATAATGATGATAATAATAATATTATAAAAAAATCTGCATATATTAGTATTGATTTTGACTATAAATTTCTTATCCGATCATATGCCGCGGATTAAATTAAGATTCATTCATCTGGCACAAATTATAATCAAAATGAAAATTACACACCGGCAGGGTTCTTCGTGATCAATGGACCAAACAATCACCAATTAACAATTTATTGACACACATGTGGTTCTCACAATGGGTATCTGTTTTGATGATTGCCTTGCAACTCTGCCTTCATAATAGTAATTAAATTGTTATATTAATTGTGAACGACTGACCAGATGCACGTACGCACGTATCCAATATAAAAGCTGTGACAAATCAATGAGTCAATATGTATATTATAATAATAGCTCCAATGATAAAAAATATTTAAAAAAAAATAAAACAAATAATGAAAGTAAAAAATATTACAAATAAAAGACAACATTTTTACAAGGAGTTTTTTTAGAGATAAGTCTTTGATTTTTATTAGTTTTAAAATTGTAGGATTGTTTTTAGTTTGTAAATTAACAATTCTGATTTTTAGTTGTATCTGTTTTTTTATACGAATTCGCTATGGCAGCTGTGACAAAATGATAGGCCCTTAATATGTGTATGTCACACTTTCTACCATTCACTCAGAACTGGCGTGGGGTTTTCGGTTCGTTAATTTAATGGTATTAACATCATGATATTTACATACTAAAGTGTTCTGAAACTTCGAATAACCAATATCTTAAATGTTTGTTTATTTGTTGTTAATTGGCTGGCAGTTTGTTATATTTTCTTTTCAATCATATAATGTTTGCTCAATTAAGATTCATCCATCTGGCACGAATTACAATTAAAATGAAATCATACATATCTTCCGTGGTCAATAGACCGATAAGTCACCGCTTTAGCATATAACTTAATTGGCACGGCTCTCACTGGCATGTGACATAACGTAATTAACACCACGGGTGTGTTGCTGCGTGTCATATAATTAGCGGTATAGCACAGTGGGTGTAGTTTCAAACAAGTTTAATATAGTTTTTCATTTTAATTAATATATCAACATAAAGCATACTATCAGTAAAAGAATAATTTGAGAAACACACTGAAAAAGTTCATTCCAAGTATATTTATATACATAATGATAACGAAAATAATTATAAAAACTTAAAATATCAGAATATCTTTTTTTTAAGTTTAGTGAAACCACAATTGGACCCAAATCGAGAAAAACACTACAAGACTATTATTTTTCAAAAATCATTTATTATGATGTCGAATTGCATCGCACGGATTACAATATTTTTTTCATCACCCGTGCAGTGCATATTATTGATTATAAAGCTTATTTTAGTTTGAACATTCACAAAACCAGTGATATATCCACATGTTGTTAAGTCACTGCTTACACTGAGCAGATTTATGGATTATTATAAGGCCAACGAGGTGTCAACAGTATGGAATTATTAATTAAATTTAATTATTAATAACAATATATTTAGTTTATGTTGATGATGTATATGTAAATTTTGTGGACAAACTTTACTGCTTTCCTGTTACAAACGGCTAACGGTATATCAAAGAAGATACTGACGCAAACACATGTCGGTCTGGATAACAGAAGCCGGTATAACGTGCGATATTCTTTGATCACCCAGACCACTGATCACATATCAAAACATAGACACTTCCGTTAAACATGCCTACTATCGATACTAGTTTATCGGAAATTTACAACCTTTCGCCCAGCGGGTGACATAATATGTAGACAAACAATCGGATTATGAATTAATTTACCTTGACTAAATCCCATGGATACATTTTATTGCTCCATTGGAACAGATTAAATTAAAAGTCAATATAGAATCATTTAAAGAGTTGAGATGTTGCGATTGGTTAAGGGCCGGAAACCGAACTGAGCGAACTGAACGTTGAGTGAACGCTGAACGAAGCGAACGCTACGAGGAGTATTAAATAGAGCACTCAAATATACAGCGCTCGTGAGCGAATACTTGCGTTTGTGAGTGCATTAAATTAACCGCATTTATTCGAGTGCACGCAAACGGAGCGCAAACGGAGCGCGAACTAAGCGCGAACTAAGCGCGAACGGAGCGCGAACGGAGTGCAAACTGAGTGCAAACGGAGTGCAATTATGGGGTACTTGAGCGGATTAGGGTCTGTATTAATAACTCTATCAGCTTAATAGTAATCTTTTTTTAACAAATGCCTATATTGAAAACAAACATTTTGGAAGACACCCAGTAACAAACAAACACCAACCCTTTACATGTGTTTGTTATATATATATATGAACTCTTTTTATATACAATTTTGAAAAAGCCCTAAGGGTTTTTGGTGTAACAAACAAATTTTCTAAAATTGCGTGAAAACTTTGTCCTGATTGGCAATCATATAACAGAACAGCAACATAAATCGGTGTTCAGATAATTAAATCATTTAATTGGGGTAGTTGTGTAAGCAGGTCATGCGTCATCTGATTGTTTTATCACACTTTTACAAGTAAAGAAACGATGCCCGAGGCAATGTTTATCACGGGTAATTCGGGATTAAAACTTATAACAAAGAAATTTAATTAAAGTTACAGGTATAGCAATTTAAAGATTTTAAATGACAAAGAGAGCAATCATTTCGTTTAATTATTTATTTCATTGTCAATATAACTACGACAATATTAGAGGATATCCGAATCTTTATTATTTGATGCGTTTAAGTTTGCATTATCGTTTTGTATCGTTCGTGGATCGTTCGCCCTGTTGCGTCCGTGTATCGTTTCGTTTATCGTTTATAGTTTATCGTTTCGTTTGCATTTTTAGTCCGTTTGTATATCGTTTAAAACACGTTTGATATTCGTTTCGTTTGCGTCCGTTTGGTGTACTTGAACGGATTACGGTCTGTATATGTGCATATCTACATTGAAATTTCATGAAAAATCACAAAATTTGGAAGATTTTTTATTTTGGATGATTGAAATGTGCAATTTTTAGCATGCACATTGTATTGAATAATGTATTTTGGTAAGATAATGTCTTCAGTGTATCATGAGACTATTTTGGTTTAAAAATTTTAATGGAATTAGGTAAAAAAAAAATTTTTTTGGTAAAATTAGTCGAACACATAAAAATTGCATGTCCGTCAACATCTCGCGCCTGTATATAATGATCATGTAAAAAGTGGTATTTTGACAAAAAGTTCAGTATTTAATGCCTGCAACTTGGCAGTATTACTTCAAATTGATAGAACTTAGTAAAAAAGATGTAATTTTGAAATTGAAAAAAAAAAAGTTTCCTTATAGGCATAGTACCACCATTGCAAAAAGGAAGTGCTTCTGTGGGGTAGTCGCATGATGGCGATTATAAATAATCCTCATTTCTTCTTCTTTAAAAATGAATTTTCCTTATTTTAATGCTCATTTTTTTATTTGAAAGGCATTATTGATGTATTTTGAACATTTTGATAGCATTGTCATGTTTAAATTGTGAATTAAAAAAAAAAAATTGATGTTTGGAAACTGGGGTATGAATAAATGATTTCGGAAGTCTACTTTCACTTTGTCACCAGTGTACACACTGAGCAGATAAAAAAATCTCTTATATGACACATGACCCCTACTTTTCTCATCATATTTTGATAGTGCAGAGGTTGACAATCAGTAAAATGTAGGTTTCACTTCTTTCATTTGGGATTCTCTATGAATGACAAGCCTTCAAACTTTTATTATTTACTATAGAATAAAGAACAAAAATCAATGGTGGGGTTACACCTATAGTTGAAATAATCTTGTACAAGCATGCACAGCTTACCACAGCTGGAAACCCTTTCATGAAAATGAAAGAAATAAATTAAAAAAAAAAAATCTGAAAGGGCATAACTCTGTAAAACTGTAACCCAGAGTTATGGTTATGTGTGTTCAGATGATGATAATGAACACACAAGACTGTGAAGTTTCATTTATATCCAATGAAAGGTTGATGAAATATGTACATGCTCAAAAACTTTAACCTGCTTAAAAACTTGAACCAGATTTTCCAAGTCTAAAAGGGCCATAATTCTGCCAAAATCAACCTAGAGCTATGGTTCTTATCTCTGTGCATTCCGTTGATGATGCTGAACACACATGTGAAGTTTCATTTATATCGAAGGAGTGGTTGCATAGATACAGACCGTTATCCGTTCAAGTACACCAAAAATGCATTTCAAATGTATGCGTTTGTTCTGTGTTTCAAATGCATTTTAGTTTCATTTATGGTTTGCATTTTTTTATGATAAACATTGGAGAAAATGCGAAAATGCAGTTCAAAATGATACTAAACACATTTTAGCCTGCATTTGTGTTCGAATCGTTAACCGTGTTTCGTTTACCATGTATCGTTTGCCATTTATCGTTTACACGGCGTGGTCACCAATCACATCATCTCTGGTTGTCCAATTGTACACCCATTACAAAACATTTGGTTGCAGTAGAATAAATAGTAAGAACTATATATTTAACGAAATCACCGGGTGTTATATGATAGTATATTGATTAAATAAATTAGAATAATATTGATTGAAATCTTTCTGAAAAATTGCTAACCCTACCGTATATTCCCTTATTAATGCCCCCACTCTAATAAAACCCCACCAACATTTTTTTCTGGAAAATTAAAAATAAAACGTATATGCAAGTTGAGTACTTATTCGCCCATCTTTCCCTGATCGATTATTTTGTTACACAGACAACAATTAGCGGAGTGTTTATTACCTTTAAACTCTTTAACCCATTGTTTATATCTTTGGTGACCACTTAACCACTTTTGGTTGAATAAACACTTCCCCATATTTGCCATTTAAAACTAGTAAAAATGCCATCTGTCGATTAAAACATTACAAATTGTCGGAAAATGCGGTTAGTCTGTGTACGCTGAAAGCTCATTGTTCCACGTTGATAAGATCAAGCGTCCAAGTGATTTAAAGTGAAGAGTACACTGACCATAAATTCTGATATTCCAGTACACAGAGTAATTTCATACAGATTTTCAGCTTTTTTTCATCCTATGTCTATTATTTCATTCACTCTTAAATAATTCTGTACCACTTTTACCGGGATTTAAACCGGATTGAAGGTATTTTCCAGGGCTTTATTGGTTTTATTGTATTTTTAACTGTTGTTAAATTTGCTTTTTTTTTCTCTTTTATAAAAGCCCCCACCTTGTAAAATGTAACGCCCTGGGGGGGCAATAATAAGGGAATATACGGTATTTTAGATATGGTCTACCATATAGGTGATGATTTGTAGCATTACAGCAGATTAATATGTTACATAAAACTCAATCTTTGAAATTAAATACACACTGTAAGCACTTCAGGTCAATTTCATCAGATAAACACGTTACGGTCACATAATAATAATATGGCCGCTCAAAGCCAGACTTGTTCACACTAAAGTTAACATTAAGGTATCAAAAAAGTATATATAATAAATAAATGTGAACCAGTCCGTGTTTTTATAAATGTATCTGGAGTGGTGTATAATTTGTTTCTATGCAAAAAAGCATAGTATAAACGCCTCAGGCGAGTATTAATCTAAATGCATTATTTACTGGTATTTTTGCAATTATAATTCCTGTTTTGAATTTTGACAGATTGTCATGTAAAACAATTATAGCAATTCTTTAACAAAAGAATATATTTTTTTTATATACTCTGCAAAGATAAATATATTAACAAATCCACATGCCTTAATATATATAGCGAATGCACATGCTTTATGTCTCCGACATAATTTATTTTTGATCTCATTCCAATGTGTTATGTCGTCACTCTGACAGTTTCTTGCGTCATTTTACGTCATGTTCTATTTCACTAATGTAAAAATGTAAAAAAAATATGACTGGTTGGTGTTTTCATGAAAATAGATACTTTGAAGAGTAAAAGTTTATAAATTGTCTGTTCAGAAATTCCCTACAAATCGTATAAAACCATAAAATAACATTTGATCCATAACCCAGTTGTTAGCCATCAGGTGTGCAAAATGAGGTCAAATTAGGTTAAACAATTATTGATAGTAGGGAAGATATCAGAAGGGTCAATCGTAGTATTAATAGCATGCTTCTTGTATGTGATCAGTGGGCCATATCAGATGGCAATGTGTCTGATATTTTTTTAACAAATAGCTATATCAAAAATAAACATTTTAGAAGACAACCAGTTCGATGTAATGAACAGATTTTCGAAAAATAGCGCGAAAACTTTTCCTAAATGTCAATCATATAACAGAACAGCGACATAAATTGGTGTGTAGATAAATACATCAGTTAATTGGGGGAGTTGTGTAAGCAGGCCATGCATCACCTGATTGTTTTATCACACTTTTACAAGCAAAGACACCATGCCCGAGGCAATGTTTTTCAAGGATAACATAGGGATTGTAACTTTTAACAAAGAAAATAAATTAAAGTTAAGTGTATAGCCATTTATAGAATTTAAATGACTAAGAGAGCAATCATTTTTATTAATTATATGTTTCAATGTCAATATACCTATGATAATATTAGAGGATATCCAAATCTCCAAGACATATCCTAAAAACGCATTTAATTTTTGTTGTGTTTAACGTTTGCATTATCGTTTTGTATCGTTTTCATCCAGTTGCGTCTGTGTATCGCATTTTTAGTCCGTTTGTATAACATTTAAAATGAGTTTGATATTTGTTTCATTTGCGTTCGTTTGGTGTACTGGAACAGATTATGGTCTGTATCTTAACTGATAAAAAAATTTAACATGAAAAATTAAGTCCAAAAAGGGCTGTAACTGTGCCAAAATGCAACCCAGAGTTATGGTTATTGTCTCTGTGTGTTCCATTGATGATGCTGAACACATATGTGAAGGTTCATTCATATCCAACAAGTGGTTGCATAGATATCTTACCTGATAAAAAACTGTCACCTGAAAAATTAAGTCCAAAAAAGGCTATAACTGTGCAAAAATGCAACCAAGAGTTATGGTTCTTGTCTCTGTGTGTTCTATTGATGATGCTGAACACACATGTGAAGTTTCATTCATATCCAACGAGTGGTTGCATAGATAAAAAACTTTAACCTGAAAAACCAACATTGACGACAGGATGAGTATAATAGCTCCCCTTTTCTACAATGTCGAGCTAAATAGATTGCTGGTTGAGAGAGACTATTTAACCTAATAGTCCAGTCAATCTATGGTTATTTTAGGTCAATTCAGACAAAATTGGAACAGAATGCTTCTAAGCTGTTTTTGTATTTACATAATAATTATATTGCTGCAGAATATATCAAAAGTTTACCACAATCAGATGATGAGAAAGCCTTTTTATATTGGTTCAAACACACAACCTTAACTGAAAAAAATTAAGGTTTGAAAAAAAAATCACCAATAACACTAGTTGTGTATAATTGAACTTTTTACTTCTAATAATGTTTTTTTTCCTGTGATACAGATTTACAACTAGGAGTTATTTTATCAGAAAAGTAACTTATTTAAGATTATTTGGAACATTAATGTATTGAAATTGTGCCTTATGAGCATGTGAAATTACCCCATCCACCTATTTTAACAAGTCGCCCTTATACACCCCCAGCTCCTTGATTTGTCAAAACTTCAATCACCCACTCTTAGGGATTTGATATGAGCAGAAATGCTTTATTTTAAATAGAAGTTTGTTTGTACACATGGATGCGAACATTCCCTATATATCCCAGCCCCTTAATTTGCAGAATCTTCAATCCCTTGCTGATGTAAGGATAATTTATATGACAGAAAGGTTATTGAGAGGAAGATTAATAAATATTCCCGATTTTAACAATATTGCCCCCCACCTCCTGGCCCCTTATGGAAATTCAATCCTCTTAATTAATGAACAAAATCAAATTTACTGTTACTAGATAATGCTTTAGATCTCAAACATATTGACACAAATGTACAAAATAATGCGAATTTTTCATTTTCCCATAGTATTCCTATGTACAACGCAAAGTCCCCTTACAGGACCTCTATGCATCACAGTGCCCCTTGAACTTTTAAGTTAGAAGTCAGAACTTTTAATCGTAGGAATAATTTATATCAAATATGAACAAATTCGACTGACTGTTTGTTGAGAATAAGTTTTATGAAAATTTTAACCATTTTGTGACCCAACCTGGCCCTTTTTGTAAAGTTAATCATATTATAACATGAATTTCAATATTTGGCAACCATTTTGGTGGCAATCTTGGATTTGTGACCAAACACCCAAACAGACGTTGGTAAGAAATGGATTTTTGGACTCAGCATATAATTTATATCTAAAGACAAGTCTCAAACCATTCACACATAAAAAGTAAATAAACATCGCCCCAACTATCACTGGGACTATAAAGCTATGTTATTTTATAATTTGTATTTTAGTTTAAACTTATTTATTTTACTTCGATTGAGAAACAAGTTCTTACAACTTAGGCAAATCGTGCTCGAAGTCTTCCTGGTTAGAACCAATACTAAGCATAGGCGGAAAAGTGTCTTGCTCAAGGACACCACACATAGCCATGATGGAGGATCGAACCCACAACCCTCCGATCATGGGTTTGGTGCTCTACCACTGGACCACACGCTCCACAAAATTGTATTTTGAAGTGTGGTGGTTTAAGTTTATGTTTAATTTAAATTGTGTATTATGAATTGATTGGTCTCATTGAGTGTTTATACTTTAATTTATCTATTTGATTTTTGTCTTATGACAATTTCTTTTATCTTATGAGTAAAGTCTGTGTTTTCAAAATAGTAGTCATTATAGATATCACTGTTTCCTTCTTTACATCTTTATTGGCACTCATAATATTTCATCATTTGCAGAGTGAGTGCTGGTGTTTCATACATGCATATCTTTTAATGTTTTTCAGATATTATTACCATTTATGCGCCACTTTAAAGAGGATATATGCAAGTTTTGTTGTATAATAAATATGGGAAATAATATGTGTTGGAAGTGACATCATTTCATAACAGTTGTTTTCCAAGATGATGTTGCAACATAAATTTTACGGCCTACTGAAGTTATTGAATTGTATTATAAGATTAAGTCACCAATAACTGTCACATGTGAAGCAAAAAACCAAAGGTGTATGTCTGGGCCTTGCTCCGCTCTCAGGTAATAATTGGATCATATTTCTATAAAGATGAAAACGGAGAAACTTCTACTGTAAACAGTGAAAGGTATATGACAGTTAAAACCTGAATTTTTACCAGCTTTAAGAAGAAGAGACATTCATGTTACTAATATATGGCATCAACAAGATGGCACAGCACCCCATCAAAGCCACACGATTGCTCAACTGGTTGGAGGAGAAATTTAGGAGAAATCTGATTTTGCTCAAAACATCTACAAAATGGACACTGCACTAGCCCAATTGACTTCTTCTTGTTAGGGTACTTGAAGGACACAGTTTAAACAAGAGGCCCAAGAGCACCTAAATCGCTCTACTTGCAACAAATGGACAGATGGACATTTCAGAGGAAATGTGTTTTGTAAGTTCCTCTTCAACAATCTTTAAAGAGACCACCATGCAATGCTACACTGAAAAACTTTTTAAAGTTTCTCGAAAATGTGCTTATAAGCCCTGTGACCGGGGCATTTGTGGTTGAATCAAGCTGGTTCAAGAACTTGTCCAAGATCTTATGGTTATATAACTGCTGTGCTAGTTTGGTTAAGATTCAATGTAACATGAAGGTGCTATCGCGTCTACAACATTTTCCCTATATAACTCTGTAAAACAGTGATCCCTGTGGCGGCCCCAAATTTGACCCCAGGGACCCAACTTCAACAAATCTTTTTGTTTGGAAATATGCTCCAAAACTGGCTATTTTTTAGCGTTATGCAGTCCCACTTGAAAAAAAAATTATCAAGAGAATGAAGAATACTCTAAATTTCAATAAGTAATGGTACATCAATTGATACGGATTTATACAGACATCTGTCCTGCACATTTTGCTGATTTAATTTTTGAAATCGGTCATAAATTATGGATTTTATGAGTAAAATACAGTCAGCAATGGTTTGTTTAAACACTAAAAATCAAACATATGCTCATTGTTATAACCCAATAATCGGTAGAAAATGAAAGTAAATTGAACTTTCATTGACATTAACCTAACAGTTATTTGTTATGGTAAATATAAAAAACATTAATGATTCTGGGCTAGTACAGGTTTAGGCATGAACAACAGTTCTTTGCAAAATACTTAAATTTAAAATTCTGTAGTGTCTGTAACCATTAAAAGTTTATTTTGCAATATTTTCATTGTTTCTCAATACAAAAGTATAAATCCTACATCGGCTAATGTGTAGTCATGTAATGTCCAGGTTTGCCAAAAATCATAGTTCTATCAATTAACATCATTGAAAATTACTACTTTGAAAAAGTTACAGACACTACACAAAGAGGTATAGAAATGAAAGAAAAAAATCATTGTCCTTTTTGTCACTTTTATTTTGTTTTACAGTATAGAAAGTTCCTTCTTTTATGGTGCAATGTTGCATCATACATTGAACTACTGAGTTAAGTGCAAAAATATGATGCAATGACTCTTGTATAATGAAACATTGCATCATCCTTGTGGCATTGTTTTTCAGAATTATTCACTGAAGCACAATGTAACTATATTTATCCAGAAAAGTTTACCACTTGCTTTTTGTGTTCCTTACCATGGTACGACCCTAGGAAATGGGGAGAAAACATGAAAAAAGCCCTGGTGATGACTCAGGTATGTTCCTATTGTTCTGACAATGCTACACTATAATCTGTAGTGTCTGTAACCAATATCCCCTTATTTTTAGTGAATGACCATTTCCCTCATATGAGTATGAAATGAAAAGTTAATGTGTTTCCTTTTACAATACTGTTGTATAAGGCACAATACTGGGACATTCCAGGCTAAATTATAAAATAAATAATGTAGATAAAAGTGTTATATTTCCAAGATTTCTTACAACTGGCACAATTTCCAATAATCTCTTTAAATACACACTGTAAATAGAGTGTTTTTGCAATAACTATTATGAGATCAGTAAATTCAGGCAACAAAATTATGACAATTTCATGAGGTCTGACATATTATAGGATTTCTAGTTCTTATGTTCAAATGGTTACAGACACTACACAGCCTATGCATTAAACAGACTATTCTATATGACATTGAAGAGCTTGTGAAATCAGTTTAAAAGCTTAAATATTGACCAAATACACAGTTTGAAGCTACATGTTTCTTTATCAGACACCTAACTTAAAGAAACAGCTGGTTTTCAGTTTCTTTGCTTATAAATACATTGAAGAGGACACATGAGCAATATGCTTTAAAATATCTAAATTTGTATTTTCATACATGAACACATAAGCTTGCGGAAATCAAAACACAGTTGTTTCTTTTTTCAGGAAGCACAGTTCAAACAAGCAAAGATGAGCAGAAAGTGAAAGATAGAAGGGAGAAGACTAGGCTCAAAGTACAAGCATGGAGGAAAAAGCAGAGAAAACAAAGCAAAATATGATGAGCTGAAAAAAGTCGATAGGGAAAGGAGACAGGAGGCAAGACTTCGAAAACGGCAGCAAGCTCTCTCTGATCCAATCATTCAACAAGAACTAAGAAAGAAAAAGCGTGAGGAAATGAAAAAGTATCGTCAGAAAAAGAAAGAAAAAGCAGCCATTTCATTACCAGATCCCAAAATTGCTGAAATCAATAAGAGAAAGATAGAGAAAAAGAAAGAAGCTGTGAAAAGGACCAAAGCATGGAGAATGCGCATCAAGCTGAAGGATAGTACAAAACAAGGATTAAGTAATCCAGACAATGAAGAAAAGAGACATGCTGCGTCACCTGAAGTATTGCCTAAAGTGTTACCTAAAACAACTTTGTATAGAAAATTAAACAAAGTGAAAGAAGTGTTACCTACAACACCAAGGAGTAAAGCTGCAATCATTACTAAACTTATTGAATCTCCATCAACATCAAAAGTTCTCGGTATGAAAGAGATAGTTATGACACCATATTGCAGGAAAAAACTTGAAATGACAGATACAGTTTTAGAATCTTTGACAGAGAGCATTTCAGAAGTGAAAACAAGAAAAAGTGATGAGAAGAAACATGCATACAACATTATCTGTGACTCAGTATTAAGGAAATATAAAAGGCACAGATTAAACAAGTATTTCACGGTATCAGTTAAAGCTCGAAAACCTAGATCAACATGGTGGGAAAAGAAACAAAGACAACGAAGAAGGGATGCACTTGACTCATGCATAAAAGATTCTGTGAAGAGTTTCTTTCTGAGCGCAGAAATCAGTAGAGAGGTGCCAAACAAACATGAAAGTGGGAAATGAAGGCGAGAAAGAAATACTACAAAAACATGTTATGACAATGACACTAGAAGAAGCCTACAATGAGTACAAGTCAAGAAATCTTACTCACAAAATAGGACTTACTTCATTTTCAAAATTGAAACCAGTGAATGTTAAGAAAGTTTCTGAAACAAGCAGGAGATCATGCTTATGTCAGAAATGCTGCAATGTGGCTCTAAAAATAGAGGCATTAACAATCATGAAGAAGTTAGTGAAAGATAAAGACAGTTTGAATGACATTTCCACAGACAAGAAAAGCTTGAGTGATGCTACATTTTGTAAGTATGAGACCAACCCAGATATTCAATGTTTAAGAAGAGAATGTCCGCAATGTGGAGTGAAATGTCTACGAAATTACCTAAAGCCAGTAGTAGAAAAATGTAAAGATGGAGTAGTGTCATGGCATCAAAGGGAGAATGTGGAAATTGCAAAAGATGACAAAATAAAACGTTGCGTCTCCTGTGTGCCTAAAGAAGCAGACATTAAAACATTCATGACAAGTTTAGAGAACGATATGCAAAATTATCCAGAGCACATATTTAGGGCCACATGGCAACAACAACAGATGGGAATTTGTGTCGACAAAATCAGTGGGGGTTCTATTGCTATGGTCATGGACTTTAGTGAAAATTATGGGTGTGTCTTCCAAAGTGAAGTACAGTCAGGATTCTTCGACCGAAATCAAGTATTGATACATCCCATTATGTGTTACTACAGGGAAAAGCAGGAAGAAAAAGAATTTAAGGTGAAACATGCCATTATTGGCATAAGCGAAGACACAAAGCATGATGCTGACTTAGCAATCACTTTTGAAAACAAGGCCATAGAAGTTCTTGGGATGAAAGGTGTTAAAATAGAAGAGATTCATGAGTGGACAGATGGATGTGCGGCACAATACAAGGGGAAAAAAGCCTTTGCAGATATAAGTCTGAGAAAAAAGCCATCGGTAACACGAAACTTTTTTTAAACATCTCACGGAAAGAATGTGTGTGATGGTCTCGGTGCAACCGTGAAAAATGCATGCTACAGAGCTGTAGTCAGCAACAGAAAGGTAATTGGTTGTGCAGAAGATGTGTATGATTACACAGAAACTGAAAATGGAAAAAACAGATGAAGACACAAGCACAATTTCAAGACGAGAATTCATCCTTGTTTCTGGAGCAAAAAGGAATAGAGATGAAACAGATGTGCAGACACTTGTAGGTACAAGAAAATTGCATGCTGTAAAGTCAGTAGGCAAGGATTATGAACTGAGCACAGGAAACTTAAGCTGTTATTGTGAGCAATGTATAGAAGGTAGTGGAGTTTGCAACTTCTGCGAACATGTTAATGCCTGGGAGACACGGAAGTTAGTAATTATCAAAGACAATTCAAGCCAGGAAAGAAAACAGACGAGCAAGCAAAATGAACAGAACAAAGAAACATCAAAAAAGCTTCCAAAGAAGAGAAAGTCGACAGGAAAGCAAAACACTGCAGCAAAGAAAAGTAAAGTTCAGGAAGTACCAACTGAGAGAGAGAAAGCAATAGAACCCCAGAAGAGTAAAGTTCATGAAGAACCAGCTGAGAGGGTAAAACCAACAGGATCCCAAAAATACAACCCTGGTGACTTTGTAGCTGTTGGGCTTAAGTCAAAGAAGGGACCTCTCTGTGTGTATATGGCAGAAATAATGGGTGTATTTGATACAGATGTCCGACTGAAATACATGAAGAAGTCAGGCAAAGTGTACATCTGGCCTGATAAAGAAGATTGTTCACAGGAACCAATTGACGTAATTATGCATTGTGTTCAAGCTCCGGAAGTAGTCAATGAAAGGGGTCATTTCAGATTCAGGTCAAATGATATATTAAAGCTTAAAGCTGATCTTGAAATAACACATAGACATTTCTACTTTAAGTGACTTTACTAGATAGTACAAGAAGTATGGTCATGTGACAAAAACACAAGTATCATTACCAAACATGACATCCATGTAGTGTCTGTAACCAAATGCAGGATCACTAATATGCCTCTATTTCAGTAGGCAGTTTGAGTCAGAGTTTATTTCAATGACTATGATTTAATAAACAATCGCCTACATTTATTATTTTACTGTTTTCAACATTTTTCTATTTTAAACTTGGCTATACTGTTCTCATTTTCATAATTTTAATGTGAAGTTCCCACATATTCATGTTAAAATAAGTTCGCGCTTTAATTCTATCTAGTCAACATTCATTTGAACATATATTCTAGTTTATGTGTTAATGTTGACTTGTTTTGTGTTGAAATTTGCCATGATTTTAAATGATTCTGCCACTGCATTGAAATGTTACATTTCGGTAGTGTCTGTAACCAAAAATCTATGTATACTGTAATATTACCTGTTACCAAAATTTATGATTCTTTAGGACAGAATTGATGATTTTGTTTGTGTTCATATTGTTCTTGGTGTTAGATAAATGCCTAACTAACCTTCTGGTGGGTTTTTTGTGAAAGTTAAAGAAAAGTTTCTTGGCTTATATTTCTTTTGTCTGATACCAGCTTCATTAATGTTCCGAATTTTTTGGTCAAGATGTTTATCTGTTCCAGTTAAGTTTTTTACTTTCAATGTTTATAATCTGTTATTGATGTTACAGTGAAAATAATCAAAGTTTTGAAGTATTTGTTTGTTTTTCTTGTATGTTATACACCTAGTGTAGTGTCTGTAACTTTTGTTATACCATATGATGGAAAACATCGATAAAACAGTGATGCATGCATGTTTACTAAAAACTAAAACTGATTTACGTAGGACATAGTCTAAACTTTGAAATTTACACAAAAGAAATATTGTATGTAAAAATTTAATTTTTCGAGTAAGTGGGACTACTTTCAGTACCAATACCGTCTTTCAGCCGAAAGGCTTATAAGCCCTGTGGTGGAGGCATTAGTGGTGTATCACGCTGGTTCAAGGGCACTCTTTTGCCGTTATTTGGGGCCCCAATCCCAATACCAAATAGTATATATTTTTCCCAATCAAAAAATATCGTGATCACTTTCGTTTTGTAAAAATCGCGAAAAACAGTCTTGGCATCCTTTTTTTCCCCCTTCATTTTGGTACATTGAGTGTGTTGAGGCGAAGTATAATTTTCGGATTTTTCCAATCTGATCGTTTCAATATATCGGCGATCCCCTTTCTTCTCTTTTCCGTACATTCACTTTGGTGAGGTAATAGCAGGATTTATTCGGATAACTCTGATTTTATCCAGCCAGTATCCCTTGTATACCCAATACTGTGATATACATATTATTAATTCTAGTTCTAATTTTCTACCAAAACATTTGCCCTATGCATGGAAGAGAAGTATTAGAACATATGCGCTACCATATTTTTACCTCAACAATGTCATTGAAATTTATGAAATAAAATATGTTGTAACGCAATTTGTTTATGTGTTTATTTAATTTTTTGGTCTGTATCGTATATTATTCTTACAATGACTAATTTATGTCACCATAAACATCAGTGAATTGGTACTGCAAGTGAACAGTGTGTACTGTAAAATAAAAATGTGCTGCAGAACAACATGATGTCATATAGTCGGGACCCACAAAATTGGTGTTGGGACCCGTAAAATATTTTTGTAGGGGTGCTTGGTCCCAAGGAAAACCCTGATCCTTCAGACAGAGCCAAATGCAGAGTGTTATTGATGTTTTCATTTCACTGAATGACAGAAAACTTAATATTTAACTTCAGAAGAAAAAAAAACATGTTTCATCAAACAACAAGAAGACTGAAAAAAGAAATAAAAGCATGTTTGATTAAATGAAAAGTGATTTAAGCCTTTTTGTTACTATTTTCCCAATTTCTATCAAAATACCACTAATTTTCCCAAAGTCAAGGGCCTTCCCAAATATGCATTTGGCCCTGGGTTCAAAAACTTGTCAGAGATCTTATGGTTATGCAAATTCAATGAACAAGAGGCCCAAGAGGGCCTGAGGACGCTCAACTGACTCATAGTGGCCATAGCACTTTTTGAAATTCTAATATGCAATAGAAACATCGGCCATCTTGAATTTTAGATAGAAAAATAAATCTTTGGTATAGTCTCCTATGCAATAGAAACACCCATGTTAAGTTTCAGTTTAACTGTCCTAGTGGTTTCAGAACAGATGAAAGAAAAAGAGAATTTTCTGTTTTCCCATAGTATCCCTATGTAAAATTCTAAGTCCCCTTACAGGGCCCCTATAAATTTTAGCCCCTAAATTCCTATCTGCAATCAAACCCCTACACATAGCGATAATTAATGCAAAATAAGAACAAATCTGACATACAGGTTCTTAAGAAAACGAATTTAGTAATTCCCAATTTTTACCCTTTTGGGGCCCCTCCTGACCCCTTAAGACAGTGGAACCCAGTCATTTTTACAAATCTGAACCTCCTTCACCAAACAATGCTTCTGTGAAGATAAAGGCACAATCATTTCCATTTTTAACAAAAAAATAAAAAAATATTATAATGACATGTGTCCCCTAATTGAACCCTCGGGGCAGGGTCATATTTATCCTAGGGACACCATTTGAACAAATCTAACAAAACTATAGTTGGTAATCATTACTACATTAACATTTTGAAAATCTGTTGGGCCGTTCATGAGAAGAAGATTTTTTAAGTTTTGGATTATTTTTAGTAACGGCAGCCATCTTGAATTTCAGATCGAAAAAAAAGAAAATTCTTCTGTATAGTCTCCTATGCAATAGAAACACCCATGTGAAGTTTCAGTTTAATTGGCTTAGTGGTTTCAGAGAAAGTGTTGCCAACAGACGACAGACGTCAGACGACGGACGACAGACAACGCGCCATAGCATAGGCACTTCTGGCCTTTGGCCAGTAGATCTAAAAATGAAGGTGCTATCACGTCTACAAGAAAAAGGTTAACGGATGGACGGCGGACAATCTACCATGACATAAGCCCTGTTAACCTTTGGACAAAGAAACCCGGATTCAAGAAAGCAATCAGACGGGAAATAAGACTTATTGGGACTAAACACAATCATGAGCATCCATTGTAAGGAACTCATGAAGAACTCGGGGGAACATCTTGACAGGGTGATATAGCAAAGGGATGTCATATAGAACATATTGTGTATATGGGTTATACATTCAAGCCCCTATCATTTGTATCCAAAGATGGTAAACCCCACTTATTAAACACAAATAGAAATTTCATTGTATACACTGTAACATGACATATAGCATGTATGAATCATACATACCAGTTCTAAAATATTCAATATGTGCATGAGAGTAAATTGCCACTTAACACAATTCAATGTTTATACTATTATTGCCTTTACTTGTATATGAGAAGTACTTAAAATTATACTTACTTTTATACAAAAAGGGTGTTACTAAGTACTTGGAAATTTGTATAATTTCAGGATGTATTCCATATAACATATAATTGCTTACACCAAACATAAAGGACTAAAGATGACAGAAACTACATACTACTAGTTTTACTTTCTACCTAACTAATCTATAAAGTAACACTACATACGTTGAGGTAAAGGTGTTGATGAAACTCTCCTAGAGACATTGGTACTGGTCTCACATTGAGGTAGAGCACTTGAAGAAAACCATCTTACCTTGAGGTAGTGGTAATTGTTGTGTGAAACAATCTTCTCCTTCCTTTATTTCAGGTTCTATCTCCTTTATGAACATACTTTCAGCCGATATATTTCTGCTCTTCTTCACTGCTGCTTTCTTTGAAGATGGTGCTGACTCGGATTCATTTGAACCTGTTTATAAACTTTTTTTAATCAAGTATTAATTACAATGACTTAAATACATGAAACAAACACAAACATTTATACTTTTGTTTCCTTTGGTTCCGTCTCCATAATCTTTTGGGTTCCTCTAATTGAATTCTATTTCACTGTTTAAAGATGATTTCTATAGTTTTTGTATATTTTTATTACCAGTATTTAAAGGCTCATTAAACTTCCGAAATGGTCGTTTCTAGTTTTAACTTAAGTCAGTTTTACTTTTCCAGATTATAGAATACATGTTTATTTGATCACTGAGAAACTTTGCAAATGGAAAAATAAATATAAAGCAAACTATTAGAACATGATTTTGTTTACATATTTATGCCGTCTCTTTTTGATGAAACCCTTTGGCAGAAAACGAGGAGTTATGAAGTGTCGGGCGGTAATGTATGAATAATTCACTTCAGAGAAAAACAGCATGGGGAACTGTAGGGGATGCTTGCGGTTAGATAGCTTTTTAAGAACATATCTTTTATTTCCCTCAGTGTATTAACGAACTGGAACCCACAAGCTACTTTAATGCACGGAAGCGACGAATCTGTCATATAAAATTCAAAATAAAATTACTTCTCTAATAACTCTCAAACAATCTTCGGTCACTTCTAAATAGGTGGATCGTGACGTATAAGCACATGCGATAGTATTAGGTATATATGTGAGGGTGGCTCCTGAGCAAGAGTATTCTGAACTCATTGTTTTTCAGTGCGTATAATAATATAATGCTTACTATGCTCCATATAGTTTTATTTCAGACATCAGTATTTTTTTTTTAAAAAAAAAAGAAAACCCAATAACGATGCATAATATTAGTCAAGTCATATTTTCTAATCTTGTTAATGAATCTCTTATCTAACGGTTTTAATCCACACACTACCACTGCAGTTTGCTTATTTTAAAAATAAACTGGTACATCACCTTAAAGACATTTCTGCGGGTTGTTACTGCGCATCGCTACGCGCATAATTCCTTTCTGTTACTTTCAGTTTCGGGGTCTAATGTCGCCGTTTGGTTAATTAAAAGTCGAGTCGCATTAGGATATTTACAAAGCGAAGTATTTTCATTTCGAGATGTCAGAAATGAAAATTTTGTCAAGGAAGCGATCGAAAATCACAGAAGGGTATATTGTTTTTCGTTCTAAACCACCAGAAGTGCTTGTACATAACAAAGTCGAAGAAACAACTACGAAAATATAATCAATACTCGTAGTGGTAACATTTCGGATAACTCATTTTTCGGATATGGATCATTTGTGAATGTCCAAAGCGCTGAATACATAATGAATTTACCTGAAACAATATTATTCATACCGGGATGGAGACAAGGAAGAATAAATCTTGAATTTTGACATTTAGCTGACCTGATGCATGTAAAAAGTTTGGTATTGAAGGACACTATGGAAGACACTTATATGGGTCAACGTTATACATAAACTGTATATGTGGAAATATAAGAACAGTGGAAACAAACAAGACACATCGATTAAACAGGAAAAGTCCAATATCATTTGACATCAACACAAAGCAATTGAGTATAAGGTTAGTTGATGCTTTATCATAACTCACTGATCAATATTAATGTATCACATAAAATGATAACTTACTTTATGATTTCTAGAGATGAACAACTATAAAAAAGTGATTCATTGGTTGAATATTTACATCATTTTCATGCCATCGAGGGCTAATAGACGATCACCTAACCACTGTTTCCTGGAATTAACCAGTATTTGAGCACACCCTATCTCCGCAAGTAACTGATAGCTTTCCCACTTGAATCAGCGGTGAGAGACGATTGATAAAGAGACATAATGCTGTATATCTAACATCCTTGAGACTGTTGCCAGGCGGGGATTCGAACAGTATTCTTACATTGAGTAAATGTTAAAAATAAATTTATACACCGTCATGTTCTGTGTTTCCTGTTAAACAGAAAATTGTTACATGAATTATGAAAATAAGAAACTTTTCAACACATTTCAGGAATGCTAAACAGAGGCTCAGGTTACAGATGGATTGAGATGTCGGTGCTTTAAATACCTGTAGTGGTTTCATTAACTATGAAGAGACGATCAATATCGTGACATAGACAATGTGTACAGAAACACTAAATGAAAGAGTGACAATCATCAAAAGGGGCCAATGGTAATTATTAATGTAATTTAACCGTTTCAGCTTATTTCTACTATGGATTACAACAAAATAATCATGAGCACAACAGATGATCTGTGGGGGATCAAACCTACTTGATTGGCACACCCAATATCCGTGCAAATAACTGACAACTTTCCCACTTGAATCAGTGATTAAAGATGAATGAACATGAGACAAATGTTGGAATTTGCATATATTTAAATCATCACAGAGACTGGCCAAGTGGGGATTTGAGCTTGCAACCCCTTGACTGCTTGTTACATAACATAACAGTTTCATTCAGTAAAAAAATGTCCACATACATGTATGCAAGTTTATAACCATAAGATTTTGTTCAATGGTTTGAACATAGATATCATAACAGGAATTGCTGCTCAGTTATAGCCCTTGAGTTGTCAAACTATACCCATATATTGTGCTGTTTTATTAAAATACATTGTCGTTTTTTTAGCCAGACCGATGAGCTCAGTCAGTAGAGCACGATACTTCTAGCTCAGGGTTGAGAGTTTGATACCTGAGGCTGGCTAACTTACAGTGCTAACTATCATTCAGATGGGACTTTAAACTGAGGACTTTTATGATGGTGCTATACACCAAGCAAAAGAATCAGGTGAAACATATGATTAGGTTTCTATGATATTTGTTTCCTGCACTATCCCCCACAAACCTAAAAAGTCTAAACTGTTCACTCTTCTGGGTGCATCACCCAAATGGGAAACTGGTGATGATGTAAATTAAGCTTACATACAAATAAACATTGTCATTTATTTCTTTATTTCATATAAGCTTCCTTTAATTTTCAGTGATGAAGTCAGTTAAGTAGTACACCAGGACCAGGCCAATTTATTACAATATGTGTTGCCAAAAGAATGGATTGTGACAGTAAATCAGATACTGGGACCATGTTAACAAAAAGTATTCGAAAAACATATGATGTTTTTCCAGAAGACTAGGAAATGCACATATTATGAAAAATTAAGAACAATCACTACCAGTTCACCAGGCAGTGTTCTAAAATTTTAACGACAATTCAAAGATTAAAGTTGGAAGTAGCCCATTCAGGAATAATGGATGACAGTGCGACTACTATAGCCAAGATAAATACCAGAAAAAATGACTTGAATGGACTCGTAGATAAAACTCTGAAGATATTATGTTGAGTAGCAGGTCACTGGTGATCCAACCTTGATTGACAGTACATGGTTTTACCACTAGGCCTCTAACATTTCAAACTTTTACAACTATTGATGTTCATCAATTACCCAGTATATATGAAATGTATTAAAGCAATTTAACAGTAATTACATTATAAATTACAAATATTATAATTGCTATTTAGTGCATCATTTAGAAATATGAAAGTTACTTCTGCAATGAAACTTCATTTATAAAAATTTACAACAGATAATTTTCACAATTTTGACAATTTTAGGCCATTTTATGAAAAGGGAAGTTAACATTTAGCACTGTAGCTTGGTAACAAGCAAGGTGACATGTATTTTTTATTTTATTTCATGATATTGTTTGTTGTTGTGCTTCTTTGTAGAAAGAATGAAACAATTCTCCATGTAGAACTTTTTTTTTTATTGAATTGGTGTGAAAATGCATCAATTGCAGCCATTTTATGAAAAGGGGAGGTAACATTTAGCACTGTAACTTTGTAACAAGCATGGTGACCTGTATTTTTTATTTTATTTTCTGATATAGTTTGTAATAATGCCTCTTTGTAGAAAAAATGAAACAATTCTCTGCATTAGAACTTTTTTTATTATTGAATTAGTGTCAAAATGCATCATTTACGGCCATTTTATGAAAAGGGAGGTAACATTTAGCTCTGTAACTTAGTAACAAGCATGGGGACATCTTTTTTTTGTTTTATTTTCTGATAAAGTTTGGTTTATTGCTCTATGTAGAAAGAATGAAACAATTCTCCGCGTTACAACTTTTTTTATTATTGAATTAGTGTAAAAATGCATCGTTTGCGGCCATTTTATGAAAAAGGGAGGTAACATTTAGCAATGTAACTTAGTAACAAGTAAGGTAACATATGTTTTTTATTTTATTTTCTGATATAGTTTGTTAAAGTGCCTCTTTGTAGAAAGAATGACACAATTCTCTGCATTAGAACTCTTTTTTTATTATTGAATTAGTGTCAAAATGCATCGTTTTATGGCCATTTTATGAAAAGGGAGGTAACATTAAGCACTGTAACTTAGTAACAAGCATGGGGACATATATTTTTTATTTTATTTTCTGATATAGTTTGTTATGGTGCCTCTTTGTAGAAAGAATTAAACAATTCTCCGCGTTAGAACTTTTTTTATTTTTAAATTAGTGTATAAATACATCGTTAACGGCCAATTCTATAATCGTAGAAATTTATGAAAATTACTGTATGAAATGTTAAACTCAAAAGAGCATCATGACTTTTTCTGTTTTAGATACTTTATCTTTTGTTACATGAGTGACAACAAAATTTTGTTGAAATATATCACTTTGTTAGTAAATTAAACAAGATTTATAACTTACACCAATTTGCTGTTTTTTCTCTAAAAAATGTAAAACGGTGTAGTTTAAAAAAAGTCATAGCAAAAAAACAAGCATGGTGACCTATATTTTTTTTTAGTGTTTTAAACTTGTCTTACTTCAAAGTACTTGTGTGCAAAATTTAAAAAAAATCTCCGCGCTAGAACTTACTCGAAGAAACGTCTTTAATATACAACATTTTATTATAACCCAACTGTGTAATAAAAAATCTTCAGAGAGTGAAGTTGTCCATTGTAATGTTATGATCATAAAGTGATGTCTCTCTGTTTTCTATATCTTCTTTGCCGAATCTGAGTATCTGGATAATGTGCGCATCAAATTACATATATTTATTTCTTTATTTTCGAACATACAGTCAGAACAGCAACCGAGTCATTACGGGATTGAAAAAATGTCAACAAAAGTTAAAAGATTGGTCTGCTCGTTTAAGAAATACACAGTTCTATCAAGTTATTTATTTTCTCGCTTATTTAAAAACAGTCACAAAGGAATGGTTTTAGCAATACTATTAACATGTATTAACATGTATGTTTATGCAATATCCAAAATAAAAAAAACATGTTACCGTACAGATTTTTTGTTATTAACCCATCAACAACATACCCGTCATTGCAATTTGGCGAAAAAATGTACGTTTTGTAACAGATGTGAAAAAAATATTTAAAATTGTTTACATTTAGTATTTAATTAAACTAATACATCAATGCATAAAGATAATAACAATAGTCATGGAAATGTAGTTATAAGTTTGAATTGATCTGATGTTAAAAAACAAAATCATTTTAGCCGAATGTCAAAATACACTCTGATACCAATTCTAATGACAATAAAAATAAAAATTACACTTTAGACCATAATAAATCAATTGCTATATTATCATCTAAATTTTCTTAAAAAGGAGGAGAGTGGGGGGAGGATTTTATTTTATTTATAAAAAAAAAAATCAAATTTTTTTTATGACGAGAATAACAAGAGGCCCAAGAAGGCCTGAAGATGCTCTATTGACTCATGGTGGCCACAACACTTTTTGAAATTTCACAATATTTACCCTCTTTCAGGGGTCATCTTAACAACTTATGGATAAATACCCCCACTACACCCATACAGATCAAAAACTTAATTGCTTGGAAAGGGAAAAGGAAATACTTTAAATTCCCATACCATTCATTTGTAAAAAAAAATATAGTCCCCTGTACAGAACTCGTATACAACCCAGCCCCATAATTTGTAAGAACTTCAATTACCCACTCTTAGCAATTTGTTATCAGCAGAAATGATTCAAATTTCAAAAAGAAGTTTTTTTGTACACATGGATGCAAAATAAAAAAATTCAGTTTATCCTATAACATTCTTATGTAAATTTAGTCCCTAAATTCTTATCTGCAATCAAACCCCTACACATGGGGGTAATTTATGCCAAATATGAACAAATCTGACATACCGGTTCTTAAGAAGATGATTTTTGTAATTCCCAATTTTTACCCTTTTGGGACCCCTCCTGACCCCTTAAGACAATGGTACCCAGTCATTTTTGCAAATCTGAATCTCCTTCACCAAACAATGCTTCTGTGAACATTAAAAAATTTATTATGACATGTCTCCCATAATTGAATCTTTGGGGCGTGGTCATTTTTAACCCTAGGGACACCATTTGAACAAATCTAACAAAACTATAGTTGTTCATCATTACTACATAAACATTTTGAAAATTCATCACCTGATTGTTTTATCACACTTTTATAAGCAAAGAAACAATGCCCGAGGCAATGTTTTTCATGGATAAGTCGGGATTAAAACTTATAACAAAGAAATTAACCAGTTAAAGACGTTTCTGCGGGTTGTTACTGCGCATCACTACGCGCATAGTTCCTTTCTGTTACTTTCAGTTTTGGGGTCTAATTTCGCCATTTGGTTAATTAAAAGTCGAGTCGCATTAGGATATTTACAAAGCGAAGTATTTTCATTTCGAGATGTCAGAAATGTAAATTTTGTCAAGGAAGCGATCGAAAAGCATGGAAGAGTATATTGTTTTTTGTTCTAAACCACCAGAAATGCTTGTACATAAAGAAGTCGACGAAACAACTACGAAAATATAATCAATACTCGTAGTGGTAACATTTAGGATAACTCATTTTCGGATATGAATCATTTGTGAATTTGTTACAAAGCGCTGAATACATAATGAATTTACCTGAAACAATATTATTCATACTGGGATGGAGACAAGGAAGAATAAGTCTTGAATTTTGACATTTAGCTGACCTGATGCATGTAAAAGTTTGGTATTGAAGGACACTATAGAAGACACTTATATGGGTCAATGTTATACATAAACTGTATATGTGGAAGTATAAGAACAGTGGAAACAAACAAGACACATCGATTAAACAGGAAAAGTCCAATATCATTTGACATCAACACAAAGCAATTGAGTATAAGGTTAGTTGCTGCTTTATCATAACTCACTGATCAATATCGATATATCACATAAAATGATAACTTACTTTATGATTTCTAGAGATGAACAACTATAAAAAGTGATTCATTGGTTGAATATTTACATCATTTTCATGTCATCGAGGGCTAACAGACATCATCTAACCACTGTTTCCTGGAATTAACCAGTATTTGAGCACACCCATCTCCTCAAGTAACTGATAGCTTTCCCACTTGAATAAGCGGTGAGAGACGATTGATAAAGAGACATAATGCTGTATATCTATCATCCTGGAGACTATTGCCGGGCGGGGATTCGAGCAGTATTCTTACATTGAGTAAATGTTAAAAATAAATTTATACACCGTTGCGTTCTGTGTTTCCTGTTGAACAGAAAATTGTTACATGGATGGAGATGGATTGAGATGTCAGTGCTTTAAATACCTATAGTGGTTTCATTAACTATGAAGAGACGATCAATATCGTGACATAGACAATGTGTACAGAAACACTAAATGAAAGAGTGACAATCATCAAAAGGGGCCAATGGTAATTATTAATGTAATTTAACCGTTTCAGCTTATTTCTACTAGGGAATACAACAAAATAATCATGAGCACAACAGATGATCTGTGGGGGATCAAACCTGTGACTACTTGTTTGGCACACCCAATATCTGTGCAAATAACCGACAACTTTCCCACTTGAATCAGTGATTAAAGATGAATGAACATGAGACACAATGTTGGAATTTACATATATTTAAATCATCACAGAGACTGGCCAAGTGGGGATTTGAGCTTGCAACCCCTTGACTGCTTGTTACATAACATAAGTTTCATTCAGTAAAAAATGTCCACATACATGCAAGTTTATAACTATAAGATTTTGTTCAATGGTTTGAACATAGATATCATAACAGGAATTGCTGCTCAGTTATAGCCCTTGAGTTGTCAAACTATACCCATATATTGTGCTGTTTTATTAAAATACATTGTCGTTTTTTTAGCCAGACCGATGAGCTCAGTCAGTAGAGCACGATACTTCTAGCTCAGGGTTGAGAGTTTGATATCTGAGGCTGGCTAACTTACAGTGCTAACTGTCATTCAGATGGGACTTTAAACTGAGGACTTTTATGATGGTGCTATACACCAAGAAAAAGAACCAGGTGAAACATATGATTAGGTTTCTATGATATTTGTTTCCTGTACTATCCCCCAAGATAAATACCAGAAAAAAATCAATTGAATGGACTCGTAGATAAAACTCTGAAGATATTATGTTAAGTAGCAGGTCACTGGTGATCTAACCTTGATTGACAGTACATGGTTTTACCACTAGGCCTCTAACATTTCAAACTATTACAACTATTGATGTTCATCAATTACCCAGTATATATGAAATGTATTAAAGCAACATAACAGTAATTACATTATAAATTACAAATATTATAATTGCTATTTAGTGTATGAAAGTTACCTCTGCAATGAAACTTCATTTATAAAAATTACAACAGATAATTTTCACCATTTTGACAATTTTAGGCCATTTTATGAAAAGGGAAGTTAACATTTAGCACTGTAGCTAAGTAACAAGCAAGGTGACATGTATTTTTTATTTTATTTCATGATATTGTTTGTTGTTGTGCTTCTTTGTAGAAAGAATGAAACAATTCTCCGCATTACAACATTTTTTTTTTATTGAATTGGTGTGAAAATGCATCGATTGCGGCCATTTTATGAAAAGGGGAGGTAACATTTAGCACTGTTACTTTGTAACAAGCATGGTGACCTATATTTTTTATTTTATTTTCTGATATAGTTTGTAATAATGCCTCTTTGTATAAAGAATGAAACAATTCTGCGCATTAGAACTTTTTTTATTATTGAATTAGTGTCAAAATGCATCATTTACGGCCATTTAATGAAAAGGGAGGTAACATTTAGCTCTGTAACTTAGTAACAAGCATGGGGACATCTATTTTTTGTTTTATTTTCTGATATAGTTTGTTATAGTGCCTCTTTGTAGAAAGAATGAAACAATTTTCCTCGTTACAACTTTTTTTATTGTTGAATTAGTGTAAAAATGCATTGTTTGCGGCCATTTTATGAAAAAGGGAGGTAACATTTAGCAATGTAACTTAGTAACAAGTAAGGCAACATATGCTTTTTATTTTATTTTCTGATAAAGTTTGTTAAAGTGCCTCTTTGTAGAAAGAATGAAACAATTCTCTGCATTAGAACTTTTTTTATTATTGAATTAGTGTCAAAATGCATAATTTACGGCCATGTTATGAAAAGGGTAACATTAAGCACTGTAACTTAGTAACAAGCATGGGGACATATATTATTTATTTTATTTTCTGATATAGTTTGTTATGGTGTCTCTTTGTAGAAGGAATGAAACAATTCTCCGCGTTATAATTTTTTTTTTTAAATTAGTGTATAAATACATTGTTAACAGCCAATTCTATAATCGTAGAAATTTATGAAAATTACTGTATGAAATGTGAAACTCAAAATAGCATCATGACTTTTTCTGTTTTAGATACTTTATCTTTTGTTACATGAGTGACAACAATATTTGGTTGAAAAATATCACTTTGTTAGTAAATTAAACAAGATTTATAACTTACACCTATTTGCTGTTTTTTCTTTAAAAAATGTAAAACGGTGTCGTTTAAAAATAGTCATAGTAAAAAAACAAGCATGGGGACCTATATGTTTTTTTAGTGTTTTAAACTTGTCTTACTACAAAGTACTTGTGTGCAAAATTTAAAAAAAATCTCCACACTAGAACTTACTCGAAGAAACGTCTTTAAGCAATTTAAAGACTTTAAATGACAAAGTGAGCAATCATTTAACTATTTATTTCATTCTCAATATAACTACGATAATATTAGAGGATATCCGTATCTTTAATATTTGTTGTGTTAAAAGTTTGCATTATTATCGTTTTGTATCGTTCATTCTGTTGCGTCCGTGTATCATTTTGTTTATCGTATCATTTCATTTATGGTTTCGTTTATAGTTTTATTCGCATTTTCAGTCCGTTTGTATAACGTTTAAAATGCGTTTGATATTCGTTTCGTTTGGTGTACTAAAACGGATTACAATTCAATATTCAATCTATATAAAACAACGACCCCTGTGGCGACACCAAATTTGACCCCAGGGACCGGACTTCAACAAATCTGTCAGGGGATCTTCAAGCAATGCTTCATGTAAAATATCTAAGGTCTAGGTCTTGACTTTAAGAGAAATGTTTTGCTTAAAATGTGCTTATAAGCCATTTGGCGGAAACATTTGTGGTCAAATCAGACCGGTTGAAGAACTTTGGTTAAGATTCAATGAGAAATGAAGGTGCTATCATGTCTATAAGAAAAAGGTAAACGGATGGACGGACGATAACAGATGTGGAGGGCACAAAATTTACCATGCCCAGCGTTTTCTTCAGCTTCAATTTTTTGGGGGTCATTGATGACCCACTGACTAAAAATCTAGGGGTCATTATCAAAATCTGGGGATCATCAATTGACTAGTTTTAAACTTAATAAACATGAATAAATGGAGTTAACAAGAGGACGCTCTACTGACTAATAGTGGCCATAACACTTTTTGAAATTCTACTATGCAATAGAAACATCGGCCATCTTGAATTTTAGATAGAAAAAATAAATCTTCTGTATAGTCTCCTATGCAATAGAAACATCCATGTGAAGTTTCAGTTTGATTGGCCTAGTGGTTTCAGAAAAAATGAAAAAAAAGAGAGAATTTTCTGTTTTCCCACAGTATCCCTATGTAAAATTCTAAGTCCCCTTACAGGGCCCCTATATATTTTAGCCCCCTAAATTCTTATCTGCAATCAAACCCCTACACTAAGGGATAATTTATATGAAAAATGTACAAATCTGAAAACAATTTTACTAATTCCCAATTTGTACCCTTTTGGGGCCCCTCCTGACCCCTTAAGACATAGGAACCCAGTCATTTTTACAAATCTTAACCTCCTTCACCTAACAATGCTTTAGTGGAAATATAGGCAAAATCATTTCCATTTAAAAAAAAAAATATATATTATATTGACATGTGTCCGCTAATTGAACTCTCGGGGCAGAGTCATTTTTAACCCTAGGGACACCATTTGAACAATTTTAACAGAACTATAATTGGTCATCATTACTACATAAACTTGAATTTCAGATCGAAAAAAAAAATCTTCGGTAATGTCCTATGCAATAGAAACACCCATGTTAAGTTTCAGTTTAACTGGCCTAGTTGTTTAAGAACAGATGAAAGAAAAAGTGAATTTTCTGTTTTCCCATAGTATCCCTATGTAAAATTCTAAGTCCCCTTACAGGGCCCCTATCAATTTTAGCCCCTAAATTCTTATCTGCAATCAAACCCCTACACATAGGGATAATTTATGCAAAATATGAACAAATCCGACATACCAGTTCTTACGAAAACAAATTTAGTAATTCCCTTTTGGGACCCCTCCTGACCCCTTAAGACAGTGGAACCCAGTCATTTTTACAAATCTTAACCTTCTTCACCAAACAATGCTTCTGTGAAGATATAGGCAAAATCATTTCCATTTTTAAAAAAAATAAAAAAATATTATAATGACATGTGTCCCCTAATTGAACCCTTGGGGCGGGGTCATATTTAACCCTAGGGACACCATTTGAACAAATCTAACGAAACTATAGTTGTTCATCATTACTACATAAACATTTTTAAAATGTGTTGGGCCGTTCATGAGAAGAAGATTTTTTAAGTTTTGGACTATTTTTAGTAACGGCGGCCATCTTGAATTTCATATCGAAAAAAAAAAATCTTCTGTATAGTCTCCTATGCAATAGAAACACCCATGTGAAGTTTCAGTTTAATTGGCCTAGTGGTTTCAGAGAAAGTGCTGCTAACAGACGACAGACGACAGACGACGGACGACAGACAACGCGCCATCACATAAGCACTTCTGGCCTTTGGCCAGTAGAGCTAAAAATACATATTTTACTAAAAAAGTTTTACTTCCTGTTTCACACAAATTTCTCCATCAAAACTGCAACTTAAGATAATAACTTCAAAACAATTTAACTTCAAACGAATGTTTCAATTCTGGCAATAAGTTACAACTTGAAACTTAGCAGTTGTTTTTATGATTTTGGCCCTTTGGTCGTGAACTTTTCAAATGTCATGGCCACAGCTCAATCACCAGGGCCCTAACTATTTTTAATGAAAAACACTAAAATTCTTTCAATATTTTATATTTGCTAAGCTACATGTTTAGCATTATACTCTTTGGAAAACAAAACTTTGTTTTATTTTCTTTTTCCCAAAAGCATTTCTCTTCAAAGCTAGACTCATTTTAGAGAAATTTTATATTAAAATAATAATATAAAATACATTTTAATTGCAACTTCTCAAAAAATAATTAAATTTTTGAAATAAAGCAATCATTTTTCCATTTTTTTTTTTTTTTTTTTCAACAACATTTTAACGTCCATTACAGAAACATAAATTGTGCTGGGAATACTGCCCTAAAACTTGGACCGGCCGATGTTTAAACTGGTATTGAAATGTCGTGCATGCGCGTCTCGATACCTAATAACAAAATAAAAAGTTTTTCAGATAGAGTATCGTCCGTACATTTTAAACAACTTTTATGAAAAGTTTCAAGCTTCCACATTTCATCTTCATATATAAACAACCTAAAACTGGGAATATGTCAGTACTATTGTTGCAGGTTACATTTGTTTTCACAGATGTTGTCTTCAAACTACACTATTGCTTCGCGGAAAATTATGTATGTGATCACAATCGTCTATGCGATTGCACCAATAAAGCGTTCGTAACCAATTAAAGCGTTTATTTAACTTGGTAGAATCGCATGACCGGGATTGCCCTGAATCAACCACGTGATCTGTCAAATCAGCTTGCATTGTAAAATAACTCTGAAACCAGCTTGCGGAAACAAATATGCATAATTTGAATTTCTGTATTTTTAAGGTTGCGTCATAGTGGACGCACTGAACAAAGTTGATTGCGTCAGATGAGAATTTATTGCGCAAGAGAAACACAAGAAACGCGCTCTGGAGAAAACACTGCATGCCATAAGTCTTGCTGGCCTTTGGCCAATAGAGCTAAAAACTGCAAGTGCTAGAGTGTACACAACATCAAATAACTCATTTTTGATGATTCAAAGGCCATAACTTGTCAAAGATATTATAGTTATATAACTACCATGTCAGTTTGGTGGACATCAAGTCAAAGCTGCAAGTAACCCCATTTTTCATTTGATCATAATTAAATTTGCACAGTAGTTATATAGCCATAATATCTCGGACAAGTTCGTTTTGGGTGTCTTAACTTAAACATAGATTTCTATACAGTTTTGGGTGCCTTAACTTTAACATGAATTCTATTACAGTTTTGGGTGTCTTAACTTTAAAATGAATTCTATACAGTATTGGGTGCCTTAATTTTATATATGAATTCTATACAGTTTTTGGTGCCTTAACGTGTAACATGAATTATATTACAGTTCTGTAACTATAATAAACTTTCAGTTAGCAAGAGCGTTTAGTACAGACATATTAAGCATTTGCTTTCTATAATTATTTAGTTCTGCCACAATGAAATGTTACTCTGAAGACATCAAATACATTATCCAATCACAGTAAAGGGATGACATAACATCTCAATGCCAAGCACAAAGTTCAGAAATGATTTAATATACTTCTTTAACAAATATATTTTGTAACAGTTGCATTATTATTGTAAATGCACAATTTAAAGATAAGCAAGATATACATACATGTGCTTGTTGTTTTGCGCCGTTTCCTGGGTAATTGTACTGGTGGCGGTGCCCCACCATCAATGTGATAATATTTGATGTGATACTCCAGCAAGTGCTCCTTCCTGAATCCTTTATTACAACCCTCAAACTGACACTTGTATCTGTTGTGGTCAGACTCTACCACAAACGCCTTGGGTGGCAATAAGGCAGGGCCACATACAGAAACTAGAATGGATAAGCATTCAATTTATTTATTAACTAAAGCCCCGTCCCACGATCAATTAACCTATCATCGCTAAGGTCGAAGGTTCGAGTCCTGCTAGCTCCAAATTTTTTATGATAGACGGTGGTTATACTCAGATTCATTCTGAGGTCTTACTTCACCAATAAAACTGAATACATCATATACAACCTGGAATGCATTGAAAAAACACAACAACAAACAAGAAATGTCACTGGTAAGTGTCACAATTGCCCCCCCCCCCCCCCCCCCCCCCCCACAATCCCCCCATAAAATGGTTTGTGAAAGAAACTATATATTTTATAATAGGAGCAATTTAAATGTATCCATGAACATCAAGAATAATGGACTGACGTTTCAGACTAGACACACAATTTCATGATTTTTACATTAAAGTGTGACCTTGACCTTTGCATAACCTTGACCTTGACATTTAATGTAAATGTATGGGTATTTCTACAGGTAAATCCAGGTGACACATCATCAGGATATGGGACTCTACAAGCGACTGCCGAGCTGGACAGATGTATGAGCTTCCGCTCAAGTCTTCAAAATTGGTCATTACTTTTGATATTTATCTATATTCTACTTATCGTGTTGAATGATGAAAACTCATTCTAAAAGATTTTAACCAGATCATAAGATCATCATCAATGTCTCATCTACTATACATGGATAGATTTTTTAATTCTGCGTAATATGATTTTAAACCTAGACAGGATCGTTGATATGTAACCTACAGAGCTCAAGGAACAGCGGTGTATAAAGCAGCAGCGAACATGATACCAACCAACAGAGAACTTAACTAGCAGTTTAAAGATATTCATCTGCAAGACTATTCATCAACTTCTAGACAGCAACTTTTCAACCAGAACCAACGACTCAACATAACCTACGGTACCAGCCAGTGGCGCAGCACCGGGAGAAGTAGCGACCCTGCCGATGCTGTCCACTGGCAATAAAATTATCTTTTTATTGCTCGCCAAAATGCTACAGGCAAGGAGCGAGGGTAAAGAAAAACTCAACAACAACAACAGGACATGTTGATCACTTGTGTCAGGCTATTTTAAAATCCCTCCAAGTAGGCCAAAGTTATAGACCAGACATGAAATATCAAACAAACTGAAAGTGTGAATGTTATCTTTGACTTACGGTTCTGGGTCTTAAACATGACACGTCATCATATCATGTTGATCAATTGAGACAAGTATTTTTGAAATCGATCCATGTATGATAAAGTTACAGACCGGACTTGAAATCTCAAGTGTGACCTTGACCTTTAAGATATGGGTCAGAGTCTTACATGCGACATGTCATGTCATCTTGATCAATTGAGCCAAGTTAAAAAGAAAGTTGCAGATCAAACGCAAAATATCAAACAAATTGAAAGTGTGACTGTGGCCTTTGAGGAAAGGTTCTGGGTCTTACATGTGACACTTCATCATGTTATGTCGATCAACTGAGCCAAATGTTTTTGAAATCCATCCATGTATGACAAAGTTACAGACTGGACATGAAATCTTACACAGAGTCGAAGTGTTGTCAAACAAACTCAAAATGTGACATTGACCTTTGAGGTACGAGTAATAGTACAGTTGTGCGACAGTTGTACAGACCGTAATCCGTTCAAGTACACCAAAAATGCATTTCAAATGCGTTTGTTTTGTGTTTGAAATGCATTTTAGTTTCGTTAATGGTTTGCATTTTTTTTATGATAAACGTTAGAGAAAATACGAAAATACAGTTCAAAACGATACTTAACGCATTTTAGCCTTCGTTTGCTTTCGAATCATTTACCGTGCATTGTTTACCGTATATCTGTTACTATTTAACGTTTGCACAGCGTGTTCACCAATCGCATCATCTCTGGTTGTCAAATTTTAACACCGCAGTAGAATAAATAATAAGAACTAGATATTTAACGAAATTCTCTGGTTTTATATGATAGTATATTAATTAAATAAATCAAAATAATATTGATTAAAATCATTCTGAAATATCGCTAACTATGCCACCCTATGTTAGATATGGTCTACCATATAGGTGATGATTGGTAGTGTGACACAGATTAATATGTTTCATAAAACTCATTCATTGAAATTTAATACACACGGTAAGCCCGTCATTTCAATTACATAAGATAAACACGTTACGGTCACACAATCATTAGATTGGCCAAACATTTCCAGACTGGTTTACACTAAAGTTAACATTATGGTATCGGAAAAGTATATACTAAATAAATGTGAACCTGTCCGTGTTTTTATATCTGGAGTGGTGTATAATCTGCTATTATGCAAGAAACAGAGTATAGACGCCTCAGCAAGTATTTATTTTATTTACAGGAATAATGCATTATTTACAGGTATTTTTCCAGTTATAATTCCAGATATGAATTTCGATTTGTCATGTAAAACAATTATAACAATTCATTAAACAAAAGAATTTATATAATCCGCAAAGATAAATATATTTACAAATACACATGCCTTAATTTATGTAGCGAATGCACACGCTTTATATCTATAACTCGTCACAATTTATTTTTGACCTCGTGCCAATGTGAAATGTCGTCACTCTAACAGTTTCTTGCGTCATTTAACGTCGCGTTCTATTTCACTACGGTAAATGCATGGAGGAGGCGGGGATGTTTTCATAAAAAAAAGATGCCTTTAAGGGTAAAAGTTTTATGTCTTGTTGCAGGGCTTCTAAAATCGCGGGTACATGTACTTCCATCTTTAGACCTTTTTTCTTCTTGTAGTTTTATAAATTGTCTGTTCAGATATTTCCTACAAATCTTATAAAAAACATAGAATAACATTTGATTCATAACCCAATTGTTTGTTGTTAGGTATGTGAAATGGGGTCAAATTAGGCTAAACCATTACAAATAGTATGAAGCTATCGGAAGAGTCAATTGTAGTATAAATAGCACACTTCTTGTATGTTTTCAGTGAGTCATATCGGACCGAAATGTATTTGATCAGTAATTTCTTTGATCAACAAGCCGTGTTACAGGAAATACCCCTCCTCCACCCCCTCAAAAGTGCATTGATGCATAATCAGCGTAAACAAAATATATAAAGCATTTGAAATTAAAATAAATTTACATACCGGTTTATTATTGTTGACTGAACTTTAATCCATTAATTATATATATTTCCTACGAAATATGACAAGTATTTAAATTTTTGAAAATAAATGACATTAACATGTCTGACACTTTCTAGGACTTTTATGTACATTACACCGATGGAATTCCTCTGATATCCTTCCATCAAAAATTTCCAAGATATAAAATGTTTGTTTCATTGGCGACGTCATCGGACATTGGCACAAAGTGATAGTGAAAGGGACAGTGTGTTCATTCTGTACACAACTTTAGGTATGTGTAGTTATTAATAACTCAATCAGTTTAATAGTAATCTGTTTTTAACAAATGGCTATATTGAAAATAAGCATTTTGGAAGACAACCAGTTACAAACAAACATCAACCTTTTACGTGTGTTTGTTATATTTATATAATATATATATATATATATGAACTATTTTTACATACAATTCTGGAAAAGCCCTAAGTGGAAAAGTTTAGGTGCAACAAACAGATTTTCTAAAATAGCATGAAAACTTTTCCTAATTGTCAATCATATATATAACAGAACAGCAACATAAATCGGTGTTCAGATAATTAAATCAGTTAATTGGAGTAGTTGTTTTATCACACTTTTACAAGTAAAGAAACGATGTCCAAGGCAATGTTTTTCACGGATAATTCGGGATTAAAACTTATAACAGAGAAATCAAATTAAGTAAAAAGTACAGTAATTTAAAGATTTTAAATGACAAAGAGAGCAATCATTTCGTTTAATTATTTATTTCATTGTCAATATAACTACGATAATATTAGAGGATATCCGTCTCTTTAACATTTGATGCGTTTAACGTTTGCATTATCGTTTTGTATCGTTCGTGGATCGTTCGCCCTGTTGCGTCCGTGTATCGTTTCGTTTATCGTTTCGTTTGCATGTTTATCGTTTAACCCTTTACTTCATATAGACGCCTTTGGACGCCTCTAATATTGACGCCTTTGGAAACCTCTAATATAGAAGGCTTTTAAATTATTGGGTGAATATGTTTATATTAACTGACAGAGTGGAAAACAGTGCAGGAAGTGTTCAGATTGCTCGTTAGGAGCAATCTGAACTCTTCCTGCACTGTTTTCAAAGGCCTTCTTGATTGGTGCGGGAAAACGCGTATCTATGGAGTCAAGGGTTAAAACGCGTTTGATATTTGTTTCGTTTGCGTCCGTTTGGTGTTCTTGAACGGATTATGGTCTGTAAGATTGTTTGATTAAAAAAAAATTTTCTGGCACCCATGACAAGATATTTATCGCACGACACTCACGACAGCCACAAGACATAGATACCACAAAAAATCGTCGAACACAAAATGTGCATATCCAATTTTGCCTCACGACAGCAAGTCAATGCCACGATGATCAAAATTTTGTACGACTGTCTTGTGACGACCCTGGATGACCCACGATTTGCCCAAATTTTCTGACGTGTCATGGCACAAATGCATCGTGAGTTCAAAGAATACCAACTTTTATTCTGGTGATATCCGTCATCCTAAACCGTTCTTTGTTCAATGTAAAGGGAGGTAATTCTTCAACTTTTCAACTTTCAAGAGGCAAGGCAGGTACAGTGATGACATGTTATGGTTTTTATTTTAAAGTTTATTATGGTGTAATCTCTCTTCATTTACACAGTTTCAGTTGTTTAACTAGACAAATAATGCTTTTATAAAAAGCTGTTTTACATAAAGGGGAAATAAACAGTGAGACTATAGAAAAAATCCAATATCTTCAAAATTTATATGGAGCAAATGTGCTAGTTGATATGATCAGATAAAGTTTACCACTATCAACATTCAGTGTTATCTTGTGTGTGTAAATTCCGTAGCAGATTATTGATTGATTGATTGATTAAATATTTAGCATCATTTTTATGCCATTGAGGGCTAACAGACAATCAGTTACTGTTTCCTGGGAACCTGAAAGGTTACCAATACCCTAGCACACCTCATCTCCGCATGTAACTGACAACTTTCCCACTTGAATCAGCAGTGAGAGACAAATGATAATGAGACACAATGTTGTATATCAATCATCATGGAGACTGTTGCTGGGTTCAAACTCACGACCCCTAGAATTATAGTCAGATGCGTTACCGACTGAGCTAATCGGGCCCGGCCTTGGCAGATTAGCCATGTAGGCTGTAGTATGAATTAAACAATACCTCAAAAGACAGTACATAAAGAAATTGATGTACATTTACAATGGAACATATATCCTTGATTTGATAAAAATAAGTATTTGTAGGCATAATCTATAAAATATGAGCAATTTGTCTACCATAAATCTCCAAGTATAAAACACAGTTTTTTTAAGGTCTGAAACAGGGGTGCGGTTTATATTAAGTTATAGAAAAAATAATTTTATTTTTCAGATTTCATCCGAGTTTGCCGCTAACTTCGCGATCGTCAACAAAGGCCAGTCGTGAACAGTATTTCTGATGCCTATCATCCTGAACATAGTGCAAAAAGCACTTAAAGTTTTAAACATGTCTAACATGCTTTATATTTTATTATTTCTATTAAATAAATGCAGTTTACAAAGCCTTTGATGTATATTTGTGTATTCTGTAACTTCCAAATGGGAAAACAACAACAAAACTTTTTCGCTAAACCAGAAGTCATCAATTTATTATCTAGACTGGTACAAACGAATTTAAAAATTTGGGACAAGAAAATTGTGCAGGTGTTCGGCCGCGCCAATTTGACTACGCCCACTTGTACTTTCTTTGTCCTTCACTGCTGTCAGATTATCACTCTGTTAATTGAAACTAATTGACATCTCTTTGATCTTGAATTAAAAAGCATGAATACTGTTTGACAAGTGTCAATAGTGACACGTGTATGTAGGTGTTCAGAACCTGTTGGTGAGAAGGGGTTTAGAACATGTTATCGTTGCTTGGAAGGAGATGATTTTGAGGGTTTTGATAGTGGGTCTGACGGCAGTATAATTAAAATGTTATGACTGGTTGGTGTTTTCATAAAAAAAGTGCAATGATGCATACTACCATAAACAATATATATATAGCATTTGAAATTAAAATAAAATTTCCATACCGGTTTATCATTGTTGACATAATTAACTTTAATCCATTTTTCATGCCGTTTCTACTCACGTATTAGGCGCGTTTTTAAGCAACTTTTAAGATCTTCGAGAAGAGATGCGCGATATACATAAATACAGTAGATTTCATTTTTTTTTTATGTAAATTTTTTATTTCCGATTATTTCCCAAGTATATTTTAAAAGATTAAGTAAAATAATAATTGCTCTCTGTTATTTAGAGTCTATAAATTGCCATACCTGTAGCTTTAATTTATTTCTTTGTTATAAGTTTTAATCCCAAATTATCGGCGAAAAACATTGCCTAGGGCATCGTTCCTTTGCTTGTAAAGGTGTGATAAAACAATCAGGTGACGCATGGCCTGCTTACACAACTCTCCTAACCCTAACTGATCTATTTATCTAAACACCGATTTTAAGTCGCTGTACTATACGACTGACAATTAAAAAAGTGTTCATGCTATTTTTAGAAAATCATGTTCGTTACATCAATATTTTTCCTAATAGTGAAATAGAATGCTACGTAAAATGACGCAAGAAACTGCCAGAGTGACGAACATCCCACATTGGCACAAGGTCAAAAATAAAATGTGTCGGCATAATAGACATTCAATTGCAAAATAAAAACACGGACTGGTTCACATTTATTTGTTACATACTTTCTCGATTCTGTAATGTTTACTTTAGTGTAAACCAGTCTGGCTTTGAGTGGACATCATTTTCATGATTACGTGACCGTAACGTGTTTATCCGATGGAATTAACATAAGACGCTTACCGGTAAGTGTGTATTTAATTTCAAAGGATGCAAAGCAATTGTGTTTTCGCAAATTGATGAATCTTTCAGTATGGGGTATATACCGGTATACAATTTATTGATTTTTTAACGAAAATATGTAAGCGATGGCGAAGCTTGATGGAGTGAACATCAAAAAGACGACTGTTCTTTGGTTGAAAATCAATCATTTTTAAACGACACCCAGTATCTTTTGTTTGTGCGGTTTGTAGTAGTTTATGTTTATAAAATAAAATCAATATGATATGCGGTATTTCATTATGATTAAAAAAAAATTGTAAGATTTTTTTATAAAAAAAAAACATGACTATACGAGTGTCACCGGTCATTTCGGAGTATTGAAAGCGGGTGTGGCCATGTAGCTTCTGCATATTAGTTGACATCTTAATTGCACGCCTGGGAAGGTCTTGATAACTCTGAGTATGTATTGAGACAGTGATGAGAAGTGTCAAGTATTTTGAGTGTGTATAAAATCTTGGGAACAAATTCAATATTTTTTAGCGAGTACCAATCTACTTTCTTTTTTTTCCGGACCAATCAAATTCTGTTTAACATATCGTGTAAGGTATTCCTTCCAACATGTCGCCACAGTCGAATCTGAATGAGATTTCAAAATAATGATGCGCGATATACACATATAGGAGAATTGTATTTTTATCTTAGTTCTTGATCTTAAAACATGGATGCGCGATATACACAGATGCGCGATATACGTGAGGATATACGGTATATATTTTCTCCACATTTAGGAATACCCTAGAAATCTGACAACAGTGTTTAAATTGAAATGACATAAACATGTCTGACACATTCAAGGACTTTATGATCATTACATCAATGAAATTCCTTTGTCAGATATCCTTCCATCAAAAATTTCCAAGATGCCCACTTAGTGCAATAATGTTTATTTCACTGTCTGAGTGACGTCATTGGACATTGACACATGGTGTTGGTGAAAAGGCAGCGTGTTCATTCTGTACATAAATTTAGTCATGTTTAGTTATAAATATAACTCTATTTACAGATTGTATAGTAATTTATAGTAATTCTATTTTTAACAAATAAACATTTTAGAAGACAACCAGTTACAAACAAACACTGACCTTTTATAACTTTTTTTTTTTTTCGTTTGTTATTCTATAATGCCCCTTTATTTAATTCTCGACCTTTGGAAAACTGTGATGTAATTACTTGCTCATCGGCATTACATCAAAAGTGTTATGTCGGCGTACTTCAAAGAAAGTAGGCAAACACCCTGACTAGTAATTCTGCAAAGTGTTACAATAAGAGAAAAGAAGAAAGGGGATTTTAACATATTTTTTTTTTATTTAGTGCATGGTGGTAATTTGTCTTTTAAAATTTTGTGCATGGTGGTATTTGATTAATTAAAATAATTTCGGTAACACCATTTGATACTCGCAAGTTTTATTGTCTCCAGCACACTATACATCACATCAAAACGTTTTACCTACGTTTTTACAAAGTTATGCAGTACACCAGTCTAGATTTTGTTACTCCTTAATAAGCCAATCAAAATTCGTCTTTCACTTTGGTCCGGATTTCAAAATGGTGGATGTAGTAAACAGCTGATTCATATGATTCATGCCTGCGGATTATGGATGGATACTAGCTTTTTTCGACCAGTTTCTGCTTCAAAATCACCTGCGGATTATACTTGGGTGCGGTTTATAATTGGAGATTTGCGGTAGATGGTTTTTAATGTCTCACACCACTATTACATTTCCCAGATGGCTTCATTGTAACATTTATGTGTTCAATGTGATATTGCAGTTAAATTAACCAAAACTAGAGCTATCACTGAAGGTGATGAATACCCCCGAACGCCACCATGACAGAAAATGGTTTACCATTGTATGAAGTTTTATTAAATTATATCCAATAGTATGTTTCCTGTACACTGCACTTCCTGTCATTATATTCTACCATTGTATGAAGTTTGATGAAATTCCATCCAGTACTTTAAAAGTAATGCTCCGGACAAGGGAAATATATCAAAGGACAATAACTCTGTAATTAGCAAGAATAGAGTTATGTTTCCTGTACACTGCACTTCCTCTCATTATATTCTACCATTGTATGAAGTTTGATGAAATTCCATCCAGTACTTTAAAAGTAATGCTCTGGACAAGGGAAATATATCAAAGGGCAATAACTCTGTAATTAGCAAGAATAGAGTTATGTTTCCTGTACACTGCATTTCCTCTCATTATATTCTACCATTGTATAAAGCTTGATGAAATTCCATCTGGTACTTTTCAAGTTATGCTCCGGACAAGAAAAAATATCAAAGGGCAATAACTCTGTAATTAGCAAGAATAGAGTTATGTTTCTTGTACACTGCACTTCCTCTCATTATATTCTACCATTGTATGACGTTTGATGATATTCCATCCAGTACTTTTCAAGTTATGCTCCGGACAAGGAAAATTGCAACGGACAGACTGACCACAGAGTGACTCCAATATACCCCCTCAAACTTTGTTTGTCGGGGGTATAATTAAGATATATGGCAAAATGATATGAAGAAGAGTGTCACAAATGTTAAATGTCCATGAGGACAGGACTGTTGTTCACGAAATATGAGGCTTATGCTTATAAACCTAAACCTATGGGCATGAAATTACCAAAATGACTATTTGCATAGTAAACCAGCATTCTGCCATGCATAAAACATGATGTATCTCTCTTTTTGTTTCCACATTTAACAGAACACTAAATAATACATGGATAGTATGAATATCAAGAAACTGCCATATACAAAATTTGGTCAGTGTGCATAAATTGACTCTGTCATAAATACACGAGTACTGCAAATCTGCACCATTATATTGAAATATTTAAAAACTCAGATTGTGTTCAACTATTCATAAAATGTCCAAATTTTAGTTCAATACCATTTTTTTTAAAGAAACCAGCTTCCCTTAATTCTGCAACATGCAGTTATTTCAGTTTCTGTCAACATTTCACACCACTATTACATTTCTTATAGGACTCCATTGTAACATTTATGTCCAAAAGACAGTGTAAAAGTCTACAGCATTTGTCTGGGCTCAAATATTTCACTGGGTCAAGATATGCAATTACAAAGGGAAAAAAAGCATATCTTGACCAGGTTGCTCTCTTTTTTTTAAAAATTCAATGCTTTTGTGATACCTATCAATTTCCAGAGTAATAATATGTCAACAATTCGCCCACAGTTGGGTTCGAACCAACAACTTTGAAATGACACAGAATTACACAGAAATCTGGTATCAAATTTTCAGTGGTAGTTTCTAAAATACAGACCATTTGACACATGGTAGGTAATAATAAATCACTGTAATACAAAGCCCTAAAAAATGAAGCAAAAGAGAACTAGAGTTTTATTTCAACCTACTTCATCTGTAGGTCATGGGTACTCTTGAAAGGAAGATAATAGTGGTGTGAGTCTTTAAGAATTCTGTTTTGAAAAGAAAATTAAAAATTTAAACAAGACTTTAATGAACGAATCTACCTGGAAGTTTCTTGAGATTTTTTTAAAGCAAAGTTGTTTTATTTGAGTTTCCTTGACATACCAGATCTCCCCATATAAACTTTTATATTTAAGTACATACTGTCGAATCTGGTAAATAAGCATATGCGCTTATATTAATTTTAGTGATGCACATTTATGCGCTTATTATTGGTATGCACTTATTTGATATGCGCCTACACATAAGCCCTCTGTGCCTATTTTCCACACTTTGATTACGAAAGAAAAATACTTGTACTAACCTTCTGTGTTATCTCTGTTTATTTTATAACTTATTTCACAAACATGAAATTTATCAGAATTTTATGTAAACAGTATAAACATGAATAATTTTAATACAGTTCAACATAGTTTTAGATCACACTGTCTCTATGTTGCTCTACTGGTATTTTGATCACAACTAATAAGAGATGCCAACAGGATAATGTCTTCATCACTGTCAGCGGTATCAGAACTTAAATATCTTCACTTTTTTCTCTCGATAATACAAATTTTTTTTAAAGGAGTTTTATCCTTGGTTAATGTGCACTGAATGGCCACAAACCAATTATTAGGTATAACAACTTGAGAAATTGTATTGTACTGGATGAGTCTAACTATAAATACACGGCAGATTAATAAAAATAATAATGGCAGATTGGGCTTATATTAGCATCTAGTTTGTGTTTATAGTCGCAAAAACTATAAAAATAACACAATTATCGAATAAGGATTACACTTCAATAGATGCCAACAACGCTTGTCATCTAACTAGTAAGCAATTATCATGGTTTTGATCACATCCAATAGCATATTGTTAGCTACTAATTTGTGTATTTACATGTATTGGGATATGTGCCTATTACCAACACAAAATAAGGGTAAGAGTTTACCATGCGCTTATTCTCGCATATAGATTGACGGTAAGGCTGTACATCCTTATTTTCGGTATAAAGGTTATACTGTGTATTCCCTTATTAACGACCCCACTCTAATAAACGCCCCCCACCTATTTTTCTGGAAAATTAAAAAATGAAACGTATATGCGAGTTGAGTGCATATTCGCCCAACTTTCCCTGATCGATTATTTTGTTACAGACAATGATAAGCGGAGTGTTTATTACCTTTGAACTCTTTAACCCATTGTTTATATCTTGGGTGACCACTTAACCACTTTTGGTTGAATAAACCCTTCCCCATATTTGCCGTTTAAAACTAGTAAAAATGCCGTCTGTCGATTAAAACATTACAAAACATTGGAAAATGCCGTTAGTCTGTGTACGCTGAAAGCTCATTGTTCCACGTTGATAAGAGCAAGTGTCCAAGTGATTTAAAGTGAAGAATACACTGACCATAAATTCCGATATTCCAGTACGAAGACTAGTAATTTCATACAGATTTTCAGCTTTTTTTCACCCTATGTCGATTATTTCATTTACTCTCAAATAATTCTGAACCACTTTTTCAGGGATTTAAACTGGACATAGGTTTTTTCCAGGGCTTTATTGTATTTTTAACTGTTGTTCAATTTGCTTTTTTTATCTTTTATAAACGCCCCCACCTTGTAAAATGCAATGCCCCCGGGGGCATTAATAAGGGAATATACGGTATTCAAATATGTGCTTATTTACTAGATTCTACAGTACAACTTTTATCAGTAAAAATAAGCCTTATTGCTTGTTAAACAAATATCAAACACAATAGTGCTTTTAAGATTTGGTACTTAAATAAACACCACCCTTTTGAACAATGTATTGTCCCCTGAATCATTAAAACTTAAATATCTAAATATATCTCTGGACTAACGTCAAACAATTTAGAATATAACAACTATAAAGCAATATTGTATGAGTAAATTAGTTACCATTTGTTTGAGGCAAAATCTGAGTTACTGCTGCTGGCTGCAATCCCGGTGCACTAGTATATGGACTGGTAGTGTTGTCCACCTTTATTTCACATGTATCTTTCTCACTCATCTGCAGCAATGTATGGTTTCAGTTTAAATGTACAATAAGAATTCATTCAAGTAGTGAATGAAAAATGAAAAGTACATGTGCTAGAGCGCACATAAAGTCTAATAGTGCAATTTTTTTTATGTTTCAAGGATCATTACTCTGACATTAATAATCTGATTTGGCCAATTTAAGAACTTGTTCGAAATATTATGGTTATTTAACTACTGTGCAAGTATGATGAGGATCAAATGAAAAATGCGAGTGCTTGTATGTAAACACTGTCAAAAAGTTAATTTTTTAACATTTCAAGGCCCATAACTGACATTAATAATCTGATTTGGCCAAGATATTATAGTTATATATTACTGCGCAAGTTAAGTGAGGATCAAATAAAAAAATGCGGGTGCTAGAGTGCACACAAGGTCAAAAAACGCATTTTTTAGTATTTCAAGGGCCATAACTCTGACATTAATAATCTGATTTGGCCAGTTCAATACCTTGTCCGAGATATTATGGTTATGTATCTACTGTGAAAGTTTGGTGAGAATCAAATGAAAAATGCTGGGGCTAGAGTGCACACAAGGTCAAATACTGCATTTTTTATAGTTTTGAAGGAGCATAACTCTTGAAATCAATAATCTGATGTGGCCAGTTCAAGAACTTGTCCAGAGATATTATGGTTATATAACTACTGTGCCAATTTGGTGAGGATCAAATGATAAATGCGGGTGCTAGAGTGCACACAAGGTCAAATAGTGCATTTTTTAATGTTTCAAGGGCCTTAACTCTGACATTACTAATCCGATTTGGCCAGTTCAAGAACTTGTCCAAGATATTATGATTATATAAATACTATATAAGTTTAGTGAAGATACAATGAAAAATGCGGTTGCTAGAGTGCACACAACAAACAATATGCCCAAGAGGGCCTGAATCGCTCTACTAGCAACAAATGGACAGCTGAACATTTCAGAGGAAATGGTTTTCTTAAGTTTCTCTTCAACAAATCTTTTATGACACCTCCATGCAATGCTACATATAAAATATTTAAGGTCTAAGCCTTGAACTTTCAGGGAAAATGTTTTTTAAAGTTTAACATAAAATATGCTTATAAGCTCTGTGGCGGGGGCATTTGTAATCGAATCCTGTCTGAGGTCCTGCGGCTAGTTAACTACTGTGCAAGTTTGGTTAAAAATAAAGGTGCTATCGCGTCTACAACATTTTCCCTATATAACTCTATGTAAAACAGTGACCACTGTGGCAGCCCCAAATTTGACCCCAGGGACCCGACTTCAACAATTTTTTTAGGGGACCTCTATGCAATGCTTCATGTAAAATATCTAAGGTCTAGCGCCTTGAAATGTTTTTTAAAGTTTCCCTTAAAATGTGCTTATAAGCCCTGTGGCGGGGGCATTTGTTATTTAATCACGCTGGCTCAAAAACTCGTCCGAGATCTTGTGGTTATATAACTGCTGTGTAAGTTTGGTTAAGATTTAATGAAAAATGAAGGTGCTTTCGCGTCAACAAGAAAAAGGTCAATGGACAGATGACGACAGACAATTTACCATGACATAACCCCTGCTGGCCTATGGCCAATAGAGCTAAAAAAGGTTATCAATTTACTAGTATATACATGCACGCAAAAAATGACCTATTTAGGTTTTGCATGCCATAAAACACCATTCAATCATTCATCCAATCTAGTATATAGATCAGAACATGTAAGAGACCAATACATTTATACATTCTTACTTTTAACTGTTTTACTATCTAACATATTTGTTGTTCAGAATTCATCAAATAATAATACAAGTTTATTTATTCCTATTATAAGAGTTGATATAACCTGCCATAAACCTGGTTTTGCTTGAGTTGATATGTCCTCACTTAGGTCTGACTCGGTCAGATTTGATACATTTGTGCATCCAACATCCCTACATTCTCCACAACCAACAGAACACTCGAGCCCATGCTTTCTACATGAATACCTTTTGGTGTCACAGTTAACTTTACAATTGCATTTTATCATTTTCAACAAACTGTCAGGCGCTGGTGGTTAATGAGTATTGATTGGTAACATATGTTTTAAACAACTTCCCATCCCCACTCTTGAGGTGCTGTTTCCACATTTGAGTTTACTCAAGTTTGAACTTGAAAGTAAACTCGCAGGCTATGTTGCATTACTGCAGCCGATGTTGGTGGAAGTGTATTGGTGTACTTGTACATGGGTTGTACTAGTCATTACTTTACTAGCGAATTTTCTGAAAAGCAACAAATCCATACACTCTAATGAAACCCCGCCATAAAGAATAACTAATGCACATTCTCCTGCTATTAGAACATCCTGTCATAAACTTGTCTTCGTAAATATTTCTGCGCATTCCTGAAATTGTTTGTTTCTTTATAAGCTTTTTAAGTACTGGTCCTTTCCCAACCCCAAACAATCGTGATGTCTTATCACATCCTGTAATAGCATGCACAAACAGCAACCATCTTCATGTATCAGGTCCAAGTAATACCTTTGTCTGCTCGATAATCATAACTATTAATGTTTCAGACATGCTTTGCTTCCTTTTGACTTAAAGAAAAATATTGTTACTTTCAATATTAGCATGACAGATCTGTAAAAACAAGAAGATCTGTATCTTCACCACTCAAAATCATGTTACGCTCTTCTGCACAAGCAACTGCCTTCTGTACTATAAGAAAATTGGCATTACTCTCCACATATACTACTTTATGGCCTTTGTCTTTCCACCTAGCATTTTTATGTATTGCTATTCGTTTTTTGAATTTGCTAGAAAATGTTCTTTTTCCCCTTTTTCCACCATTTCCTGAAGACCAAATTTCATCTACCTGTGCTAGTTTCTGTGGCTGTCTCATAAAACCAGGTGAATCAAAGAGTGCAGATGGTACGCTACAAAAGTTCATATGTGAATACCTCTAACATATCTTCTACTGATTCATTTGAAGTTGTTGTCAGTCTGAAAAAAAAAGCTGTGGAACAACCTGAATTGTCTGTCCATCTACCTTTACTGCATTTTTTGTAGCCAGTGGCTTAACCTGTTCTGACCATTTGAATGAATGTGCAAATGCATTTATGCTACATTTTTTTAAACCGATTTCGGTGGCTTTTTCAACATTTACAGGGGGATCAGAAGTCACCCCAGTCTCAATATTTCGTAGAGATGGATCCAAAGTAAACGAATTTCTTTCAAGAAGAAATGACAAGAAAGTAAGTAAGTTCTTATAGTCTCTTTTTTGCCATGCTTAGCAACATTCCTTATGTCTACAACTTGTGTTCACTGAAATCCTGCATGCCGTTATTTATCTCTGCATATGATGGCAGAGATAGAAGCCACTGTGTCCGCTACTTCTCTGATATTCCTTTCCTCACGTCAATCCACCATTAATCTTTACACTTCTCATTAACACCTGCTCAATAACTAGATCACCTGCCCAATACCTGTCTGTTGTTCGAACAACAGGACGACCAGATTTGAAATGCTGATAAACTGTTGGTTGGTTATTTCGAGTTTTCTCATAGTTTGGAGATAAATATAGGCTGATTTCAAATACATATTGTGACTGCTGAAGATCTCAATTGCCTGTCCTTTCCTGCTTTCAAAAATAATATAAGTATATCTATCATCTTCATGCACTGCCATTCTAAACTTTTTCAACAAATTCTTTCCTTCTGAGAATTGTTGGTATACTTTTTCAAGAATATGTTTTTCAGATACCGAATAAAAATTGTTTTTTCCCATAACAAGATCATAATATAGTTTACCGATATTACTCATATCTTCGTTTGGCCTGCTTTCAATGGTGAAAGTTTCATGTTCTTTATATACTTCATAAAGGTCATTTATGATAATTTGCTGGTCACTGCATGCACTGTTACTATCTCCTTTAAGTAGCAGTGCATCATTAAATACTTTCGAGATTATTGTTGAATTTAAAGCATTGTCTGAGCAAATGTCCCCTGATAGCTCTTGCAACTACATTCAGCATATGTCCAACAGCATTTTGAGCATAGACTGTTTCTAAAAGCTCAGAAAGGCCTGTTCCTTGGGTTAAAATCAATCATTGACATGAATACGATTTTCCTGGACACTCACCTTCTTGTATTGACAGAGAGGGTCTAAAGAAACGTTCATTCTAGGGATAGGCTTGTGAATTTATGTTCCTGGTGCCCACATGCAACGATGCTCATCACATAGAAAATACCGTGTCCATCTAAAGTCCTAATATTATAATCTACGTTATCAGCAACGAATTGGATGAATTTATCCAGTTAGAAACCATGGAAATCTGTCCTTTGAGAAACTAGTGCACTGGATTCATACTTTTAAACTTCAGTTTATGAATAACAAAACCCAAGGTTATATAAAGTCGATGAGAAACTTGGATGCAAAGTGATGATGCCACTGAACCCAAAGTCCTAATTGAAGGGGTGCAATAATGACCCTTTGTCTTGTAGCTTGTACGATTGACTGACCGATTGCTGCAATCTTCATTTCACATCAGCATTCTTTTCACTTAAAAAACGTTCTTAAAAGAAATGTATCAGGATATTACACTATAAATGTCTTAAAAATAAATTTATCTTTAAAATGGATAAAAAGCATCCAATTATCATAAATAAATAAAATCAAAATGGTTTGTTACATCAAATCTGCCAAAACAAGACAAAATCGAAGTTTTTGTCATATGTTGCAAAATCCCCATACTAAAAATAGACAGCACTTAAGTACTGCTTGACAACCTCCACATCACCATTCAGACTCTATCAAAATGAAAACACATGACTCATTTAAAACGTCAATTTTGCAATTTTGAGCAGGAAATCTATTTTAGTCTAGCCTAGGCACCTAGCTCAAGTTAGGAACCCCTTTTGGATATATTATTTTGGCATGCTTAAATAGATATCCTTTTGGCAATACGGGGTCAATGAGTATATATAGGCAAGATATTGAAAAAAAGATTTTTAGCCAATTGTAAAATTCTGAAAGATCCTGATACATTCCCTTTAATAACAAGCTTAGACACTCTGGCAATTATGCAATGTTTTGTCCAACAGATGAAAGTTTTGAAACAATTGCGTAATTAGCTTTTGAAGTCTCCATTGTTTTGATTTCAATTCTTATCAGTTTTGCTGCTGTTTTCAAAATTGAAATCTTTTCAATTTCAGTATCTACACTTTTTTGATGTTGATAAAAGTCATGAAGAATAGATGAAGCTGTATTTTTAAGTGTTACTACATCATTTTTGCCTGTCAACTTAGAAATAATTATTAATTTATGTTTTACTAAAAGTATCATCTCCACAAATTTCGTGCATTTTCTTCGAGATAGTGTATGACAGTGACGAAAGCTTCTGTGACCTCAAAATCTGCAGACTGCAGCGAGTTTGTTTACTGATTTTTTTTCCCAGGCGAAAATGTCCAAGGAAGATTTTTCACCATCCTCAAATTCATATTCATGAAATTGCATCCGCTGCCGGCAAGTCCCTTACACATTCAAGTCATGCCCATGCATAATCCACCCACTCGTCTCTTCGATCTCTGCATAGTTTGAAAATGCAAGATTGAAAGTCTAAAGGCCTTACAGGAAACACTTTTTGTCGGATAGTTTTGCAAATTGACCGCAAAACATGCACCATTCACTAAAGCTAAATTGTTCTGTTTTCTTTTTATCTTATAGTTCGTAGAATTGTGATTGGTTCTACCAGAGTTTTCCTATCTCTCTCAATCACATTAAGATTGCAATAGTTTTTATGACCATTGGTATGTACTTATTGTGCAGGAATAGTGCATATCGTGTCACCTCGCTTTTGGTTGTGTTATTAATCAGTCTTAACATAACTATGGCATGTCCATTATGTAAGTCTTCACAACACAGGGCAGAGGATTCAGCCATTCGGAAAAACAGTTTTATTTATGTTAAACAAAATTTTTAATATACATAGTTCAACAGCAAACAACAAATTTTATTTCATATTAATCTTATTATCTAAAATTCATATATAATTGAAGAAATTAAAATAATGAAAATGTTGAAAAAATTATGGCATGAATTGGCTTCCATACTTTTTGAAAAATGTTAAAACCTTCGACGTCTTTTTAAAAAAATGATGTTTTTTTCTGAAATCCCAGTAATTTCTACATAATTGCAGTTCCTTAAATGCCTTAAATTTAATTAATGTTAAACAAATAATCTTTCTTAATATGTACAGTTCTACATTTAAATATGCCCATAGAAACCAACATAAAAACACATTATCTGCAAAAGTTTCTTTCAAATTTTTGTCATATAAAAGCCTGGAATTTAAATCTACAACAATATATTAAAATATTTCAATTGTGAAAAACATTTAAATAATCTCATCTTACTTATCTAAATCCAATTATCCATTTTCTCTTTGGTTTGTTGACATTTTCATTTTAGTACAGTAGAGAGCAGTCGATTAAGACATAAAAAGTCACGATATGCAAGGCTCTCATCCTACAATGTTATGCTATGGTGGCTTGTAAACACCAGTAGAATTTGACCGAAAATTGAGATTTTAAAATAATAAAAAAAATATATTTCCCCTATCTAGATTTTTCTAGACATTTTATATGTTGATCACAGGTTCAATTTTAACATTATTTATGCAAAACCATTTCTTTTGCATTTAATTTTAAGCTTTTAGGTATATTAACAGACTGACTGGACTAAATCATTTAAAATCATCATATTAGACTATGTTGTCCACTCATTCAAATTCTTCTTAATAAAGTTGGTTGTCATCTCCATCAATATTCTTACTAAACTTGGTTGTCCACTAATTCATAATCTTCTCACCAAACTTGGGTGGCCGCTCCTTCAAACTAGACCTATCACTGTAGTGATGAATACCCCCGAACGCCGCCATGACAGAAAATGGTTAACCATTGTATGAAGTTTTATTAAATAATATCCAATAGTTTTAAAGTTATGCTCCAGACAAAAAAAAATCTTAATAAAAGAGAATGTTATGGATTGAGTTGTTTGTATTGTTAATTTTTTTATGGTTTTGTTAAAATTAAAAATGGTCTTTTTAAATATTGTGCAGTGTACAAGCTTTCATGGCAATCAATAAATGTTATACTTTTTCGAGTTATGTTGAGGGACAACAATTTTATGGATAAGAAACAAACAAGAGCACTAGGAATACAATATCGAACCTGCTTTGCTCGAACTCCATGTATTCATCAACTTGCTTCTTTCATGAACTTTATTAAACTGTTATCACTGATGGCTTTAAAAGTACTTTAAAAGTACTGCACCAGACAAGGGAAATATATCAAAGGGCAATAACTCTGTAATTAGCAAGAATAGAGTTATGTTTCTTGTACACTGCACTTCCTCTCATTATATTCTACCATTGTAGGAAGTTTGATGAAATTCCATCCAGTACTTTAAAAGTAATGCTCCGGACAAGGGAAATATATCAAAGGGCATTAACTCTGTAATTAGCAAGAATATAGTTATGTTTCCTGTACACTGCACTTCCTCTCATTATATTCTACCATTGTATGAAGTTTGATGAAATTTCATCCAGTACTTTAAAAGTAATGCTCCGGACAAGGAAAATATATCAAAGGCAATAACTCTGTAATTAGCAAGAATAGAGTTATGTTTCTTGTACACTGCACTTCCTCTCATTATATTCTACCACTGTATGAAGCTTGATGAAATTCCATCAGGTACTTTTCAAATTATGCTCCGGACAAGAAAAAATATCAAAGGGCAATAACTCTGTAATTAGCAAGAATAGAGTTATGTTTCTTTTACACTGCACTTCCTCTCATTATATTCTACCATTGTATGAAGTTTGATGAAATTCCATCCAGTACTTTAAAAGTAATGCGCCAGACAATGGAAATATATCAAAGGGCAATAACTCTGTAATTAGCAAGAATAGAGTTATGTGTCTTGTACACTGCACTTCCTGTCATTATATTCTACCATTGTATGAAGTTTGATGAAATTCCATCCAGTACTTTAAAAGTAATGCCCGGACAAGGGAAATATATCAAAGGGCAATAACTCTGTAATTAGCAAGAATAGAGTTATGTTTCCTGTACACTGCACTTCCTCTCATTATATTCTACCATTGTATGAAGCTTGATGAATTTCCATCCGTTACTTTTCAAGTTATGCTCCGGACAAGAAAAAATATCAAAGGGAAATATATCAAAGGGCAATTACTCTGTAATTAGCAAGAATAGAGTTATGTTTCCTGTACACTGCATTTCCTCTCATTATATTCTACCTATTGTATGAAGTTTGATGAAATTCCATCCGGTACTTTTCAAGTTATGCTCCGGACAAGAAAAAATATCAAAGGGCAATAACTCTGTAATTAGAAAGAATAGAGTTATGTTTTTGTACACTGCACTTCCTCTTATTATATTCTACCATTGTATGACGTTTGATGAAATTCCATCCAGTACTTTTCAAGTGATGCTCCGGACAAGGAAAATTGCAAAGGACAGACCGACAGACCGACCTCAGGGTGACTCCAGTATACCCCCTCAAAACTTCGTTTGTCAGGGGTATAAATATTCTATTAAAGACGTTTCTTCAAGTAAGTTCTAGCGCAGAGATTTTTTTTAAATTTTGCACACAAGTACTTTGAAGTAAGACAAGTTTAAAACACTAAAAAAAATATAGGTCCCCATGCTTGTTTTTTTGCTATGACTTTTTTTAAACTACACCATTTTACATTTTTTAAAGAAAAAACAGCAAATTGGTGTAAGTTATAAATCTTGTTTAATTTACTAACAAAGTGATATATTTCAACAAAATATTGTTGTCACTCATGTTACAAAAGATAAAGTATCTAAAACAGAGAAAGTCATGATACTCTTTTGAGTTTCACATTTCATACAGTAATTTTCATAAATTTCTACGATTATAGAATTGGCCGTTAACGATGTATTTTTACACTAATTTAAAAATAAAAAAAATCTAACGCAGAGAATTGTTTCATTCTTTCTACAACGAGGCACCATAACAAACTATATCAGAAAATAAAATAAAAAATATATGTCCCCATGCTTGTTACTAAGTTACAGTGCTTAATGTTACCTCCCTTTTCATAAAATGGCCGTAAACGATGCATTTGACGCTAATTCAATAATAAAAAAAAGTTCTAATGCAGAGAATTGTTTCATTCTTTATACAAAGAGGCACTTTAACAAACTATATCATAAAATAAAATAAAAAACATATGTTACCTTACTTGTTATATGTAACTAAGTTACATTGCTAAATGTTACCTCCCTTTTTCATAAAATGGCCGCAAACGATGCATTTTTACACTAATTCAATAATAAAAAAAGTTGTAACGCGGAGAATTGTTTCATTCTTTCTACAAAGAGGCACTAAACCAAACTATATCAGAAAATAAAACAAAAAATAGATGTCCCCATGCTTGTTACTAAGTAACAGAGCTAAATGTTACCTCCCTTTTCATAAAATGGCCGTAAATGATTTATTTTGACACTAATTCAATAATAAAAAAAGTTCTAATGCGGAGAATTGTTTCATTCTTTATACAAAGAGGCATTATTACAAACTATATCAGAAAATAAAATAAAAAATACAGGTCACCATGCTTGTTACAAAGTTACAGTGCTAAATGTTACCTCCCCTTTTCATAAAATGGCCGCAATCGATGCATTTTCACACCAATTCAATAAAAAAAAATGTTCTACGTGGAGAATTGTTTCATTCTTTCTACAAAGAAGCACAACAACAAACAATATCATGAAATAAAATAAAAAATACATGTCACCTTGCTTATTACCAAGCTACAGTGCTAAATGTTAACTTCCCTTTTCATAAAATGGCCTAAAATTGTCAAAATTGTGAAAATTATCTGTTGTAATTTTTATAAATGAAGTTTCATTGCAGAAGTAACTTTCATATTTCTAAATGATGCACTAAATAGCAATTATAATATTTGTAATTTATAATATAATTACTGTTAAATTGCTTTTATACATTTCATAATTATATACTGGGTAATTGATGAACATCAATAGTTGTAAAAGTTTGAAATGTTAGAGGCCTAGTCGTAAAACCATGTACTGTCAATCAAGGTTGGATCACCAGTGACCTGCTACTCAACATAATATCTTCAGAGTTTTATCTACGAGTCCATTCAAGTAATTTTTTCTGGTATTTATCTTGGCTATAGTAGTCGCACTGTCATCCATTATTATTACATTAACTTGAAATTTTTTATTCCTGTTCTGGGCTACTTCCAACTTTAATCTTTGAATTGTCATTAAAATTTTAGAACACTGCCTGGTGAACTGGTAGTGATTGTTCTTAATTTTTCATAATATGTGCGTTTTCTAGTCTTCTGGAAAAACATATGTTTTTCGAACACTTTTTGTTAACATGGTCCCAGTATCTGATTTACTGTCACAATCCATTCTTCTGGTAACACATATATGTAATAAATTGGCCTTGTCCTGGTGTACTACTTGACTGACTTCATCACTGAAAATTAAAGGAAGCTTATAAGAGATAAAGAAATAAATGACAATGTTTGTTTGTATGTAAGCTTAATTTACATCATCACCAGTTTCCCATTCGGGTGATGCACCCAGAAGAGTGAACAGTTTAGACTTTTTAGGTTTGTGGGGGATAGTGCAGGAAACAAATATCATAGAAACCTAATCATATGTTTCACCCGATTCTTTTGCTTGGTGTATAGCACCATCATAAAAGTCCTCAGTTTAAAGTCCCATCTGAATGACAGTTAGCACTGTAAGTTAGCCAGCCTCAGGTATCAAACTCTCAAGCCTGAGCTAGAAGTATCTTGCTCTACTGACTGAGCTCATCGGTCTGGCTAAAAAAACGACAATGTATTTTAATAAAACAGCATAATAGATGGGTATAGTTTGACAACTCAATGGCTATAACTGAGCAGCAATTCCTGTAATGATATCTATGTTTAAACCATTGAACAAAATCTTATGGTTATAAACTTGCATACATGTATGTGGACATTTTTTTACTGAATGAAACTGTTATGTTATGTAACAAGCAGTCAAGGGGTTGCAAGCTCAAATCCCCACTTGGCCAGTCTCTTTGACGATTTAAATATATGCAAATTCCAACATTGTGTCTCATGTTCATTCATCTTTAATCACTGATTCAAGTGGGAAAGTTGTCAGTTATTTGCACGGATATTGGGTGTGCCAAACAAGTAGTCACAGGTTTGATCCCCCTCAGATCATCTGTTGTGCTCATGATTATTTTGTTGTAATCCATAGTAGAAATAAGCTGAAACAGTTAAATTACATTAATAATTACCATTGGCCCCTTTTGATGATTGTCACTCTTTCATTAGTGTTTCTGTACATTTTGTCTATGTCACGATATTGATTCTCTTCATAGTTAATGAAACCACTATAGGTATTTAAAGCACCGACATCTCGATCCATCTGTAACCTGAGCCTCTGTTTAGCATTCCTGAAATGTTTTGAATAGTTTCTTATTTTCATAATTCATGTAACAATTTTCTGTTTAACAGGAAAAACAGAACATGACGGTGTATAAATTTATTTTTAACAATTACTCAATGTAAGAATACTGTTCGAATCCCCTCCTGGCAACAGTCTCCAGGATGATAGATATACAGCATTATGTCTCTTTATCAATCGTCTCTCACCGCTGATTCAAGTGGGAAAGCTATCAGTTACTTGCGGAGATGGGGTGTGCTCAAATACTGGTTAATTACAGGTTACAGTGGTTAGGTGATTGTCTGTTAGCCCTCGATGGCATGAAAATGATGTAAATATTCAACCAATGAATCACTTTTTATAGTTGTTCATATCTAGAAATCATTAAGTAAATTATCATTATATGTGATACATTAATATTGATCAGTGAGTTATGATAAAGCATCAACTAACCTTATACTCAATTGCTTTGTGTTGATGTCAAATGATATTGGACTTTTCCTGTTTAATCGATGTGTCTTGTTTGTTTCCACTGTTATTATACTTCCACATATACAGTTTATGTATAACGTTGACCCATATAAGTGTCTTCCATAGTGTCCTTCAATACCAAACTTTTACATACATCAGGTCAGCTAAATGTCAAAATTCAAGATTTATTCTTCCTTGTCTCCATCCCGGTATGAATAATATTGTTTCAGGTAAATTCATTATGTATTCAGCGCTTTGGAACAAATTCACAAATGATTCATATCCGAAAAATTAGTAATCCGAAATGTTACCACTACGAGTATTGATTATATTTTCGTAGTTGTTTCTTCACTTCGTTATGTACAAGCACTTCTGGTGGTTTAGAACGAAAAACAATATACTCTTCCGTGCTTTTCGAGCGCTTCCTTGACAAAATTTACATTTCTGACATCTTGAAATGAAAATACTTCGCTTTGTAAATTTCCTAATGTGACTCAACTTTTAATTGACCAAACGGCGACATTAGACCCCGAAACTGAAAGTAATAGAAAGGAATTATGCATTAGCGATGCGCAGTAACAACACGCAGAAACGTCTTTAAATTAGATTGTCCACTCCCTAAAAAAGTCTTCTTAATAAACTTGGTTGTCCACTCCATTAAAGTCTTCTTAATAAACTTGGGTGTCCACTCCCTTAAAATCATCTTAATAAACTTGAGTGTCCACTCACTCATAGTATTCTTCCTAAACTTTGTTGTCCACTCACTTAGTCTTCTTTCTAAACTTTGTAGTCCTGTCCACTCCCTCAAAATCTTCTTACTAAACTTGGCATCCACTCACTCAGTCTTCTATCTAAATTAGGTAGTCCACTCACTCAAAGTCTTCTTAATAAACTTGGGCGTCCACTCCCTCAAAGTCTTCTTACTTAACTTGGGAGTCCACTCCCTCAAAGTCTTCTTACTTAACTTGGGAGTCCACTCCCTCAAAGTCTTCTTCCTAAATTAGGTTGTCCACTCATTCAGTCTTCTTACTATTCTTGGTTGTTCACTCACTCAGTCTTCTTCCTAAACTTTGTTGTCCACTCCCTCAAAGTCTTCTTAATAAACTTAAGCGTACACTCCCACAAAGTCTTCTTACTCAACTTGGGATTCACTCCCTCAAAGTCTTCTTCCTATACTTGATTGTCCACTCACTCAAGTCTTCTTACTAAACTTGGGTGTCCACTCCCTCAAAGTCTTCTTTCTAAATTGGATGTCCACTCATTAAAAGTCTTCTTACTAAACTTGGGAGTCTACTCCCTCAAAGTCTTCTTCCTAAATTAGGTTGTCCACTCACTCAAAGTCTTCTTCCTAAACTTTGTTGTCCTCTCCCTCGAAGTATTCTTCCTAAATTAGGTTGTCCACTCATTCAAAGTCTTCTTACTATAATTGGTTTGTCACTCCCTCAAAGTCTTCTTCCTAAATTGGTTGTCCGCTCATTAAAAATCTTCTTAATAAACATGGGTGTCCATTCCCTCAAAATATTCTAATAACCTTGGTTGTCCTCTCCCTCAAAATCTTCTTAATAGTCTTGGGTGTCCTCTCCCTCAAAATCTTCTTAATAAAGTTGGTTGTCATTTCCCGCAATATTCTTACTGAACTTGGTTGTCCACTCTTTCAAAATATTCTTACTAAATTAGGTTGCCATCTCCCTTAAAGGTTTCTTAATAAATTTGGGCGTCCACTCCCTTCGAATAAGCTTAGTTGTTTACTCCCTCAATATCTTCATGTAATGTTGGTTGTCCATTCTCTCAAAATCTTCTAATAAGCTTAAGTTGTTCTCTCCCTTAAAAATTCTAATAAACTTGGTTGTCCATTCCTTCAAAATCTTCTAATAAATTTAGTTGTTCACTCCCTTAAAATCTTCTAATAAACTTGGTTGTCCATTACTCAAAATCTTCTTATCAACTTGGTTGTCTATTCCCTTAAAATCTTCTTATAAACTTGGATGTCCATTTCCTCAAAATCTTCTAATAAAATTGGTTGTTCACTTCCTTAAAATCTTCTAACAAGCGTAGCTGTTCACTCCCTCAAAATCTTCTTTTAAACTTGGTTGTCCATTCTCTCAAAATCTTCAAATAAACTTAGCTGTCCAATCCTTCAAAATTTTCTAATAAACTTAGTTGTTCACTTCCTTAAAATCTTCTTATAAGCATAGTTGTTCACTCCTTCAAAATCTTCTAATAAACTTAGTTGTCCATTCTCTCAAAATCTTCTAATAAGCTTAGCTGTTCATTCTCTCAATATCTTCTTATAATTTCGATTGTCCATTCTCTCAAAATCTTCTTATAAGCTTAGCTGTTCACTCCCTCAGTATTTTCTTATAATCTCGGTTGTCCATTCTCTCAAAATCTTCAAATAAACTTAGTTGTTCACTCCCTTAAATCTTCTAATAAACTTGGTTGTCCACTCCCTCAAAATATTCTAATAAACTTGGTTGTTCACTCCCTTAAATCTTCTAATAAACTTGGTTGTCCACTCCCTCAAAATATTCTAATAAACTTAGTTGTTCACTTCCTTAAAATCTTCTAATAAGCTTAGTTGTTCATTCCCTCAATATTTTCTTATAAACTTGGTTGTCCATTCTCTCAAAATTTTCAAATAAACTTAACTGACAATTCCCTCAAAATCTTCTAATAGACTTAGTTGTTCACTCCCGTTAAGTCTTCTTATAAACTTGATTGTCCATTCCCTCAAAATCGTCTGAAAAATTTGGTCGTTCACGCCCTTAAAATCTTCTTATAAACTTGGTTGTCCATTTCCTCAAAATTTTCTAATAAACGTGGTTGTCAATTCCCTCAAAAAATTCTAATAAGCTTAAGTTATTCACTCCCTCAAAATCTTCTAAAAAACTTGGTTGTCCAATCCCTCAAAACATTCTAATAAACTTGTTTGTCCACTCCTTCAAGATCTTTTAACAATTCCCGGAAAATCTTCTAATAAACTTAGTTGTTGACTCCCTTAAAACCTTCTTATATACTTGGTTTTCCATTCTCTTAAAATCTTCTAATAAACATAGTTGTCCATTCCCTTAAAATCTTCTAATAAACTTGGTTATCCATTCCTAAAAATATTCTAATAAACTTGGTTATTAACTCCCTCAAAATCTTCTAATAAACTTGGTTGTCCATTCCTAATAAACTTATTTGTTCACTCCCTTAAAATCTTCTTATAAGCTTAATTGTTCACTCCCTTAATATCTTCTTATAAACTTGGTTGTCCATTCCCTCAAAATCTTCTAATAAACTAAGCTGCCCATTCCCTAGAAATCTTCTAATAGTCTTGGTTGCCCACTCCCTCAAAACATTCTAATAAGCTTAGTTGTTCACTCCCTTAAAATCTTCTGATAAACTTGATTGTTCACTCCCTCAAATCTTCTAATAAACTTGGTTGTACATTCCCTCAAAATCTTCTAATAAACTTGGTTGTACATTCCCTCAAAATCTTCTAATAAACTTGGCTGTACATTCCCTCAAAATCTTCCAATAAACATGGTTGTCAACTCTTTCAAAATCTTCTAATAAACTTGGCTGTCCATTCCCTAAAAATATTCCAATAAACATGGTTGTCCATTCCTTCAAAATATTCTCATAAACTTGGTTTTCCATTTCCTCAAAATCTTCCAATAAACATGGATGTTCACTCCTTCAAAATCTTCTCATAAACTTGGTTGTCCATTCCCTCAAAATCTTCTCATAAACTTGGTTGTCCATTCCCTCAAAATCTTCTCATAAATGTGGTTGTCCACTCCCTCAAATCTTCTAAAAGACTTAGTTGTTCAATCCTTCAAAATCTTCTAAAAGACTTAGTTGTTCACTCCTTCAAAATCTTCTAATAAACTTGGTTTTCCACTCCCTCAAAATATTCTAATAAACTTGGTTGCCCATTCCCTCAAAATCTTCTTACTCTCTCTCTCTCTCAAAATATTTATTATATGTTTTTCCTCAATTGCCCTTGGCTATTTTTCATTTAAATATTGCTGTTTTACTTTTTCTATATCAAAATATATCTCAAAATGTCACAATTGCATGCTTTTTTTAATACACCAACATTACTTACAAGTGCAAGTGTCAGATAATTTCATGCAAGACACTTTATTTTTTCACAACACAACCAATAAATCACCAGGCCTGAATTATGTTCCTACGTTTCCCTAAAAAGACTGACTTAAGTGTAAGTTTTGGATAGCCAAGAAATTGCGACAATCTGAAAACAGATTTTCAGTAACAAAGAAATTGCAATAATTAAGAATATTTACACATTTCAAAGTGAATAAAGACACAATGAAGTGACTTTTTCATACTTATTGGGTATTCTACTTTTTCTTATGTGTTTCAATATGCTTTATACAAATTTTCATTGGGTATTTATGCAACTACACTGCTAACCTTTTGCTCTGTTACAGAAAAGGTAAACACCCATATACCGCTTTCAGTTTGAAGTTATGGGCCTCAACATGAAATGTGAACAGACCAATGGCTCAATATATGAACACAAAGGCAGAATGTGTCTGAAGAAAGCTACGCTAAACCAATTTTTTTCTACTGACCCACCATAAATCCTTAATGAAATGATAATCAAATACTGTCATCTGCAATGAGGAATTGTGCTGTACCTTATGCTGCATATAATCCGTCTGTGTTGACACAGGCTCAGACTTCACTACCGTCACACTTGCTGATCCCACATCAGAGCCATCAGACTTCACTGTTGGCTTTTTGTACAGCTGGCCAGTTACATTCATCTTGCCTTTATTTGAATGCTTTGTTTTCACTTTTGTTCTCTCTACTGACAACTCCCTTTTTACCTCTCCTTTTATCACTTCAAATGACTTTGGTTTAGTAAGTTGTGGCTTCATGTCAGGTCCAGCTGATGAAATAATAGAAATATTACATTACACCTTTTGAAACAATACAAAATATAATTGAACAACCATTGCAACAACAATTACACCCGCTGAAACAATATAAACTGTTACAGACCACCAATTGCAACAACATGATTTATTACAGAACACCTACTGCAACAACATGATTTTTTACAGACCACCTACTGCAACAACATGAATTTTACAGAACACCTACTGCAACAACATGAATTATTACAGACCACCTACTGTAACAACATTAACTATTACAGACCACCTACTGCAACAACATGAATTATTAAAGACCACCTAATAAACAGGGTCAATTACAGACCACCTACTGCAATAAAATGATCTATTACAGACAACCTACTGCAACAACATGTTCTGTTAAGACCACCTACTGCAACAGCAGGAATGTTTACAGACCACCTAATGCAACAACAGGATCAGTTACAGAACACCTACTGCAACAACATGATCTGTTACAGAACACCTACTGCAAAACACAGGATCTGTTACAAAACACATATTGCAACATCAGGAACTTTAACAGACAAACTAATGCAACAACAGAAACTGTTACAGACCACCTTCTACAACATGATTAGTTACAGACCACCTACTGCAACAACAGGATCTGTTAGACCACATACTGCAACAACATGCTTTGTTAGACCACCTACTGCAACAACAGAAACTTTTACAGATCACTTGCTGCAATAACGGGATCTGTTACATAACGCCTACTGCAAATACAGGATATGTTACAGACCACCTACTGCAACAACAGAAACTTTTACAGATCACTTGCTGCAATAACGGAATCTGTTACATAACGCCTACTGCAAATACAGGATATGTTACAGACCACCTACTGCAACAACAGGAACTTTTACAGATCACTTGCTGCAATTACAGGATCTGTTACATAACACCTACTGCAAATACAGGATATGTTACAGACCACCTACTGCAACAACAGGAACTTTTACAGATCACTTGCTGCAATAACAGGATCTGTTACATAACACCTACTGCAAATACAGGATATGTTACAGACCACCTACTGCAAATACAGAATATGTTACAGACCACCTACTGCAACAACAGGAACTGTTACATAACACCTACTGCAACAACAGGAACTGTTACAGACCACCTACTGCAAATACACGATATGTTACAGACCACCTACTGCAAATACAGGATATGTTACAGACCACCTACTGCAAATACACGATATGTTACAGACCACCTACTGCAACAACAGGAACTGTTACAGACCACCTACTGCAATAACAGGATCTGTTACAGAGCACCTACTGCAAATACAGGATATGTTACAGACCACCTACTGCAAATACATGATATGTTACAGACCACCTACTGCAAATACAGGAAATGTTACAGACCACCTACTGCAACAACAGAAACTGTTACAGACCACCTAATGCAACAACAGGATCTGTTACAGAACACCTACTGCAACAACAGGAACTGTTACAGACCACCTAATGCAACAACAGGATCTGTTACATGACCACCTAATGCAACAACAGGATCTTTTACAGACCACCTAATGCAACAACAGGATCTTTTACAGAACACCTACTGCAACAAAATTATCTGTTAGATCATCAACTGCAACATGCTCTGTTAGACCACCTACTGCAACAACAGGAACTTTTACAGACCACCTGCTGCAATAACAGGATCTGTTACAGAACACCTACTGCAACAACAGAATCAGTTACAAACCATCTAATGCAACAACAGTATCTGTTACAGAACACCTACCGCAACAACAGGCTATGTTCCAGAACACCTAATGCAACAACAGGATCTGTTACAGACCACCTTATACAACAACAGGATCAATTACAGTCCACCTAATGCAACAACAGGATCTGTTACAGAACACCTACTGCAACAACAGGAACTGTTACAGAACACCTACTGCAACTAAAAATATCACTGCAGGTGATGAATACACCCTGACACACCCTTTTGCTGTCTGCTTTGACACATTGAACCAAATAGAGTAACAGATATGGGTGTTTGACGCTTGATTGTGGGGTCATGAGAAAGATTAAGATTTAACACTTTACACATGAAAGACACTATTATATTATTTTATTAGGGCAATGGAATATTGTCTGCCGAGAAATTGAGCACACAAAATGCCATTACTCATTAAAACAAAAAAATATCGGTGGAACCGATGGATGCTCCCCAAGTGAGTGTTTGACTCTGTACCGGCTACTTGGTTGAAAAATACCAAACTGCATAGCAGGAACAATATGTGGCTCTGCACTTGACAGAACTTATTTGCAAATCATTGAACCTGAACAAAATGACTATATGCACAGATCCTAGCTAGTTTTACAAAATTAAAACCAGAGGTAGCAGCCAAATAGTGTCCATGATGACAATATGCACATCTCCACTTGCTAATGATGCATCCTAGCAAATTTCATAAAATTCCAACCTGAGGTTGTAGAGAAATAGCTTGGACAATATTTTGGTGACAGACTCAATGAAAGGGCCATAACTCCGTGAAAAATCATCAAACTGAAACAAATAGACTTTATATGCATCTGCCCTTGGTAATGTTGCATCCTAGAGAGTTTCATAAAATTCCAACATGGGGTTGTAGAGAAAAAGCGCGGACAATAATTTGGTCACAGACTCAATGAATGGGCCATAACTCTATGAAAAATCATTGAAATGGAACACATAGACAATATGCGCATCTGCACTTGGTAATGATGCATCCTAGCAAGTTGCTTAAAAGTCCAACATGAGGTTGTAAAGAAATAGCGCGGACAATAATTTGGTCATAGACCCAATGAAAGGGCCATAACTACGTGAAAAATCATCGAACAAGACGGACACAAGGACGGACGAAGCAGCGACTATGTTTCCCCACTTTGGGAGAGTATAAAAATTAACCCACCTGAACATGCTGACGATATGCACAACTAGGCTCGGTACCAATAACTGCTGTGAAGTGCCATGCAAATTATTAACCAAATTTCTAAATCAAAGAAGGGCAATACATTTCATTATATTCATGCAAGAGTTATCTAACTTAGTTATTGTAGTAGGGTTGATGACTGGGAAGACTTGTGTGAAGATTTCAAGTAAATACATGCAAAGGTTACTTATATATGGATTTGATTGTACTTGCATGCAAAACTTTAACCAGATTTTCTATGTCAAACAAGGGTAATAATTTGCATTATATTCATGCAACAGTTATCTAACTTAGTTATCATAGAAAGGTTGATGACTGGAAAGGCTTGTGTAAAGTTTCAATCAAATACATTGAGTGGTTGGTGAGATATGGACTTGATGGTATTTGCACGCAAAACTTTAACACGAATTTCTAAGTCAAACAATGGCAATAATTTGCATTATATTCATTCCAGAGTTATCTAACTTAGCTATTGAAGTAGGGTTGATAACTGAGAAGACTTGTGTAATGTTTCAATCAAATACATTGAGTGGTTGGTGTTATATGGACTTGACAGTACTTGCATGCAAATCTTTAACCAAAATTCTAAGTCAGACAAGGGCATAATTTGCATTATATTCATGCAAGAATTATCTAACTTAGTTATCATAGTAGGGTTGATGACTGGGAAGACTTGTGTAAAGTTTCAATCAAATATATTGAGTGGTTGGTGAGATAAGGACTTGCACGCAAAACTTTAACACCAATTTCTAAGTCAATCAAGGGTAATAATTTGCATTATATTCATTCAAGAATTATCTAACTTAGTTATTGTAGTAGGGTTGATAACTGGGAAGACTTGTGTAAAGTTTCAATCAAATACATTGAGTGGTTGGTGTTATATGGACTTGACACTACTTGCATGCAAATCTTTATCCAAAATTCTAAGTCAAACAAGGACATAATTTGCATTATATTCATGCAAGAATTATCTTACTTAGTTATCATAGTAGGGTTGATGACTGGGAAAACTTGTGTAAAGTCTCAATCAAATACATTGAGTGGTTGGTGAGATAAGGACTTGCACGCAAAACTTTAACACCAATTTCTAAGTCAATCAAGGGTAATAATTTGCATTATATTCATTCAAGAATTATCTAACTTAGTTATTGTAGTAGGGTTGATAACTGGGAAGACTTGTGTAAAGTTTCAATCAAATACATTGAGCAGTCGGTGTTATATGAACTTGACAGTACTTGCATGCAAAACTTTAACCAAAATTCTAAGTCAAACAAGGGCAATAATTTGCATTATATTCATGCAAGAATCATCTAACTTAGTTACTGTAGTAGGATTGATGACTGGGAAGGCTTGTGTAAAGTTTCAAACAAATACATTGAGTGGTTGGTGTAATATAGACTTGACGGTACTTGCATGCAAAACTTTAACCAAAATTCTAAGTCAAACAAGGGCAATAATATGCAATTTTTTCATGCAAAAGTTATCTTACTTAGTTATTGTAGTAGAGTTGATGACTGGGAAGGTTTACGTAAAGTTTCAATCAAATACATTGAGTAGTTTGTGAAATATTGACTTGGTACTTGCAAGCAAAACTTTAACCAGAATTTCTAAGTCAAAAAGGGCAATACTTTGCATTATATTCATGCAAGAGTTATCTAACGTAGTTATTTTAGTAGGGTTGATGACTAGGAAGGCTTGTGTAAAGTTTCAAGTCAGTACATGCAATGATTACTGAGAAAAGGACTTGCATGGAAAACTTTATCCAAGTTGTGACGCAGACACCGACGCAAACGCCTGGGTGAGTAGAATAGCTCTCTTAAATCTCTGAATAGTCGAGCTAAATATTATTCAGGCACAACATGAACATGCTGAACAAAAAGTTAATTGCTATGAAAAAAAATACTTAAAATTCACATATCATTCATTTGTAAAGAAAAAATAGTCCCCTTACAGAACCCCTTACTTCTCTTTCCTGGGATCCTTGAAGGCTAACCAGTACTCGAGTACACCCATCTCATCAAGTAACGGATAACTTTCCCACTTGAATTAGCATTGAGAGACGTGACAATGAGACGTAATGTCATATATATCAATCATTACGAAGACTGTGGCCAGATGGGATTCAAACTCATGAACCAAGGATTGATAGTTATACACTGGCCACAGGGGGAAATACTGGTATTGACCATTTATTAAGAATTGTTAGAAAATCATAGCTTAATTCAAATAAAAAACATAGATATATAATAAAACTGAACCAAAAAAAGAAACTTTCGCCAATTTAAATGTGAATATTTTGTTAACCTTTAACTAAATTTGGCTGAAATCTTCTGTTTGTTGTATAATTATGTCTTATCAATCTACTGAAATAGCTGAATTGGACAGAAATTATCAATTTTATTGTTTGATTTGAATTTAAAACAGGAAGGGATAGATTTGAAAATCAGGATATCAGAAGCGTGTGTGGTCACCGCGTGCGATGATGACTGCTTTACAGCGACGTCACATTGAGAAGTACAAGCTTGTTTATGTCAGTCTGTGGGATATTATGATATTATCATTTTGAAATTGCCAATTTTTACCCTTTTTGGGCCCCTCCTGACCCCTTAAGACAGTGGCACCCAGTCATTTTTACCAATCTGAACCTCCTTCACCAAGCAATGCTTCTGTGAAGATATAGACAAAATCATTTCCACTTCAAAAAAAATATTTTTTTTTTTTTATTATAATGACGTGTGTCCCCTAATTAAACTCTTGAGGGGTGGTCATTTTTATCCCAAGGGACACCATTCAACAAATCTAACAAAACTATAGTTGGTTATTCATTACTACATAAACATTTTGAAAATCTGTTGGGGAGTTCATGAGAAGATTTGCAGATTTTTTAAGTTTTGGACTATTTTTAGTAATGGCGGCCATCTTGAATTTCAGATAAAAAAAACAACAAATCTTCTGTTTAGTCTCCTATGCAAAAGAAACATCCATGTGAAGTTTCAGATTAATTAGCCTAGTGGTTTCATGATTGGTGGAAAAAAGAGAATTTTCTGTTTTGTCATAGTATCCCTATGTAAAATTCTAAGTCCCCTTACTGGGCCCCTATTAGTTTTAGCCCCTAAATTCTTATCTGCAAGCAAACCCCTACACATAGGGATAATTTATGCCAAATATGAACAAATCTGACATATAACGTTTTTTATAATTCCCAATTTTTATCCTTTTACCCTCCTGACCCCTAAAGACAGTGAAGTCCAGTCATTTTTACAAATCTGAACCTCCTTCACCAAACAATGCTTCTGTGAAGATATAGGCAAAATCATTTCAATTTTAAAAAAAAAACAGACGACGCGCCATCGCACAAGTGGCGATTGGCCAGTAGAGCTAAAAATGAGAATTTTCTATTTTCTCATAGTATCACTATGTAAAATGCCAAGTCCACTTACAGGCCCCTATAGATATTAGCCCCTTGATTTTTTAAAAATTTAAACCCTTACTCATTGGGATAATCTATATCAAATATGAACAAACTTGAATGACCGGTTGTTGAGAAGAAGATTTTTGACAATTTTCTATTTTAACCCTATTTCGATCCACTCTGGCCCCTTATGAAAAGTCAGTTCTCCTTATTGAACCAAATCTTTTTTCCTATGACCAACATTTTTAATGATGCTTCAGAAATCAAATTGAATAATAATTTTGCCCAAATGGATGAAAAAAATGAGAATTTTCTGTTATCTCATAGTATCCTTATGTAAAATACCAAGTCCCCTTACAGGGCCCCCTAAAAATATTAGCCCCTTGATTCCTATTTTCATTTAACCCTTTGCTCCATAATACCGCAAAAAAACGCACCTATCCAGTGCGCCTCAATACCGCAAAAGACCGCATATATCCAGTGCGCCTCAATACCGCAAATCCCCGCAGTTATCAACTGCTCCATGATACCGCATTTCCCCGCAGTGTGTTTTTAAACTCAAAATTATTGCATATTAACGCTCAAAACAAATGTCCGACCTTTCTTTTTGTAAACATTAATTCTACAGGAAGTGGATCCCCAAAAAAAACCATGTGGTTACTATTAATAATTACGCAATAAATAGCGTCCAATGAAACGAGGGCATTCCCATAGATCACACGCGAAAGTTGTATGCGAGATCTGCAACAATCTAGTTGAAACAAGGTCATATTTCTAAATATAACCGTGTTTTTACTTTATGCATCGCTAATAAAAATAAAAAAATCGGCATCTTTGAAGATTTGGTTTGTTTTTACAGCTGATAGCTGTCGTCGGTTGGGAGAATTTGAAGGTGGTATATGACACGTGGCCAGTGATATACCGAGTTGCAAATTCGGTAATAAACCTTTGATTGTTATCTCAATAAAACTAAAATTAAAAAGTGTCCCGCTGAGAACAGAGGATCAAGTTGATTATACCAGGAGAATGAAAACAATCGGCCAGTTCGTTTTAGAACATCAAAATTTTCATTGCGACCGTGTTTTGTAATTTTTTTTTATCAAAATATTCAAGATTTTCGGCGTCTTTTAGAAAGCGACTTGGACGAGTGTGATTTTTCTGACTTTGATATTGATTCATCTGATGATAGCTCTCTCTCTCTGGAGACGAGGATCAGAGTCGTGAATGGATGAGCAATTATTCTGATTTGAGGGTGTGTTTTATGAAGCTTTTTATAAGTAACGATTTATCAATTTTTGTCAATAAATAACTGGTTCAAACAGGCAAAACAAACGCGTTACAAATTGTCCGCTATTTGTTTATTCTCACTTTCTACTGGAATGCAGTAGAAACAAAATAAATAACAGAATAAATAAAACTTTTAGATTAATCAGTTGGAAATAAAGATGGTATGACAAGTAAAGATGGTCTTTACAAGTTTGAACAATACAAAAAGTAAATTGGACGTGGCGAGGTCAGGGGTGGTGGGGTAATTTTTTTTTTTTTTTTTTTTTTTTAAATCTGGACTCGACAGCTGTAAATTTAGTAGTGGAGTGGATGGATTTATGGGGGTGGTTGGTTGGAAACATGTTTTCAAATTTATTTTTTATAAACAGAGTTTTTAAAACTCTGGATTCTGCATAATGTAAATAAGTCGGGTGGGGGTATAAGGCTAGAAAAATACTTTTCCAATATAAATCAGGAAAGGGGTGGTAATAATAATTAAAAAAATGAATAGGGAGGGGGGGGGGGGGGCAGTCACTGGATTCTGTATAATGTAAATGAGTTGTTATGAATGTTAATTTATTTATTAAGTTGTACACTGTTTATTTACATGAATTAGTCATAGATATATATGGTATATTACCATAAATAAATATATTTTTGCAATTTTTTTTTTCTTACTTCACAAACCTATATTTTGTTACACAACTGTCCTATATTTAAAAAAATTACATCACCAGAAAGAGAAATTAATTCTCCAAAAACTTCACATTTACACTATAACTATAAAATCAGTATTTCACACTGTAAAAAGGAGTTAATTAACAGAGGTGTCAAACTTGAACATTTTTCCAATAAGCTGCATGGAGATAGTGCATGCAATCTTATCAGTTACCTATTGGGTATTGATTATCAGATACTGGTCAACTGTATTGACCTGTGATAGCTGATAAGGTAAAACCTATATGGAGCAAAGGGTTAAACCCCTACACATAGGGATACTTTACGCCAAATATGAACAAATTTGACATACCGGTTCTGAAGAAAACACCTTTTGTAATTCCCAATTTTTACCCTCCTGACCCCTAAAGACAGTGGAACCCAGTCATTTTGACAAAATTAACCTCCTTGATCAAACAATGCTTCTGTAAAAATATAGGCATAATGAGCTCATTTTTTTTTTTTTTTTAAAAATATTAATGTTTATTATAATGACATGTTCCCTTATTGAACCCTCGGGGTGGGATCATTTTTAACCCCAGGGACACCATTTGAACAAATCTAATAGAACTATAGTTGGTTATCATTACTACATAAATATTTACAAAATCTGTTGGGCGGCTCATGAGAAGAAGATTTTTTTTAAGTTTTGGACTATTTTTAATAACAGTGGCCATCTTGAATTTCAGATTGAAAGAAAATAAGTTCTTCAGTATAGTCTCCTATGAAACAGAAACATCCATGTGAAGTTTGAGTTTAATTGTTCTGGTGGTTTCAGAGAAAGTGCTGCTAACAGATGACATACGACGGACAATGCGCCATCGCATAAACCTTTCTGGCCTTTGGCCAGTAGAACTAAAAATCAAATTAAAAAAAAAAAATCCTTTTTTTTTTAAAAGAAGTGGAAAATTCTTGAGTCTCAGGCCTTCAACTTTGGTAGAAAAAGATTTTTTTAAGTTTTCCCTGTAATACACTTTGTAAAATTTTGACCCCTTTCGTGCAGGCCAATTTTGTCCCACGGGTCATGGTTTTGAACAAATTTGAGAGAGGATCATAACTGATCCTATTTGTTAAACATCTAAGCTCAATGCCTTGTATTTGTACATAACCTTCTAAAAAATCCTAACAAAAGTTATAAGTCTAAAAAACAATAATTCTGCCATAATATAAGCAAGAGTTTTGGTTCTTGTCTCTATGAGTTTCCTAGATGATCCTGAACACATGTGAAGTTCCATTCATGTCCAATGATAGGTTGATGAAATACCTGCTCAAAAACATTAACCTGCTTAAAACTTCAACCAAATTTTCTGAGTCTCAAAAGGGCCATAACTCTGCCAAAATGCAATTTAGAGTTATGGTTCTTGTCTCTGTGCATTCCATTGACAATGCTGGACACACATGTGAAGTTTCATTCATATCAAATGAATGGTTGTGTAGATATCTTAGCTGATAAAAAACTTTAATCTGAAAAACCAACACAGATGTCAGGGCGAGTAAAGTAGCCCCCACCACCCCCCTCCACCAATTCCACAAATACACCGAGTACATTAATAAATATAAATATAATGACTTCATATGCTGAACATTTGCAACAAGCAAAGTTTACATGGACTTATTTTGCATTTGCTACATGCAAGTTCATTTCGCTTTAAGGTATTAGATCTGTAATGGTCAATATCGCAACCATGCCTAAACCTGGTGTCTTAGTTATCACCATCCTATGAGGGATGTATTTCTGAAATTTTAGAAGATTTTACCGTCTAAAATGAAAATTATTTCAATTTTAAGTGTCAAATGCCTATAACCTCCAAAACTGCAAAAAATGAACAACTACAAAACACAATAAAATAGCTATAATTTTCATATTTATTCTATAAATGATATATAAAATTCATTTTTACATCACATCAACATCGCTGAATAGACTAAACCTAAAGAAACTAACATATCTTTTCTCCTTTTTTATAAATCTTAAAAAATCTTACCCTTAACCCCCACTTTCGAATTGTTACTTTTTTCACAAAACATTTTAAAACTTCATATTTTAAAATGTTCTAGCATCATTTGTATTATAACTAACCACTAATGTTGTAAGCCAATATTTTCCACATTGTTAGAAGTGAGAAATGCATTAAGATAAACAACTTTTACTGTCTTGTTTTCCCATAATGTGGTATTTTATAGAATAAGTATCAAAATAAAAGTCAGCAAATTTGGCGACATAGTGTTTTTTCCACATCTACTAACAGCAAACAGATAATGTGCACTTGTTAAATATTGTATTTAGGCAACTGTTTTTATTTAAACAATATTTCTGATGTAATGACACATAACAAACTATTTTCATATTCCTTATAACTTGACTGGAATGTTTGATAAATTTAAAATATTACCCCACCCACCCAAAAATAATGTATTTTTTTCCCCAAATAATGTTACAAAATAATTATTTTCTAATATTCTAGCCCCACCACTATCACAAAACCCTTCTTGCATTGTATATCAAACTATACTACATTGTTAAAAGTAATAAATGCACTAAAATAAAATAAACTTTTGCCATAACCTTTGCCAAAGGGTGAAATATTTAATAACAAGAGGGCCAAGATGGCCCTATATTGCTCACCTGACTGACCTTGAGTCACCCAACTTAAGTAGATTATATAATACATGTACACTAAAAATTCCATAAAAACGAGATGGGCGAGTAGTTAGAATTTTGATTTGTTTTGAAGATGTAACAGATGCGTAAAAGAGTTCAAACTTGGTAGAGGTTAACCCATGGTAAATGTCAGTGAAACTACATCGGAATCAGGTCAGTAGATTCTGACAAGAAGGCTTTTGAAGTTTTTACTATAGCTGGCTATAGAGTAAACTAGCACCTCACTGTGGCGGTCATGTTTTTTAACAAATCACAATGGCTTGAACAAACTTGGTAAAGGGTCACCTAAGGAATATTTCTGTGAAATTATTTTGAAATCGATCTAGTGGTTTCTGATAAGAAGGTTTTTTAAATTTTTATTATAGCTTATATAGTTAACTAACCCAACCCCCTGGCCGCCATGTTTTTAGACGAATCACTACGGTTTGAACAAACTTGGTGAAGGGTCCTCCAATGAACATTTCAGTGAAATTATTTTAAAATTGAGCCAGTAGTTTCTGACAAGAAGATTTTTTTAAGTTCTTATTAATTAAACTTGCCCCACCCCTTGCGGCCATGTTTTTTGATGAATCATGATGCCTTGAACAAACTTTGTAGAGGGTCACCAAAGGAACATTTCTGTGAAGTTAAATCAAAATTGGCCCAGTGGTTTCTGACAAGAAGATTTTTTAAGTTTTTACTAAAGCTTATATAGTAAACTAACCCCACCCCCTGGCCGCCATTTTTTTAACAATCACTACAGTTTAAACAAACTTGGTAGAATGTCACCCCAGGAACAATTCTGTGAAATTATTTTACAATCGAGCCAGTAGTTTCTGACAAGAAGATTTTTTAAGTTTTTACTATAGCTTATATAGTAAACTAACCCCACCCCCTGGCCGCCATGTTTCTTTACGAATCACTACGGTTTGAACAAACTTGGTGAAAGGTCCTCCAAGGAACATTTCTGTGAAATTATTTTAAAATTGAGCCAGTAGTTTCTAGCAAGAAGATTTTTTAAGTTTTTACTAATCAAACTTGCCCCGCCCCCTGGTGGCCATGTTTTTTGAAGAATCAAGATGGCTTGAACAAAATTGGTAAAGGGTCACCCAAGGAACATTTCTGTTAAATTATTTTAAAATCAAGCTAGTAGTTTCTGACAAGAAGATTTTTTAAGTTTTTACTATAGCTTATATAGTAAACTAACCCTACCCCCTGGCCACCATGTTTTTTGACGAATCACTATGGTTTGAACAAACTTGGTGAAGGGTCCTCCAAGGAACGATTCTGGGAAATTATTTTAAAATCGAGCCAGTAGTTTCTGACAAGACGATTTTTTAAGTTTTTACTAATTAAACTTGCCCCGCCCCCTGGCAGGCGATGTTTTTTTTACAAGTCAAGATGGCTTGAACAAACTTGGTAGAGGGTCACCCAAGGGACATTTCTGTGAAGTTATATCAAAATTGGCCCAGTGGTTTCAGAGGAGAGATGGTTAGAAGCTAAAAGTTAACGACGGACGATGGACGACGGCCAGCGGACGACGGATACCAGGCGATCACAAAAGCTCACCTGTGAGCCTTTGGCTCAGGTGAGCTAAAAATGTACAACCAATGATTAGGAACCTATATTTTCAAACACTGGATACTTTCTATTGAAAAATTCAGATAGTTGCTAATAGAAATATTTCATATAAACTTTGTCTTTTATCTTTAGTAATAATTGTGTATTTATTGGTTTGACTTGGGCCGTTCATGAGAAGAAGATTTTTTAAGTTTTGGACTATTTTTAGTAATGGCGGCCATCTTGAATTTCAGATAAAAAAAATAAATCTGTATAGTCTCCTATGCAATAGAAACACCCATGTAAAGTTTCAGTTTAATTGGCCTTGTGGTTTCAGAGAAAGTGCTGCTAACAGACGACAGACATGAGACGACAGACAACGGACGACAGACAACGCGCCATCGCATAAGCACTTCTGGCCTTTGGCCAGTAGAGCTAAATACGAATTTAGTAATTCCCAATTTTTACCCTTTTAGGGCCCCTCCTGACCCCTTAAGACAGTGGAACCCAGTCATTTTTACAAATCTGAACCTCCTTCACCAAACAATGATTCTGTGATGATAAAGGCAAAATCTTTTCCATTTTGAAAAAAAAAAAAAAAAAATATTATAATGACATGTGTCCCCAATTGAACCCTCGGCGCGGGGTCATATTTAACCCTAGGGACACCATTTGAACAAATCTAACAAAACTAGAGTTGGTTATCATTACTACATAAACATTTTGAAAATCTGTTGGGCCGTTCATGAGTAGAAGATTATTGAAGTTTTGGACTATTTTTAGTAATGGCGGCCATCTTGAATTTCAGATCGAAAAAAAAAAATCTTCTGTATAGTCTCCTATGCAATAAAAACACCCATGTGAAGTTTCAGTTTAAAGGCCTAGTGGTTTCAGAGAAAGTGCTGCTAACAGACGACAGACAACAGATGTCAGACGACAGACGACGGACGACAGACAACGCACCATTGCATAAGCACTTCTGGCCTTTGGCCAGTAGAGCTAAAAATTAAGCGTAATTCGGGATCGAACCAATGACCTCTAGTCTTATAATCCAATGCACTAACCTCTTTGACAACGAGTCCACAACATCCTGTGAAGTTACAATTAATTTAGATATATATGTAAAGGAAGAAATTGTGACGCTTACAATAACATTACGGTTTGCTTCCATCAATATCAAAATGACGAAAACGTGACATTCTGTGTTGTTGCACAGATTCCCATCGATATTTTACCCACATGATGATGCGCAAATTTGATTTTTTACCCATATGATAGATGTGGCCAACATTGATATCATAGTTGTTATTCTGATCTGTTTTCTTTTTATTTTGAACAACAACCTCGACGATAAAAATTTGTTTTAGCTTCCTCTGCCATGATGGAAAATCCAATGCGACGTCACTACACTGCAAGAAAACACCTTGTCATGGGACAATCTTACTAAATTTAGCCACCACTAATGATTTTCTGGCTGGCGGAAATTCGTTGCGGAAAGTAACGAATTGATCACGGTGTTGGTCGATTTCTACCGAGCGCATTACAGATCTAATACTTTAACTTTCAACGAATGCAATTCATTCTGTAAATAAGGTGTAGTTATTATATATTTACTTTGTATCTGTTGATCTGTATCTATGGGAGACATCATGACTAGTTTGTGTGCTGTAATACCAGGACTTGTCTTCTCCACAGGCAGCAGCATATCTTTAAAACAGCAATTTATATCATGTAGCAGATTTTTTTGAAGATTTGTATTACAACAAATGCACAATAAGTTATCTTATACATCAGACAAGCTCCGCATCATTATATGTCCACTGCAAGTGTCAATACAATAACAAGTACCTTATAGTGGATTTCATTGAAACAGAGTACCCAAAAAATGAAAACAAATTCATTCTATTCATTCATATACTTCATGAAAATCATGTATAAATTTTATATTAATAATAAGCAATATCAGTAGGAAACCACTAAGAAATACTGAAAGATCTTGGTGGTTTCTTATATTCATGAGATTGTCAGAATAACACAAGCAACAAAGAATGATTTTTTTATTAAATGAGCTCTATAATTGCTTTATAAGGTAAAGCTACCTAATGGATCCTGATACCATATCAATAATTACATGATGATATTGCTAAAATAACATGTGACAAGTACAATACATCATAATTTCATGAAGTACCTAGTACATTCATACAACGTGACAAGTAAAATACATCATTATTCCATGAAGAACCTAGTACATTCATACGTGACGATACAACGTGATAAGTACAATACATTATCATTCCATAAAGTACCTATAGTACATTCATACAATGTGACAAGTACAATACATCATTATTCCATAAAGTACCTAGTACATTCATACAATGTAACTAGTACAATACATTATTATTCCATGAAGTACCTAGTACATTCATACAATTTGACTAGTAGAATACATTATTATTCCATAAAGTACCTAGTACATTCATACAAAGCGACAAGTAGAATACATCATTATTCCATAAAGTACCTAGTATATTTATACAATGTGACAAGTACAATACATCATTATTCCATAAAGTACCTAGTACATTCATACAACATGACAAGTACAATACATCATTATTCCATGAAGTGCCTAGTACATTCATGCAACGTGACAAGTACAATACATCATTATTCCATAAAGTACATAGTACATTTATACAAAGTGACAAGTACAATACATTATTATTCCATAAAATACCTAGTACATTCATACAATATGACAAGTACAATACAACATTATTCCATAAAGTACATAGTACATTTATACAACGTGACAAGTACAAAACATCATTATTCCATGAAGTACCTAGTACATTCATTCAACGTGACAAGAACAATACATCATTATTCCATAAAGAACATAGTACATTTCAACAAAGTCATAAGTACAATACATTATTATTCCATAAAGTACATAGAACATTCATACAATGTTACAAGTACAATACATCATTATTCCATAAAGTACATAGTACATTCATACAACGCAACAAGTACAATACATCATTATTCCATAAAGTACCTAGTATATTTATACAACGTGACAAGTACAATACATCATTATTCCATAAAGTACCTAGTACATTCATACAACGTGACAAGTACAATACATCATTATTCCATAAAGTACATAGTACATTTATACAACGTGACAAGTACAAAACATCATTATTCCATGAAGTACCTAGTACATTCATTCAACGTGACAAGAACAATACATCATTATTCCATAAAGAACATAGTACATTTAAACAAAGTCACAAGTACAATACATTATTATTCCATAAAGTACATAGAACATTCATACAATGTTACAAGTACAATACATCATTATTCCATAAAGTACATAGTACATTCATACAACGCGACAAGTACAATACATCATTATTCCATAAAGTACCTAGTATATTTATACAACGTGACAAGTACAATACATCATTATTCCATAAAGTACCTAGTACATTCATACAACGTGACAAGTACAATACATCATTATTCCATAAAGTACATAGTACATTTATACAAAGTGACAAGTACAATACATTATTATTCCATAAAGTACCTAGTACATTCATACAATATGACAAGTACAATACATCATTATTCCATAAAGTACCTAGTATATTTATACAATGTGACAAGTACAATACATCATTATTCCATAAAGTACCTAGTACATTCATAAAATGTGACAAGTACAATAAATCATTATCTAATAAAGTACATAGTACATTTATACAAAGTGACAAGTACAATACATTATTATTCCATAAAGTACCTAGTACATTCATACAATATCGACAAGTAGAATACAACATTATTCCATAAAGTACATAGTACATTTATACAACGTGACAAGTACAATACATTATCATTCCATAAAGTACCTAGTACATTCATACAACGTGACAAGTACAATGCATCATTATTCCATAAAGTACCTAGTACATTCATTCAACGTGACAAGTACAATACATTATTATTCCATAAAGTACCTAGTTCATTTATACAACGTGACAAGTACAATACATCATTATTCCATAAAGTACCTAGTACATTCATACAACGTGACAAGTAGAAAACATCATTTTTCCATGAAGTGCCTAGTACATTCATACAACATGACAAGTAGAATACATTATTATTCCATGAAGTACCAAGTAAATTCATGCAATGTGACAAGTACAATACATTATTATTCCATAAAGTACCTAGTACATTCATACAACGTGACAAGTAGAATTGTTACATCATTATTCCATGAAGTAACTAGTACATTCATACAATGTGACAAGAAGAATACATCATTATTCCATAAAGTACCTAGTACATTCATACAAAGTGACAACTACCAAACATAATTATTCCATAAAGTACCTAGTACATTCATACAACGTTACAAGTACAATAAGTAATTATTCCATAAAGTACCTAGTACATTCATGCAATGTGCCAAGTAGAATACATCATTATTCCATGAAGTACCTAGTACATTCATACAAAGTGACAACTACCATACATAATTATTCTATAAAGTACCTAATACATTCATACAACGTGACAAGTACATTTCCTCCTTGCCACCATCACAAAATACAAGAAACACTTTCAACTTTAAAACATGTTCATTCCTAATGAAGGAAAAGTAACAGTATTTTTAGCGTAACATTGAAAAGTTACTGTTTCTACTCACGTATTAGGCGCGTTTTTTTCCCAACTTTTAAGATCTTAGAGAAGGGATGCGCGATATACATAAGTACAGAAGATTTAATTTTTTTTTTTTATGTAAATTTTTATTTCCGATAATTTCCCATGTATATTTTAAAAGATTAAGTAAAATAATGATTGCTCTCTGTTATTTAGAGTCTATAAATTGCCATACCTGTAGCTTTAATTTATTTCTTTGTTATAAGTTTTAATCCCAAATTATTGGTGAAAAACCTTGCCTAGGGCACCATTCCTTTGCTTGTAAATGTGTGATAAAACAATCAGGTGATGCATGGCCTGCTTACACAACTCTCCTAACCCTAACTGATCTATTTATCTAAACACCGATTTAAAGTCGCTGTATTGTTATACGACTGACAATTAAAAAAGTGTTCACGCTATTTTTAGAAAAATCATGTTCGTTACATCGATATTTTTCCACATAGTGAAATAGAACGCTACGTAAAATGACGCAAGAAACTGCCAGTGATAACATCCCACATTGGCACAAGGTCAAAAATAAATTGTGTCGGCGTTATAGACATTCAATCGCAAAATAAAAACACGGACTGGTTCACATTTATTTGTTACATACTTTCTCGATTCCGTAATGTTTACTTTAGTGTAAACAAGTCTGGCTTTGAGTGGACATAATTTTCATGATTACATGACCGTAACGTGTTTATCTGATGGAATTAACATGACACGCTTACCGGTAAGTGTGTATTTAATTTCAAAGGATGCAAAGCAATTGTGTTTTCGCAAATTGATGAATCTTTTAGAAGGGTTATATACCGGTATATAATTTATTGATTATGTTAGCGATAGAAGCGTGATGGAGTGAACATCAAAAAGACGACTGTTCTTTGGTTGAAAATCAATCATTTTTAAACGACACCCAGTATCTTTTGTTTGTGCGGTTTGTAGTAGTTCATGTTTATAAAATAAAATCAATATAATATGCGGTATTTCGTTATGATTAAAAAAAAAATTGTAAGATTTTTTTATAAAAAAAAACATGACTGTGTACGAGTGTCACTGGTCATTTCAGAGTATTGAAAGCGGGTGCTGCCATGTGGCTTCTGCATATTAGTTGACATCTTAATTGCATGCCTGGGCAGGTCTTGACAACTCTGAGTATGTATTGAGACAGTGATGAGAAGTGTCAAGTATTTTGAGTGTGTATAAAATCTTGGGAACAAATTCAATATTTTTTTAGCGAGTACCAATCTACCGTTTTTTTCCCGGACCAATCAAATTCTGTTTCACATATCGAGTCAGGTATTCCTTCCAACATGTCGCCACAGCTGAATCTGAACGAGATTTCAAAATTATGATGGCAATATACACATACATAGGAGAATTGTATATTTTTCTTAGTTCTTGATCTTATAACATGGCTGAGCGATATACACGGATGTGCGATATACGTGAGGATATACGGTACTTTCATACGACAGATACATAAAAATCAAGAACTACTTTTTCTTGAGCAATACCAGAAACACCAGAAAATCTTGCGCTTCATAAATGTCTTATAATAGCCCAAAATGGAATATTATTACATACCGTATTTACCCAATGTATTGGGACACCCTTATTATTTTCAGGAAAATAATTATTTTTTTGATAATAAAAATTGGGACACATTTCAATTTTTAAAAAAAAATTATAATTTTTCAGTCACAAGTTTTGGGACAAGTATAAATTTTTATTTTGTACATTGTTATTTTCTATCTCTGATAATTTCACATATATATTTTATAGGTTTTAATCCCAAAATATCCATGAAAAACATTGTCTGTACATCATAATTTTCTATTTCTGATAATTTCCCATGTATATTTTAAAAGATTAGGTAAAATAATGATTGCTCTCTTTTTTATTTAAAGTCTATAAATTGCCATACCTGTAACTTTAATTTATTTCTTTGTTATAAGTTTTAAATCCTGAATTATCCATGAAAAACATTGCATAGAGCATTGTTCCTTTGCTTGTAAATGTGTGATAAAACAATCAGGTGACGCATGGCTCCAATTAACTGATCTATTTATCTAAACACTGATTTTAAGATGCTGTACTGTTATATGACTGACAATTAAAAAAGTGTTCACACTATTTTCAGAAAATCATGTTTGTTACATCGATACTTTTCCACTTAGTGAAATAGAACACTACATAAAATGACGCAAGAAACTGTCAGAGTGACGACATCACACATTGGCACAAGGTCAAAAACAAATTGTGTTGGAGTTATAATAATAATAATAAAAATAATAATAATACCTGGTAGTCTTTTACAGAGGGTTACACATTTAGTTACAAACTTATCTTCCATGAGGCCCTCTATTATTTACAATACATGTATTAAATATACAAACAATTTAAAATGAAAAATATCAAATGTAAAAACTGTTATACGACTAGTCACACAAACATAAATCAGTATAAAGAGATATAATGAAAGCAATATCTAACCAGACTTACACACATGCATGCACACACTCACACTCATATACCAGCACTCACAAACACACAGACATAAACACATACATGCATACACTATAATTTCATGCTCATTAAATTTGTAAGCTGATCAGGATAAAACAAATTATTTTAGTATTTAGATTTTAGCTAATTCGATTCCATCCATTTAACACAATTATTATGAAAAGAGTTAAGAGAATCTAATTGTTTCAGGTGATTTGGAAGATTACTCCAAATGTTAGGACCTGAATAAGGCTCTGTTTAAATATTTCTTTATAATTATGGTCTAGGCATAACAAAATCCTTTATAATTATGGTCTAGGCATAACAAAATCCTTTGGTGAAATGTGTGATAGTTACAGCAAATTATCATTTTTGCCTGTTGACTTAAACATTTCATTGATGTATACTGGTGTTAAATCATTTGAAATTTTCTACATGAATTTGACTTTCCTTAGAAAAACTCTTTCATAAATAAATATAATTTTCTATTCTTCCATACATTTTATGGAATCTTCATTATTATAGTCTAAAATGATCTTACAAGTCCGTTTTTGAAGAAAATATAAAGACTGACGTGAGAAGTACCACCCCAAATGATATTACAGTAGTTAATAATTATGTGGTTGAATATAAGATTTATAATATTGAACACGGTTACTATATGAAAGGTACTCTTTTATTCTTGAAAGAAGCCAAATATTGGTATTAAGCTTCTTAATGGTTAGACCAGGTTAGGTTGTTATCAACATGAATCCCTAGTATTTTGTCATTTTATATTTAGGTAAGATTTGCATCATTATAATTTAGCTGAAAATCATTTTGCAAATGTGCTCTCTTTTGACGAGTTTTTATTAACATGACTTTGGTTTTCGCAGAATTTATGAGCATGCCATTATGGTTACACCAAGTTTGCAGATCATTTAAAGAATTTTGTAATTTAATTTGAATATCCTTTTGAGATTCTCCTATTTTAGATAAGGCAGTGTTTTCTCCAGCCCCAATTTTTTGGGGGGTCACTAATGACACACTGGCTAAAAATTTGGGGGTCATCAGTTGACTAGTTTTAAACTAAATCAACTTGAATAAATGGTGGTAAAAATACATAATTTATTAAAACAGTTTAACTTTCTGTTTCACACAAATTTCTCAATCAAAGCTGCAATTTAAGTTAATAACTTCAAAACAATTTAACTTCAAACAAATGTTTCACTTCCAGCAACAAGTTAAAACAACTAGAAAATATTTGTTTTTATGATTGTGGCCACAGAGCTATACGCTTTATAAATGTCATGGCCCCAGCTTGATCACCATGGCCCCAACTATTTATAATGAAAAACACTAAAATTATTTCAATATCTTATATTTCAGTTGAGCTTCATGTTTACCATTACTAAGCATTATACTCTTTGGAAAACAAAACTTTGTTGTTGTCTTCTTATTCCCAAAACCATTTCTCTTCTGGTTCATAGCTAGACTTATTTTAGAGTAATGTTACCTTAATATTATAACATTTTAATGGTAACTTAACAAAAATAAGTTAAATTTCTGAAATTATATAATCATTTTTTTAAAATGAATATAATTTTCTAAAAGTTTATTTTCTTTTTTCCATAACCTTTTAAACGTCCGTTAAAGAAACATAAACGGCGCCGGGAATACCGCCGTAAAAAAAGGGACCAGCCTATGTTTAAACTGGTATTAAAATGTCGCGCATGCGCATCTCGATACCTTATAGAAAACAAAATATAAAGGTTTCAGATAGAGTAACTTCCATACATTTTAAACAACTTTCTTGAAAAGTTTCACGATTTCCATATTTCATCTTAATATATATTAACAACCTAAAACTGGGTATATATCAGTGCTATTGTTGCAGCATACGTTTGTTTTCATAGTTGTTGTCTTTAAACTATAATATTGCTTCGCGAAAAATTATGTATTTGATCATAATCGTCTATGCAATTGCATCAATATAGCGTTAATAACCAATTAAGCGTTTATGTAACTTAGTAGAACCGCATCACCGGGGTTTCCCTGAATCAGACTACGTGATCTGCCAAAACAGCTATCATTGTAATACTAACTGTCGAAACAAATATGCGTAATTTGAATTTCTTTATTTTTAAGGTTGCGTCATAGTGGACGCACTGGACAAACTTAATTGCATCAAATGAGATTTAATTGCGTCAAAAATGCAAGAAACACGCTCTGGAGAAAACACTGGATAAGGTAGTTTCATCAGTATAGAAATCAGTGTTTACTTGATCAATATTTAAGGGCAAATCATTTATAAACGTTAAAAATAACAAGAACTGTCAGCAGACAACAAAGCTTGACTCTGGGTGTCTAAGTCCAAAAAGCGCCATAAGTGTGGAAAAAGTCAACCCAGAGTTATGGTTCTTGTCTGTGTGTGTTCCATTGATGATGGTGAACACACATGTGAAGGTTCATTCACATCCAATGAGTGGTTGCATAGATATCTTAAACTTAAAGGCAACTAAACTCAAAGTTTAACTTAGGTGTCTAAGTCCAAAAAGGGCCATAAGTGTGCCAAAATGCAACCCAGAGTAATGGTTCTTGTCTCTGTGTGTTTCATTGGTGACGATGAACACACATGCAAAGTTTCATTCATATCCAATGAGTGGTTGCATAGATATCTTACGTGATAAAAAACTTTAACCTAAAAAATTAAGTTGAAAAAGGGCCATAACTGTGCCAAAATGTAGTCCAGAGTTATGGTTCTTGTCTCTGTGTGTTTCAATGATGATGGTGAACACACACTTGAAATTTCATTCACATCCAATGAGTGGTTGCATAGATATCTTAAACTTAAACGCAAGTAAACGCAAAGTTTAACCTTGGTGTCAAAGTCCAAAAAGGGCCATAACTGTGCCAAAATGCAATCCAGAGTTATGGTTCTTGTCTCTTTTTGTTCCATTGATGATGGTGAACACACATGTGAAGTTCCATTCACATCCAATGAGTGGTTGCATAGACAAGTGAAACTTGTATGCAACTAAATGCAAAGTTTAACCTGGGTGTGTAAGTCCAAAAAGGGCCATAACTGTGCCAAAATGCAATCCAGAGTTACGGTTCTTGTCTCTGTGTGTTCCATTGATGATGGTAAACACACATGCAAATTTTCATTGACATCAAATGAGTGGTTGCATAGGTATCTGACACTTGTATGCAAAAGTTTAACCTGGGTGTCTACAGACGCCGCCAATGATGCCGGGGTCATGACAATAGCTCTCCTTGGACTTCGTCCCAGCGAGCTAATAAAGAACCAAGTATTGACCCTTGTGGTACTCCATTTATAACATTTTGTTTATCAGACAGTGTACTGTTTAATAAAACTTTTTGCTGTCTACCTAATAAATAAGAAGAGAACCAGCTTGAAGTATGTTCAGAGATATGATAATATTTTAGCTTTTTTAACAAAAGCTGGTGATCCACAAGATCAAATGTTTTCCTAAAGTTGACCATTACGACACCAATAAGTAAACCTCTATTTATTGCATCTATCCACTTGTCAAGCATAGCTATAAGAGCAGGTTCACATGAATGTTTAGGTCTGAAACCACATTATGTTTTGTGAAGCAGTTCATAGTTATTTAGAAAGTACCACTCTTATGTAAAGGTAACTTTTGCTTCCTTCCATTTTTTCAGGGAAAACTGACTCATTAATGCTTTTATTGCAAATATATGTTATACTGTCTTTAATGAAAGGTGTAGATATTTTTAATAATCTTGGACCAACACTGTCACACCCTGTTGCCTTGGTTACATCTATTGTTTTTAAATATTTTTCCACTATTGTACTGGATATATCAGGGATATTGAAAGAAATGTCCTTAGGAATCTTATTATTACAAAGGCTTGAAGTTTATCAAAATTAGAAAACTCAATAGGTTCTTTAATATTCTCAGCTACAAATGAGGAAAAATTACTGAATTCACATGCCATATCCTTGGATTTCAATATTTCTGTTTCACCCACTTTAAGTGAAAGTACATTATTACTACGACTATTTTTACTAGCGCCTAGTTCTTTGAAAATTTTCCAAATACCAAATGGATTTCTATCATCATTTACAAATTTAGTGTATTGGGACTTTTTTTATTCTTTAGTGAGACTCTCTATTTTATTTCACCATTGTTTAAAGAGAGATTCATTCCGTAAAGATTTATACTGATCCCTTGTCTTCTTAGCCTGTATTATTTCAGGTGTAAGCCAATTTGGCTGTTGTTTGTATTAATTCTGTGTTTTTAGAGGAAGATGCTTATTTACAATATCTAAAAACATAGAAGACCATTTGTGTCCTCAAAAACTTTAATAACATCTCACAGTGCCAACTGAAGATCACTTATAAAATCTTGTTCATTAAAATTTTTGTATGATTGGTATGTTATAGTATAATGAGACAGTTTCGAAACCGTAGAATTTGTTTTTTTGTACCAGATCCTGAGAGATATATGTTAAAAATGACTTTTAAGTTGGTTTTTCTTGTCATAAAACCCAGTGTTTGCCTCGACAAAGGTTGCTTTGTGTACATTGCATAATCTTTGCACTACATTACTTGTGCTGGTTGAATTTGTGTCTCCACATGGGCATACATTACTTAGGTATATTACACAGTCTTGGTTGGCGTTTTTGATTGTATTGATAAATTTATCATACTTTTCTTCAAAATAATCTATATCCATTCCAATTTTAGAGTCATTTCCACATACATAAACACCAATGTCTGAAAACTGCGTCAAATTAAAGATCTTAATCTTTTCATTTATTAAATCAATTGTGGTGCCCGTGACTGATTAACATTCTACATTACTTTTTAATCCTTTTTTGTTTATTCCAGAAAGAATTGAGTCTCCAACTATTAATGTTTTCGGTAGATTTGACTTGTTTCTGCTAATTACAGGTGATTTTGGTTTGTTGTTGGGTTTTTGATGTTTTACTGGTAGACTTTCCTGATTTCATTGCATCAATTTTATCATTTTTTATTTGGGACCTCATTTGTTGAATGAATAATGATTGCACTTGTACTAGTTAGGGCTTCACTGTAGGTGGTCACTAGTCTGGACGTGCTAGCAGGATGTAAAAATTTCAAAGTAGGGGTTGTTGTCTGTCTTCCACTGGTCTAGTAGTTGTCTTCTGTGCTGATTGGTATATTTGCATATTTAATGCTCTTTGCACCAACATGTCAACTTTTGCGTTAATTTCTGTAATCTGGTTTTGAAGAAAGGTGGTGATTTGTTTCCCTGATGACTTCCTCGTGGTTGGCATTTCCTGACCCTGCTGTGAAACAGGCACTGATTCAGTCAGCAGAACAGGTGACAGAGCCGGTGATATCAGTTTTGCATGTCTGCTCACCTTTGAGGTTGAAGTCATCGATTTTTGCGATTGAAGTTTTGAAGCATTAATGTTCATTTGTGTTTCTTCACAATAAAGTTTGAAAAGTCCCAAAGAAAGTCTAATAAAAGTAGTTTCTCTCCATATTAGATAGCCTGAGTCAGTGACCGTGATTTTGTTATCCTTTAAGCTGCACGTCAAAATACAATTTTTCTCTTTTACATGACATTGTGTTGTGTATGTTGATTTTTCTGTGTTTGTTGAAATAGAATGAAACTCCTTTTTTAAATCATCATGAAATTTCTGGAAAAGGTCATTAGCAGGCCTTTTAAAATTCCAAAATGCAAATCGGTCCAGGTTTTTTTATTACCGTAAGAATTGCACTTATTTTAAAAAAAAATCACTATAGGTGTAACCCCACCATTGATTTTTGTTCTTTATTCTATAGTAAATAATAAAAGTTTGAAGGCTTGTCATTCATAGAGGGTCCCAAATGAAAGAAGTGAAACCTACATTTTACTGTTTGTCAACCTCTGCACTATCAAAATATGATGAGAAAAGTAGGGGTCATGTGTCATATAAGAGATTTTTTTTCTGCTCAGTGTGTACACTGGTGACAAAGAGAAAGTAGACTTCCGAAATCATGAATTCATACCCCAATTTCCAAGCATCATTTTTTTTTTCTAAATTCACAATTCAAACATGACAATGCTATCAAAATGTTCAAAATACATCAATAATGCCATTCAAATAAAAAAATGAGCATTAAAATAAGGAAAATGCATTTTTAAAGAAGAAGAATTGAGGATTATTTATAACCGCCATTATGCGACTACCCCACGAAAGCACTTCCTTTTTGCAATGGTGGCACTATGCCTATATGAAATATGCATACCCCACCCACCATGTCAGCTGCACCATGTATTTTCTCTGTTTATTCATTAATAGGGAACTATTTCAAGTTTATTTGTGTATTATTTATAACATACTTTATCACATTGTGTACATTTCAATTACTGACATTATGTTTCCGCTTTACTGAATAATTTTCATTATATTAAAAACGCTTGATCGAACCGGAAGTGAAGCAAGTTCCGGAAGCTGCGTGAAATAATCACCGTGGAAACCAATGTAATCGTTCATTCAACTTTTTATTTTTGATATGCGTTGTGCTGTAGCTAGCCACTATGTACAATTACCAAAACCAGCTCATATATATAGTTATTTTTAAAACAAGTGAAACAAACAAGTAACACTGCACGTTTTATCAAATATTTTAATGACGCAAACAATATTCGGTCCGACCGTCCCAGCTTTGGCAAGCGGTATATCAAAGAAATTACGGACGCAAACACAATCTTTTGATGAACCGACAGAACGCTATGGGTCGCTGATACATTGAAGGCGTGCTACATAGCGATAGACTCTTCCGATAAACTCCCCCTAATATTATTAATGGTTTAGTCAAAATTGACTTTTCGCACAGCAGGTGACAAAACAATCGGATTATTGGGTCAAATGATTATGCCGCAAGGCGTATTTCACAGGTCAGTATGGCATGGTGAGAGCAATTTATGAGATTTTATACGACCGATAGAAAATATCTGGACCGAATTTTTATTAAACTTTGAAACGAAAATCGGTTTAGAACTTCAGAAATCAGTCCAAAAACCGAAAAACCGGCAATTTTAGAAGGCCTGGTCATTAGTTGAGAATATCACTGTGATTTGACCAACTGCCCATAGTACATGGTTAAGTATTCCATTAAACCAGTCTTGAAAGGCATCATCATTCTTGTCATTGGAGGTATTAGAGTTTGAGAAGCTAGATGGAATTGTGTTGTCTTCTTCTGTTGTTTGGTTGTCAATTGTAACTTCTGGATGAAGAAGCAATGTTGAAACATGGGAGTCAGTAGATGAGGTAGTGACATCAGTAGCTTCTGTCAATTCCATTCTTAATTTAAAGTTGACTTCTTCATCTACTTGATAACTCATTTTGATTGATTTATTTATTCTTTTATATATACTATTTTAACAGCTACAATTACACATTTTGGATTTGTAATCAGAACACTAATTTGCTCCAAAGAAAATGCATATTAAATGACTAATTTCAAAATTTCAAACACTCAATTTAAACTTCAAGGAATTCCACCAACAATTTATTCCTTTTAATAACACTCTTTTATTTACATTTACATACACATTATGAATTACAGTATAACTTCCATATATCAAACTTCAATATATCGAATTTCTCGGTATATCAAACTTTTTCTCAAGTCCCAACTTTTTTCCTACTTAATCTATATGGAAAAACCGCAAATATATCGAAGTTATACATATCAAATTTTTCAGTATATCGAAGTTTTTGCACGGCCCCAAAGAGTCCTTTTACTTGTCATTAACCATTTATGTATCGAATATCAGTTACCTGTTCAAAATTTCTCGCGGGAGTGATGTACATGTATTTCACACCTGCGGTTTGTGGTGCGATGATCAGTAGGAACAAAGGCCTCGCTGATCATATAGCGTAAAGTCCCTTCGAGTGCTCGGATAAATGTTTGTTAGGAGTCACACTTTAATAAACATTTGATTACTGGTGATAAGTTACTGATAAAACACATTAACTTTGTGTACGCAAACATGGCGGCTGTGTCTGTCATGATTACATTTCACCAATTTTCCGAAAACGGCTAACAACCGACAAGCGCTGTTAACTACAAAAATTATGGCTAATATTCAATTTAAAATTAAACATTAGGCTAATTGATAAATCTTTGATAATGGATTGTACTTGACATGTCATCTCACTTGTACTAGATCCATTACGAGCGGGAAAACGGTTATTCTAACGTACGTGTAAATCGCACGCATTGTATGACGTTTAGTTTCGTATCATGTTATCTTACAAGTGTAATTTATGAACATTCATTTATGTTTATTGTACATATATGTTGATGTTTTTATCATGTGTGTTTGTACCAACTGATGTGCTGATGAAATATTTTCGTATACCGGAAGTGCTCCATGTAAGTTTTTATGTTTGTACATGTTTGTAGTACTTTAGTTATATTGATTTTTAAATGACATGCAGGGATTCAATAAATAATAAACACGATTTAATTAATGTTTTTTTTTTCAACTTACCTTTACTAGTAAAAGTATGACAGGATCTAAAGTCATATACATGTTGCGATCTCATTACCAATCAAACTTTCACCATTACCATCGAGTGATTCAGACATGCACATATATCGAAGTCCCGGTATATCAAACTTTTCATGACGGTTCCTTTAACTTAGATATATGGAAGTTATACTGTAATTCTAAATTTAAACACTCAATTTTAAAATTTCGAGGTACTCAACACTTTTTCTTTCTTTAACACCTTTATGTTTACATCCACTTAAGAGAATGAATAATTTTTCTTTTTCTTTTAAATTTCAAATACTCAATTTAAACTCCAAGGAGATTGAAATACTTTTTTTATTATTATTATTATTATTATTATTATTATTATATAAAACACTATTTTGCTTACATCCACTTTAACACTGATACTATTTATCCTCAATTTTATAAGCACTAGATATAACACAACTATATTTCCTTTAATCTTACTTTTTCATGAAACACAATTCACTTATTTAAACATGATTTATATACTATGGAATAAATTAATTCACTGTATCTATATAATTCAACGGGTTTATAAATCTGTCCTTAATATAGCATGTGAGTAGTCATGAATCCTTAACTGGATCCTACTCATATAAAACTATCAGTTCATGTATGTAAATTTGTCCAACCTGTCCAGACATGTTGCATGTAATTCCATAGTATATAAGTCATGGTCGACACCAAATTTATTTGGTTTGGCAGAGGCCTTGATATTGTATCTATGGTTTGCATTGTAGCTAGGCACACTCACTGTAGTCTGGTCTGTACATTTATGTCTTGGTTATTCACAAATAATTATCTCCATATATATATATATATAAACATCATGCATTGTGAATGAGCATCTGAAATGACCCCAAAAATCGTAAATTCCGTTGTTGTGAATTTAATTATCTCCCTTTATGAAATTAAATATATATTAACTAACTGTATCTATATGATCCAACGGGTTTATAAATCTGTCCTTTATATAACATGTGATTAGTCATGAATCCTTAACTGGATCCTGGTCATATAAAGCTATCAGTTCATGTATGTAAATTTGTCCACCCTGTCCAGATGTGTTGCATGTAATTCCATAGTATATAAGTCATGGTCGACACCAAATTTATTTGGTTTGGAAGAGGCCTTGATATAGTATCTATGGTTTGCATTGTAGCTAGGCGAACTTGCTGTAGTCTGGTCTGTACATTTATGTCTTGGTTATTCACAAATAATTATCTCCATATATATATATATTAAGGATGGCAACGAATGGCAATATTGATATTCGAATATTCGGTCATTCTTTCGAACGAATATTCGAATATATTCGGTCAAGATCTTAAAAATAAATAATCATCAACTTTCTATCCCGAACGTTTTTACTCGCCATATTTGTTACTTTCTCTTTCAGCGGAAACGGTGCGGATGTATAAATACTAAAAAGCAAACAATTGGAATATCATTGTCGTCACGATTCACCATGACGTGGAATTCGATGATGCATAATTAATAATAATAAAATAATAAATGCTATGTTATATTAGCTTTACTAAGTTAAATATTCGTATGTTTGTATAGTTTATAAGTAATTAACTATTTATAAATGAAATTGAAAAACAAACATAAAAAAAAAATATATATATATATATATATATATATATATATATATATAAGTAAATTCGTTTACTTCTTGACGCATTTATTATTCACAAGTACATAAACGGCCTTCAAATCAAAGAAGTGTGCTCTTCAATTAGGTATAAGATTGGTAAATAAACAAACTTGCTCTCACCTTTTCAAAACAGGGTGATTGACAACAGACCGTAAAGGCAGATCGATGATTAAAATTGCCTAAGGCAAATAATTAAAGGATTACCGACCAGGACTCCTGATCACCTTGACAACGTCAAATTGACACCCGTCTTAAGAGGAAATCGATAATTACCATGTCTTAACCTGGTTGATATAACACCTTTCAAAACCATTTGTGGCAAAAATATTGAAATTGAAAATAAATAAAGAAAACAATTTGAATTTACTATATTTTTTTAATATTTTTTTTGTTGTTGCGAATATTCGAATATCAATATGACATTCGAATATTCGGACGTATGACCGAATATTCGAATATCCGAATATTCGTTGACATCCTTAATATATATATATATACATCATGCATTGTGAATGAGCCTCTGAAAAGACCCCAAAAATCATAAATTCCGTTGTTGTGAATTTAATTATCTCCCTTTCCATATTTACTTAAAACACTTTTATAAATTAACTATGTGAGATATACTATTCCAAGATTAATTTTAAATCCAAAATCCTGTAAAAATTCCACCTAATCAGAAGCAACAGAAAAACAGGTCCTCTCTCTTCATCAGTTAACAGGGTAAGTCATCAATATAGACATATTCAATCGTGAAATAATAACACAGATTGGTTCACATTTATTTGTTATATACTTTATCGATACTGTAATGCTAACTTTAGTGTAAACCAGTCTGGATTAGAGTGGACATTTCATGATTACGTGACCGTAATGTGTTTATCTGATGAAACTGACATGACACGCTTACCGTGTGTATTTAATTTCAAAGGATGCAAAGCAATTATGTTTTCGCAAATTGATCAATCTTTCAGTATGGTATATATACCGGTAGATAATTTAATGATTTTCTAATGGAAATATGTTAGCAATGACGAAGTGTGATGGAGTGAACGTCAAAGAAACGACTGTTCTTTGGTTGAACAAGAGGACCAAGAGAGCCTGAGGATGCTCTACTGACTCATAGTTGCCATAGCACTTTTTGAAATTGTACTACGCAATAGAAACATCGGGGCGGGGTCATTTTTAACTCTATGGACACCATTTGAACAAATCTAACAAAACTATAGTTGGTCATCATTACTACATAAACATTTTGAAAATGTGTTGGACCGTTCATGAGAAGAAGATTTTTTAAGTTTTGAACTATTTTTAGTAGCGGTAGCCATCTTGAATTTTAGATAGAAAAAATAAATCTTTCGTAAAGTCTCCTATGCAATAGAAACATCCATGTGAAGTTTCAGTTTAATTGGCCTAGTGGTTTCAGAATAAATGAAAGAAAAAGAGAATTTTCTGTTTTCCCATTGTATCTCTATGTAAAATTCTAAGTGCCCTTACAGGGCCCCTATATATCGTAAGCCCTAAATTCTTATCTGCAATCAAACCCCTACACTTAGGGATAATTTATATAAAATATGTATAAATCTGACATACCTGTTCTTAAGAAAACAATTTTACTAATTCCCAATTTGTACCCTTTTGGGGCCCCTCCTGACCCCTTAAGACATAGGAACCCAATCATTTTTACAAATCTTTACCGCCTTTACCTAACAATGCTTTAGTGAAGCTATAGGCAAAATTATTTCCATTTAAAAAAAAAAAATAAAAAAAAAATATTATATTGACATGTGTCCCCTTATTGAACTCTCGGGGTGGGGTCATTTTTAACCCTAGGGACACCATTTGAACAAATCTATCAGAACTATAGTTGGTCATCATTACTACATAAACATTTTGAAAATCTGTTGGGCCGTTCATGAGAAGAAGATTTTTTAAGTTTTGGACTATTTTTAGTAATGGTGGCCATCTTGAATTTCAGATGGAAAAAAAAAAAATCTTCTGTATAGTCTCCTTTGCAATAGAAACACCCATGTGAAGTTTCAGTCTAATTGGCCTAGTGGTTTAAGAACAGATGAAAGAAAAAGAAAATTTTCTGTTTTCCCATAGTATCCCTATGTAAAATTCTAAGTCCCCTTACAGGGCCCCTATAAATTTTAGCCCCTAGATTCTTATCTGCAATGAAACCCCATACACATAGGGATAATTTATGCAAAATATGAACAAGTCTGACATACCGGTTCTTAAGAAAACGAATTTAGTAATTCCCAATTTTTACCCTTTTGGGGCCCCTCCTGACCCCTTAAGACAGTGGAACCCAGGCATTTTTACAAATCGGAACCTCCTTCACCAAACAATGCTTCAGTGAAGATATAGGCAAAATCTTTTCCATTTTAAAAAAAAAAAAAAAAAAATATTATAATGACATGTGTCCCCTAATTGAACCCTCGGGCTGGGTCATATTTAACCCAAGGGACACCATTTGAACAAATCTAACAAAACTATTGTTGGTCATCATTACTACATAAACATTTTAAAAATCTGTTGGGCCGTTCATGAGAAGAAGATTTTTTAAGTTTTGGACTATTTTTAGTAACGACTGCTATCTTGAATTTCAGATCGAAAAAAAAATATCTTCTGTATAGTCTCCTATGCAATAGAAACACCCATGTGAAATTTCAGTTTAATTGGCCTAGTGGTTTCAGATGAAGTGCTGCTAACAGATGACAGACGTCAGAAGACAGACGACAGACGAAGAACAACAGACAACGCGCCATTGCATAAGCACTTCTGGCCTTTGGCCAGTAGAGCTAAAAAATAAAAAGATATTATAATGACATGTGTCCCCTAATTGAGCCCTCGGAGCGGGATCATATTTAACTCAAGGGACACCATTTGAACAAATCTAACAAACTATAGTTGGTTATCATTACTACATAAACATTTTGAAAATCTGATGGGCCGTTCATAAGAAGAAGAATTTTTAAATTTTGGACTATTTATAGTAATGGCTATCTTGAATTTCAGATCGAAAAATAAAACCTTCTGTATCGTTTCTGCAATAGAAACATCCATGTGACGTTTCAGTTTAATTGGCCTAGTGGTTTCAGAGAAAGTGCTGCTAACAAATGACAGACGACTGACAACCCACCATTGTATAAGCACTTCTGGCCTTTGGCCAGTAGAGCTAAAAATGAAGGTGCTATCTCGCATACAAGAAAAAGGTTTACAAGAGGACGGCGGACGGCGGACTGACAGACGATGGACAATTCACCATGACATAAGCCCTGCTGGCCTTTGGCTGGCACAGCTAAAACTTTTACCTGAAAAACCAATTACAAAAGGGCCACAACTCTGCCAAAATGCAACCCAGAGTTGTGGTTCTTGTCTCTATGTGTGTTCTATTGATGATGCTGAACACACATGAGAAGTTTCACTCATAACCAATGAGTAGTTGCATAGATATCTTGCCTAAAAACATTTAACATAACAAGAGGGCCAAGATAGCCTTAATTGCTCATCTGTAGAAGAGGACACACTGTCAAAGATGGCAATTTTTGCTGGTGCTACAGTCCATAAATTCATATTATGTAATTTTTGTCGATTCAAGGACCATAACATCTGACATTAATTATACAATTTGGCCAGTTCAAGAACTTGTCCAAAATATTATAATACTTGGACCCTTTCTAAAGTCTCAATATCTTTCATATAATATGGATTCCAACACTGAACACAGTATTTCCCAATAGGTCTCACATAAATAACTTTAAAATTGTCTATATCAATATTTTTAAAACAAGAAATGTCATTGGTAAGTGTGCCCCCAAATGGTCTGTGAAAATAATAATATATTTAACTAGAGCTATCACTGAAGGTGATGAATACCCCCCCCGAACGCTGCCATGACAGAAAATGGTTTACCATTGTATGAAGTTTGATGAAATTCCATCCAGTACTAAAGTAATGCTCCGGATAAGGGAAATATATCAAAGGGCAATAACTCTGTAATTAGCAAGAATAGAGTTATGTTTCTTGTACACTGCATTTCCTCTCATTATATTCTACCATTGTATGCAGCTTGATGAAATTCCATCCGGTACTTTTCAAGTTATGCTCCGGTCAAGAAAAAATATCAAAGGGCAATAACTCTGTAATTAGCAAGAATAGAGTTATGTTTCTTGTACACTGCACTTCCTCTCATAATATTCTACCATTGTATGACGTTTGATGAAATTCCATCCGGTACTTTTCAAGTGATGCTCCGGACAAGGAAAATTGCAACGGACAGACCGACCGACCAACAGACCGACCACAGGGTGACTCCAATATACTTCGTTTGTCGGGGGTATAATTATAGGCAGCTATGTATCCATGAATATCAAGAGTCATGGACTGATGTTTCAGACTAGACACACATTTCATGTGTTTTTTTTACATTAAAATGTGACCTTGGCATTTGTGTAACCTTGACCATGACATCTGATGTAAAGGTCTGGGTACTTCTACAGGTAAATGCAGGTGACACATCATCATGACATGTTGATCACTTGTTTCAAGCTATTTTGACACAAAGTTGCAGACCAGACATGAAATATCAAACAAACTGAAAGTATGACCTTGACCTTTGAGGTAAGGTCATGGGTGTTAACGTGACACATCCTCATGTCATGTTGATTAATTGATAAATTGAGCCAAGTGTTGTTGAAATCCATCCATGTATGATTAAGTTGCAGACCGGACTTGAAATCTCATACAAACTCAAAGTGGGACCTTGACCTTTGCTGTATGGGTCTGGGTCTTACGTGCGACACATTGTCATGTCATCTTAATCAACTGAGCCAAGTTAAAGACAAAGTTACAGACCATACATGAAATATCAAACAAATTGAAAGTGTGACCTTTAAGGAAAGGTTCTGGGTCTTACATGTGACACTTCATCATGTCATGTTGATCAACTAAGCAAAGTGTTTTTGAAAATTATCCATAGGTGGCAAAGTTAGACCAGACACGAAATCTCAAACAGACTGAAAGTGTTGATCAAACAAAATAAAATTGTAACCATGACTTTTGAAGTGAGAGTCTGGGTGTTACACACAACACATCGTCATGTTATGTTTATCATTTGTAGCAAATATTTATAAAATCCATCAATGCATGACAAAGTTACACACAGGACACGAAATCTCACACAGACTCAGTCTTGTCAAACAAACTCCAAGTGTGACCTTGACCTTTGAGGTATGGGTGTGGGTCTTATGCACTACACGTCGCCATGTCATGCCGATGAATTGAGCCAAGTATTTTTGAAATGTATCCATAGGTGACCTTTGAAGTGGTTGTCCAAGTGGATCATTTGTAGCAAGTATTCATAAAATCTATCTTTGCACGACAAAGGTTACAGGCCAGACACAAAATCTCACACAGACTCAAAGTCTTGTTAAACAAACTGAATGTGTGACCTTAACCTCTGAGGTACTGGTGTGGGTCTTACTCGCATCATGTTGTCATGATATGTTGAACATTTGTAGCAAGTGTTAACAAAATCCATCTATTCATGACAAAGTTACAGGCTGGACACGAAATACCTGAAGGACGGACAGACGGACACTGTGATTACTATATGCCACCCCAATTCCTTAGCATTATATTGCTTCTTGGCACACTGTTCACTTGGTTTGGAATTATTTGTTATAGTAATTCCTAGTTTATTCTCACTTGCTGAAGATTGTCTTGCATTTCGATTTAAATTATAAACTATTTCCTAGTTGTTATGACCAAAATGTAGTATTTTACACATATCAACATTTAACTTTAATAGCCACTGTTTGACCAGTCACTCAATGTGTCAAGATCCTCTAGAATAGTATTAGCCTTAATGCTAGTGTTAATACTGCTAGTGTTAATCAGTTTGACCAGTCACTCAATGTGTCAAGATCCTCTAGAATAGTATTAGCCTTACTGCTAGTGTTAATACTGCTAGTGTTAATCAGTTTCAAATCATCTGCGTTCATCAGGATTTTTAAAAACAGGAGATCTGGGATCTCATTTCATACATGTACATGATGAATAATGAAGTTCCCAAAACAGATCCTTGGGGGGACCACTGGTAACTTCAGTAGGTTTTGACAAGTCCACAAATCAAAACTCTTTGAACTCTGTCCAAAAGAAAACACTGTATCTATTCAAGGACTTTTCCAGCAATACAATACTTTTGTAACATATAATATGTATGACAATAATAAAGGAAAGTGATCATATATGAAACTGATTTTGTTTTGATGTAGGACCAGAATTGTTTGCGCTAGTAGTAGGTATTAAATAAGCTAACTGATGGAAAATGGTATTACTTAAATTTATGATTTCTATTATCAAGACATAAATGTGTTTGTGTCGGTATTTTCTTTGACGTACAGTTAAGTGTTTTTTATAGGAAAGCATAAGTTTACAGATATGTGCATCATCAACGTAACCTGACCAACGTAACTAAATAATAAATATAAAATTTCCATACTGGTTATAATCTTTGGCTTAACTTTAATTACCATTCTTTTGATATGTTTCCAACATATTTCTAACTTGCCAATCTGACATCATTGCTTTAATTTTTAAAAAGAAATGACAAAACATGTCACTTTCAAGGACTAGAAATCATTTACATTTCACCCTTGCAACATCCCTTTGATGTCAACTGACGCACAGTTACGTCACACCAATCAAAGAGACGACAGCAGATGTGTTGTTTCAGTAAACACATGCTATGGAATTATGTAGTTTGTTTGTGTTCACTTAAAATATATATTTATTCTATATTTCAAATATCTTCCATTTGATGCGAAAATGTTTTTAATGAATTTTATAAAAGTATTGATAATAATATTTTAGGAGATGGTAATGAAAGTGGTTGTACACAAATTTACATAAAATCCATAAATGTGATACCTCACAGCGTGAGACAAAACCTCACAGTTTTTTTACCAATTCACCGTCTCACAGGTCATGATCAAAAGCTCACAGTAAAATCATATTTCATAAGAAGAAGAGAAACTGACCACTATTTTCCAAGTTTTAAAGTAACGTCCGCCTTTTAGCTTATTTAAACTTATTGTTTTTTGGGAACAAATCCAAGTAAACCAAATGACGCACACCTGGTAATTTGCAAAACAAAATACGTGTCCTCAACAGTATTCCTGTGGGAGTAGGTGTTAATTGATTATATATAACTAAAGGATTACAACTGGAAGATAATCTTTATAACTTGAAGTGGGTTTATAACTTAAAGGAAACACAATGGTCTCAGCAGATCATATAGAAAAACGAGTACACTCGGGTCCCGTTATAACGCAGTTCTTGGGGTCCACAAAACGAAACCGCGTTATAAGCGGACCGCATTATAGCGATAATTACATCGAAATATATCGATGTCGGTTATTCACACCAATCGTGCTGTCCGACTCTAAGTGAATGATATTGTTGGCATTGTAATGATACAACGCGTATTTGGTTACATCAGATACACTTAGATATGTATAAAATTATTACAAAAAAAAGAAAAGAAAGAAAAACGTTTTTGTGTTTTGATTATTCTAAAATTGGCAGCCATTTCCGTTAACCCGGAAGGAGAAAAAACGGTGTCTATATAAAAAAATCGCACTTCAATTTAAACTCAACGCTGTTAGTGTTAAAATATTAAAAATGTATATCTGAAGTATTAACAACAATAAAATAATAAAAATAAGTTTGTGTTTACGATCCGATAAGAAACTCGCGATATATTAATACCTGTTGACTGCTTCGTTGCTTGATCACTCGATAAAAACAAAGTTTGCAAAGTTTCCGTGTTTGGCGCGTGACAGCATTTATTGATGCACTCAGGATTATTACAAACTGTTAATAGTCAATGCTGGCATGAATCAATCACTTAAACTATCCTTTAAACCACCATGAGGTAAATGTTGTAATAGTTTGTTATAATCAAGGCTAATTGGTGAGTAGAAGATGAGTGGTTATCAAATTAAAACATGGCGACGATCTATTGTTTGGTTGTCATTTGATCATTCGTGCAGATTTTCAAGTTTTATATCACGACTTTTCCACCCCGCTGAAAAAATGGGAGTCTAGCAAAAAACGCGTTATAACGGGACCGCAGTGTACTTGGTAGATGGAGGATTTGCGAACAATCGTCGGTGAGTAAACATATAGAAGAGATTTGTAATGTATTTTAATCTAATAAAATAAGAATATTTGAGAAAAATTTTTATTATTCAAACTAAAAACTCCTTGAATTTATCAATAATTAATTGATGTTTGATGTTCATAGGTCAGTCTTTGATGTTTTGTACATGTTTTCGTATTTTTAAAGCAACATATAAATTGCATTTACTCAGATGATTTATTTTTATGTTCTACCAGATTGTTATGGGAAAGTTTATTACACGTTTGTCATTCCATTAAGGTGTTCTTTGATACCTGGAGTTCCCATGTCCAGAGACTAGACATAGGGTGCCTATTCTGAAAAGTGTGTATATATTTTTTAGGCTCACCACTGAATGCACAAGACCAGGATGAAAAATTTTCATATTGAAGTGGAAGCTAGAATTGCTTAAACATGGCAATAATTAAAATTTAAATAATTAAAATTATATTTAATATCACAAATGATTATTAATAAAAATAATCAATATCAGAATCAACCTGTAATGTATCCTGTCACTTCCAAAAGCTTATGTGAAACTATTAGTTAAACAAGTTGTCAGAAGACAACAAAGCTCGCTGATGGTATAAAACTCACAACCCTTGCAAAGATTGAGATTGGAGGCAAACACCAAAAAAACGCAACTAAACGCAAAAGTTTAACCTGGGTGTCTACAGACAAAAAATTAAGTCCAAAAGGGCCATAACTCTGCCGAAATGCAACCCTGAGTTATGGTTCTTGTCTGTGTGTGTGCCATTGATGATGGTGAACATATATGCAAAGTTTCATTCATATCCAATGAGTGGTTGCATAGATACCTTACCTGATAAAAAACTTAACATAAAAAATTTAGTCAAAAAAGGGCCACAGCTGTGCCAAAATGCAACCCCGAGTCATGGTTCTTGTCTCTGTGTGTTCCATCGATGATGGTGAACACACATGCCAAGTTTCATTCATATCCAATGAGCGGTTGCATAGATATCTTACCTGATTAAAAACTTTAACCTGAAAAAATAAGTTAAAAAAAAGGCCCATAACTCTGCCAAAATGCAACTGTGAGTTATGGTTCTTATCTCTGTGTGTTCCATTGATGATTGTGAACACACATGCAAAGTTTTATTCATATCCAATGAATGGTTGCATAGATATCTTAAACTTAAACGCAACTAAATGCAAAAGTTTTACCTGGGTGTCTAAGTCCAAAAAGGGCCATAACTGTTCCAAAATGCAACCCAGAGTTATGGTTCTTGTCTGTGTGTGTTCCATCGATGATAGTGAACACACATGCGAAGTTTTAATCACATCCAATGAATGGTTGCATAGATAAAAATTCCCACAGTTGGGGTTATATACAAGAACAAGAGGTTGTCCCAGTCAGCACTGGTGTGATGTTCTAAATCGAACCATAAATATGTAAGTTCTAACCCCAAAACAAAAGAAAAACTATCTTTGGGAAGAACAGTCCCAAATTTGCATGACACATCGTCTTAGACTGGTTAGCATTTGCGCCAATTTATTTAAAAATCCAATCACAATTAAAGAAGATACGGTCCGGACATTAGTGGACGGACGGAGCTGTGACTTTGACCACTGAAGAACAGACCCAAGTCATCCGCATGACACATCATGTTGTCCTAGTAAACCTTTGTGCCGAGTTATTTAAAAATCCGATAACAACTAAAGAAAATAAGGACTGAACAGCAGTGGATGGGTGGAGCTGAGACCTTGACCTTTGGCAAACAGACCAAAGTCAGTCGCATGACACATCGTCTTGTCATAGTGAATCATTTGTGCCAAGTTATTTAAAAATGCAATCACAACTAAAGAAGATACGGTCCGAACAGGAAGAAACACAGTGTATACATTGGGTTTTCAAACACTTGACCTTGAGCTATGACCTTGACCTTTGACGAACAGACCCAAGTCATTCGCATGACACATCGTCTTGTCCTAGTGAACATTTGTGCCAAGTAATTTAAAATTCCAATAACAACTAAAGAAGATAAGGTCCGGACAGCAGCAGACAGACGGAGCTGTGACCTTGACCTTTGAAGAACCTACCCAAGTCAGTCACATAACACATCGTCTTGTCCTAGTGAACATTTGTGCTAAGTTATTTAAAAATGCAATCACAACTAAAGACGATACAATCTGGACAGGAAGAAACACAGTGTATACATTGTATTTTCAAACACTTGACCTTGAGCTATGACCTTGACCTTTGACGAACAGACCCAAGTCATTCGCATGATATATTGTCGTGTCCTAGTGAACATTTGTGCCAAATTATTTAAAATTACAATATCACTACTAAAGAAGATACGGTCTGGACAAGAGGAACACACAGTGTATACATTGGATTTTCAAACACTTGACCTTGAGCTATGACTTTGACCTTTGACACATCATCTTGTCCTTGTGAACAATAGTGCCAAGTCATTTAAAATTCCAATCACAACTGAAGGAGATACGGTGCAGGGGATGCACGGACACAGCCCATTTCTATATCCCCCGCTCCACTCTGTATCTCAAGCCCATGAAAGACACTTATATTCCAAACAAACAGCTAATGGTATATCAAAGAAATTACTGACACAAGCACATTTCGGTTTGAACAATAGAAATTGGTTGAATGTGTAAATACTTTTATCACACAGGCCACTGATCACACATCAAAAGATAGACAATTCCATTAAACATCCCTACTAATGGTAATGGTTTACTCCAAATTGACCTCTTTCATCCAGCAGGTGACAAACAATCAGATTATGAATCAATTTACCTTGACTAAGTCTCATATATAAATTTATTTATTGTTCCAATGGGACAGCTAATTTTCAAAATTAGATAATCTATTTAACTTGGTGTTGAGATCTTGCAATTGATTATACACCAGAAACCGACCTGAGCAAACTGAACGTTGAGTGAACGCAGAACAAATGGAGCGAACGCCGAGCGGAGTATTAAACAGAGTATGGAACGCTAATAAATGCAGTTTACATTGCTCGTGAGCGAATACTTGTGTTTGTGACTGCATTAAATTAAGCGCACTTAATTCAGTGCAGACAAACAGATCTCAAACTTAGCCCAAATGGAGAGCAATTATGGGATACTTGAAAGGTTAAGGGTCTGTACTAACACATCACGATAGATTCAAGGCATGTATCTCCCGTTCATTAAACAATTATAGTACTGTTACATGCAGCACATATATGTAAGTTTTCTCTTTTAAGAACTGACCAATAACAATATTCATTAAACTATTACCTGGTGATGCTCCTGTTTCTTTTTTCATTTTGGTTTTTTTCAATACTTCTTCCGGTACTGTACTTATTTCAAATGCCTGAAATTGATAAAAAGGTAAAAAATACACCAGTGGTCAACTTTGTTAGACCATGCAATATATATGTTATAAAACATGCTTTCCTGTTGGCTAATAGCAATTTTTAAATCAAGTTAAGTGTGACTATATCTGTATGTACCAGACACTAAAGTATAACATTGTGGTGTACGGTATTACTGGTATACCAGGGCTAGAATTTAACTTTTGTGTGCACTGGCAATTTTGGCCAGTGCCTAAAATTTCAACTGGCCAAATTTGAAACCAACTAGCCAAACCAATTTTTGCAGAAACTTGTAGTCCTAAATGTCTTGATAAACCCAAAATTAATTGTTTCAAAGCCTGTGTCTTATTTAATATGCAATATTAGCTTGTATTTATTTTATAGACAATGGTATCAAGGTTATTATATATGTTAAGGTACAATTCAAAGCAGTACTTTACGAAACAAAATATTTTAAAATATAAAATTGTCTTTGTTATTTATTATACTACCATAAATAAATGCATACAATGATATATAATAAAAAAACACTTTTAACTAAACAAAAATATGATTTATGGATTCAACAATAACAAGAGTACAGAGACTGAGATTGAGACATACACACATTTCTATTTATAGAATTAATATAGCCAATGGCCGTTCGTTTTAAAATTAGATCTAGCCAAGGACATTTATTTAACATGTGTAAATGTTGAGCTGTCGCTCCCATTTCATTACAGAATTAACGGAAGGATTATTTCTCTTTTTTCTTGTTGGGACTCACTTTCATTCGTCGATTCAATGGAGAAAAAGATGTTATTTAAACTGCTGACAAAATATGTAAACAATAAATTTGACGGGTTTCAATTTTACTTTTATTTTATATAAAGTGAATGCGCGATTGATCAAACTAGACGCAGTCTACTCATTATGTTGATGACGGGTTTTAACTTTACTTCCTTTTTGCAGAATATACTCGAGATCAAAAACAATTGGATGCAGTCTTCTCATATAAATATTTAATACATGTCATTGACAATCGTGCTGCTAAGGGGTAATTTGGCACGAGAAGCAAAAGAAATTGGGTAAAATTGACAAGAACTTGTTATTTTTACCAGGATAATACTTGTTTATTTTCAAAAATCAATAAAATGAATACAATAAGTAAGTTTCTCAACTTGAAATCTATTCGCAAAAAAATGCCAGCTTAAGTAATTTCAACTCGCATTTTCAAAATACAGCTCGCATTTTGCGAGTGGCGAGTGCTTAAATTCGAGCCCTGTATACTGATATAATGCAATACGGAATGAATATCATGATACGTTCCTGACATACCAATATGCTCAGTAATTTGATAAACTATTAAAGATTTAAGGTCTAGGTAATTCTAAAGGTAAAAGCAGGTGACACATCATGACATTTTCACCACTTTCGTCAATCTATTTTAAAATCCCTCTGTGTAAAACAAAGTGACCTTTGAAGTAAGGCCCTGGGTCTTCACGAGACACTTCGTCATGTTGATCAATTGATAAATTGAGTCAAGTGTTGAAATCAATCCATGTATGATAAAGGACATGAAATCTCAAACAGACTCAAAGTATTACCTTTGAGGTCTGAGTCTTACGTGTGACACATCATCATGTCATCTTGATCAATAGAGCCAAATTAAAGACAAAAGTTCAGACCAGACACAAAATATCAAACAAAATGAAAGTGTGAACTTGACCTTTGAGGAAAGGTTCTGGGTCTTACATGCAAAACATCATCATGTCATGTTGATCAACTAAGTCAAGTGTTTTTAAAATGTACCAATAGGTGACAAAGTTACAGACCGGACATTAAATCTTAAACAGACTGAAAGTGTTGTTAAACAAAGATAAATTGTAACCTTGACCTTTGAAGTGGGAGTCTGGGGTTAGGTGCGAAATGTTGTCATGTTATGTTGATAATTTGTAGCAAATATTTATAAAATCCCTCTATGCATGACAAAGTTACAGGCAGGACACGAAATCTCACAGTCTCAAAGTGTAATCAAACAAACTCAAAGTGGGACCTTGACCTTTGAAGTACACATGTGGGTCTTACGCATGACACGTCGTCATGTCATGCTGATGAACTGAGCAAAGTGTTTTTGAAATTAATCCATAGGTGACAAAGTTACAGATCGGACACCAAATCTCAATCAGACAGAAAGTACAATCAAACAAAACTGAATTGTGACCTTGAACTTTGAAGTAGGAGTCTGGATGTAAGGTGCAACACATTGTCATGTTATGTTGATCATTTGTAGCAAGTATTAACAAATCCATCTATGCATGACAAAGTTACAGGTCAGACACAACATCTCACACAGACTCAAAGTGTTGTTAACAAATTGTGACCTTGACCTTTGAGGTATGGGTATGGGTCTTACTCGCGACACGTCGTCATGCTATATTGATCATTTATAGCAAGTATTTATAAAATCCATTTATGCATGACAAAGTAACAGGTCGGACATGAAATCTCACCCAGACTGAAAGTGTTGTCATACAAACTCAAAGTGTGACCTTAACCTTTGAGGTATGGTTATGGGTCTTACTCGCGACACGTCGTCATGTTATTTTGATCATTTGTAGCAAGTATTTATAAAATCCATTTATGCATGACAAAGTTACAGGTCAGACACGAAATCTCACACAGACTCATAGTGTTGTCAAACAAATTCAAAGTGTAACCTTGACCTTTGAGGTACGGGTATGGGTCTTACTTGTGACACATTGTCATGTTATGTTGATCATTTGTAGCAAGTATTTATTAAATCCATTTATGCATGACAAAGTTACAGGCCGAACACAAAATACCGGACGGAAGGGCAGACAGACGTTCCTACAAATGAGTATTTAAGTGCTATTAAAAAGGATATAGAGAGGTTATAAACTCTTGAAACAAGAGGCCCAAGAGGGCCTGAGGACGTTCTACTGACTCATAGTGGCCATAGCACTTTTAAAAATTCTCCTATGCAATAGAAATATCAGGGCGGGGTCATTTTTAACCATAGGGACACCATTTAAACAAATTTAACAAAACTTTAGTTGGTCATCATTACTACATAAACATTTTGAAAATATGTTGGGCCGTTCATGAGAAGAAGATTTTTTAAGTTTTGGACTAGTTTTAGTAACAGCGGCCATCTTGAATTTAATATAGAAAAAAAAAATCTTCTGTAAAATCTCCTATACAATAGAAACATCCATGTGAAGTTTCAGTTTAATTGGCCTAGTGTTTTCAGAATAAATGAAGAAAAAAAAAGAGAATTTTTCTGTTTTCCCATAGTATCCCTATGTAAAATTCTAAGTCTCCTGTCAGGAGCCCTATATATTTTAACCCCTTAATTCTTATCTGCAATCAAACCTCTACACATAGGGATAATTTATGCCAAATATGAACAAATCTGACATACTATTTCTTAAGAAAACGATTTTAGTAATTCCCAATTTTTACTCTTTTGGGGGCCCTCCTGACCCCTTTAGACAGTGGAATCCATTCATTTTTACAAATCTATAACCTCCTTCACCAAACAATGCTTTTGTGAAGATATAGGCAAAATCATTTTCATTTTAAAAAAAAAAAATATATTATATTGACATGTGTCCCTTAATTGAACCCACGGGGCAGGGTCATTTTTTAACCCTAGGGACATCATTTGAAACTATCTAACAAAACTTCAGTTGGTCATCATTACTGCATAAACATTTTGAAAATCTGTTGGGCCGTTCATGAGAAGAAGATTTTTTAAGTTTTGGACTAGTTTTAGTAACGGCAGCCATCATGAATTTCAGATCGAAAAAAAACAACCTTCTGTACAGTTTCCTATGCAATAGAAATATCCGTGTGAAATTTCAATTTAACTGGCAAAGTGGTTTCAGAATAGATGAAAGAAAAAGAGAATTTTCTGTTTTCCCTTAGTATCCCTATGTAAATTTCTAAGTCCCCTTACAGGGCCCCTATAAATTTTAATCCTTAATTCTTACCTACAATCAAACCCCTACACATAGGAATAATTTATGATGAATATGCACAAATCTGACATACCGGTTCTTAAGAAAACATTTTAGTAATTCCCAATCTTTACTCTGGGGCCCCTCTTGACCCCTTTAGACAGTGGAATCCATTCATTTTTACAAATCTGAACCTCCTTCACCAAACAATGCTTTTGTGAAGATATAGGCAAAATCATTTCCATTTAAAAGAAAAAAAAAAAATTATAATGACATGTGTCCCCTAATTGAACCCTTGGGTCGGGTCATATTTAACCCTAGGGACACCATTTGAACAAATCTAACAATACTACAGTTGGTCATCATAACTACATAAACATTTTGAAAATCTGTTGGGCCGTTCATGATTTTTGAAGTTTTGGACTATTTTTAGTAACGGCGGCCATCTTGAATTTCAAATTGAAAAAAAAAATCTTCTGTTTAGTTTCCAATGTAACAGATACATGCATGTGAAGTTTCAGTTTAATTGGCCCAGAGAAAGTGCTGCTAACAAACGACATACGACGGATGACGGATAACGCGCCATCGCATAAGTACTTCTGGCCAGTAGAGCAAAAAAACAAGATTTTTCTCTTTTCACCATTTTATCCCTTTCTGGGTCCGTGTTGGCCCTGTATGGATATCAAATACCTTTAAAAAGTCTAAGGCTCAGCTGTTATGACTATACAATACTCCAGACCTCAAACAATTGCTAAAATAACTGACAAAATAGAATTTGCTTTTTTTCCATAGTATTTCTATGTAAAAATCAAAAGTCCCCTTACTGGACCCCAATAGATCCTAGCCGCTTCATTTGAACAAACATGAAACCCCTACTCATAGGAATCATTTATACCAAATGTGAACGAATTTATCTGGACATTTTTTTTAGAAGATTTTTTGAAAATTCACAATTTTAACCTCTTTTTGGGCCCCTGCTGTCCCCTTATGCTATGACTAAACAATGTTCCAAACCTCAAGATAATTGAAATAATATGTAAAATAGGTGAGAAAAACAGTATTATCTGTTTTACCATAGTATCCCTACGTAAAAATCAAAGTTTCCTTACGGGACTCCAGTATACCCTAACCCCTTTATTTGAACAACTTTGAAACCCCTATTCATAGAGGACATTTAAACCAAATATTATCACAATTGGCTCATCAGTTTTTGAGAAGATTTTTGAAATTTCAGTTTTATCTACTGGTCCCTGATGTATATCAAATCCCCTTTAAAGGACCCTGTCTCAACTGTTATATCTAAGCAATGCTCCAAACATGAATATAATTGAAATAATATCTAAAATAGATCAGAAAAGCAGAATTTTCTGTTTTCCCATAGTATTCTTATATAAAAATTAAAGTCCCCTTACTGGGCCCCAATTGATCCTAGCCCATTTATTTGAACAAATTTGAAACTCCTAGAGTCATAGGATCATTTATACCAAATATGAATGAATTTTATTGGACGGTTCTTGAGAAGACTTTTAAATGTAAATTTTCCTATGTTAAACTGACATGTCATGGCTTGAACAAACTTGATAGAAATTCAGTAGATGATACTACATGCAATATATCAAAGTTCCAGGCCTTGCACTTTCAGTGAATTTGAAAGTTCACCATTTTATCTTTTTTTGAGCCCCTGCTAGTCCAATATTTATATCAAAACCTCTTAAAACAACCCTCTCACAACTGATATGTCTAAGCAATGCTACAGACATGAAGATAATTGAAATAATACCTAAATTAGATCAGAGAAACAGAAATTTCCATTTTCCCATAGTATTCCTATGTAAAAAGCAACATCTCCTTACTGGGCCCCAATCCTAGCCCCTTTATTTGAACAAATTTGAAACTTCTAGTCATAGGGATAATTTATACTAAATATGAACAAATTTGATTGAAGGCTCTTGAAAAGAATTTCCCTATGTTAATCTGATATGTCCCCAGGGCGGGGCCAATTTTGACCCTAGGGTCATGGCTTGAACAAACTTGATAGAAACTCATTAGATGATACTACATGCAAAATATCAAAGTTCCAGGCCTGGCACTTTCGGAGAAGGTTTTTGAAATTTTGAAGAAAAACAAACAGATACATAAGAATGGTTCCAGCTAAATTTGGATTAAATATGTTAAGCAGAGAAGAAGTTGATTAAAGCAAAAGTTTAAGATGGGACAATAGGTGATCACAAAAGCTTACATTGAGCTTCTCTCAGCTGAGCTAAAAGTCCTTAAAAATTTAATACTGGTATTTTAATCAAGGACACATGTCCTAAATCAGCTGGCCGTATAATTGTAGTGACCACCTTTTTCTAATATCAGCATTGAACCATATTCCCATTGAAGATCACTAAAAACTGTTTATACTGTAACAATTTGAATTCTGACTATACTGTAAATAAATTTTGTTAAAGTATACAACTCAAAAGTTTATATCAATATTTCCATGGTAATGCTTAAACAGACAAGCCTCAATAACATTTTGTTGTTTAACAATAAATAAATCAACATCCCATATTTGGAGACATCAACAAACCTTTTGTTTTAATTCAGTTGGCATTGCTCTCAGATTAATTGGCTGCACTTGCTTTTTAAATCCATCATAAAAGATAACCTCGTATGACCCTGAAACACAATAAAATCACTTGCAATAAGGGCAATTTTTTATACTTAACATATTTCTGTCAATTGTATGTATCTGGCCAACATCTATTGTTAAAATATCTAATACCTAAGAATTCATACTGTCCATTTGTACATTTCATACTGTCAATTTGTATTTTTCATACTGTCAATTTGTAATTTTCACACTGTCAATTTGTATTTTTTATACTGTAAATTTGTTCTTTTCATACTGTCAATTTTTACTTTTCATATTGTCAATTTGAATTTTTCATACTGTCAATTTGTTCTTTTCATACTGCCAATTTGAACTTATCATATTGTCAATTTGTAATTTTCACTGTCAATTTATACTTTTCATACTGTCAATTTGTATTTTTCACTGTAAGTTTGCACTTTTCATTGTCAGTTTGCACTTTTCACACTGTCAATTTGCATTTTTCATATTACTGTGAAATCATTTATTTTTGTGGATATTAAATTTCATGGTTTCCACTTCAAAGACATATTTGTGGAGACTTAAATTCGTTAAAACCCAATTTCCAAAAAAATAAAAAAAAATAAAACAAGTTTACACTTTCAACATCGCATAGTGCGTTCTAAAATCACCTGTTTTCGGTTTTTAGACCGATTTCTACTTTTCACAACCGGTTTTCTTTTCAAAATCTAATAAAATATCAGTCCAGATATTTTCTATCAGTCATATAAAATTGCCCTTTACATGCTTTACTGAGCTTTGAAATACGCCTTGCGGCAATATCATTCGATTGTTTTGTCACCCGCTGTAGGAAAGACACTCAATTTTGACTAAGTCATTACTGATAGTATGGGAGAAGATGTCTATCATTTTGTAACATGCCTTCGGTGTGTGATCAGCGACACATATCTAGCATTCTGTCGCCCAAGAGGGCCAGAGGATGCTCTACTGACTCATAGTGGCCATAGCACTTTTTGATATTCCACAATATTTACCCTCTTCGGGGAGTCTTCTTAACAAGTTATGGATAAATACCCCAACCACACCCATACTGAACAAAAACTTCATTGCTATGAAAAGGAAATACTTTAAATTCCCATACCATTCATCTGTAAAAAAAAAAAAATAGTCCTCTGTACAGAACCCTTATACAACCCAGCCCCTTAATTTGTCAGAACTTCAATCACCCACTCTTAGCTGTTTGTTATGAGCAAAAATGATTCAAATTTTAAAAAGAAGTTTTTTTTGTACACATGGATGCAAAATGAAAAAAAATCAGTTTTCCCTATAATATTTCTATGTAAAAGTCACATTACAGAGCTCCAATATATCCCAGCCCCTTGATATGCAGAATCTTCAATCCTTGGTGATGTAAGGATAATTCATATCAAATATTAACTAGTTAGACTGAAAGGTTATTGAGAGGAAATTTCAGAAAATTCCCAATTTCAACCTTATTGCCTCATCCACCCCCTGGCCCCTTATGGAAATTCAATCCTCTTTATTGAACAAAATCAAATTTTTTGTTACTAGACAATGCTTTAGATCTCAAATAAAACAACATATTTACCCAAATAGATAAAAAAAAAAATGAGAATTGTTCATTTTCCAATAGTATTCCAATGTAAAACTCAAAGACCCCTTACAGGGCCTTTATACATCCCAGTGTCCCTTGATTCCCTTAGAACTCCTAATCATAGGGCTAATTCATATCAAATATGAACAAATTTGACTGACCGGTTGTTGAAAATAAGATTTATGACTGTTTAATTTTAACCATTTTGTGACCCCACCTGGCCCCTTTTAGGAAGTCAATCCTTCTTATTGAACAAAATCATATTTGTTGTCACTAGAAGTTGATTCAAAACTCAAAGTGAATAAAAAAAAGTCATAATGGCATAGTACCACCATTGCAAAAAGGAAGTGCTTCCGTGGGGTAGTCGCATAATGGCGGTTATAAATAATCCTCATTTCTTCTTCTTTAAAAATGCATTTTCCTTATTGTAATGCTCATTTTTTTAACTGAATGGCATTATTGATGTATTTTGAACATTTTGATAGCATTGTCATTTTTGAATTGTGAATTTAGAAAAAAAAATTGATGCTTGAAAATTGGGGCATGAATACATGATTTCGGAAGTCTACTTTCACTTTGTCACCAGTGTACACACTGAGCAGAAAAAAAATCTCTTATATGACACATGACCCCTACTTTTCTCATCATATTTTGATAGTGCAGAGGTTGACAAACAGTAAAATGTAGGTTTCTTTCTTTCATTTGGGATTCTCTATGAATGACAAGCCTTCAAACTTTTATTATTTACTATAGAATAAAGAACAAAAATCAATGGTGGGGTTACACCTTAATGAATGATACAAAAGAGAATTTTCCATTTTCCAATAGTATTTTTATATAAAACTCCCCTTACAGGGCCCTATAACTACAAGACCCTTGATTTGTACAAACTTTAAACCCATGCTCATTGGGATAATCCATATCAAATATGAACAATTGACTTACCGGTTGTTGAGAAGAAGATTTTTGAAAATTTTCTATTTTAACCCTTTTTTGGCCCACCCTGGCCCTTTATGAATAGTCAATTCTCCTTATTGAGCCAAATCTTATTTCCTATGACTAGTTGATACTTCAGAACTCAAACTGAATAATAATTTTGCCAAAAGAGATGAAAAAAAAAGAGAATTTTCTGTTTTCCCATAGTATCCCTACGTAAAAGTCCTTTACAGAGCCCCTATACATTTTAGCCCTTAAATTCTTATCTGCAATCAAACCCCTACACATAGGGATAATTTATACCAAATATGAACACATCTGACATACAGGTTCTTAAGAAAACGATTTTTGTTTTTGTAACACTTTAACTTTCGACTTTAGAAGTGGGAGTCTGGGTATTATGCCAGACATGTCGTCATGTTATGTGGGGGGCATAAAAAATATAAATGGATGAAAAAAAAGAAGAGAATTTTCCGTTACTCATTGGGATAATCTATATAAAAAATGAACCAATTTGACTGACCGCCTGTTAAGAAGATTTTTGAAAATTTTCTCTTTTTTGTACACACCGCAGCCCTTTATGAAAAGTCAGTTCTCCTTATTGGACAGAATCTTATTTTTATATGACTAGATGATGCTTCAGAACTCAAATTAAATAGTAATGTTGCCCAAATAAATGAAAAAATTAATTTTTATGTTTTCCCAAAGTAAAGACCCCTTACAGTTCCATAATAAATATTAGCCCCTTAATTCTTATCTTTATTCTAACCCCTACACATAGGGATAATTTATGCTCAATATCAACAAATCTGACTGACCGGTTCTTAAGACCATTTTTGTAATTCCCAATTTTTACTCTTTTGTGTCCTTTCCTGGGTCCTTACGACAGTGAAACCCAGTCATTTTCACAAATCTGAACCTCCTTGACCAAACGATGCATCTGTGAAAATATAGGCAAAATCAGCTCCTTTTAAAACAAGACGCCTATGGGCTTTAATGGTCACCTGAATAACCTTGCAATTCCAAAAAGCTATGTGAATATGTTTATGCAAGTTCACAGCCCCCTTCTTTTATACCTCAAAGGAACAAGGAAACATGTTAGAGGGTCTAACAGTCAGTGATATTTTACATATCGCAACAATATTTTGAAATGAATTGTGTACATCTTTGGGGTAAAAACCCATGAAAACAATAAATCATGCAATATATAATATGGAAGACCCAATGTAAAACCATGATCCGGGTGGCAGCCCCAAATAAGACCCAGGGAAATGACTGCAAAAAACATTTTAGGGGACCTCCATGCAATGCTATATGCAAAATAGCTAAGGTATAGGCCTAGTACTTGTAGAGAATATGTTTTTTGAAGTTTCGCTTACCGTGAATTTCGCTGTTTTGACCCCACCCAAAGGTCTCTGCCCTAGGTCCCTTCAAACATAAATTTTGTCCGTCATGTCAGCAACAACAAATCATAACAAAAACCATTCAAATGAGTCTATTCAGTCATGAGAAATAGTGTTTTTTGTCATTTTCTCTTATATAAAGGACCCATAGGCCTCAATAACGATTCTTCCCATTTGCTTCCCAGTGCTTCCTATAATAAGAAGATTTTTAAAGTTTACCTCGAATTTGACTATTTTTGGGCCCATTGATATTAACCATCATGTCAGCAACAACACATCATACTAAAAACCATTCAAATAAGTTATTTCAGTCGTAAGAAATAACAGTTTTTATCATTTTCTATTGTCATTCTTCTATTTAGTAAAGCCGGCCTCAACCCCAGGGCCAAACAGTTGAGACCCAGGTGCCTGACTTTCACAATTTCTATGAAGGACGCATAGGCCTCAATAAAATGTGTTTACAATTTGAGTCCCAGCACCTTCCATATTAAAAAGAAGTGTTTTTTTAAGTTTACCATAAAAATGGCTGTTTAGGCCCCACCAACAAGGCCCCATGGGGGTGGAGACCATGAAATTCACAATTTTGTTTCATCTTGAAGTACCAAAGCTACATACAAAATTTCATCACAATCAGGCTAATGATATTGAGAAGAAGTAAACAATGTGAATTGTTTACAGACACACAATTACGGACAAAAGGCAATCGGAAAAGGTCACTTTAACCTCAGGGACACATTTTGAACAAATCTGATAGAACTATAGTTGGTTATCATAACTACATAAATATTTGCAAAATCTATCGAACGGTTCATGAGAAGATTTTTTAAGTTTTTTACTATATTTAGTAATGGCTGACATCTTGAACTTCAAATTGAAAAAAATATCTTCTGTATAGTCTCCTATGCAATTGAAACATCAATGTGAAGTTTCAGTTTAATTGGCCTAGTGGTTTCCGAGAAAGTGCTGCTAATGAATGAAAGAAGACAGACGACAGACAGACAAAGCGCCATTGCATAAGCCCTTCTGGCCTTTGGCCAGTACAGGTAAAAATTGACACAACTTATTGTTACATCAGACTACTTAAATCACTAAATTATCAAGAGTTTGTACATAATAATTTAGTATATGAGCAGCATTGCGCATCCATAAACAGTATTGTGCAAACTACGTCAAATTTACTTTGCTTGCACAATTATTTGGGGCAATATTTAAAAGAAATCTCACACAAGACACAAATTGTTGTCAAACAAACTCAAATTGTGACCTTGAACTTTGAGATACAGGTGTAGGTCTTACTTGCGACACATCATCATGTTATGTAGATCATTTGTAGCAAGTATTTATAAAATCCATTAATGCATGACAAAATTACATGCAGGACACGAAATCTCACACAGACACAAATTGTTGTCAAACAAACTTGTGTGACCTTAACCTTTGAGGTACAGGTGTGGGTCTTTCTCGCGACATGTCATCATGTTATGTTGATCATTTGTAGTAAGTCGTAACAAAATCCATCAATGCATGACAAAGTTACAGGCCAAACACCAAATACCAGATGGAAGGATGGACGGACGGACACCATGATTACTCAATGGGGGGTTACAAAACAGAGGGTCTGACCATCAGTAAAACTGAGAATGTAAATGAGAAGAAATGATACCATTGGAGAGGACAGATGTTATCTTGGCTGGATACATCTTGCAATCAGTCCACTTGGCATATACCTGCTCCCCAACTTTGTGTTCCTACAATATACATGAACAACAATTTCAGTTAAACAAGGAAATGTAAGTTAACTACATCATAACCATACAGACACATGTACTACATAACATCTACACCATCAGTATCCACCATACAGACACATGTACTACATAACATCTACATCATCAGTATCCACCATACAGACTCATGTACTACATAAAATCTACACCATCAGTATACACCATACAGACACATGTCCTACATAACATCTACACCATCACTAACCACCATACAGACACATGTCCTACATAACATCTACACCATCACTAACCACCATACAGACACATGTACTACATAACATTTACACCATCACTAACCACCATACAGACACATGTACTACATAACATCTACACCATCACTAACCACCATACACACACATGTCCTACAAAACATCTACACCATTATCCACCATACAGACACATTTACTACATAAAATCTACACCATCAGTATCCGCCATACAGACACATGTACTACATAACATCTACACCATCAGTATCCACCATACAGACACATGTACTACATAACATCTACACCATCAGTATCCATCATAGATACATGTACTACATAACATCTACACCATCACTAACCACCATACAGACACATGCCTACATAACATCTACACCATCAGTATCCACCATACAGACACATGTACTACATAACATATACACCATCACTATCCACCATACAACACATGTACTACATAACATCTACACCATCACTAACCACCATACAGACACATGTACTACATACCATGTACACCATCACTAACCACCATACAGACATATGTACTATATAACATCTACACCATCACTGACCACCATACAGATACATGAACTACATAGCATGTACACCATCACTAACCACCATACAGACACATGTACTACATAACAACTACACCAGTACTAACCACCATACAGACACATGTACTGCATAACATGTACACCATCACTAGACACCATACAGACACATGTACTACATAACATCTACACCATCACTATCCACCATACAGACACATGTACTACATAACATCTACACCATCATTATCCACCATACAGACACATGTACTACATAACATCTACACCATCACTTACCACCATACAGACACATGTACTACATAACAGCTACACCATCACTAACCACCATACAGACACATGTACTACATAACAGCTACACAATCACTAACCACCATACAGACACATGTACTACATAACAACTACACCACCACTAACCACCAAACAGATACATGTACTAGATAACAGCTACATCATCACTAACCACCATACAGACACATGTACTACATAACAACTACACCAACACTAACCAACATACAAACATATGTCCTACATAACATCTACACCATCAGTATCCACCATACAGACACATGTCCTACATAACATCTACACCATCACTAACCACCATACAGACACATGTATTACATAACATCTACACCATCACTAACCACCATACAGACACATGTACTACATAAAATCTACACCATCAGTATCCACCATACAGACACATGTCCTACATAACATCTACACCATCAGTATCCACCATACAGACACATGTACTACATAACATCTACACCATCACTAACCACCAAACAGACACATGTCCTACATAACATCTACACAACCACTAATCACCATACAGACACATGTACTGCATAACATCTACACCATCACTAACCACCATACAGACACATGTACTGCATAACATCTACACCATCACTAACCACCATACAGACACATGTACTACATAACATCTACACCATCACTATCCACCACACAGACACATGTCCTACATAACATCTACACCATCACTAACCACCATACAGACACATGTACTGCATAACATCTACATCATCACTAACCACCATACAGACACATGTACTACATAACATCTACACCATCACTATCCATCATACAGACACATGTCCTACATAACATCTACACAACCACTAATCACCATACAGACACATGTACTGCATAACATCTACACCATCACTTACCACCATTACAGACACAGGTACTACATAACATCTACACCATCACTAGACACCATACAGACACATGTACTGAATAACATATCCACCATAACTAACCACCACACAGACACATGTACTACATAACATCAACACCATCACTAACCACCACACAGACACATTTCCTACATAACATCTACACAATCAGTATCCACCATACAGACACATGTCCTACATAACATCTACACCATCACTAACCGCCATACAGACACATGTATTACATAACATCTACACCATCACTTACCACCATACAGACACATGTACTACATAACATCTACACCATCACTATCCACCATACAGACACATGTACTAAATAACATCTACACCATCACTAACCACCACACAGACACATGTCCTACATAACATCAACACCATCACTAACCACCACACAGACACATGTACTACATAACATCTACACCATCACTAACCACCATACAGACACATGTACTACATAACATCAACACCATAACTAACCACCATACAGACACATGTACTACATAACATCTACACCATCACTAATCACCATACAGACACATGTCCTACATAACATCAACACCATCACTAACCACCACACAGACACATGTACTACATAACATGTACACCATCACTGACCACCATACAGACACAATGTCCTACATAACATCTACACCATCACAATCCACCATACAGACACATGTACTACATAACATCTACACCATCACTAACCACCATACAGACACATGTACTACATAGCATGTACACCATCACTAACCACCATACAGACATATGTACTATATAACATCTACACCATCACTAACCACCATACAGACACATGTACTACATAACATGTACACCATTACTATCCACCATACAGACACATTTACTACCTAACATCTACACCATCACTAACCACCATACAGACACATGTACTACATAATATCTATACCATCACAAGACACCATACAGTCACGTGTACTACATAACATCTACACCATCAGTATCCACCATACAGACACATGTCCTACATAACATCTACACCATCTCTAACCACCATACAGACATATGTACTATATAACATCCACACCATCACTAGCCACCATACAGACACATGAACTACAAAGCATGTACACCATCACTAACCACCATACAGACACATGTATTACATAACATCTACACCATCACTAACCACCATACAGACACATGTACTACATAACATCTACACCAACACTAACCACCATACAGACACATGTACTACATAACATCTGCACCATCACTAACCACCATACAGACACTTGTCCTACATAACATCTACACCAACACTTACCACCATATAGACACATGCACTACATAACATCTACACCAACACTAACCACCATACAGACACATGCACTACATAACATCTTCACCATCACTAACCACCATACAGACACATGCACTACATAACATCTACACCATCACTAACCACCATACAGACACATGTCCTACGTAACATCTACATCAACACTAACCACCATACAGACACATGTACTACAAACATCTACACTATCACTAACCACCATACAGACACATGTACTACATAACATCTACACCAACACTAACCACCATACAGACACATGTCCTACATAACATCTACACCAACACTAACCACCATACAGACACATGTACTACAAAACATCTACACCATCACTAACCACCACACAGACACATGTACTACATAACATCTACACCATCACTAACCACCATACAGACACATGTCCTACATAACATCTACACCATCACTAACCACCATACAGACACATGTACTACATAGCATGTACACCATCACTAACCACCATACAGACATATGTACTATATAACATCTACACCATCACTAACCACCATACAGACACATGTACTACATAACATCCACACCATCACTAACCACCATACAGACACATGTACTACATAACATCTACACCAACACTAACCACCATACAGACACATGTACTACATAACATCTGCACCATCACTAACCACCATACAGACACTTGTCCTACATAACATCTACACCAACACTTACCACCATACAGACACATGCACTACATAACATCTACACCATTACTAACCACCATACAGACACATGCACTACATAACATCTTCACCATCACTAACCACCATACAGACACATGCACTACATAACATCTACACCATCATTAACCACCATACAGACACATGTCCTACATAACATATACACCAACACTAACCACCATACAGACACATGTACTACAAACATCTACACCATCACTAACCACCATACAGACACATGTACTACATAACATCTACACCAACACTAACCACCATACAGACACATGTCCTACATAACATCTACACCAACACTTACCACCATACAGACACATGTACTACAAAACATCTACACCATCACTTACCACCACACAGATACATGTACTACATAACATCTACACAATCATTAACCACCATACAGAAACATGTACTACATAACATCTACACCATCACTAACCACCATACAGACACATGTCCTACATAACATCTACAGCATCACTACCCACCATACAGACACATGTACTACATAACATCTACACCAACATAAACCACCATAAAGACACATTTACTACAAAACATCTACACCATCACTAACCACCATACAGACATATGTACTACATAACATCTACACTATCACTAACCACCATACAGACACATGTACTACATAACATCTACACCAACACTAACCACCATACAGACACATGTCCTACATAACATCTACACCATCACTAACCACCATACAGACACATGTACTACATAACATATACACCATCAGTATCCACCATACAGACACATGTACTACATAGCATCTACACCATCACTAGACACCATACAGACACATGTACTACATAACATCTACACCATTACTAACCACCATACAGACACATGTACTACATAACATCTACACCATCACTAACCACCATACAGACACAATGTCCTACATAACATCTACACCATCACTAGACACCATACAGACATATGTACTACATAACATGTACACCATCACTAACCACCATACAGACACAATGTCCTACATAACATCTACACCAACACTAGACACCATACAGACACATGTACTGCATAACAACTACACAATCACTTACCACCATACAGACACATGTACTACATAACATGTACACCATCACTAGACACCATACAGACACATGTACTGCATAACAACTACACAATCACTTACCACCATATAGACACATGTACTACACAACATCAACACCATCACTAACCACCATACAGACACATGTCCTACATAACATCTACACCATCACTTACGACAATACAGACACATGTACTACATAACATCTACACCATCACTAACCACCATACAGACACATGTCCTACATAACATCTACACCATCACTAACCACAATACAGACACATGTACTACATAACAGGTATACCATCACTAACCACTATACAGAAACATGTACTACATAACATCTACACCATCACTAACCACCATACAGACACATGTACTACATAACATGTACACCATCGCTAACCACCATACAGACACATGTACTACATAACATCTACACCATCACTAACCACCATACAGACACATGTACTACATAGCATGTACACCATCACTAACCACCATACAGACATATGTACTATATAACATCTACACCATCACTAACCACCATACAGACACATGAACTACATAGCATGTACACCATCACTAACCACCATACAGACACATGTATTACATAACATCTACACCATCACTAACCACCATTCAGACACATGTACTACATAACATCTACACCAATACTAACCACCATACAGACATATGTACTACTTAACCTCTGCACCATCACTAACCACCATACAGACACTTGTCCTACATAACATCTACACCATTACTTACCACCATACAGACACGCACTACATAACATCTACACCAACACTAACCACCATACAGACACATGCACTACATAACATCTTAACCATCACTAACCACCATACAGACACATGCACTACATAACATTTACACCATCACTAACCACCATACAGACACATGTCCTACATAACATCTACACCAACACTAACCACCATACAGACACATGTACTACAAACATCTACACCATCACTAACCACCATACAGACACATGTACTACATAACATCTACACCAACACTAACCACCATACAGACACATGTCCTACATAACATCTACACCAACACTAACCACCATACAGACACATGAACTACAAAACATCTACACCATCACTAACCACCACACAGACACATGTACTACATAACATCTACACCATCACTAACCACCATACAGACACATGTACTACATAACATATACACCATCACTAACCACCATACAGACACATGTACTACATAACATCTACACCATCACTAACCACCATACAGACACATGTACTACATAGAATGTACACCATCACTAACCACCATACAGACATATGTACTATATAACATCTATACCATCACTTACCACCATACAGACACATGTACTACATAGCATGTACACCATCACTAACCACCATACAGACACATGTATTACATAACATCTACACCATCATAAACCACCATACAGACACATGTACTACATAACATCTACACCAACACTAACCACCATACAGACACATGTACTACATAACATCTGCACCATCACTAACCACCATACAGACACTTGTCCTACATAACATCTACACCAACACTTACCACCATACAAACACATGCACTACATAACATCTACACCAACACTAACCACCATACAGACACATGCACTACATAACATTTTCACCATCACTATCCACCATACAGAAACATGCACTACATAACATCTACACCATCACTAACCACCATACAGACACATGTCCTACATAACATCTACACCAACACTAACCACCATACAGACACATGTACTACAAACATCTACACCATCACTAACCACGATACAGACACATGTACTACATAACATCTACACCAACATTAACCACCATACAGACACATGTCCTACATAACATCTACACCAACACTAACCACCATACAGACACATGTACTACAAAACATCTACACCATCACTAATCACCACACAGATACATGTACTACATAACATCTACACCATCATTAACCACCATACAGAAACATGTACTACATAACATCTACACCATCACTAACCACCATACAGACACATGTCCTACATAATATCTACAGCATCACTAACCACCATACAGACACATGTACTACATAACATCTACACCAACACAAACCACCATAAAGACACATGTACTACAAAACATCTACACCATCACTAACCATCATACAGACACATTTACTACATAACATCTACACCATCACTAACCACCATACAGACACATGTACAACATAACATCTACACAAACACTAACCACCATACAGACACATGTCCTACATAACATCTACACCATCACTAACCACCATACAGACACATGTACTACATAACATCTACACCATCAGTATCCACCATACAGACACATGTACTACATAGCATCTACACCATCACTAGACACCATACAGACACATGTACTACATAACATCTACACCATTACTAACCACCATACAGACACATGTACTATATAACATGTACACCATCACTAACCACCATACAGACACAATATCCTAAATAACATCTACACCATCACTAGACACCATACAGACACATGTACTACATAACATGTACACCATCACTAACCACCATACAGACACAATGTCCTACATAACATCTACACCATACAGACACATGTACTGCATAACAACTACACAATCAGTTACCACCATACAGACACATGTACTACATAACATCTACACCATCACTAACCACCATACAGACACATGTCCTACATAACATCTACACCATCACTTACCACAACACAGACACATGTACTACATAACATCTACACCATCACTAACCACCATACAGACACATGTCCTACATAACATCTACACCATCACTAACCACAATACAGACACATGTACTACATAACAGGTATACCATCACTAACCACCATACATAAACATGTACTAACTAACATCTACACCATCACTAACCACCATACAGACACATGTACTACATAACATCTACACCATCACTAACCACCATACAGACACTATGTCCTACATAACATCTACACCATCACTATCCACCATACAGACACATGTACTACATAACATCTACACCATCACTAACCACCATACAGACACATGTACTACATAGCATGTACACCATCACTAACCACCATAGAGACATATGTACTATATAACATCTACACCATCACTAACCACCATACAGACACATGTACTACATAACATGTACACCATTACTATCCACCATACAGACACATTTACTACATAACATCTACACCATCTCTAACCACCATACAGACACATGTACTACATAACATCTATACCATCGATAGACACCATACAGACACATGTACTACATAACATCTACACCATCAGTATCCACCATACAGACACATGTCCTACATAACATCTACACCATCAATATCCACCATACAGACACATATACTACATAACATCTACACCATCACTAACCACCATACAGACACATGTACTACATAGCATGTACACCATCACTAACCACCATACAGATATATGTACTATATAACATCTACACCATCACTAACCACCATACAGACACATGAACTACATAGCATGTACACCATCACTAACCACCATAGAGACATATGTATTACATAACATTTTCACCATCACTAACCACCACACAGACACATGTACTACATAACATCTACACCAACACTAACCACCATACAGACACATGTACTACAAAACATCTGCACCATCACTTACCACCATACAGACACTTGTCCTACATAGCATCTTCACCAACACTTACCACAATACAGACACAGGCACTACATAACATCTACACCAACAGTAACCACCATACAGACACATGCACTACATAACATCTTCACCATCACTAACCACCATACAGACACATGCACTACATAACATCTACACCATCACTAACCACCATACAGACACATGTCCTACATAACATCTACACCAACACTAACCACCATACAGACACATGTACTACAAACATTTACACCATCACTAACCACCATACAGACACATGTACTACATAACATCTACACCAACACTAACCACCATACAGACACATGTCCTACATAACATCTACACCAACAATAACCACCATACAGACACATGTACTAAAAAACATCTACACCATCACTAACCACCACACAGACACATGTACTACATAACATCTACACCATCACTAACCACCATACAGACACATGTACTACATAACATCTACACTATCACTACTCAACATACAGACACATGTACTACATAACATCTACACCATCACTAACCACCATACAGACACAAGTACTACATAGCATGTACACCATCACTAACCACCATACAGACATATGTACTATATAACATCTACACCATCACTAACCACAATACAGACACATGTACTACATAACAGGTATACCATCACTAACCACCATACAGAAACATGTACTACATAACATCTACACCATCACTAACCACCATACAGACACATGTACTACATAACATCTACACCATCGCTAACCACCATACAGACACATGTACTACATAACATCTACACCATCACTAACCACCATACAGACACATGTACTACATAGCATGTACACCATCACTAACCACCATACAGACATATGTACTATATAACATCTACACCATCACTAACCACCATACAGACACATGAACTACATAGCATGTACACCATCACTAACCACCATACAGACACATGTATTACATAACATCTACACCATCACTAACCACCATTCAGACACATGTACTACATAACATCTACACCAATACTAACCACCATACAGACATATGTACTACTTAACCTCTGCACCATCACTAACCACCATACAGACACTTCTCCTACATAACATCTACACCATTACTTACCACCATACAGACACGCACTACATAACATCTACACCAACACTAACCACCATACAGACACATGCACTACATAACATCTTAACCATCACTAACCACCATACAGACACATGCACTACATAACATCTACACCATCACTAACCACCATACAGACACATGTCCTACATAACATCTACACCAACACTAACCACCATACAGACACATGTACTACAAACATCTACACCATCACTAACCACCATACAGACACATGTACTACATAACATCTACACCAACACTAACCACCATACAGACACATGTCCTACATAACATCTACACCAACTCTAACCACCATACAGACACATGTACTACAAAACATCTACACCATCACTAACCACCACACAGACACATGTACTACATAACATCTACACCATCACTATCCACCATACAGACACATGTACTACATAGCATGTACACCATCACTAACCACCATACAGACATATGTACTATATAACATCTACACCATCACTAACCACCATACAGACACATGTACTACATAACATCTACACCAACACAAACCACCATAAAGACACATGTACTACATAACATCTACACCATCACTAACCACCATACAGACACATGTCCTACATAACATCTACACCATCACTTACCACAACACAGACACATGTCCTACATAACATCTACACCATCACTTACCACAATACAGACACATGTACTACATAACAGGTATACCATCACTAACCACCATACATAAACATGTACTACATAACATCTACACCATCACTAACCACCATACAGACACATGTACTACATAACATCTACACCATCACTAACCACCATACAGACACTATGTCCTACATAACATCTACAACATCACTATCCACCATACAGACACATGTACTACATAACATCTACACCATCACTAACCACCATACAGACACATGTACTACATAGCATGTACACCATCACTAACCACCATACAGACATATGTACTATATAACATCTACACCATCACTAACCACCATACAGACACATGTACTACATAACATGTACACCATTACTATCCACCATACAGACACATTTACTACATAACATCTACACCATCTCTAACCACCATACAGACACATGTACTACATAACATCTATACCATCACTAGGCACCATACAGACACATGTACTACATAACATCTACACCATCAGTATCCACCATACAGACACATGTCCTACATAACATCTACACCATCAATATCCACCAAACAGACACATATACTACATAACATCTACACCATCACTAACCACCATACAGACACATGTACTACATAGCATGTACACCATCACTAACCACCATACAGACATATATATTATATAACATCTACACCATCACTAACCACCATACAGACACATGAACTACATAGCATGTACACCATCACTAACCACCATAGAGACACATGTATTACATAACATTTACACCATCACTAACCACCATACAGACACATGTACTACATAACATCTACACCAACACTAACCACCATACAGACACATGTACTACATAACATCTGCACCATCACTTACCACCATACAGACACTTGTCCTACATAACATCTTCACCAAGACTTACCACCATACAGACACAGGCACTACATAACATCTACACCAACAGTAACCACCATACAGACACATGCACTACATAACATCTTCACCATCACTAACCACCATACAGACACATGCACTACATAACATCTACACCATCACTAACCACTATACAGACACATGTCCTACATAACATCTACACCAACACTAACCACCATACAGACACATGTACTACAAACATCTACACCATCACTAACCACCATACAGACACATGTACTACATAACATCTACACCAACACTAACCACCATACAGACACATGTCCTACATAACATCTACACCAACACTAACCACCATACAGACACATGTACTAAAAAACATCTATACCATCACTAACCACCACACAGACACATGTACTACATAACATCTACACCATCACTAACCACCATACAGACACATGTACTACATAACATCTACACTATCACTACCCACCATACAGACACATGTACTACATAACATCTACACCATCACTAACCACCATACAGACACATGTACTACATAGCATGTACACCATCACTAACCACCATACAGACATATGTACTATATAACATCTACACCATCACTAACCACCATACAGACACATGTACTACATAGCATGTACACCATCATTAACCACCATACAGACACATGTATTACATAACATCTACACCATCACTAACCACCATACAGACACATGTACTACATAACATCTACACCAACACTAACCACCATACAGACACATGTACTACATAACATCTGCACCATCACTAACCACCATACAGACACTTGTCCTACATAACATCTACACCAACACTAACCACCATACAGACACATGTACTACAAACATCTACACCATCACTAACCACCATACAGACACATGTACTACATAACATCTACACCAACATTAACCACCATACAGACACATGTCCTACATAACATCTACACCAACACTAACCACCATACAGACACATGTACTACAAAACATCTACACCATCACTAATCACCACACAGATACATGTACTACATAACATCTACACCATCATTAACCACCATACAGAAACATGTACAACATAACATCTACACCATCACTAACCACCATACAGACACATGTCCTACATAATATCTACAGCATCACTAACCACCATACAGACACATGTACTACATAACATCTACACCAACACAAACCACCATAAAGACACATTTACTACAAAACATCTACACCATCACTAACCATCATACAGACACATTTACTACATAACATCTACACCATCACTAACCACCATACAGACACATGTACTACATAACATCTACACCAACACTAACCACCATACAGACACATGTACTACATAGCATGTACACCATCATTAACCACCATACAGACACATGTATTACATAACATCTACACCATCACTAACCACCATACAGACACATGTCCTACATAATATCTACAGCATCACTAACCACCATACAGACACATGTACTACATAACATCTACACCAACACAAACCACCATAAAGACACATTTACTACAAAACATCTACACCATCACTAACCATCATACAGACACATTTACTACATAACATCTACACCATCACTAACCACCATACAGACACATGTACTACATAACATCTACACCAACACTAACCACCATACAGACACATGTACTACATAGCATGTACACCATCATTAACCACCATACAGACACATGTATTACATAACATCTACACCATCACTAACCACCATACAGACACATGTACTACATAACATCTACACCAACACTAACCACCATACAGACACATGTACTACATAGCATGTACACCATCATTAACCACCATACAGACACATGTATTACATAACATCTACACCATCACTAACCACCATACAGACACATGTACTACATAACATCTACACCAACACTAACCACCATACAGACACATGTACTACATAACATTTGCACCATCACTAACCACCATACAGACACTTGTCCTACATAACATCTACACCAACACTAACCACCATACAGACACATGTCCTACATAACATCTACACCAACACTAACCACCATACAGACACATGTACTACAAACATCTACACCATCACTAACCACGATACAGACACATGTACTACATAACATCTACACCAACATTAACCACCATACAGACACATGTCCTACATAACATCTACACCAACACTAACCACCATACAGACACATGTACTACAAAACATCTACACCATCACTAATCACCACACAGATACATGTACTACATAACATCTACACCATCATTAACCACCATACAGAAACATGTACAACATAACATCTACACCATCACTAACCACCATACAGACACATGTCCTACATAATATCTACAGCATCACTAACCACCATACAGACACATGTACTACATAACATCTACACCAACACAAACCACCATAAAGACACATTTACTACAAAACATCTACACCATCACTAACCATCATACAGACACATTTACTACATAACATCTACACCATCACTAACCACCATACAGACACATGTACTACATAACATCTACACCAACACTAACCACCATACAGACACATGTCCTACATAACATCTACACCATCACTAACCACCATACAGACACATGTACTACATAACATCTACACCATCATTATCCACCATACAGACACATGTACTACATAGCATCTACACCATCACTAGACACCATACAGACACATGTACTACATAACATCTACACCATTACTAACCACCATACAGACACATGAACTATATAACATGTACACCATCACTAACCACCATACAGACACAATACCCTAAATAACATCTACACCATCACTAGACACCATACAGACACATGTACTACATAACATGTACACTATCACTAACCACCATACAGACACAATGTCCTACATAACATCTACACCATCACTAGACACCATACAGACACATGTACTGCATAACAACTACACAATCACTTACCACCATACAGACACATGTACTACATAACATGTACACCATCACTAGACACCATACAGACACATGTACTGAATAACAACTACACAATCACTTACCACCATACAGACACATGTACTACATAACATCTACACCATCACTAACCACCATACAGACACATGTCCTACATAACATCTACACCATCACTTACCACAACACAGACACATGTACTACATAACATCTACACCATCACTAACCACCATACAGACACATGTCCTACATAACATCCACACCATCACTAACCACAATACAGACACATGTACTACATAACAGGTATACCATCACTTACCACCATACAGAAACATGTACTACATAACATCTACACCATCACTAACCACCATACAGACACATGTACTACATAACATGTACACCATCACTAACCACCATACAGACACTATGTCCTACATAACATCTACACCATCACTATCCACCATACAGACACATGTACTACATAACATTTACACCATCACTAACCACCATACAGACACATGTACTACATAGCATGTACACCATCACTAACCACCATACAGACATATGTACTATATAACATCTACACCATCACTAACCACCATACAGACACATGTACTACATAACATGTACACCATTACTATCCACCATACAGACACATTTACTACATAACATCTACACCATCTCTAACCACCATACAGACACATGTACTACATAACATCTATACCATCACTAGACACCATACAGACACATGTACTACATAACATCTACACCATCAGTATCCACCATACAGACACATGTCCAACATAACATCTACACTATCAATATCCACCATACAGACACATATACTACATAACATCTACACCATCACTAACCACCATACAGACACATGTACTACATAGCATGTACACCATCACTAACCACCATACAGACATATGTACTATATAACATCTACACCATTACTAACCACCATACAGACACATGAACTTCATAGCATGTACACCATCACTAACCACCATAGAGACACATGTATTACATAACATTTACACCATCACTAACCACCATACAGACACATGTACTACATAACATCTACACCAACACTAACCACCAAACAGACACATGTACTACATAACATCTGCACCATCACTTACCACCATACAGACACTTGTCCTACATAACATCTTCACCAACACTTACCACCATACAGACACAGGCACTACATAACATCTACACCAACAGTAACCACCATACAGACACATGCACTACATAACATCTTCACCATCACTAACCACCATACAGACACATGCACTACATAACATCTACACCATCACTAACCACCATACAGACACATGTCCTACATAACATCTACACCAACACTAACCACCATACAGACACATGTACTACATAACATCTACGACATCACTAGACACCATACAGACACATGTACTGCATAACATCTACACCACCACTAACCACCATACAGACAAATCTACATCAATTATAGCCATACAAAAAAAATTGAATAAAACACAATCACAGCAAAGTTTCATTAAGTTACCTTCAAAGGTTTTATTTAATTTGCTATTTGTTTATAGGGTAACAGAAACAAGAGGCCCAAGAGGGCCTGAGGACGCTCTGCTGACTCATAGTGGCCATAGCAATTTTTGAAATTCTACTATGCAACAGAAACATTGGGGCGGTGTCATTTTTAACTCTAGGGACACCATTTGAACAAATCTAACAAAACTATAGTTGGTCATCATTACTACATAAACATTTTGAAAATCTGTTGGACCATGAGAAGAAGACTTTTTAAGTTTTGGACTATTTTCAGTTATGGTGGCCATCTTGAATTTTAGATAGAAAAAATAAATCTTTTGTATAGTCTCCTATGCAATAGAAATATCCATGTGAAGTTTCAGTTTAATTGGCTTAGTGGTTTCAGAATAAATGGAAAAAAAAAGACAATTTTCTGTTTTCCCATTGTATCCCTATGTAAAATTCTAAGTCCCATTACAGGGCCCCTATATATCTTAACCCTTAAATTATTATCTGCAATCAAACCCCTACACTTAGGGATAATTTATATCAATATGTACAAATCTGCCATACCCGTTCTTAAGAAAACAATTTTACTAATTACCAATTTGTACCCTTTTGGGTCCCCTCCTGACCCCTTAAGACATAGGAACCCAGTCATTTTTACAATCTTAACCGCCTTTACCTAACAATGCTTTAGTGAAGATATAGGCAAACTTATTTCCATTTAAAAAAAAAAAATATATATATATATATATATTGACATGTCCCTTTATTGAACTCTCGGGGCAGGGTCATTTTTTACCCTAGGGACACCATTTGAACAAATCTAACAGAACTATAGTTGGTCATCATTACGACATAAACATTTTACAAATCTATTGGGCCGTTCATGAGAAGAAGATTTTTTAAGTTTTGGACTATTTTTAGTAATGACGGCCATCTTGAATTTCAGATCGAAAAAAAAAAAAACCTTCTGTATAGTCTCCTATGCAATAGAAACACCCATGTGAAGTCTAATTGGCCTAGTGGTTTAAGAACAGATGAAAGAAAAAGAGAATTTTCTGTTTTCCCATAGTATCCCTATGTAAAAGTCCCCTTACAGGGTCTCTATTAATTTTAGCCCCTAAATTTTTATCTGCAATCAAACCCCTTAACATAGGAATAATTTATGCAAAATATGAACAAATCTGACATACCGTTTCTTAAGAAAACGAATTTAGTAATTTTTACCCTTTTGGGGCCCCTCCTGACCCCTTAAGACAGTGGAACCCAGTCATTTTTACAAATCTGAACCAACTTCACCAAACAATGCTTCTGTGGACATATAGGCAAAATCATTTCCATTTAAAAAAAAAAAATATTATAATGACATGTGTCCCCTAATTGAACCCTCAGAGCGGGGGTCATATTTAACACTAGGGACACCATTTGAACAAATCTAACAAAACTATAGTGGGTCATCATTACTACATAAACATTTTGAAAATCTGTTGGGCCGTTCATGAGAAAAAGATCTTTTAAGTTTTGGACTATTTTTAGTAACGGCTGCTATCTTGAATTTCAGATCAAAAAAAAAAATCTTCTGTATAGTCTCCTATGCAATAGAAACACCCATGTGAAGTTTCAGTTTAATTGGCCCAGTGGTTTCAGAGAAAGTGCTGCTAACAGACAACAGACGACAGACGTCAGACGACAGATGACGGACGACAGACAACTGCCATCGCATAAGCACTTCTGGCCTTCGGCCAGTAGAGCTAAAAATAAATAAAACCTCCGCAATAGTAAAAGGCACTACAAGATCACTAGGTTGACATTTGTACAAAGTTTCATTATATTAAAGAGTTTTTTTTATTATTATTTTGCAATTTAGTTCCATGGTAACAGAAACAAGAGGGCCAAAATTGCTCTATATCACTCACCTGACTGACCTTGAGTCACCCAACTTAGGTAGATTATATAATACATGTACACTCAAAATTCCAGAAAAATGAGATGGGCGAGTAGTTAGAATTTTTATTTGTTTTGAAGATGTAACAGATACGTAGAAGAATTCAAACTTGGTAGAGGTTCACCCATGGTAAATGTCAGTGAAATTACATCGAAATCAAGTCAGTAGATTCTGACAAGAAGGCTTTTGAAGTTTTTACTACAGCTTCCTATATAGTAAACTAGCACCTCACTGTGGCGGTCACGTTTTACAGCTTGAACAAACTTGGTAAAGGGTCACCCAAGGAACATTTCTGTGAAATTGTTTTAAAATTAAGCCAGTGGTTTCTAAGAAGATTTTTTAAGTTTCTACTATAGCTTATATAGTAAACAAATCCCACCCTCTGGCCTCCATGTTTTTTGACGAATCACTACGGTTTGCACAAACTTGGTGAAGGGTCCTCCAAGGAACATTTCTGTGAAATTATTTTAAAATCGAGCCAGTAGTTTCTGACAAGAAGATTTTTTAAGTTTTTACTATTTAAACTTGCCCGCCCCCTGGGGGCCATGTTTTTTGAAGAATCAAGATGGCTTGAACAAACTTGGTAGAGGGTCACCCAAGGAAAATTTCTGTGAAATTATTTTAAAATCGAGCCAGTTGTTTCAGATAAGAAGATTTTTTAAGTTTTTACAAATTAAACTTGCCCCGCCCCCTGGCCGCCATCTTTTTTGACGAATCAAGATGGCTTGAACAAACTTGGTATAGGGCTATCCAAGGAACTTTTCTGTGAAATTATATCAAAATTGGCCCAGTAGTTTCTGACAAAACGATTTTTTAAGTTTTTACTATAGCTTATATAGTAAACTAACCCCAATCCCTGGCCGCCATGTTTTTTGACAAAACACTACTGTTTCAACAAATTCGGTGAAATGTTCTCCAATTAACATTTCTGTGAAATTATTTAAAAATCAAGCCAGTAGTTTCTGACAAGAAATTCTTTTAAATTTTTAATAATTAAACTTGCCCGCCCCCTGGCTGCCATGTTTTTTGACGAATCAAGATGGCTTGAACAAACTTGTTAGAGGTGTCACCCAAGGAACATTTCTGTGAAGTTATATCAAAATTGGCCCAATGGTTTCAGAGAAGTTGTTAGAAGCTAAAAGTTAATGACGGACACCAGGCGATCACAAAAGCTCACCTGTGAGCCTTCGGCTCAGGTGAGCTAAAAATAATGAAAATGACAACTCCCTTAGTACAGCAATAGGCACTACTAGACATGTATATACTTTTTTGTTAAGTTATGGTCAAGAAACAGAGAAATTAGTAATTTTGGTAATTAAACTGGTCATACCTATTACCGCAGGTCAAAAAAGAAGAACTTTGTCAACCATGTTGATAATGGCATCAATAATAAACAGTAATAAAGTTATTTAAGTGTGCAGAGTTATAAACAGTTGCTGGTACGAAATGTAAACAAATGCCGACGCTAACGGAAAAGGTTGAGCTTTGCGCATGTCTGGGATTTTGTTATTATACGGGCATTCGAGGTAATAGGTATATCGCGGTATTACATATACACATTTGCTTGGCTCCCAATTTTTTGGCGGGGGGGAAAGGTCGTGCTTCAAAACTTGAAAATATGCGCGAATGACCAAATGACAACCAAACAATAGATCGTCGCCATGTTTTGATTTGATAACCGCTCATCTTCTACTCACCAATTAGCCTTGATTATAACAAACTGTTATAACCATAACCTCATGGTGGTTTAAAGGACTGTTTAGGGATTGATTCATGCCTGGATTGATTAATCCCGAGTGCTTCAATAAATGCTGACACGCCCCAAACACGGAAGCCATATGCAAACTTTGTTATTATCGAGTGATCACGTGATCAAGCAACGAAGCGGTTGACAGGTATTAATATATCGCGGGTATCTTATCGGATCGTAAACACAAACTTATTTTTATTATTTAATTGTTGTTAATACTTCAGATTTATATTTTTAATATTTTTATACTAACAGTGTTGAGTTTAAATTGAAGCACGATTTTTTATATAGACACCGTTTTTTCTCCTTCCGGGTTAAACGGAAATGGCTGCCAATTTTAGTATAATCAAAACATGAAAACGTTTTTCTTTCTTTTCTTTTTTTGTATTAATTTCATACTTATCTAAGTGTATCTGTTGTAACTAAATACGCGTTGTATCATATTACAATGCAAACAATACCATTCACAGTAGGACAGCACGATAGGTGTGAAAAACCGACATCGATTTTTTTCGAGGTAATTATCGCTATAACGCGGTCCGCTTATAACGCGGTTTCGTTTTGTGGACCCCAAGATCCGCGTTATAACGGGACCCGAGTGTACAAGGAATAATGTTTCTGGCAAAAGAAACAAGAGCACCGCAAGCGGGTGCAGATGCTTGTCTTTTTTCCAAATCTATTATGTAAGTCAAAGTCAGTGTAGTAAACTTTTTAAACTTGATGAAATCAATACTATTACTGAAACAAGAAATGTCACTGGTAAGTGTCGCATGCCCCCCAAATGGTCGTTAAAAAACAACAATATAATTATGTTATAATAGGTAGCGATGTATCAATGAATATATGGAGTAAAAGACTGATGTTTCAGACTAGACATGCAATTTCATGTTTTTTACATTAAAGCGTGACCTTGACCTTTGTGTAACCTTGACTTTGACATCTAATGTAATGGTCTGGGTATTTCAACAGTTAAATGCTGCTGAAACATCATTATGGCATGCTGATCACTTGTGTCAAACTATTTTAAAATCCCTAAATGTAATACAAAGTTACAGATCAATTGTTGATAAATTGAGCCAAGTGTTTTTGAAATCCATCCATGTATGATAAAGTTAAAGGACAGACTTGAAATCTCAAATAGATTCAAAGTGTTGTCATACATACTTAAAGTGTGACCTTGACCTTTGAGGTATGGGTCTAATTCTTACTTATGACACGTCATCATGTCATCTTGATCAACTGAGCCAAGTGTTTTAAAAATTTATTCATACATGAAATGTCAAAATGACTGAAAGCGTTGTCAAACAAAGTTAAATTATGACCTTGACCTTTCAAGTGGGAGTTTGGGTATAAAGTGCAACGCGTCATCATGTTTTGTTAATCATTTATAACAAGTATTTATAAAAATCCATCTATGCATACCGTATATTCCCTTATTAACGCCCCACTCTTATAAACGCCCCCCACCTATTTTTCTGGAAAATTAAAAAATAAAACGTATATGCGAGTTGAGTGCGTATCTGCCCATGTTTCCCTGATCAATTATTTTGTTACACAGACAACAATTAGCGGAGTGTTTATTACCTTTGAACTCTTTAACCCATTGATTATATCTTCGGTGACCACTTATCCACTTTTGGCTGAATAAACACATCACCATATTTGCTGTTTAAAACTAGTAAAAATGCCGTCTGTTGATTATAACATTACAAAACGTCAGAAAATGCGGTTAGTCTGTGTACGCTAAAAGCTCATTGTTCCACGTTGATAACAGCAAGTGTCCAAGTGATTTAAAGTGAAGAGTACACTGACCATAAATTTGGATATTCCAGTACGCAGACTAGTAATTTCATACAGATTTTCAGCTTTTTTTCATCCTATGTTGATTATTTCATTCACTCTCAAATAATTCTGAACCACTTTTTCGGGGATTTAAACCGGATTTAAGTTTTTTTTCAGGGTTTAACTGGTTTTATTGTATTTTTAGCTGTTGTTAAATTTGCTTTTTCTTTTATATTTTATAAACGCCCCCACCTTGTAAAAATGTAACGCACCCAGGGGCGTTAATAAGGGAATATACAGTAACAAAGTTACAGGCTGGACACGAAATCTCACACAAACTCGAAATGTTGTCAAATAAACTCAAATTGTGACCTTGACCTTTGAGGTACAGGTATGGGTCTTACTCGCAACACGTTGCCATGTTATGTTGATCAATTGTAGCAAGTATTTATAAAACCCATCTATGCATGACAAAGTAACAGGCCGGACACGAATTCTCACACAGACTCAAAACTGTATTCAAACAAACTCAAATTGTGACTTTGACCTTTGAGGTATGGGTGTGGGTCTTACTCGCGACACGTCATCATGTTATGTTGATCATTTGTAGCAAGTATCAACAAAATCCATCTATGCATGACAGGCCGGACACGAAATACTGGACAGAAGGACAGACGAACAGACAGATGGAAGGATGAACAGAGACAGACGCTGCGATTACTATATGTCACCCCAAAAAATGTTTTTGGGGGGGAGCATAAAAAAATCTTCTGTATAGTCTCCTACGCAATAGAAACATCCATGTGAAGTTTGAGTTAAACTGACCTAGTGGTTTCAGAGAAAGTGTTGCTAAACGGACAACAGAGTTTGGCTAATAGAGCTAAAAATTAATATACCATAAGACAAGAATAAATATCAAAATACAACAAGAGAAATTAAGCAGGTGCAGATGCTCATCTTTTTTACAAATCTATTAAGTAGGTCAAAGTCAGTGAAGTAAACTTTTTAAACATGATGTTTATTAGTTTACAAAATCAATACTATTACTGAAAAAATGATGTAGATTTTAAAAAAACACATACAAAACAAGAGCTGTCCAAGAACAGAATTAACTCGACTATTCTAACCTTGTCACAGGACAGTATATTATATGTATCATCAGAAAAACAGACACATCTGTATTAATGAAAAAATCTTTAATATTAGCAAAATAGTAGATACATGTATGTGCAAGTAGGACTATTAACTTTTTAAGGCAGAATATACACTATGTATATGTCTATATCTGGCTATGCCTACCTAGCCAGTACTTAAGTTGAAATAAGGCAGAGTATTTAATTTAATATATATTTTTTTTAAAATCTAGGTGTGTATGTGCCAAAGTTTAATAAACTTTAACCAGATAATGCAATTATTAACCAAGTCCATTTAATAGGTCAAGGTCAGTGATATAAACTTTTTTTAGTTGATGGTGATCAATTTACAGAATCAATAGTATTACTGAAAAAGAGCTGTTGGAGGGACAGCGCGCTTGACTATTCGATATTTGTCACAAAAGTACAAATTTGACTGAGACTGATGACAAATCCAAGCAAAAAAGAGTTATCTAACTTACAAAATTGACAAAATTGAGTAGGTCTTATAACTGCAATATCTTCTATGAAGTTTCAACCAACTACATGCAGTGACAGCTGAGTTATAAAATTTCTAAGTAAAACAAAAGCCCTAATTTCCAAAATAATCTGGCAAGAGTTATCCGAATTGATTAATTTAGTTGTTTTCATGACTACAAAGCCATATGCAAAGTTTCAATCAAATACATTGAGTGGTTGGTGTAATATGGACTTGACAGTACTTGCATGCAAAACATTACCCAAAATTCTAAGTCAAACAAGGGCAATAATTTGCATTATATTCGAGCAAGAGTTATATAACTTAATTATTGTAGTAGAGTTGATGACTGGGAAGGCTTGTGTAAAGTTTCAATCAAATAAATTGAGTGTTTGGTGTAATATGGACTTGATGGTACTTGCACGCAAAACTTTAACCAAAAATTCAAAGTCAAACAAGGGCAATCATTTGCATTATACTCAGGCAAGAGCTATGTAACTTAGTTACTGTAAAAGGGTTGATAACTGGGAAGGCTTGTGTAAAGTTTCAATCAAATACATTGAGTGGCTGGTGAGAAATGGACTTGATGGTACTTGCTTCCAAAACTTTAACCAGAATTTCTATGTCAAATGCATTATATTCATGCAAAAGTTATCTAACTTAGTTATTGTATTAGGGTTGATGACTAGGAAGGCTTGTGTAAAGTTTCAAGTCAATACACGCAATGGTTACTGAGATAGGGACTTGATGGTACTTGCAGGCAAAACTTTAACAAGATTTTCAAAGTCAAACAAGGGCAATAATTTACATTATATTCATGCAAGAGTTATCTAATTTAGTTATTGTAGTCGGATTGATAACTAGGATGGCTTGTGTAAAGTTTCAAGTCAATACATGCAGTGGTTACTGAGATAGGGACTTGCATGCAAAACTTTAACCAAGGTGTGACGTTGACACTTGGGCGAGTACAATAGCTCTCTTTATTCTCCAAATAGTCAAGCAAAAAATTTAAATAGATTTAAAACAAGAAGACCATGGACCTTAACGGTCACCTAATTAACCTTGATGATATAAAGCTATATGAATCTATGACCTACCATAAGACCTCATGTTGGTGTGGAGCATGAAATTCACATAGGTAATAGCCATCATGTTAGCAACAACAAATCACACAAAAACATTCAAAAAGTCTATTAAGTCATAAGAAATAAGTTTTTTTGTCATTTTCTCTAATAAAGATTTAGTAAAGTAGGCCCCCACCCCAAGGGCCATACCATGAGACCCAGAGGCATGAAATTCATAAATTTTATAAAGGACCCATAGGCGTCAATAATCATGCTCACAATTTGTTTCCGAATGCTTCCTATAATAAGATTTTAAAAGGCTACTTTTAATTTTTTTAGGCCCCAGCCCCATGACTGTGACACCCAAGGACATGCATATCACAATTTTTATAAAGGATCCATATGTGTTCAGTCATACCATTTGTTTCCCAGTGCTTCCAATATTAAGAAGAAGATTTTTAAAGTTTAACTTGAATTTCGCTGTTTTGGCCCCACCCCTAAGCCCCCAGGTGTGTGTGTGTGTGGGGGGGGTGGGGGGGTGAACCATGCAATTCACAATTTTGATTCACCCTTAGGTACCAAAGCTGCATACAACATTTAATTACAACTGAGTTTATTTTTGAGAAGTTGAAAATGTCATTCGTTAAGGGCGCACGACACACGATGACGAACAAAAGGATTCAATAAAACTTCAATAAAAAAAAAAAGTGAAAACTTTTTACCACTTAGGGCGGGCCAATTTTACCCCCAGCATAATGATTTTGAACAAATTTGAGAGAGAACCAAAGATTGACCCTATTTGTCAAAACATCTAAGCTCAAGGTCTTATACTACAAACTTTAACCTGCTAAAAAATTAAATTTCTACGTCTAAAGAGTTATGATTCTTGTCTCTTTGAGTTTCCTAGAGGATGCTGAACACACATGTGAAGTTTCATTCATGTCCAATGATAGGTTGATGAAATAGGTACCAACTCAAAAACTTTAACCTGCTAAAAATCTCCAACCAAATTGTCTAAGTCCAAAAGGGCCATAACTCTGTAAAAACGCAATCCCAGAGTTATGGTTCTCATCTCTTGTGCATTCCATTGATGATGCTGAACACACATGTGAAGTTTCATTCATATTCAATGATAGGTTGATGAAATATGTACCTCTAAAAGGGCCAGAGTTATGGTTTTTATCTCTGTGCATTCCATTAATGATGCTGAATACTTATGCCATTTATACAAATATCTGCAAGCAATGAACACTTATGAACAACTTGCACAAAAACTTCTAAACAAAAGGGGACACGAGACACTTGTGCCGTGACTTGTAAAAAGACTAGCCTATAATAACTTCAGTCCGATTTCCTTCACCAAAATATGTTTTTTAATGGAGTTTAATGCCAGTTTAACAGTTAAAACAAAAGCTGCCGGAGGGACAGCGCGCTCAACTATTTCTATGCTGTTCTAAAACAATAGCTTTTTCATCAAATAAGTAACGGCAATCAAAAATTATGGTTCTTGTCTCTATGAGTTTCCTAGATGATGTTGAACACACATGTGAAGTTTCAGTCATATCCAGTGAGTGGCATCGTCGGATACCCATGGGTGTCAATTCCGATACTCTTTATTGATCACACGTGGGAAATTACGCTAGCTCTGCATCGTATTATTTGAACAGAACAAAAGACAGCTAACATTAACAACGTCTTATTAAAACGGCATTTACATGAAACTAGCGTTGCGATTGGATAACATTCCATTCATAAAATGGTGAAAAGAACCAATCATATGGTAGAAACGATGCAAAGCTAGTGTAATATCCCACGGGTGATAAATGGAGAGTATCGGAATGGAATATGCATGGGTATCCGACAATGAAAGAATGGTTGCATAGATATATTACCTGATAAAATATTTTAACCTGAAAAAACCAATGCCGACACTGATGTCGGGGCGAGTACAATAGCCCACATATTCTAGGAAAAGTCGAGCTAACAACGAAGAAAAATCATGTTGACCTGTAAACTGTTTTATACATAATTATATATTTAAGATTTTCTTTGTTTTTTCCTCATTTTTGTCATTACAATGCTATTTTCCTAGGAAGAGACCTGCCTCCATTCCCTCAAAACAAAACAAAAAGTACTAAGACCGGATTTAACACTACCTTCTACAACAGATCATCTAAATATTTTAATATACAAAATAAGACATGCCGTTTTTACACGTTTGTATCGGTCCCTCCTCTCCGAGTGTCGTATCAAAGGTCTAATACGATCGGATGACATGTCAACCCATTCGTCAAATCTCTGATTCCAACCATCAAAGTGAATCAAAACTGTCAACTCCTCTTCATTTAATTCCTTTATTTTTGCAGGAAACCTGAAACAAAACTTAGATATCACAATAATTATTTCAAGAAATCAACTGATCTGACAGCAGACGAAAGGTACAAAAAACCTTCAATAACTTAAGATAAACAATGACCATTTACAAGAACTGTCAGAGAACAGCATTAACTCTACTATTCACAGAACAGTATTTAATATCTATATTATGTAACATCATAAAAACAGGTTTATTTGTATCTTCATCAATCAAACCACTTTTTATATCAGCATATAAGTAGAAACATATAAATATGTGGGGTGGTGGTGAAGTACCAAAAACGAAATGGGGCAGAGGGCTGGCAGGCAGGTGGGCAGGCCTTGGCTCATTTGAGCTAAAATATTATTAAACAAATGAATGAGAATTGCCATTTCCCCACAATATTTCTATGTTAAACTCAGTCTACTCGAATGACCTGTATAAATCCTAGCACTTTTGCTCATGAAAACTTCAAACCTCGATCTTAAAACTGGAATAATTTATGTCAATCAAAAATCAAATTTGATTGACTGGTTGATGAGAAAAATATTTTTGAAAAATCCCAATTCTAACATTTTTGGAGATCCTCATGGCCCCTTATAGAAATTCAATCCTCCCCATTGAACCAATTTAATTCTCTATTACTAGACAATGATTTAAATCTAAAATTGAACATTAATCATGAGACAAAAGGCAAACATATGGGCTTATATCGCTGCCTGATTTTACTTGTCAAATTTTTAATGAACCAAGCCTATGAAGAACTTTCAGATAGAAAAACGAGAATTATATATTTTCCCATAACCATCTCGATATAAACGTCAAAGTGCTCATAATGGTCCCTATTAAATGTTAGCTCCTTCATTTGAAATACTTACTCAGAGACCAACGATACCAAATACATTCAGTTCTTGAGAAGACTTTCTTAAAATAGCACAATTTTATCCCATTTTGGGGCCCTGTTGGCTCCTTATGGATATTAAATTACTTTAAAGGACCCCATCTGAACTTTTATGACTTACATGACTGTAACAATATTCTAGATATGAAGAAGATTAAAATAATTTCTAAAATGGATAGAAAGAGAATTTACTGTTTTCCCATAGTATTTCTATGTAAAATTTAAAGTCACTGCTGACCCCATATAGATCTAGACCTTTTAATTTAACAAATTTGAAACTCCTACCCACCAGGTTCATTTCTTGCCATTTCTTGAGAAGTCTTTTGAAAATTCGCACCCCTGTAAACACAGTGCCCGGACATATCACATTACATCGGTTCAGAAATGTTCACATGCTACAGCAAAAATGGGGGGAAAATGATGAAACGGTCAGTTTATTTTAAATGAAGTATATCCGCGCCTGCTAAACGCGTGTACCATATGTGCAACTTCTGGTTCAAAGATAGATGACATAAAAACAACACATGAAAGGTAAGAAATATGTTATTATTCATTATCATAATTGTTTTTTAAAAATTTAAATCCATAGTTTGACCCGTCATTTAAGTTTTAACTTGTAGACGATTTCTCAGAAACATCAGGAGTACGGTTTCTTTGAAAATCATTTTTTTTCTGCTTAGATGATGTGATTTTGACATTTAGAACTCTACCGCGCCTTTCAAATTGATCATTATCGCTGTTTTAATCCCGAATTCAATCCTTATACTTACTTGTATGTTTCAATATAACATATAAACATTTAATAAGTGGTAAAAATTGGTAAAACAAAATATGGCCAAATGTTGATCGATCAGTACAGAGAGCGAGGAAGTGGTACAGAACATGTTCTACGAACATAAGAACAAAATAATTATGTTGAGTTGTGTACAGCAGAACTGTCGAACAGTATTGAACATTGTTTCCAACCCACTGAAAGGTTTGAATACCACAACATATTCAAGTAGTAAAAACAATCGATAAACTAAAATTAATTTTTCGTCGGTCTGAAAATAATGTGGATGGACTTTTTAAGCTTAAATTAAATAGGCCTACATAGTCTGGTAAAAAAAAATTCAAAAATCATCGCATGAGGTACAGAATGTTCATGGAAGTCGTAATAGAAATTGACTTTACACTATACTTGACCATATTTCATCAGTTGCCAAGAAAAAAATTGTATTATGAATGCATAAATTGGGGTCAAAGGTCACTAACTGCAAAAAAGGGAACATTTTAAACGTCTCGATGTTTCTGATATACTCAAACACTAGAGACTGCATTTGAGTATTTAAGAGTGTGTACATAACCTAAATTGTTTAATATTTTAGTGTACTATGCTTTTTTTTATAATAAATTCAGTGTTTTAAACATGTCCCAATATGGAAATTACCATTTAAACATTAAAGTTAAATCAATTGCCAGTTTCAATATAGGCTAGGTGTTGTCTTTGTAATCTAAATATTTAGAAATATGAAGAGACTCATGTGCAGTTATTCGCTTAATAGTCCAGAAGCATCTGGTGATATCACGTATAATCATTCGCTGAAATGGTGGAGTAACCGTAAAAACTTCAAGGCAATAACTAGTGCAAGAAACTGAAATAAGATACCAAAAAATACAAAATCATAGCGATTTGCCAACATATTCAACAAAATTACAAAATTAAATCACAAGCGACATGTCGCGACAACTTGCGAAGCATTATCGGCTACTAGGACTTGTTTGTTTTTCTCAACTGAGATTATGTTGACTCTATAGAAATGAAGTGGGTGGGATACATTTCTAACATGGTCAATATGAAAAAATATGCTTGAAGTGGTGTAAATAAATGTCTGTAATAGGCAATCTGGACACTTTACATGGTGTCAACATGCCCACAAGGTTTGATCATGCAATTGTAGCCTTTCCATGAAGATATGAAGTGATTCTAGGCTTGAAAGTTACAATAATTTTATTGTTAACAGAAACAATGACTGTTTTAAGCCTTCCTGGAAATATCTGACAATTTGTCAATACCATAAACATTGCTAAATTGATACAAACAATAAAATGAGTCCCTATTGCCTATTGTCATACACTAATGTGCACTTCTTTTCACAGCATCACTGCTTGAGAAGTAAAACAATTGAATGATTCAAATCCAATTTATTTTACTTACATTTTCATCAATATATGGCCATAATATTGTCAAATATTTGACAAAATCCACTGATTTCTAATGAAATGGCACCGTTAAACACTAAAATCACTAAATTTACTGCGTCTGAGAGTATTCTGACAGAAAAAATGATCTGTGTCTTTGTGGCACTTTTTCAAGCATTTGATCAAATTTTTCTTAAGGTCTCACTACACAGTTGAATTTTGTTCTTTGTTCTATATAAGATAAGGTCTAGTATTTCACTGGTAAAAAAAGAATTCCACAAAAAAAAATGAAGTCATCAAATGCTCATAAATACATGCATATGTTGAAATCCTATAAAAGTCACTTTTTTAACACCAGTGATGTCTTATTGCAGTATTTGCTATGCCAACTTTTGCTCTACTCATCTGCAGCAAGAAATCACAACCACTATGAACCATTTTGAAAATATTTCATAACCAAAGTAAATAGGCCTTTTTTTTTTAAGCTTAAGAATCTTACTAACGTTGCAAAAAGGGGCGTAACTGTGTAGTGAGACGTATAGTGCCTCATTTTAGAAAGAATGCACGATTCTCCGCGGTAAAACTTTTTTTATTTTTGAATTAGTGTAAAATTGCAATAGTTGCTGCCAATTTTATAATCGTAGCAATTTATGAAAATCTTAGTATGAAAAGTGAAACCCGAAATAGCATCATGATTTTTTCTGTTTTAGATACTTTATCTTTTGTAATATGGATGACAACAATATTTTGTTGAAATATATCACTTGCTGTCTTTTCTTTAAAAAATGTAAAACCGTGTAGTTTAAAATTAGTCCTAGCAAAAAAATAAGCATGGTGACCTATATTTTTTTCTAGTGTTTTGAACTTGTCTTACGTGAAGTTAAAAAACATTAATGTAGCTCCTCGCAAGCTAGAGAAAATATGAATATTTAATTTTTAAGTATATGTTGTATAATTGATCTTATATATCTGAATAAATTTGAATTTGAATTTGTACTTCAAAGTACTTGTGTGCAAAATTTAAAAAAAATCTCACACTAGAAGTAACTCTAAGAAATGTCTTTAAATCTTTTAACGGTTTTCCAAAATAAGTTGTTTTTTTCGTGATTCTATTAGCTCTTGTTGATAATTGTAGCGAACTTCATGATGTTTTTGTTTACAATACTGTTTATATCTATTTTTGCTTGTAATATACATTTGTAGATTACCATGTGTACTGATAAGTCTAAAAGTCTTTAATTTTCTAAGCTTATCTTTTTTCACATTGTGTATCCCACCACTCAGGCTGTACTGGTTTGTTATTATTTGTTTTCCTCGTTTTGGTTTTCATTGGTGTGGCTGCTTTATGAAACATAGTAACAATTTTATCAACTGCCAGATTAATATCAACCATAACGTCACTTAAAATGGTATCTTTCATTATTGAAATAGACTGCTTCAAATTATAAATGAATTCTCCTCTTTTATTTTTTCATCCGATTTATTGTTGATCATTTGTAGCAAGTATTTATAAAATCCATCTATGCATGACAAAGTTACAGGCCGGACACAAAATCTCACACAGAGTCAAAGTGTTGTTAAACAAACTCAAAGTATGACCTTGATCTTTGAGGTACGGGTGTGGATGCTACTCGCGACATGTCATGTTATGTTGATCATTTGCAGCAAGTATTAACAAAATCTATCTAAGCATGACAAAGTTACAGGCCAGATACGAAATACCTACCACAAAGATTTGGGGAGGGGGGGCATAAAAACATCCACATTTTGATGATTTTGATGGGGGACTCCATGTTTAGGCTGAAGTGTTAGAACGAAATAGTACCATTGCTCTAAAAAAAAAGCCTTATTTCGGTTAAAGTTAGGGTAAAATAAGCATTGGATAGTGACAATTTCAGTGCTTATTGGCATATTTTTAAATAGATTGATAGAATAAATGTCTAGCGTCATTTTTATGCCATCGAGGGCTAACAGACGATCAGTTAACCTAACTGCTGTTTCCTGGGATCCTGGAAGGTTACAGACCGTAATCCGTTACAAGTACACCAAAAATGCATTTCAAATGCGTTTGTTTTGCCTGTCAAACGCGTTTGTTTTGCTTTTGAAATGCATTTTAGTTTCGTTTATGGTTTGCATTTTTTTAAGATAAACGTTAGACAAAATACGAAAACGCAGTTCAAAACAATACTTAACGCATTTTAGCCTGCGTTTGCATTCAAATCGTTTACCAGGTATCAGGCCTTCTAAAATTTCAAAATGCAAATAGGTCCAGGTTTTTTACTACCGTAAGAATCGCACTTATTTAAAAAAAAATCACTTAAATTGTCTTACATTATGCCTTTACATGTATGCATACCCCACCCACCATGTCAGCAGCATCATGTATTTTCTGCATTTTTTATTAATAAGGAACGATTTCAAGTTTATTTGTGTATTATTTATAACATACTTTACCACAATGTGTACATTTTAATGACTGACATTATGTTTCTGCGTTACTGAATAATTTTCATTATATTAAAAATAATTGATCGAACCGGAAGTGATGCAAGTTCCGGAAGCTGTGTGAAATAATCACCGTGGAAACCAATGTAACGGTTCAACCACCAAAATAAATCATTCAGAACCTGTCCCACATCAAAACAAAATCGGTCCAGGTTTTATCACTTTCATTAATTAATGTCATCAATTTTATGATTAAATTGTTTTTTAAAAAAAATGAAACAAACAAGTAACGCTGCACGTTTTATCAAATATTTTAATGACGCAAACAATATTCGGTCCGACCGTCCCAGCTTTGGTTAGCGGTATATCAAACAAATTACGGACGCAAACACAGTCTTTTGATGAACCGACAGAACGCTATGGGTCGCTGATCAAACATCGGAAGGCGTGCTTCATAGCGATAGACTCTTCCTGATAAACTCCCCTAATACCGTCAATGGTTTGGTCGAAATTGACATCATTTCGCACAGCAGGTGACAAAAGAAACGGATTATTGGGTCAAATGATATTGCCGCAAGGCGTATTTCACAGGTCAGTATGGCATGATAAGAGCAGTTTATGAGATTTTATACGACTGATAGAAAATATCTGGACCGATTTTTTATTGAACTTTGAAAATATTTGGACCGATTTTTTATTAAACTTTGAAACGAAAACCGGTTTTGAACTTCAGAAATCGGTCCAAAAACCCAAAAACCGGCAATTTTAGAAGGCCTGCCAGGTATTGTTTACCATTTATTGCTTACATGGCGTGTTCACCAATCGCATCATTTCTGGTTGTCCGATTGTAACACTGCAGCAGAATAAATAGTAAGAACTATATATATAACAAAATCGCCGTGTTTTATATGATAGTTTATTAATTAAATAAATTGAAATAATATTGATTAAAATCTTTCTGATATGGTCTACCGTCTAGGAGATGATTTGTAGCGTGACAGCAGATTAATATGTTACATAAAACTCAATCATTGAAATTTAATACACACGGTAAGCACGTCATGTCAATTTAATCAGATTAACATGTTAAGGTCATGTAATCATTAGATGGCCAAACAATGCCAGACTGGTTTACTACTAAAGTTAACATTATGGTATCGAAAAAGTATATAGTAAATAAATGTGAACCAGTCCGTGTTTTTATATCTGGAGTGGTGCATAATTTGCTATTATGCAAGAAACAGAGTAATAACAAATCACACTAAACACCATTCAAATGAGTCTATTCAGTCATCAGAAATAACAGTTTTTTTGTCATTTTCTCTTAATATATAGATTCAGTAAAGTAGGCCCCACCCCAGGGCCAAATCATGAGACCCACGGACATGAAATTCACAGTTTTATAAAGGACCAATAGATGTCAATTATCATGCTCACCATTGTTTCTGAGTGCTTCTTAAAATAAGAAAAAGATTTTTAAAGATTAACTTGAATTTGACTGTTTTGGCCCCGCCCCAAAGACCTCATAGGGGTAGGGACCATGAAATTCGCAAAGGTATTAACCGACATGTCAGCAACAACAAATCACTCCAAAACAGATTCACATAAGTCTATTCAGTCATAAAAAAACATCATTTTTGTCAATTACTCTTATATAGATTTAGTAAAGTAGGCCCCACCAACAGAGCCAAACCATGAGACCCAGGGGCATGAAATTAACAATTTTTATAAAGGACCAATAGTTGTCAATAATCATGCTCACAATTTGCACTCCTATAATAAGAAGATTTTTAAAACTTAACTTGAATTTTACTGTTTTGACCCCATAAGACCCCATGGGGATAGGGATCATGAAATTTGCATAGGTATTAACCGTCAGCAACAACAAATCACATAAAAAAAAATTCACAGAAGTCTATTTAGTCATAAGAAATAACAATAATTTTCTTATATAGATTTAGAAAAGTAGGCCCCACCCCAAAGGGCCAAACGGTAAAACCCAGGTATGAAATTCACACATTTTATAAAGAACCCATAGACGTCACTAATCATGCTCATAATTTGTTTAGACCCCAAACTGTGAGACCCAGGGACATACAATTCACATTTTTTGTAAAGAACCCATATGCATTCATAATCATGCTCACCCAGTGCTTTGGATCTTGAACTTGACTGTTTTGGCCTCGACCCCAAGGCCCCATTGGGGTGGGGACCATGCAATTCATAATTTGATTCACCCTTAGGTATCAAAGCTACATACAACATTTCATTGCAATTGAGCTTATGGTTTTTGAGAGAAGTCATATGAATCAGGGCATCTAAAATTCCAAAATGCTAATCGGTCCAAGGTTTTTATTGCCGTAAGAATCACGATTTTTTCCTTTTTAAACCATTGTACATTATGCCCATGCATGTATATATACCCCAATATCCCACCCACCACGCAATTTTATCAGTTCCTTTATTTTTCATACTATCTGTGTTTAATTTAACTAAACTTTTCTAAATATGTAAGTTTTTATTACCGACATGTATTCTCATTTAAATGAACCAGTTTCAATCAATTTCACACAAAAAATTGATTCAGGATGTAAACCGGAAGTATCATGTATACCCAGGGCTCGAATTAAGCACTCGCCACTCGCAAAATGCGAGTTGTTTTTTGAAAATGCGAGTTGAAATTACTCAAGCTGGCATTTTTTTGCGAGTGGATTTGAAGTTGAGAAAATTACTTACTATATTCATTTTATTGATTTTTGAAAATAAACAAGTATTATCCCGGTAAAAATAACGAGTTCTTGTCAGTTTTATCCAATTTCTTTTGCTTCTCGCGCCAAATTACCCCCTATCAGCATGATTGTCAATGCCATGTATTAAATAGTTAATATGAGAAGACTGCGTCCAATTGTTTTTGATCTCAAGTTCATTCTGCAAAAATGATGTAAAGTTAAAACCCGTCAACAACATAATGAGTAGACTGCGACTAGTTTGATCGATCGCGCACTCACTCTATAAAATAAAAGTAAAGTTGAAACCCAGTCAAATTTATTGTTTACATATTTTGTCAGCTGTTAAAATGGCTGATAAAATAAATCTTTTTTCCATTGAACCGACGAATGAAAGTGAGTCCCAACATGAAAAAAAGAGAAATAATCCTTCCGTTAATACTGTAATGAAATGGGAGCGACAGCTCAGTATCACACTGGGCTATAAACTTGACAATGACAAAATGGTGTTAGTTGTAGAAACCACGCGATCGACAGATCATCCATAATAATTAAACTATATTGCTATGATATCACAGCATTTACACATGTTAAACAACCGTCCTTGGCTAGATCTAGATCTAATTTTAAAACGAACAGCCATTGGCATTATTAATTATATAAATAGAAATGTGTGTATGTCTCGATCTCAGTCTCTGTACACATGTTATCGTTGAATCTATGATTCATATTTTTGTTTAGTTAAAAGTGTTTATTTATGATATATCATTGTATGCATTTATTTAAGGTAGTATAATAAGTAACAAAGACAACTTTATTTTTTAAGAACTGCTATGAAATTGAAATACCTTAACATATATAATAACCTTGATACCATTGTTTATAAAATAAATACAAGCTAATAATGCATATTAAATAATACGCGGGCTTTGAAACAATTAATTTTGGACTACAAGTTTCTGGGAAAATTGGTTTGGCTAGTTGGTTTCAAATTTGGCCAGTTGAAATTTTAGGCACTGGCCAAAATTGCCAGTGCACAAAAAAGTTAAATTCTAGCCCTGATACCGGATATAGCCTCAGTTTGTCCCGAGTCGGTGCCACATTCAATGCTTTGAACATTGTCAGAAGCACTTTTTATTGAATGTGACATTTAAACAGACTAGCAAATAGTCCGTATTATTCTCGCTAAACTATATATGAAAATATGTAAATTTGCTTATTACCTCTTTCAACTCTGTCTCCTATTATATGATTATCAATTCATTAAAAAAAATGTTCGCATCTAATGGAAGATATTTAAAGTGGAATACAAATACTTATTGACGAAATCCTATTTTAACACGAACTGCACAATTTCATTGCACAATTTCAAATCCTTGAAAGTGCTAGTTTATGTCGTTTCTTTATGAAACTGAAGCATGTTATTGGATTGCAAAGTTAGTAATATGGACAAAATATATCAAATTAATGGATAAGCCAAAGATACATAACTGTATGGAAATTTTATATAATTATTTAGTTCAAGTTACGTTTATGATGCACAGATCTGTACTTTGCTCTTCAGAAAAAGGTCCCAGGGGGGTGGGGACCATGCAATTCACAATTTTGATTCACCCTTGAGTACCAAAGCTGCATTCAAAATTTCATTTTGATTGACCTTTGAGAAGAAGTCAAAAATGTGAATTGTTTACAGACACACTAATTTATTTTTGGCCCCACCTCCAGTGCCAAACCTGAGAATGAGGGACATGCAATTCACAATTTTTATAAAAGACCCATTTATGTCCATAATCGTGCTCACCATTTGTTTCCAAGTGCTTCATATTGTAAAAAGATTTTCAAAGTTTAACTTGAACCTGACTATTTTGGCCCTGCTGTCAAGGCCCTAGCGGGGACCATGCAATTCATACTTTTGATTCACCCTTAGGTACCAAAGCTGCACCAACATTTCATTACGATTGAGCTAACAGTTTTTGAGTAGAAGTCAAACACGTGAATTCTTTACAGACGCACTAATTTATTTTAGGCCCCATCTCCAGTGCCAAACCTGAGACCGAGGGACATGAAATTCATGTCAATTGTTTACCGATGGACGATGCACACGACGGACAAAAGGCGATTGCAAAAATTCCCTTGAGACAGTCTCAGGTGACCTAAAAAAACTCACTGTTTACCACTTAGTTTGAGCCGACATAATGTAAAACGTCTGGGCATAGCGGTAAAGGACCCACACTAAAACAGACACAATAAAGAGAATTTCCATTTTTCCAATACCATTTCTTTGTACAAATCAAAGTTCCCTTACTGGGCCTCAATGGACTTCAGCCCCTTTATGTCAACAAATTTGAAACTCCTACTAACTTGAATTTTTTATTTCTGAATATCAGCTGCTTTTGTTATTTTTCACCTTAATTTTATTCAATCAATCTTTCCACCCAAATAGAAGATAGCCAATATTTTCCTCCCAGTGGGTGAATATTTACTGTTACATCGGTATCAAGATTTTCCCAGAACTGTTAATGGCTGTCCCCTACACAAGCATACCATTTGTGGAGATAATCCATAGCTTCCAGTCTCTCTCCTTTTCTCCAGTTGATTCCAATTCTTTGTGGGAACTTGGCATTCTTCACAGACCCAGAAGATGATGAAAAATTGTCAAATTCAATCTGCCGTATTGACATATCTAAAGACTTCCTCTTTCTACTTGGTGTACTCTTTTCTGAACTAGAAAAACACATGGATTGGTCACTCTGACTGGCTGGTGTTACTCGCCCTAAAAAAGTTGATAAAGAGTGATTACTTCTATGTTGACAACAAGTATAATATCATAATGATATATTATTTGTTAGAAACATCAATGTATCAGGGTTTTTCAAATTTTTCAAATTGGCGTAAAATATTCTTTTCTAAATTACAATGCTATTATTATATTCAATGACTCCATTTTGCCTAAAAAATATCTATTTAAACATGCCAATATAATATATCTAAAAGGGCTTTCCTAACTTGGGCTACGTGCCTAGGTTAGACTTACCCACTCAAATAGCAACATATTTTGTGATGAATTAAATGAGTCACGTGATTTCATTTTGATTTCAATTTCAATTGAATCAATCATCAAGAACCAAGGATTGGTAGTAATACGCTCGCTGCAGGGGTGAGTACTGGTATTGACCATTTATGAAGCAATTCTTGTTAGAAAATCATAGCTAATTCAAACAAGAGCACCGCAAGCGGGTGCAGATGCTTGTCTTTTTTTCCAAATCTATTATGTAGGTCAGTCAGTGAAGTAAACTATTTAAACTTGATGGTGTTTAGTTTAAAATTCAATATTATTACTAAAAAAATAAAACAGATTTAAAAGAATCACCAAAAAAAATAGAGATGTCAAAGAACAACGTTAACTCGACTATTCTAGCCTTGTCAATCACAGAACAGTATATTATAATGTACCATCAAAACAGATATATCTCTATGAATGAAACCATCTTTCATATTAGCAAAATAGTAGATACATGTATGTGCAAGTAGGACTATTAGGGCAGAATATACACTATATCTATGTCTGGCTAAGGCTAGCTAGCCAGTACTTAAGCTGAAATGTATTTAATTTAATTTTATAATCTGGGTGTGGATGTTGGGGGTGTATGCTCCAAAGTTTAATAAACGGGACAGTTTAGTTTAATAAAATAAAATAAAAAGTTGGAGGGAGAGGTGTCTTAGGGTTAGTAACAAAGTTGAAAAGGGACAGTGTATCTACTTCAATATAGAACAAATTTTTAAGAAAAAACAATTGGAGGGGTTGGGGGGTCTTGGGGTTGGTAACAAAGGGGCAGAATGGTATTAAATTTAAAACAAAACAAAATTTAAAAGAAAAAAAAGAAAAACAAGAGGGCCAAGATGGCCCTGTATCGCTCACCTGACTAACCTTTAGTCACCCAACTTAAGTAGATTATATAATACATGTACACTCAAAATTCCAGAAAAACGAGATGGGCAAGTAGTTAGAATTTTGATTTGTTTTGAAGATGTAACAGATGCCTAGAAGAGTTCAAACTTGGTAGAGGTTCACCCATGGTAAATGTCAGTGAAATCAGCTCAGTAGATTCTGACAAGAAGGCTTTTGAAGTTTTTACTATAGCTGCCTATATAGTAAACTAGTACCGCACTGTGGCGGTCATGTTTTTTAACAAATCACAACAGCTTGAACAAACTTGGTAAAGGGTCACCCAAGGAATATTTCAGAGAAATTGTTTTAAAATCGATCCAGTGGTTTCTGACAAGAATATTTTTTAAGTTTTTACTATAGCTTATATAGTAAACTAGTACCTCACTGTGGCGGTCATGTTTTTTTTAACAAATCACAACGGCTTGAACAAACTTGGTAAAGGGTCAGCCAAGGAACATGTGAAATTGTTTTAAAATCGATCCAGTGGTTTCTGACAAGAAGATTTTTTAAGTTTCTACTATAGCTTATATAGTAAACTAACCCCACCCCCTGGCCGCCATGTTTTTAGACGAATCACTAGGGTTTGAACAAACTTGGTGAAGGGTCCTCCAAGGAACATTTCTGTGAAATTATTTTAAAATCAAGCCAGTAGTTTCTGACAAGAAGATTTTTGAAGTTTTTACTAATTAAACTTGCCCCGCCACCTGGCGGCCATGTTTTTTGACAAATCAAGATTGCTTGAACAACTTGGTAGAGGGTCACCCAAGGAACATTGCTGTGAAGTTATATCAAAATTGGAACAGTGGTTTCTGACAAGAAATTTTTTAAGTTTTTACAATAGCTTATATAGTAAACTAACCCCACCCCCTGGCCGCCATTTTTTTTTAAGAATCACTACAGTTTGAACAAACTTGGTGAAGGGTCCTCCATGGAACATTTCTGTGAAATTATTTTAAAATCAAGCCAGTAGTTTCTGACAAGAAGATTTTTTAAGTTTTTACTAATTAAACTTGCCCCGCCCCCTGGCCGCCATGTTTTATGAGGGGTGAAGGTTTTTGGGTTGGTAAAAAAGAGTTGAAATGGGGCAGAGTCTTTGATTTAATACGAAACAAAATTAAAAAAAAAAAAAAAATGGGCGGGGATTTGACATACTAACCTATACGGATTATATTTATTAATGTTAATGAGATGTTTTTTATCCACTTTGATAATTATTTTATTATTTAAGACATTTATAGCATTATACTCTGATATTGGTAGGAATAAGAATATTTTTGTTTTTTTATCATTTTATAATATAGTAAGCTTTTTTGGATAGCACATCCAGACATTTTATATACCAAACATAAATATGAGGGATGTCCCAGAATTACATAGACTTTTGCTATAACTTACAAACAGGATGTGATAAAAACAAGTATTAACACCAATGATAAATAGTATATTTATTGGGTTTGTATGCTAAATTTCATCCATGTGAGTTACCTGTTATGGAATTGGTAGGTATTTGAAGTACACAGGGGTACCAAAGACGGGGCAGGTCATTTTGACGTTACAACATCAGCATAAATTACTTGACGCTAATGTCTGACGTTGATGTTCAAATTTTCTCAGTATAGTCACCATTGCACTTAATGCACTTCTCATGTCTCTTGATCCATTGTTCAAAAATGCCCTTGTACCACTCTTGGTTAAAACCAGCTACAATGGTCTGTATGGCCACTGACAGTTCACAAAAATCGTCAAATTTCCTAGGCCACACTTAAAAATATCTCTGTTTCCCCTTGCCCGATCCTAGATTTTAGAACTGGGTAGGTAGGTAGGCAATCCATAAAAAACAGTACATGTATTGATAAACAGAGAAACTCAACATTTTATTAACTGATATGGCTATTCCAATACTACAACATAATTTATATTACATGTATTAAATGTGCTCAATACTAACTGCATTGCTCGTAAAAGTGTAGGATTGAAAACTAAGAAAAACTGTAAAAATGAATAGTATTTGTATAACATTTATATAAACTGAACTGTGTTTATTTTGATTGACAAATGAAACTGTATACAATGTGACTAGTATTAGTAAATCGGACAGCAGTTACTTAAACTGTTGGCATTTAAAAATGCCTACAGAACTATATCAAAAAATGAAACTGTATATAGAATGATAAGTTAATCTGTTGGCATTATTTAATATAGTTCATTGGCATTTTTAAATGCAACAGTTTTAGTAACTGCAGTCAAATTTTCTAGTATTAGTCATTCTATATAATAAAACAGTTTCTGAACATTGTTTATCAAAATAAACTACCAGAAGTAGTACTAACTTGCCCTGATCAAAGATTCACTTGCCCAGATTTTTATTACCAATACACTTTGCTGTAAAATATAAAATAATTAAACATAAATAGACTTAAATGTATTAATTTTTATGTAAGGTTAGCTCCCTATAACATTATGCATGTGTAAATCACCAGTTTTAGAGTTTGAACAAGACCGGGAGAAGTGAGAGAAATTCAGGGAGAATTGACTTTGTGTCTATAAGTATGACCAACTTATTAAGTGTATTTTGTCTTTGTTCTTTATTGACTATCATATCTGTTCTGTCACTCTGTGGCAGTGTGGAAGCAGGTGTTAATTCGAATCACTATTTTAAATATCTTTCTCTTTTCTTATAATTACTAAATGTCATAACACACAACAATGGCAATGTCAAGCCTACAAAGCTATTCAATTCATCCAAGAGAACTTGGCAGTCTATGATCTAGAAAAGTGCAACTAGTAAACTATATTTCAAATATTAAAAAGACAATTTATCTTAATTGTTGTTTTCAATACTATATTTAAATCATGACATGACTGCAAAAGAAAATTATACGCTGAAATCACACAACCAAAAAGCAATAAATGTATTACTATTATACCCCTACCACATTTTTCTTTACCGTATACTCGATTTAAATATCAACGTTCACGTTTTCACAACAGGGGTTGGGAAAAACTTTTAAAAGCACTCGTCTGTCAGGCAAGTGGACTGGTAAAAAGTACTCATCCGTATGGAAAACTAACTTGTCCAAAAAAGTTATAGTAAAATAGTGTCCATTTTGGAAGCACATGATAACCTTATCTTACCTTAACCCTTTACTTCATAAAGACGCCTTTGGACACCTCTAATATAGAAAGCATTTATTCACCACGTATCAGCAATTGGTGAATTATGTTTATATTAACTGACAGAGTGGAAAACAGTGCAGGAAGTGTTCAGATTGCTCGTTACGAGCAATCTGAACTCTTCCTGCACTGTTTTCAAAGGCCTTCTGTGATTGGTGCAGGAAAATCGTATCTATGGAGTAAAGGGTTAAATAGTTTTATTACTTCATTTACAGTAAGTACACCACTAGCTTTAACCGTTATGATCATGCAATAAACATTAAGTTTGTTGATGTTTATATATCACTTTTGCTCCGAATACAAACAGCTTGGGGTAAACATAAAAAGTAAATGCATTCAAGCTTCCATAACATGTAAAACGCAAAAAGACTGTTAATATTCCGGAGACCGGGAAATATTCCAAAGACCGAAATGTCCGATTTTTAAACCGGTATTCAAAAGCTGCGCATGTGCGTCTCGATACCTTATAAAAAATTATGCCGAATGGTTTCTAAAGATAATGTCCTTGGGACTCGACAAGAAATTGCATGATAAAATTATCGTTGATGATCGTTAATAGTCGAAATAGTGCATATACTGCGCATCTGAGTGCACTCAGTGTGCACTTGATCTATTTCATGTGTTCAGGAGTGCGTTTATTATTAAAAATCCAGCGTTCACTAACGGTCCAGGTCCGTCGCGCTCCGTCTGCGTTCCATTCGCGCTCCGTCTGCGCTACGTTCGCGCTCCATTTACACTCTGAATGCACTCCGTTTGCGTGCAATTGGGGTACTTGAGCAGTTTAGGGTCTGTAGATGTGTGTTTTATAGGAGTGTTGTTTGGTGTGATCATACCCCTTTCTTGTTAAGTGTTTATTAATGGAGATATCTCTATATCCAATCTTCTGTTATTTATATCCCTGAATAATTAACTGCCCACCCTTAACTGCTAAACAGGTGCTAGTTTTACACAATGATAGAAGATTTGAATCCTGTTAAAATTCAAAGAAGAAATATTAATACCTTAAATCAAATTAAAATTTTAAAAGAAAGTTCATAAAAACATGCTGCATAAAAAACGAGTCATTTTTATGCCATCAAGAACTAAAAGGTAATCAAGTTAACCTAACCACTCTTTTCTGAGATCCTGGGAACCAACAAACTATCTCAGCAAATAAGTGAACTTTCCCCACTGAATCAGCGATGAGAGAAGAATGACAATGAGACACAGTGTCATACATCAGTCATCATGGAGACTGTGGCTTGATTGGGATTCAAGCTTACAACCCCTGGATTGATAGTCAAGACTCATTACAGACTGAGCTAGCCTGGCCAGGCACAGGTGAAAATGATACTAGGGTATCATCAATGTTTAAATCAAATGCCTAAAGCCCAAGAGATTATCGCTATTTGAACAAATTCATTGATATAAGTATTTGGAAAATTGATTGTATATCATATATGCAAAGTTTGTGGGCAGACGATGGTCAATACATCAAGACATTTGTGCCTGTTTTGAACACAAGAAAGATGACATACTTCTAACTTCTTATAGATCTACGAGTATATCGGCTATAGTTATGTTGGATTCTGATACAGCTTATAAACATTAACTGAATATAATGTATCACAAATAATAATGAATGCAAATTACACTGGCATGGAACATTCGGTTTCTAAAAAATAATTAAACAAGAAACGTTGTGGTTATGGGATGGGTTTCCACACCTGTCTTGAAAGTGAACAATTTATCTTCCATGAATGGTGAATTTTTAAGTATAGGTTTCTATTCTATATTAGAATATTGTTGCCAATAACAAGAGCTGTCGGAGGGAAAGCTTGACAATTTGAATTTTTGTCAAAGAAGTACAAAATTGATTGAGACTGATGACAAATCCAAGCAAATAAGAGTTATCTAACTTACAAAATGATGGATTAGAACTTGCTGCTGCCAACAAAAATACTATACAATTGGATTTTTCCCTGGATGGTTTGTCCTCATTTGGGCATTTGCAGTTGTTTTTGTTGAAATGATTAAATTCATGTAAAAAAAAACTATTTTAACCCTTTGCCTCATATAGGTATTATCATATCAACCATGCTAACCAATACTGTGTACTCCTTATCTCAGTATTTGTCACGCTCAGGTAATGATAGCCAGATTACACTGTCCCCATGAAGGTATTAGGAACATGTTGATAATTTGACACCTTGCTACTTTAACACATATTTCCATCATTAAGACTTCATTTGATGCTTTTTTGGTATATGGAAACTTTGTAGAGAAATTAATTCTCTTTGTCACAGTGTAAAGTTTAAAACTGTAAGGCAAATATTAAATGAAATATAGGAACAGAAAATAAGAGGAAGTAAAAATTTATGCATAAAATTTACTTTTTTTGTTTATTTCATTTCCAGAAATAAAAAAAGAAACATGTACAGCAATCAAAACTAGATCTATATCTACATGTTTGTTTTATATTTTTTTTAAATGAAATAAACATAAAATTTAAATGTATATGCAAACTAGATCTACATAATAAAAACACAACACAAATCTAGTGTTTATTGGTGACCTCATGTGACAGTAAAATTCCATAAACAATGGAAACAAAGTTGCCTATAAAAAAAGTCTGATGCAATTTTCAATGTCCGTTTCATCATTTGACATGTATGACCTATTTCCTTTCATAGTTTTGATATTTTATTTGTACATGCTGACGTGACGTCACTGAAATGTGACATTTAAAACTTAACACACGGTTCCAAATTTAGGGTAATTTTATAGCAATCGTGTAGACGTCGTGTATAAAACATGTGCAGGATTTAATAAATACATGCATTATGGTTGTTGTTTTGTAGCGTATGCTACGGAAATAATATGAATCTTTATTAAAAATTATCCCATCAATTACCATACTAGCGGGAAAACATATTTTCATTTTAATACGGTAAGAATTTTATTTATTTTGAAAATACAATCAATCTGCTTGTGAAGCGATAATTTATAAATCTATTTGCGAGTATGCGGGTATGTTTCTAATTAAATACCCGATTGAAAAAAAATTGTTCGATCTTTCAAACACAGCGGGATTCTTATTTGATCTTTCTTAATTGGCAAAATCTTACCGTTATCAGTGATTTATTGCCCCCTGTTTGGTCAGTATGACACCGCGATATACCCATGAATTTGTGTCAGCTGTGAAAACACAACAACTTCAAAAGTGTGCCGAAAGTCAGCTGCGTGTAAACATAGTTTTATTTTCTGCCAAAGGTCACGCGGGATGCACATTTCCAAAAACACGAAAATAGACTGCTTCTGTTTTCAGAAAATTGTATTTGACCCCAATTTATTTTTAAATTCCCGCGCAAATCATGGAAAATTCTAGCACTTTACATAAAGGACTGGGCGATGACCTTCCTTGATCACGCTTGACCCGTATGTTCAATTGGACGCTATTTTTATAAAAACTTTAAATAGTAACACTATGATGTCATGGGTAATTTTACTTGGGGAAATGTTATTTTCCACAAATGTAAACTTCCTGTCGCGGAATGAAATTTATGTGTGTTATTTTTGCGATTGAAATACACGGGCGTGAATTGTACGTGATCATGAGGCTATCGATAGAGGCGTGGAAAGTCGTCTCTGAGAGGCTATCGATACAGGCGTGAAAAGTCATCTCTGAGAGGCTCTCGATACAGGCGTGAAAAGTCGTCTCTATGAGGCATAGGGTTAAATGGTGATTTTATTCTAGCTTTGTCAAAAGAAAATGCTGATATAACTAATAATGCTAATAATACACTACAATCTCATTCTAGTTGTGATGTCAGATAAAATCAGAGAATCGGAACCCTGCACAGTGCTCCAAGAAAAAAAATTTGGGACTAGCCCAGGGCAAGAAGGTTGAAAAAAAAATAATACATATAAGTCTATGTTTACATATTTCATATTATACAGCAAAGTGTATTGGTAATACAGTTCTGGGCATGTGAACCGTTGATCAGGCAAGTTATTTTTGCCAGTATCAGTACCAGATCTAATAAAGGAATGCACTGGAGAACGATAAGCATAAACTCCGAGCTTGCTTCACAATCAAGCTAAATTAAATAAATGTCAAATAAATGTATGTATGCCAAAGCAACACGACAGGCCAAATAATAATGATGATAATAATAATATTATGAAAATATTTGCATTTTTTTTAATATTGATTTTGACTATATATTTCTTATTGAATCACATGTCGTGGGTTAAATTAAGATTCATTAATCTGGTACAAATTATAAAAAACTTGGCATAATTTAGATCTTGGTTGATTTAATATTCTTTGCTTTTTTTTTTCTTACATAATGAAGTAGGAACCAAACTTCTACATTTGAAATCATATTCCAGTATTTTCTGTATCTACGTTTTGGTAAATGACTATTTCTTTGATTAGGAAATGAAAATTCACCTAGCCAAAACTGATGTTGAAATAAACGGACATGAAAACAATATCCATAACTGTTCTACAGGAATGTATTTATTTTCATCCTCATCATCAACATCATAATCACGTCATCATTTTCCCCATCTGTGCTTCTATTTTGTCCTGATTGCCATCTGACAATAAATATTCCTTTATGTTGTGTATCTAACTATAGTTATTTTCATCAACATTAAAAAATTATTGACCAGTCTGGTGTAACTAAATGATCCTCAAAATCACACTCATTATAATTAAATAAATGAAATAATATACAAAACTGTTCCCTCGAAATCTTAGTATGTCCACGATTTTCTTCAATTTGTAAGTTTTGCCAGGGAAATTGTCAACCTAAATGAAATGGGACATTCTATAATGTCAAAGGGGTTTCTTTATTTTTCAATCTTTGTATGTTTTGTCTCACAAATAATTGTTTGCCCTTTACTTGTGTCCAAGCAATTTATTTACAATTAATTACAACATGTATGCCCGTTTGATATACGTCCATAATAAATAAGATAAATTATTTTTCATAAATAACTTTTATTCTCTCTAGGTAAATATTGTACTAATCCATAGAACTTGACCCAAAAAATCTCACTTAATCTCTTTGATCATGACCAGAGAATGTTTCCCAGTACGAAACTGTAAATTGGATGTACCTAATTAGCAAATTTGTTTATTATGCATGGCTATTGCAATCTATTTGAGTACTGTGTTTGCTGTAGTAAGTCTGGGGAAACCTTTATTGCAATCCATAATACTGAGGAACCGGCACAAACAACAAACATTGTTGTTTAGAACAACTTGCAACAGGCAGTATCCTCTATTGCTATTCTGGTAGTTACAGCTTATGTTGGACATGAGTATTATCAAATAACTGATGTAAACTTGCCGGCTGCTAGTGAAAAGCCCCACCTATAATGCTGTGTGTAGCAGCTACCGGCGATGGGCCTTTAACTTTCACATTTTCACAGAAGAAAATTTATATACATACAGTTCCAATAATTGTAAATCTATGAAATATTTATACAAGAGCTGTCAGAAGACAACAAAGCTCGCCTCTGGGTGTCTAAGTCCAAAAAGGGCCATAAGTATGCCAAAAATGCAACCCAGAGTTATGGTTCTTGTCTCTGTGTGTTTCAATGATGACGGTGAACACACATGCAAAGTTTCATTCATATCCAATGAGTGGTTGCATAGATATCTTGCGTGATAAAAAACTTTAAACCTGAAAAATTAAGTCGAAAAAGTGCCATTAACTGTGCCAAAATGCAACCCAGAGTTATGGTTCTTGTCTCTGTGTGTTCCATTGATGATGGTGAACACACATGTGAAGTTTCATTCACATCCAATGAGTGGTTGCATAGATATGTGAAACGTGTATGCAACTAAACACAAAGTTTAACCTGGGTGTCTAAGTCCAAAAAGGGCCATAACTGTTCCAAAATGCAACCAGAGTTATAGTTCTTGTCTCTGTGTGTTCCATTGATGATGGTGAACACACATGTTAAGTTTCATTGACATCCAATGAGTGGTTGCATAGATATGTGAAACTTGTACGCAACTGTGCCAAAATGCAATTCAGAGTTATGGTTCTTGTCTCTGTGTGTTCCACTGATGATGGTGAACACACAATCGAAGTTTCATTCACATCCAATGAGTGGTTGCATAGATATGTGAAACTTGTACGCAACTAAATGCAAAGTTTAACCTGGGTGTCTAAGTCCAAAAAGGGCCATAACTGTGCAAAAATGCTATCCAGAGTTATGGTTCTTGTCTCTGTGTGTTCCATTGATGATGGTCAACACACACGCAAAGTTTCATTGACATCCAATGAGTGGTTGAATAGATATGTGAAACTTGTACGCAAAAGTTTAACCTGGGTGTCTACAGACGACAACGCCGACGCCGCCGGGGTCATGACAATAGCTCTCTTTGGACTTACCAGAACCTAATGCTGACATTATACATAACGCGATCGCGAATTATCTGCAAAAACATAATCAGATTTTAGAAATTGTCACCATTTTGGCAAAGGGAGATAATTTTATGCTCTTCATAATGGAGGATTTGAGACATTCGCGAATTATGTCATCATCTTTTTTTTATCTTTGCTCAGGTGCGTGGTAAGAAACGTGTACCATGGTCGTAGATATCCAACCAATCAGAGCGGTTATTAAAAATAGATTAATTTATATTCAAAGCTATCCACCAATCACATTAGAGAAATAAAAATAGATAATTGAATATGCATGAGAGGTTTTCCAAAGTCACATTATCGGGCATGTGGTGTAATAAACACCACGGGGGTCAATTGTTTATATTGATTAGTTACGGTCGTATCGAATAGAGATATTTGCAGACCTGTGTATTGTGAAAATTAGCTTGTCCAATTTTTGAAGACAAGCCCAATGGGCAAGTAACTTTGAAAAAGGCACATGCCTGGATCCAGATTTGACAAGCCCCAGGCATAGGGCTATCCTATTCTTGGAGCACTGCTGCAAATACTTTGAAGGCATATATATATATCGCATCATGTGTTCTGAGTGTTGGTAAACCCTGTACAAGATCTTTAACAGTTTCAACTAAATAATGTCACTTTCAGATGAAATTATTGTCAACAGACAAATAACTTGTCAATTTTTAACATGCAATAAAACTCATTTATATGGAAAACCCTACATTTCAGGTATGATCCATTAAACAGCAATATTACGCAGTCATCAAACACAAACAAGAGGGCCAAGATGGCCCTATATCGCTCACCTGACTGACCTTGAGTCACCCAACTTAAGTAGATTATATAATACATGTACACTCAAAATTACAGAAAGACGAGATGGGCAAGTAGTTAGAATTTGGATTTGTTTTAAAGATGTAACATATGCGTAGAAGAGTTCAAACTTGGTAGAGGTTCATCCATGGTAAATGTCAGTGAAATTACATCAAAATCAGGTCAGTAAATTCTGACAAGAAGGCTTTTGAAGTCTTTACTTTAGCTGCCTATACGTTTGGAGACTGTTCCAAACCTAAGTCTTCATACTAAGATAAAAATCCAGTTCCAGCACAAAACTAACCTGTTATGTTTGAGAACTGTTTCAAACTAAAGAATCAGACTAAACTATTGTGCATGAAACAATCCACAGTTCCAGAACAATAAATATTCCTATGAGTTTCAAACAGAAGCCTTCCCAAACCTATCGCTTGAAAGAATCTTTGTTGCAGTGCACTCTCCCCCAAAAACAATTAAGCTCCAAGATTTCAAGTACACTTTGACACTGATAATCTCTAGCAGACTTCTTGCTGTGAAACTAGCTAAAAATATGGTATTGCTTTATTATGAAGCAGTAAACCATCCCTGTCTGAACCATAAAAACTCTGACTTTTATATTCAGAAAAACACCTATTTTAAAATGAATAATATTTCAATCATTGCTCAGGTGAGCTAAAAATAAAAGACTCAAACAATCATGTACATTATCAGGTGACTCAAAAATGAGGCTAACAATATTTTATTCTGGCAAATTAGATTATAGTTACTATAAATACAGTTAATATTTTAGCATGCAAATTAAGCTTATTCATGCACTTTCAGAAAGAGGACACCAAGTCATTTGTGATGCATTAATAATTGCTGGGCAGTGAATTCTTGATTACATAATAAAAAATTTATTGCTAAATTGACTACATGTAAATACAATTACAAGGCCATCATTAAAAGACAGGGGCTAGGGTTTTCCCTTGGCTATTCTTACCTGAACACCCGGCTATTTTTAGCCGAGTTCCTTCTGTTTTTTTGTGGAGGACCCCCAGGCCCTCTTCTACTTTTTCCTTTCACCCTCCTACTTCAAAATATAATGAAATCTCTGCATTACCTGTATAATCCAATAAATATTATACCAGATCCTGGCAGTATTGTAAAAGAAATATTATCATGCACAATTGTCTATGCAGATTTGGACATGTAATATTATCATATCAGATTCAAGCAGATTTGAACAAGAAATAGTATCATACCAGATCCCGGCAGACTCTTTGAAGCCTCAGATCTGCTAGAGTTGTCTGTAGCTGGTGTAAGTGGCTCATCCATGAAAGAGCTGTCCATTGTCTCTTCCAGTCCACTAGTGATGCTCTTCACACTCGGTACTGGTGATATATCAAACTGTTCAGTTAATACATCCTCCATATCATCTACTGCATGCATTGGTTTATCCACAGGCACAGTGCTGTTATTGTCTTCAACTGATACATTTGTAGAGTCAGTACTTTCATTGTCAACAACATTTGTAGAGCCTATACTTACATTTGTAGAGCTGGTACTTTTATTGTCTACAACATTTGTAGAGTCGGTACTTGCATTTGTAGAGCTGGTACTTTTATTGTCTACAACATTTGTAGAGCCAGTACTTACATTTGTAGAGCTGGTACTTTTATTGTCTACAACATTTGTAGAGCCAGTACTTACATTTGTAGAGCTGGTACTTTTATTGTCAATAACATTTGTTAAACCAGGCCTTTCATCGTCTACAATATTTATAAATCCGGTACTTTTATTGTCTACAACATTTGTCCAGCCAGTACTTTTGTCTGAAACATTTGTAGAGTGTGCGCTGCTGTTGTCTACAACACTTGAAGACCTGGCAAGGTTATTGCCGGCAACATTTGTAGAGTCAGTGCTTCTACTTTGGTTAACAGCTCTGCATCCATCCATGCCTGTTGTAAAACAAAGAACAATAAAGATCAGATGGAAATAGACAAAATATGGAAATCAGTCACAAATGCTTAAAGGCCCATCGCTGGTAGCAGCTACACACAGTATTGTAGGCAGGGCTTATCACAAGCAGCCGGCAAGTTTACTACAGTTATTTGAAAATACTCATTTCCAACATGAACTATAACTACCAGTGTAGCCATAGAGGATATTGCCTGTTGCAAGTTAATACTTTCTGAATTTCTTGTGAAAGTGATATTATGAAACAATGTTTAATGTACATGCAGGTTCCTCAGTATTATGGATTGAAATAACGGTATTCCCAGATTTACTATAGCAAACACAGCACTCAAATATACTGCAATGCATGCATAATAAACAAAATTGCTAATTAGGTACATCCAATTGACAGTTTCATGCTGGGTTACATATAACACATCTCTTGTCATGATCAAAGAGATAAGGTGAAATTATTTGGGTCAAGTTCCATGGATTAGTACATTATTTACCTAGAGAGAATGAAAATTATTTATGAAAAATAGTTTATACTTAAAATACATACTTATATCAAACACTCATACATGTTGTAATTAAATTGCTTGGACACAAGAAAAGGGGAAACAATTATTTGTGAGACAAAACATACAAAGATCGAAAAATACAGAAACCCCATTGAAATTATAGATTAACCCATTCCATTTAGGTAACAGTTTTCTTGGCAAAACTTACAAAGATAATTATGGAAATACTTTGAAGGTTTAGAGGGAAAGTTTTGTTTATTATTTCGTTTCTTTCATTATAACAAGTGTGATTTTGAGGATTATTTAGTTACACCAGACTGGTCAATTGATGTTGATGAAAATAACTATAGTTTGACACAGAACTTAAAGGAAAATTTATTGTCACATGGAAATCAGGTAAATATTGAGGCACAGAAGGGGAAAATGATGATGATGATGATAATCAGATGGTGATGATGAATACATTCCTGTAGAACAGTTATTGATGTTGTTTCCATATCTGTTTATAACAATTCAACATCAGTTTTGGCTTGGTGAATGTATTCCTCATAAAAACAAGAGGCCCAAGAGGGCCTGAGGACGCTCTACTGACTCATAGTAGCCATAGCACTTTTTGATATTCTACTATGCAATAGAAACATTAGGGCGGGGTCATTTTGAACTCTGGGGACACCATTTGAACAAATATAACAAAACTATAGTTGGTCATCATTATAACATAAACATTTTGAAAATCTGTTGGACCTTTCATGAGAAGAAGATTTTTTAAGTTTTGGACTATATTTAGTAATGGTGGCCATCTTGAATTTTAGATAGAAAAAATAAATCTTTTGTATAGTCTCCTATGCAATAGAAACATTCATGTGAAGTTTCAGTTTAATTGGCCAAATGGTTTCAGAATAAATGAAAAAAAAAAGAGAAATTTCTGTTTTCCCACAGTGTCCCTATGTAAAATTCTAAGTCCCCTTACAGGGCCCCTATATATTTTAGCCCCTAAATTCTTATCTGCAATCAAACCCCTACACTTAGGGATAATTTATATCAAATATGTACAAATATGACATACCGGTTCTTAAGATTACCATTTTACTAATTCCCAATTTGTACCCTTTTGGGGCCCCTTGTGACCCCTTAAGACATAGGAACCCAGTCATTTTTACAAATCTTAACCTCCTTTACCTAACAATGCTTAAGTGAAGATATAGGCAAAATTATTTCCATTTAAAAAAAAAAATAAAAAAAAAATATTATATTGACATGTGTCCCTTAATTGAACTCTCAGGGCAAGGTCATTTTTAACCCTAGGGACACCAATAGAAACACCCATGTAAAGTTTCAGTTTAATTGGCCTAGTGGTTTAAGAACAGATTAAAGAAAAAGAGAATTTTCTGTTTTCCCATAGTATCCCTATGTAAAATTCTAAGTCCCCTTACAGGGCCCCTATATATTTTAGCCCCTAAATTCTTATCTGCAATCAAACCCCTACACATAGGGATAATTTATGCAAACTAGAGCTATCACTGAAGGTGATGAATACCCCCGAACGCCGCCATGACAGAAAATAGTTTACCATTGTATTAAGTTTTATTAAATTATATCCAATAGTTTTAAAGTTATGCTCCAGACAAGGGAAATATATCAAAGGACAATAACTCTGTAATTAGCAAGAATAGAGTTATGTTTCCTGTACACTGCACTTCCTGTCATTATATTCTACCATTGTATGAAGTTTGATGAAATTCCATCCAGTTCTTTAAAAGTAATGCTCCGGACAAGGGAAATATATCAAAGGGCAATAACTCTGTAATTAGCAAGAATAGAGTTATGACCCCGTAAGACAGTGGAACCCAGTCATTTTTACAAATCTGAACCTCCTTCACCAATGCTTCTGTGAAGATATAGGCAAAATCATTTCCATTTTCAAAAAAAAAAAAAAAATATAATGACATGTGTCCCCTAATTGAACCCTCGGGGCGGGGTCATATTTAACCCTGGGGACACCATTTGAACAAATGTAACAACACTATAGTTGGTCATCATTACTACATAAACATTTTGAAAATCTGTAGGGCCATTCATGAGAAGATTTTTTAAGTTTTGGACTATTTTTAGTAATGGCGGCCAACTTGAATTTCAGATCGAAAAAAAAAATCTTATGTATAGACTCCTATGCAATAGAAACACCCATGTGAAGTTTCAGTTTAATTGGCCTAATGGTTTCAGAGAAAGTGCTGCTAACAGACGACAGACGACTGACGACAGACAACGTGCCATCGCATAAGTACTTCTGGCCTTTGGCCAGTAGAGCTAAAAACAGACAGAAAGTAGATACAGAAAATACCGGAATATGTTTTCAGATGTAGGAGTTTTGCTTCTTCTTAAAAGCAAAGAATATTGAACCAACCAAGATCTAAATTATGCCAAGTTGTGTTTTGAACCTAGTACATGGTTCATATACAGACCTCATAGGCCACCTATATAGCACTTAGTGTTTTAAATTGAAGGCTGTGATATAAGAAATGTATAAACAATAAAACGAAATTTTAGTTAAAAAAATCAAACTTAAAGTTGTTTACAAAAAGAAGCTATTGTGAATTATGGGATTCAAAACAATGATTAACCAAGGTAAGTGTGAATGGTAACTTATTTGCATCCAAATAAAAAAGCATGTATCTGTGATAAGTCATAAACTACAATGTATAATCATTTGTTTATAAATGAAACAGGCAGAAACATTATGAAGATAATCTTCCTAAACATTGTACTGGTAATTCACAAACTGAAAGTCAAACACATTATTCTGCTCTGAGATATCAAACGCTGCATGGCTTCTCACAAGTGAGTTATACACATCTCCAAGCAACTGTTACCATTTACATCCTGTGACAAGGGTCAAATGTGGTTCAAAATTCAAATATTAAGCAAATTTTCCTTGATATTTCAATTTTGTAAGGACTACTACTACTTTATTTCAGGGAGCTATATTTTTGTAGAGACAAAACATGTCCTTTCAAATGCACATTTTTTTGAAAGTTATGAAAACTTTGTTACCATGTTTTACAGAAAAACATCTCCCAATTCAACATTGTTGCAAGAAAGTGCCACCATTTGAAATTAGGCTCCTCCAGTTTCTTTTTATAGAAAAGTTTGGAGTTGAAGATGACATTTCTCTATATTTAAAATAAATACCTAACTACATATTATTATGATTGTAACGATAATCAGCACACTTATTTTTACAAATGCCTGTGACAGTGATCCAGAAAGCACATCAAATCCAGATTTCTGGCTATGCATACAGATTCCAAGTTTAGTTAAGATTGCTCAATAAATTAGGCTGCTGGAGTGTTAATGGTAAAAATGCTGATGGATACAGGGCAATCACAATAGTTCATTTTGAGCATGTTGTGTTCAAATGTCAGAGAAATAAACAAGAGGTCCAAATGGGCCAAAGTCACTCACTTAATTTCACCTGTCACTTCATTTCAAATTTTGAGAATTATCTCAGGGATAAACCCAGCCTTTTTTTTTCATGAGACAATATGTCCCATTTGCCTCAATTTAATGAGACATTTGGTTTTCTTATGAGACATGTATATTATGGTTTATACATTCCATTTTTCAGGGTTACCCCCAGAGTCATTTCATTTCATTTGGTTTCGGATTTTAGATAAACTGTACTCGTGATAATAAAGATGCTTGATTCAATACAGTACATAAGGGGGGAAGCATCTACAAGACCCGCATTTTCAGAAGCTTCTAGAACAACATGGAGTCTACGAGAGACGAAGCAGAATGGTTGGATGGCGACAGGAATAAGTTTTCCAAAACTCAGGGAAAGCAAAGTCCCACGTGTGGGGACATTTCGGCTTCAGAAAAGAAGCAGACGGAGCTGCAAACAGATCAACCCTGAACATGACCAGGGCAATATGCATACACTGCAAAAAGTCTTATGCCCACAATGGTTGGTACATTTGCAAATTAAGAAGGATAATATTTTAGTTGAAACTCATTGACCAAATAGTTGTAAAACAGTTGAAAATAACACCCTTTCAAACTTTCACATAATATAAACAGTAGTGTTGGAAACTGAACCCAAAAAGCATAATCGATTATCGAATGGACAGCCTGACCCAGGGTAGGCCAATATGCAATATGATATGATGCTTAACATTAGAAAACAATCTTACTTTTACTTTGTAGTTATCATTGATCTGTGTAAGCGGTTACCTTTATTAAGCAGCTACATTTTCTAATTCCCATTTCTATGATTTCAGAGCATATTAACCTGTATTAAGCAACACTCTGTCTTAAAAGGCCACTTTTGCTCCTTCCCTTGACTGGCTGCTTAAGACGGTTTGACTGTACATAAGTATCGAGTGACAAATAGTTTTGTATTTCTTCGGTAAAGCGAAACAGTTTATTGTTTGTTTTATATGTTTTTATTTGTTTCCAATTTCCTTTTATTTTCATATTAAAATTAAAATTAAAGTTCAAATGCCAAATGGAGTTTTATTAACGCAATTTAGAATTCATATACGCATATTGAAATGCGAAGTCGGGAGCTCTAGAGACTTGAACCGATACAAGCTCCACCTGATGTTTATAAATAGACTGTTACTGCAAAACAGTTTATTGTTGTTTTTTGGGGTTTTTTTTCCCATTTTCTTCAGTTTTTTTAAAAATGAAAATTGAAATTTAAAGTTTGAATGTGAAACAGGGTTTAATTTACTTAAATGTAGTATTTGTACACACATATTTATTGAACATTTGAAATGCGACAGTCAGGCCTCTAGAACCGATACTAGCTCTACATGCAGGGCTGAAAAAAAAAATTTCATTATTGCAAGAAACATAAACATACTTAGAAAAAAATGCGCCGACTTTTAATGCAACCAATTTGAAGGTCAACATCCTGGCAATTTGATGAAACAAAGGAGGACATGGTTTTATATACATAAATAAACTATTTTAACTGTGTTTTCAAGCGTTTATTCGGTGATGTTTTCTTATAAGATATTGAGATAACCTTTTATACGAAGTCTTTGTTTAATTTACTTGCGAAATGTCTTTGATATATTTATTTTTTTATCGCAAATTGGCGCCTTTGCCGACCGAGAGCGTGAGCCCTGCAGATTTATGATTTATAAATAGAATACAGAAATAAAGCAATTTGTTTCATCTCTCGATATTTTATCATTTGAATAGATTTTATGCTGTTTTCCGCTTTATTTTCAAGGATATTGAATTATACATAACCTACGACTGGCCGATACGAACCCTGCCAATCCAATACGCATATTGCTCAGAAACAAACCGCTATAAACCAGTATACCTGTATATCGAGACAGCCTATTGGCAAGTATTGATTATTTTGTTGATGTTTATGACTCTTTTTGAGTAGTTTTGATACATACTTTGGACAAAGCGGTTGGGTAGTTGGGAGGGATACAGTGCCCTTGAGTAGGTCCAGGCTATGTGTTTTGACACCTGTGAAAAATACAAATGTCAGACGAACATACAGTGCTACTGGTGTTAACAAATCATCGGTGGTAACGAATCACTTTCATTTTAACAGATTATACATTACAAAATAATTGGTTATTAAGATTTTTAATACCATACGTTTGAAGATGAATCCTTAAACAACAACTGGAAAAAAATGTGAAACTTTAAGTCACTGTTTTGAATTTGTTATATAGGTTTAAGAAACTCCATCGGAGAAGAGTGTGTTAAAAGTGACGTCATCAAAACATTCGTCTGTCGGAAAACACAAATACTGCACACATATGTCTAAATAAAAAATAGAAGTACACATCTTTAAATAATGCCTTTTTAATGTTCACACCACAAAAAAGAAAATAATTTGTTAAATGTTTTTGTAAAAAAAAAATCACTTGTAATGCATTTACTGTCTTTCCAGGAGTAGCGAATCAGTCATGCAAATAGGGCAAGTGACTATGGGTGTTCAATATGTTTTAGACTTCTTTGTGCAAATGAGTAACTTGATCTGAATAGTGATTTTGTCAGTTTACAGCAATGAATGGGCTTGTGTTATTCAACTTAGGTCTAAAAATAGTGGTTGTTTCATATTTCATGCTAAGACAATTTTCATGAATAATAAGATGGTGCTCAGTACTTACAAGTCGCTACTACACATTTTTCGCTTTCATGTTTAATTTATAATGTCTTAAACCAAACAGATGCAATATACTGTTATGTTTTCAGTATCATCTGGAAATGTTGTTTAGTGCATGTGTACAATGTATGATAAATGTATAAAAATGTGATAATCTTGTAGAAGACTACATTAAAATCTTAATATAAAAAAATCTCCAAACTTTTCACCCGAATATTTCTTTTAGTTTCTTAGCATTTTTAAATTGGGTATTTTGTTACTTTGGATTGGAATTTCTTTTTATACTATTTGCCATTAGGAATGGGGCAGAATAATGGCCCCAAAAACGGGCAAACGAGAGCCCTGATTCATCTTAGCAGTGCCTGGAATATGTGATGAATGCCAGGGATGTAAACATAAAGAATTTGTTCCACCTGGCTTTGATATAGATGCAAACAATGTAACATACTATTTGTTTGTCACAAATGAGCATACATATGGTGCTTCCATACCATTTGCTATACTATCATACCAACAGTTCAAGACATTACATTGACATATATATTTATCTGGAAGAAGGAGCTTAGTATTGTATTTTAGCACTATCGACCCTTGTCAAATGAAGTTTTCGTCATGATAATTTGTTTATCGTCCATGGCCTGTCACCTGCCAATAATTTGTTTTCTAAAGACAGCGCTTTCACGTTTTATTTAACTTTATATGAAATTCATGTATATTCATGAGAACAAAGATAATTAGTCTTTGTTTGATGTCAATAGAATCATTTAGTCTCTGATGGACATCTTGTTAACTCTCAGCACATATGAATTATGTCTTCTTAGCATGCACAGTACAGTACAGTAATACTATGTAACAGTTGAATAAGACACATGAGATGTTTAATGATCTTTATTCACAAATCATGGAACCTCAATTCATGCTACGTAAACAGTCTATGTGAAGAATAGTGTAGTCAAATGCTATCATGCATTCAAAGTGAGACCACAATATTCAAGACAAAGATACATGTTTAATCTGGATACCTGATTAAAAACATTCAAAAGTAAAGTTCAGCCAGTAACAGATGCAAAACGGGAACTAAATTTACAATTGTGACTGGTTTACTAGTAGGCTATGTTCCTAAAGTGATGGCAGAAGATTTAAGAGAACAACTGACACTGGTAGTAAAATATTTTGTAAGCCTGGTGGAAATCCTGTGTCCAGCTTTGTATCTTAGCCTGCGCATGATGACTTGTAATTATATCCTTTATAGTTGAATAATTTATATGTATGTCGTACCAGAAAAAATATATGATGCAGAGATTTAAGTTGCTAAAAATGCACATTATTTCAGTAATTTTCCATTGCAGGTGTAGGTATGATGTTATTCATAATGTACATATATTACAGTGAAAGGGTGGATTAAGTTCTTGTTTAGTATATTTACTGTTAATTTAATGCAAGGTTGTACCATTTTATATGAGTATAGAACCTGCAACCTAAACATTCAATGGGCAAGGATCAATATTTTTAAGGCCGAACTTTATTATCTTTCTTCAATTCAAAAAAGAATGAAAACACCAATTTGTTAACTATAAGGTGATAATTACTGTAAAGCTGATAGTTAAATATTGCACAGTGCTTTTTAAACAGTCCTCAAACACTGCCTCATCATAAATATACGCGATTTGTTATCACCAGAAGTGACCCGGTATCACCTGAAACGGCTGTGTCAATAAACAAACGCTGTAGACTTTGTAAGATTGAATTTAAAATAGAAACTTCACAGAATGCTAGATAGATAATTTGTCTTTAAATGAACTACCCATATAAAAAAACATAACTAACAATATGAAGATTGATTTTACTAGTAATAAATGAAGTAATAAGTGATTCGTTAACACCGGTGACACTGTACAATGTATATAATAATATAAAGTGAAAATGAATAAAGTATCAATGCTCCAGATAAGCTGTGTATTTGCATATTTCATTCAAATAAATCCATGGAAAATGCAAATAATTTTGTTTTTAAGCATACCCGTTACGCAAATAATTTTCATTTCAGTCAAAACGTTAATACATCGTATCCAGACAGCTGTTTCATATTTCTCGATTTCCGTAACCAGAAACAGTCACATAAAACCAGTTTCCAGTTATTACAGTTTGTACCTCACAAGCTATTAGCAGAGTGAAAGTAGACACGAGTACCATTTTATTATAGCATATTATTCGTACATAGTAATGAAAGTGTCTAGATAATCAAGATCATGCACTTAAAACAAAATGTTGATGTGAGAACGTAAATCTCAGCTTGCAAAGGAAAACATGTAGTCCCATTTCTGCTCATAGAAGACACAGGATTTCCCCATGGAGGAAAACTCTATCTTCCATGTCAAGTGATAGCTTTCTCACTTTGTCTGAAAAAAATCTGCGACTAAGTCATTTTTTGTAATCTATTTCCTTATCCACAAATCGTAATCATATACATTTTCATTTTCACATCTACGAAAATATTTTAAAACTTGATTTTGTCGTAGGAAACCATAAAAAAGAGATAGACGTTACGTCAGATAATGACGTTGACCAACGTATATATTTATGACACCTTGCTGAACTACAAGAAAAATGTCGGAATAGAAATTATATTTGAAGTGAATTATTTAAACAAACAATGTGCAGAGAAATTAAAAGGTGTGATTTCTGGTACATACTATAGTACCGTATATCCTCGGCCATAAGTCGAATTTTTCAGACTCCAAAATCACTCTCTGAATCCCTACTCGACTTATGGCCCCGTCCTAGTCCCGAGTGATGATTTTTTTTACCAACGGTCAGCTCCTACTGAAGTTTTGAACGTTGAATTTCAGTTTCAGCAACAGTCTATATGAACAATGACACCAAAGTGCAGAATTGAATTACACTCTTGTCAATCAACTATGCATCTCGCAAACACAAAGGATGATTACGTCATACGTGGAAAGTTACTTTGTTCATGGAAAACTCTGATTGACAGTTGAAAAAAATGATCGGTTTCAATTAGACGCTTGATGTTTTAACTCTATGCAAGGGAAACCTTGATCTTGGTCAGCCGAACGATTGTGTTGCCTAGCAACCTATACGATGTTGGCACGGGGTGTAAACATATATGCCGAATATTGCCTTGGGATATTTGGGTCAGAAGTAACCGATTATTGCAATTTGCATTCCCACATATGTGGTGACACTTATCCACGGATTACAGAATATACCAAATATTCAACAGAAGACTGCATTTGTTTGTCAGCTGCATATTTGCCGTTGATTCGATAACGGTACATGAACGTATACTGGCGTAAGGTCAGTTGTGAGTGCAGGCAATCGCTACTGTAGGAATTTTAATATTTAGGTGACCCAAATCTCACCCACTTCCTTTTCGAAAATTCTGGGTCGACTTAAGGAAGGGTCAATGCAAAAAACTGAGATCGGAAGGTCAAAAAGTCCCCTAGACTTATGTCCCGACTCGCCTTATGGCCGAGGATATACGGTATGTACTTTTCAAATGTCCATTTCTTCATATATATATATATGTGAAATTTTGAACGTTAAACATGCATTAAAAAAGTAACATTTTTGTGATGAAGGCCATTATAGAAGATCTGACAGATGAATGGGAGAAAAAAAATCCATCACGAGTTCATAGAAAAATCTCACCCTCTGGGTCAAAATTACATGCAGGGAATTCGGCCCCTAGAGTGAGATATTTCTATCCCACACAGATGCTCATGATGGATTCTTATATTCTAACCCAAATCAAAGTAAACATTTTATTACCTTACACCAACTTCTTCAATAAGTATATTTAAACCAATTTTATTTGACATTGTCAACAACAAATTAGACCAGAAATTCTGAGTTGCATGTAGCAATATTTGAAACGATACCGATGCATGTGAAAATCAAGAGTTGCAGGCAGCAAAATTTGACTGTGCATTTAATAAAGACAAGTTTAATCAAGGTAAGGCATTTGAATTAGTTTCATTTAGACATTACTCCATGTTTCACTGAATTATTGTAAACTATCACCCAATTAATTCTTTGATTATAAAATTATTATAAAAATATGATGACGTACCTTAGTTGTTTAATAGTATCCTCGCACTACCATGGTTCGATATGCTAATGGATATATTCAAAACAATAAATGGGTGAAGTTATTTCACACAAAAATGTCTACTTACTTGTTTGAATCAGGGAATTATATAGAGAAGGAAAGACAACTGATAGGTATTGTGTGAATGCTCGTGTATTCACGCAAAATCTCGCAATATCTCATTTTAAATTTTCTTAACTTCCATTCATCTCAGGAATACAAATCAAAATTCTTACATTGCAGAATGAAATTGTCATCACATCAATACCATTCCCAGAAATTTGTGTTTAAAAATTGTTGAATAACTTACAAAATTGTATACTGTAGCTAAAATAATGACAAATTATGATCAATTTTCCTTTAAACCTCAATATCTTTAATTCAAGAGCATTTTGCTTGATCGAAACTTGTTTAAACATTTAAGATTACATACAACTTATAGTTTATGTACAAGAAATCAGTTGCTCATGGATTATGAATGATTAATTTGAAAACTATGAGTCCTTCATGTGCTGTTTCATCAATATTAAGTCAGGAGATGCAAGTTTCCTATCCTTCTATACAAGTCCTTGTTTGAATAAACAATTAATATTATTCACTAAAGCGACCATTTAAAATAGTCAGAAAACAGTCATGTAAATAAATACAGCAAGTCTAAATACACAACCCCCAATCAACGATATGATGTCAGAGCAGACAGAATGTTTTTTTACTTTTTAAATCATGTGATTAAAGTAATCACATGATTTAAAAAGTAAAAAACATGCAATACTATTGGTTACGATTTCTTTTTTTATTTTATTAAATAAAAATAAGATTTCAAAGCAATGAAGTCTTTTTAAACACATAGCAAGTAAGAGTTTTATTCTTCTGTTTAATATTTGGGAATAGTATTTTAAGGTAAATTTTTTAACTAACCATAAACTTTTTGGTTACTAACCTCCTTAAATTATATTTTAAACAATTTGACAGGTTTGCACGACTGATTTTTTAATGATTTTACATGGTCTTTTTAGTGAATATTATGAATTGGAACATTTTTTTTAGAGGGAGGTGGAATTATTCAAACAAGTGAGTAGAAATTTTCTTGTAAAATAACTTAACTCATTTATTGTTTTGAATTTGGACGTTAGCATATCGAACCATGGTACACTGAGGATATATAAATGACACTGATCAATAATAAACAGTCGTAAAGATACTATATAATCCTTTTTCACAAGGTTATTCTTTCCAATAGCTCAAATTATTTCAATAGCTCAAATTATTTGAGCTAATAGGTGTTATTAGAACATCATAAAATCTCCATCAGTTACTTTCCCTTCTCCACACAAGTCCTCGGCTGTGAGGCAATAGCACACTTCGTCCTGCACACGAATCCAGGTGGTTTCGCCCTTTTTTTTGTTCGCCCATGAGTTGTTTCGCCCTATTTCTGGTTCGCACTGTGTGGTTTCTCTCTATTTTTATTTCGCATAGGGTGGGTTCACCCTTATTTTTATGTTCCCGAATTTTATGTAAGTGGAACTGTAAAATGGTACAGTGGAATGAATAGTACAACTATAAAAATATATAGTCATGGAATTTACTCACACTTATATAAAAAAAAAATGACAATGTATCGTTAAAATAAGGTTTATATACAAAAACGTACAATTAATATACAAAAGACCGATGTATTTGGGAAATATATATAGTTTTTGTGGTTCCCAAAAGTAGCCCAAATTTAATAAACGAAAGTCCAATGTATTTGGAGATATAGTTTTTGTGATTCAAAAAAGTCGATAAAACAGGTTGTTCTAAGCTGTTTATGACTTTTTGGAATCACAAAGACGTTATGCGAAATCATGATTTGTGCAAATGGTGGATATTATACAACAGTGGATAACTGTTCTGCTTTAACAGTTTTGACTAAAACTAATTAGTTGTCTATGAAATAAACATCAATTAACTAATTAGATAACTAATTACTATGTATTTTTTACACCATTTTATAAAAAAAAATATAGGGCGAATAGTATAGATGTTTTCTGTGAAATAAACATCAAAAGACTTATAAGATAACTAATTACTACGTATTTTTCATAAAAATAGTATGTTTTCTGTAAAATGATAACTAATTACTACGTATTTTTTATAAAAATAGTATAGGGCGAATCCACTCACTAATAGGGGCGAAACCACTCGCGCGAAACCACCTAGGGCGAAACGTATATTAGGGCGAAACCACTCTATACCCTGTACCCCTCCCTGCACACGAAGAGAACCTCGAGAACATTGTGTGCAAGAGTGACTCTTAAATTTCTGATTATTAATATTATAGGAAGCATCGTTCCGAGGATGATTTATAGCCATCACTGATTAACATATAAGTTCAAAGAGATATTTTACGTGTACTGGATATGACTGAGTCTCCCTGTACACGGCCAACAGCTTTAAAATAGCATGCTTTCATGCAGTGTTGTTAACAGTGTTAACGTGTAAATCTCCGTAGAATTTATGACAGAAATGGCCCTCCTACGTATATGAACAGATACATATGTGCTAATTAAAAATAATTTAAAACACCCATTTACCTCAAACAATGTGTTAAATTAAAGTTTTATTTAACTGTTTAAGTTTAACATTGCCCATTTTCCTACGCTAAAATCCGCCATTTTCATTGTGCTTACTCAACAAATAGCCTGGTTCTCGGACCCAAAATGCTCTCGGCGTTGCCTTCGCATCTTATATTATATGAGACCGGGGACCAGTCTAACTCAACGCATATAGTCGGATTGCAGTTACACTAAATAGCGAAAAGGACTTTTTTAAGGAAAGGACAGAAAAAATGATTTCTTTAAGAGAAGGAGCGATTAAATCAACATTTCTTTATTAGATTGCGTTTTTTTTATTGAAAAGAACATTAAATAAATTATACATGCGTATTTTTAAAAAATTCCATGGACAAATTAATGTTTTATTACCAAAATGAAATCGTCCATGTATAGAAATGGAGAATTGGTTTTAAGAAAAGGACTTTTTTTAAAAGAAAAGGAGCGATTAAATCAACATTTCTTTATTAAATTGCATAGATTTGTTATTTTATTGAAAAGAACATTAAATAAAAAACGCACATACGTATTTTTAGAAAATGTCATTGACAATTTAATGTTTTAATACCAAAATGAAATTATTCATGTATTGAAATGGTTTTACGAAAAGGACTTTTTTTCTACGAAAAGGAGCGATTAAATCAATATTTCTTTATTTTTTGTTTTCTATTATGATTTTATTGTAGAGAACATTAAATAAAACTTATAAGCGTATTTATAGAAAATTCCATTGTCAAATTAATGTTTTATTACCAAAATGAAATTATTTATGTAATGCAATGGGGAATTGGTTTTACGAAAAAGGACATTTTTTAAGAAAAGGACAGAAAGGGAGATTTCTTTAAGAAAAGTAGTGATTAAATTAACATTTCTTTATTAAATTGCATATATTTGTTATTTTATTGAAAAGAACAATAAATAAATCGTACATGCGTATATTTAGAAAATTTCATTGACAAATTAATGTTTTATTTCCAAAATGAAATCGTCCATGTTTTGAAATGGGGAATTGGTTTTAAGGAAAGCATTTTTTTAAAGAAAAGGAGCGATTAAATCAACAATTTTTTATTAAATTCCATAGATTTGTTATTTTATTGAAAAGAATATTATATAAATCGTACATGCGTATTTTTAGAAAATTTCATTGACAAATTAATGTTTTATTACCAAAATGAAATCGTCCATGTATTAAAATGGGTTTTATTATCAAAAGGAAATTATCCATATATTGAAATCGGGAATTGGTTTTACGAATATATACCTCTATCTAGTCCTTGATTACACAGAATATAAATTATTTCTAACAGAATTTTTTTTTGTATATTTATTATTTATTGATATCATATTATAATATTTATTGATATTAATTGTTTAACTCTGTATTGAAAACCCATATGCTGCTGTTGTATATACTTATCTGCCTACCACCTTCAACAGTAGCACTTGTAACTGTCACAGGTGCCAATTTGCAATAAACAACCATAAACCCAATCAACTGGCACGTGTTATATGATGCGCAGCAGGATACTGGTATCTTGTAAATCACGTTACAATGACCACCGCGTGTCTTAATTAAAGGGACACGCCGCGTTAACTTTATATTTACAACTATGGGTATTTAATTTGGTTTTGATATTTCTATAACGATACCACCAGTTATATATATGTATATATATATTGTATATTTTCTTCTTCTTCTTCTTCTACTACTTCTTCTATTCAAATTTTATTATTCTTATAGCGTATCAAGATTTATACGTTATTTCTTCTTCTATATTATTATTCAATCTTACTCTTCTTTCTATTCTTCTTTATCTTCTTTTTTCCATATTAAGGAATTCATTCAATTAAATTTAAGGTCTGTCAGAAGTGGGTACACTACAGTATGCATGTCAAGGTATCAATGAATAAGGTCGCAAAACATGGAACAATGTGCCGACATCGGTAGGATATATATGCATCCAGTGTCGCTGCATTGATGATGGTTGCACATTTGATTTCTTAACCCTTTACTTCATATAGACACCTTTGGACATCTCTAATATAGACGCCTTTTGACAACTAATATAGAAGGCTTTTGAATTATTGAGTGAATTATGTTTATATTAACTGACAGAGTGGAAAACAGTGCAAGAAGTGTTCAGATTGCTCATTACAACCAATCTGAACTCTTTCTGCACTGTTTTCAAAGGCCTTCTGTGATTGGTGTGGGAAAACGCTTATCTATGGAGTAAAGAGTTAATGGGCTCTGAGTGGTTGAAGAGCGCGTCAAAACAAGGTCTGAATAAATTAAAACATGCGGTCATAAGAGAAAAGTTATTCTTACAATCTGTTGATTTAAATTTATCATTCATCCTGAATTCAATCAACATCAACAGGACTATGTGGCTAACTCCATACTTTCACAATATCACTTCAACTGTTTTATAATAATAATAATAATAATAATAATAATAATAATAATAATAATAATAATAATAATAATAATAATAATCATATAAATTATAATATAAATAATAATAAAACTAAAAGGCTGGTTTAAAGTCGTTCTGTCAGACCTCCACGTTGGTACCCGCTGGAAACAACAGTTACTTATGTAACGTTAGCTAACATGACAGAACGCATACACTTTTCTTAAAATCAGTCCTTTTCTTAAAACCAATTCCCCATTTCAATACATATATGATTTCATTTTTATAATTAAACATTAATTTGACACAGGAATTTTCTGAAAATACGCATGTTAGTTTTATTTAATGATCTCTTCAATAATATCATAATAGAAAACATCAAAATTTCCTTTTGGTATTAAATTATTAAAACATTAAATTGTCAAAGAAATTTTCTAAAAAAAGTTCTATCGCTCCTTTTCTTAAAACCAATTCCCCATTTTAATATATGGACAATTTCATTTTGGTAATAAAACATTTATTTGTCAATGAAATTTTCTAAAAATATGCATGTACAATTTAATTAATGTTCTTTTCAATAAAATAACTAATCTATGCAATTTAATAAAGAAATGTTGATTTAATCGCTCCTTTCTTAAAGAAATCTCCTTTTCTGTCCTTTTCTTAAAAAAAGTCCTTTTCGCTATTTAGTGTAACTCGTCGGACTGGACTGCAATCTTCTTAGCAGAGTTATCGTTCGTTACACCAATTCATTCATTGAATGTAATGAGTCGTGGTTATTGCGAAATGGAGTGAGACACTTTGACCCCTCGTTTAATCAATATAGGTTTATAGGTGTCAGTTAATATAAGTCCATTGCTAAGTGTACCATTTCAGGACGAAGAGTACCACAATATACAGCATATATTATTGGGTGGGACGATCTTAACTCCTTTAAAGGCTCATTAAACTTCCGAAACGGTTTTAATTTAAGTTAGTTTTACTCTTCCAGATGATAGAATACATGTGAATAAGTGTTTTAAATAAATATGATTAAACTGAAAAGTGGCCAGTATTTGGTAAGGTATTTTAAATAAATATGATTAAACTGGAAAGTGGCCATTATATTTTTAAAGTGTTATAAATAAATATGATTAAACTGGAAATTGGCAAGTATTTCTTAAAGTGTTTTAAATCAATATGATAAAACCCAAAAGTGGCAAGTATTTCTTAAAAGTGTTTTAAATAAATATGATTAAACTGGAACGTGGCCAGTATTTCTTAAAGTATTTGAGATAAATATAATTTAACTGGAAAGTGGCCAGTATTTGTTAAAGTATTTAAAATAAATATGATTAAGCTGGAAAGTTGCCATAATTTGTTAAAAGTCTTTTAAATAAATATGATTAAACTGGAATGTCACCAGTATTTGTTAAAGTATTTTAGATAAAAATGATCAAACTGGAACGTGGCCAGTATTTGTTAAAATATTTTAAATAAATATGATTACACTGGAAAGTGGCAAGTATTTTATTAAAGTATTTTAAATAAATATGATTAAACTGGAAAGTGGTCAGTAATTGTTAAAGTGTTTTAAATAGATATGGTAACACTGGAAAGTTGCCAGTATTTGTCAAAGGTGTTTTAAATAAATATGACAGAACTGGAAAGTGGCAAGTATTTGTTAAAGTGTTTTAAATGAATATGATTACACTTGAAAGTGGCCAGTATTTTTTAAGAGTGTTTTAAATAAATATGATTAAGCGGGAAAGCGACCAGCATTTGTTAAAGTATATTTCAAATAAATATGATTAAACTGGAAACTGGCCAGTATTTGTTAAAGTGTTTTAAATAAATATGTTTACAATGGAAAGTGGCCAGTATTTGTTAAATTATTTTAAATAAATATGATTAAACTGGAAAGTGGCCAGTATTTGTTAAAGTATTTAAAATAAATATGATTAACCTGAAAAGTGGCCAGTATTTGTTAAAGTATTTAAAATAAATATGATTATGCTGGAAAGTGGCGATTATTTGTAAAAAGTATTTTAAATAAATATGATTAAACTGGAACGTCGCCATTATTTCTTAAAGTATATTAGATAAATATGATTAAACTGGAAATTGGCCAGTATTTGTTATTGTGTTTTAAATAAATATGATTGAAATGGAAAGCGACCAGCATTTGTTAAAGTGTCTTAAATAAATATCATTACACTGGAAAGTGGCCAGTATTTGTTAAAGTGTTTTAAATAAATATGATTAAGCTGGAAAGTGGCCAGTATTTGTTAAAGTGTTTTAAATTAATATGATTAAGCAGAGAAGTGACCAGCATCTGTTAAAGTATTTTAAATAAATATGATTAAACTGAAAAGTGGTCAGTATTTGTTTAAGTATTTTAGATAAATATGATTAAACTTGAAATGGGCCAGTATTTCTTAAAAGTCTTTTAAATAAATATGATTAAACTGAAAAGTGGCCAGTATTTGTTAAATTATTTAAAATAAATATGATTAAGCAGGAAAGTGGCCAGTATTTGTTAAAAGTCTTTTAAATAAATATGATTACACTGGAAAGTGGCCAATATTTGTTAAAAGTATGTAAATAAATATGATATAACTGGAAAGTGGCCAGTATTTGTTAAAAGTATTTTAAATAAATATGATTAAGCGCGAATGGAAAGTGGCCAGTATTTGTTAAAGTGTCGTACATAAATTTGATTAAACTGGAAAGTTGCCAGTATTTGTTAAAAGTATTTTAAATAAATATGATTACACTGGAAAGTGGCCAGTATTTGTTAAAAGTATGTAAATAAATATGATTACACTGGAAAGTGGCCAGTATTTGTTCAAGTATTTCAAATAAATATGATTAAGCTGGAATGGAAAGTGGCCAGTATTTGTTTAAGTGTCGAGAATAAATATGATTAAACAGGAAAGTTGCCAGTATTTGTTAAAAGTCTTTTAAATAAATATGATTACACTTGAAAGTGGACAGTATTTGTTACAGTGCCTTAAATAAATGTGATAAAACTGGAAAGTGGTCGGTATTTCTGAAAGTCTTTTAAATAAATATGATAAAACTAGAAAGTGGCCAGTAAAAGTCGTTTAAATAGATATGATTAAACTGGAACATCGCCAGTATTTTAGATAAATATGATTAAACTGGAAAGTGGCCAGTATTTGTTAAAGTGTTTTAAATAAATATGATTAAGCTGGAAAGTGGCCAGTATTTGTTAAAGTGTTTTAAATAAAAACGATTGAACTGGAAAGTGACCAGCATTTGTTAAAGTGTCTTAAATAAATGTGATAAAACTGGAAAGTGGCCAGTATTTATTAAAGTGTTTTAAATAAATATGATTAATCAGGAAAGTGACCAGCATCTGTTCAAGTATTTTAAATAAATATGATTACACTGGAAAGTGGCAAGTATTTGTTAAGGTGTCTTAAATAAATATGATTAAACTGGAAAGTGGCCAGTATTTCTTAAAAATCTTTTAAATAGGTAGGATTACACTGGAAAGTGACCAGTATTTGTTACAGTGTCTTAAATAAATATGATTAAACTGAAAAGTGGCCAGTATTTGTTAAAGTAATTTAAATAAATATGACTACACCTGAAAGTAGCCAATATTTGTTAAAAGTCTTTTGAATAAATATGATTAAACTGGAAAGTGGCCAGTATTTGTTAAAGTATTTAAAATAAATATGATTATGCTGGAAAGTGGCGATTATTTGTAAAAAGTATTTTAAATTAATATGATTAAGCAGATAAGTGACCAGCATCTGTTAAAGTATCTTAAATATATATGATTACAATGGAAAGTGGCCAGTATTTGTTAAAGTATTTTAGATAAATATGATTAAACTGGAAAGTGGCCAGTATTTCTTAAAAGTCTTTTAAATAAATACGATTAAACTGAAAAGTGGTCAGTATTTGTTAAAGTATTTAAAATAAATATGATTAAACTGAAAAGTGGCCAGTATTTGTTAAAGTATTTAAAATAAATATGATTATGCTGGAAAGTGGCGATTATTTGTAAAAAGTATTTTAAATAAATATGATTAAACTGGAACGTCGCCATTATTTCTTAAAGTATATTAGATAAATATGATTAAACTGGAAATTGGCCAGTATTTGTTATTGTGTTTTAAATAAATATGATTAAGCTGGAAAGTGGCCAGTATTTGTTAAAGTGTTTTAAATTAATATGATTAAGCAGAGAAGTGACCAGCATCTGTTAAAGTATTTTAAAAAAATATGATTACAATGGAAAGTGGTCAGTATTTGTTTAAGTATTTTAGATAAATATGATTAAACTTGAAATGGGCCAGTATTTCTTAAAAGTCTTTTAAATAAATATGATTAAACTGAAAAGTGGCCAGTATTTGTTAAATTATTTAAAATAAATATGATTAAGCAGGAAAGTGGCCAGTATTTGTTAAAAGTCTTTTAAATAAATATGATTACACTGGAAAGTGGCCAATATTTGTTAAAAGTATTTTAAATAAATATGATTAAACTGGAAAGTGGCCAGTATTTGTTAAAAGTATTTTAAATAAATATGATTAAGCGTGAATGGAAAGTGGCCAGTATTTGTTAAAGTGTCGTACATAAATTTGATTAAACTGGAAAGTTGCCAGTATTTGTTAAAAGTATTTTAAATAAATATGATTACACTGGAAAGTGGCCAGTATTTGTTAAAAGTATGTAAATAAATATGATTACACTGGAAAGTGGCCAGTATTTGTTCAAGTATTTCAAATAAATATGATTAAGCTGGAATGGAAAGTGGCCAGTATTTGTTTAATTGTCGAGAATAAATATGATTAAACTGGAAAGTTGCCAGTATTTGTTAAAAGTCTTTTAAATAAATATGATTACACTTGAAAGTGGACAGTATTTGTTACAGTGCCTTAAATAAATGTGATAAAACTGGAAAGTGGTCGGTATTTCTTAAAAGTCTTTTAAATAAATATGATAAAACTAGAAAGTGGCCAGTAAAAGTCGTTTAAATAGATATGATTAAACTGGAACATCGCCAGTATTTTAGATAAATATGATTAAACTGGAAAGTGGCCAGTATTTGTTAAAGTGTTTTAAATAAATATGATTAAGCTGGAAAGTGGCCAGTATTTGTTAAAGTGTTTTAAATAAAAACGATTGAACTGGAAAGTGACCAGCATTTGTTAAAGTGTCTTAAATAAATGTGATAAAACTGGAAAGTGGCCAGTATTTGTTAAAGTGTTTTAAATAAATATGATTAATCAGGAAAGCGACCAGCATCTGTTCAAGTTTTTTAAATAAATATGATTACACTGGAAAGTGGCAAGTATTTGTTAAGGTGTCTTAAATAAATATGATTAAACTGGAAAGTGGCCAGTATTTCTTAAAAATCTTTTAAATAGGTAGGATTACACTGGAAAGTGACCAGTATTTGTTACAGTGTCTTAAATAAATATGATTAAACTGAAAAGTGGCCAGTATTTGTTAAAGTAATTTAAATAAATATGATTACACCTGAAAGTAGCCAATATTTGTTAAAAGTCTTTTGAATAAATATGATTAAACTGGAAAGTGGCCTGTATTTGTTAAAGTATTTAAAATAAATATGATTATGCTGGAAAGTGGCGATTATTTGTAAAAAGTATTTTAAATTAATATGATTAAGCAGAGAAGTGACCAGCATCTGTTAAAGTATTTTAAATAAATATGATTACAATGGAAAGTGGTCAGTATTTGTTAAAGTATTTTAGATAAATATGATTAAACTTGAAATGGGCCAGTATTTCATAAAAGTCTTTTAAATAAATATGATTAAACTGAAAAGTGGCCAGTATTTGTTAAATTATTTAAAATAAATATGGTTAAGCAGGAAAGTGGCCAGTATTTGTTAAAAGTATTTTAAATAAATATGATTAAACTGGAAAGTCGCCAGTATTTCTTAAATTATTTTAGATAAATATGAATGAACTGAAAAGTGGCTAGTATTTGTTAAAGTATTTAAAATAAATATGATTAAGCTGGAAAGTGGACATTATTTGTTAAAAGTATTTTAGATAAATATGATTAAACTGGAAATTGGCAAGTATTTGTTTAAGTGTTTTAAATAATTATGATTCAAATGGAAAGCGACCAGCATTTGTTAAAATGTCATAAATAAATGTGATAAAACTGGAAAGTGGCCAGTATTTGTTAAAGTATTTTAGATAAATATGATTAAGCTGGAAAGTGGCCAGTATTTGTTAAAAGTTTTTTGATAAATATGATTAAGCATGAAAGGGCCAGTATTTGTTAATGTCATTTAAATAAATAAGAGTATGCTGGAAAGTGGCCAGTATTTGTTTAAGTGTTTTAAATAAATAAGATTAAGCTGGAAAGTGGCCAGTATTTGTTTTAGTCTTTTGAATAAATATGATTAAACTGGAAAGTGGCCAGTATTTGTTAAAGTATTTAAAATAAATATGATTATGCTGGAAAGTGGCGATTATTTGTAAAAAGTATTTTAAATTAATATGATTAAGCAGATAAGTGACCAGCATCTGTTAAAGTATTTTAAATAAATATGATTACAATGGAAAGTGGCCAGTATTTGTTAAAGTATTTTAGATAAATATGATTAAACTGGAAAGTGGCCAGTATTTCTTAAAAGTCTTTTAAATAAATATGATTAAACTGAAAAGTGGTCAGTATTTGTTAAAGTATTTAAAATAAATATGATTAAACTGAAAAGTGGCCAGTATTTGTTAAAGTATTTAAAATAAATATGATAATGCTGGAAAGTGGCGATTATTTGTAAAAAGTATTTTAAATAAATATGATTAAACTGGAACGTCGCCATTATTTCTTAAAGTATATTAGATAAATATGATTAAACTGGAAATTGGCCAGTATTTGTTATTGTGTTTTAAATAAATATGATTAAAATGGAAAGCGACCAGCATCTGTTCAAGTTTTTTAAATAAATATGATTACACTGGAAAGTGGCAAGTATTTGTTAAGGTGTCTTAAATAAATATGATTAAACTGGAAAGTGGCCAGTATTTCTTAAAAATCTTTTAAATAGGTAGGATTACACTGGAAAGTGACCAGTATTTGTTACAGTGTCTTAAATAAATATGATTAAACTGAAAAGTGGCCAGTATTTGTTAAAGTAATTTAAATAAATATGATTACACCTGAAAGTAGCCAATATTTGTTAAAAGTCTTTTGAATAAAAATGATTAAACTGGAAAGTGGCCTGTATTTGTTAAAGTATTTAAAATAAATATGATTATGCTGGAAAGTGGCGATTATTTGTAAAAAGTGTTTTAAATTAATATGATTAAGCAGAGAAGTGACCAGCATCTGTTAAAGTATTTTAAATAAATATGATTACAATGGAAAGTGGTCAGTATTTGTTAAAGTATTTTAGATAAATATGATTAAACTTGAAATGGGCCAGTATTTCATAAAAGTCTTTTAAATAAATATGATTAAACTGAAAAGTGGCCAGTATTTGTTAAATTATTTAAAATAAATATGGTTAAGCAGGAAAGTGGCCAGTATTTGTTAAAAGTATTTTAAATAAATATGATTAAACTGGAAAGTCGCCAGTATTTCTTAAAATATTTTAGATAAATATGAATAAACTGAAAAGTGGCTAGTATTTGTTTAAGTGTTTTAAATAATTATGATTCAAATGGAAAGCGACCAGCATTTGTTAAAATGTCATAAATAAATGTGATAAAACTGGAAAGTGGCCAGTATTTGTTAAAGTATTTTAGATAAATATGATTAAGCTGGAAAGTGGCCAGTATTTGTTAAAAGTTTTTTAGATAAATATGATTAAGCATGAAAGGGCCAGTATTTGTTAATGTCATTTAAATAAATAAGAGTATGCTGGAAAGTGCCCAGTATTTGTTTAAGTGTTTTAAATAAATAAGATTAAGCTGGAAAGTGGCCAGTATTTGTTTTAGTCTTTTGAATAAATATGATTAAACTGGAAAGTGGCCAGTATTTGTTAAAGTATTTAAAATAAATATGATTATGCTGGAAAGTGGCGATTATTTGTAAAAAGTATTTTAAATTAATATGATTAAGCAGATAAGTGACCAGCATCTGTTAAAGTATTTTAAATAAATATGATTACAATGGAAAGTGGCCAGTATTTGTTAAAGTATTTTAGATAAATATGATTAAACTGGAAAGTGGCCAGTATTTCTTAAAAGTCTTTTAAATAAATATGATTAAACTGAAAAGTGGTCAGTATTTGTTAAAGTATTTAAAATAAATATGATTAAACTGAAAAGTGGCCAGTATTTGTTAAAGTATTTAAAATAAATATGATAATGCTGGAAAGTGGCGATTATTTGTAAAAAGTATTTTAAATAAATATGATTAAACTGGAACGTCGCCATTATTTCTTAAAGTATATTAGATAAATATGATTAAACTGGAAATTGGCCAGTATTTGTTATTGTGTTTTAAATAAATATGATTAAAATGGAAAGCGACCAGCATCTGTTCAAGTTTTTTAAATAAATATGATTACACTGGAAAGTGGCAAGTATTTGTTAAGGTGTCTTAAATAAATATGATTAAACTGGAAAGTGGCCAGTATTTCTTAAAAATCTTTTAAATAGGTAGGATTACACTGGAAAGTGACCAGTATTTGTTACAGTGTCTTAAATAAATATGATTAAACTGAAAAGTGGCCAGTATTTGTTAAAGTAATTTAAATAAATATGATTACACCTGAAAGTAGCCAATATTTGTTAAAAGTCTTTTGAATAAAAATGATTAAACTGGAAAGTGGCCTGTATTTGTTAAAGTATTTAAAATAAATATGATTATGCTGGAAAGTGGCGATTATTTGTAAAAAGTATTTTAAATTAATATGATTAAGCAGAGAAGTGACCAGCATCTGTTAAAGTATTTTAAATAAATATGATTACAATGGAAAGTGGTCAGTATTTGTTAAAGTATTTTAGATAAATATGATTAAACTTGAAATGGGCCAGTATTTCATAAAAGTCTTTTAAATAAATATGATTAAACTGAAAAGTGGCCAGTATTTGTTAAATTATTTAAAATAAATATGGTTAAGCAGGAAAGTGGCCATTATTTGTTAAAAGTATTTTAAATAAATATGATTAAACTGGAAAGTCGCCAGTATTTCTTAAAATATTTTAGATAAATATGAATAAACTGAAAAGTGGCTAGTATTTGTTTAAGTGTTTTAAATAATTATGATTCAAATGGAAAGCGACCAGCATTTGTTAAAATGTCATAAATAAATGTGATAAAACTGGAAAGTGGCCAGTATTTGTTAAAGTATTTTAGATAAATATGATTAAGCTGGAAAGTGGCCAGTATTTGTTAAAAGTTTTTTAGATAAATATGATTAAGCATGAAAGGGCCAGTATTTGTTAATGTCATTTAAATAAATAAGAGTATGCTGGAAAGTGGCCAGTATTTGTTAAAGTGTTTTAAATAAATAAGATTAAGCTGGAAAGTGGCCAGTATTTGTTTTAGTCTTTTGAATAAATATGATTAAACTGGAAAGTGGCCAGTATTTGTTAAAGTATTTAAAATAAATATGATTATGCTGGAAAGTGGCGATTATTTGTAAAAAGTATTTTAAATTAATATGATTAAGCAGATAAGTGACCAGCATCTGTTAAAGTATTTTAAATAAATATGATTACAATGGAAAGTGGCCAGTATTTGTTAAAGTGTTTTAGATAAATATGATTAAACTGGAAAGTGGCCAGTATTTCTTAAAAGTCTTTTAAATAAATATGATTAAACTGAAAAGTGGTCAGTATTTGTTAAAGTATTTAAAATAAATATGAATAAACTGAAAAGTGGCCAGTATTTGTTAAAGTATTTAAAATAAATATGATAATGCTGGAAAGTGGCGATTATTTGTAAAAAGTATTTTAAATAAATATGATTAAACTGGAACGTCGCCATTATTTCTTAAAGTATATTAGATAAATATGATTAAACTGGAAATTGGCCAGTATTTGTTATTGTGTTTTAAATAAATATGATTAAAATGGAAAGCGACCAGCATCTGTTCAAGTTTTTTAAATAAATATGATTACACTGGAAAGTGGCAAGTATTTGTTAAGGTGTCTTAAATAAATATGATTAAACTGGAAAGTGGCCAGTATTTCTTAAAAATCTTTTAAATAGGTAGGATTACACTGGAAAGTGACCAGTATTTGTTACAGTGTCTTAAATAAATATGATTAAACTGAAAAGTGGCCAGTATTTGTTAAAGTAATTTAAATAAATATGATTACACCTGAAAGTAGCCAATATTTGTTAAAAGTCTTTTGAATAAAAATGATTAAACTGGAAAGTGGCCTGTATTTGTTAAAGTATTTAAAATAAATATGATTATGCTGGAAAGTGGCGATTATTTGTAAAAAGTATTTTAAATTAATATGATTAAGCAGAGAAGTGACCAGCATCTGTTAAAGTATTTTAAATAAATATGATTACAATGGAAAGTGGTCAGTATTTGTTAAAGTATTTTAGATAAATATGATTAAACTTGAAATGGGCCAGTATTTCATAAAAGTCTTTTAAATAAATATGATTAAACTGAAAAGTGGCCAGTATTTGTTAAATTATTTAAAATAAATATGGTTAAGCAGGAAAGTGGCCATTATTTGTTAAAAGTATTTTAAATAAATATGATTAAACTGGAAAGTCGCCAGTATTTCTTAAAATATTTTAGATAAATATGAATAAACTGAAAAGTGGCTAGTATTTGTTTAAGTGTTTTAAATAATTATGATTCAAATGGAAAGCGACCAGCATTTGTTAAAATGTCATAAATAAATGTGATAAAACTGGAAAGTGGCCAGTATTTGTTAAAGTATTTTAGATAAATATGATTAAGCTGGAAAGTGGCCAGTATTTGTTAAAAGTTTTTTAGATAAATATGATTAAGCATGAAAGGGCCAGTATTTGTTAATGTCATTTAAATAAATAAGAGTATGCTGGAAAGTGGCCAGTATTTGTTAAAGTGTTTTAAATAAATAAGATTAAGCTGGAAAGTGGCCAGTATTTGTTTTAGTCTTTTGAATAAATATGATTAAACTGGAAAGTGGCCAGTATTTGTTAAAGTATTTAAAATAAATATGATTATGCTGGAAAGTGGCGATTATTTGTAAAAAGTATTTTAAATTAATATGATTAAGCAGATAAGTGACCAGCATCTGTTAAAGTATTTTAAATAAATATGATTACAATGGAAAGTGGCCAGTATTTGTTAAAGTGTTTTAGATAAATATGATTAAACTGGAAAGTGGCCAGTATTTCTTAAAAGTCTTTTAAATAAATATGATTAAACTGAAAAGTGGTCAGTATTTGTTAAAGTATTTAAAATAAATATGAATAAACTGAAAAGTGGCCAGTATTTGTTAAAGTATTTAAAATAAATATGATAATGCTGGAAAGTGGCGATTATTTGTAAAAAGTATTTTAAATAAATATGATTAAACTGGAACGTCGCCATTATTTCTTAAAGTATATTAGATAAATATGATTAAACTGGAAATTGGCCAGTATTTGTTATTGTGTTTTAAATAAATATGATTAAAATGGAAAGCGACCAGCATTTGTTAAAGTGTCTTAAATAAATATCATTACACTGGAAAGTGGCCAGTATTTGTTAAAGTGTTTTAAATAAATATGATTAAGCTGGAAAGTGGCCAGTATTTGTTAAAGTGTTTTAAATTAATATGATTAAACAGAGAAGTGACCAGCATCTGTTAAAGTATTTTAAATAAATATGATTACAATGGAAAGTGGTCAGTATTTGTTTAAGTATTTTAGATAAATATGATTAAACTTGAAATGGGCCAGTATTTCTTAAAAGTCTTTTAAATAAATATGATTAAACTGAAAAGTGGCCAGTATTTGTTAAATTATTTAAAATAAATATGATTAAGCAGGAAAGTGGCCAGTATTTGTTAAAAGTCTTTTAAATAAATATGATTACACTGGAAAGTGGCTAATATTTGTTAAAAGTATGTAAATAAATATGATTAAACTGGAAAGTGGCCAGTATTTGTTAAAAGTATTTTAAATAAATATGATTAAGCGTGAATGGAAAGTGGCCAGTATTTGTTAAAGTGTCGTACATAAATTTGATTAAACTGGAAAGTTGCCAGTATTTGTTAAAAGTATTTTAAATAAATATGATTACACTGGAAAGTGGCCAGTATTTGTTAAAAGTATGTAAATAAATATGATTACACTGGAAAGTGGCCAGTATTTGTTCAAGTATTTCAAATAAATATGATTAAGCTGGAATGGAAAGTGGCCAGTATTTGTTTAAGTGTCGAGAATAAATATGATTAAACTGGAAAGTTGCCAGTATTTGTTAAAAGTCTTTTAAATAAATATGATAACACTTGAAAGTGGACAGTATTTGTTACAGTGCCTTAAATAAATGTGATAAAACTGGAAAGTGGTTGGTATTTCTTAAAAGTCTTTTAAATAAATATGATAAAACTAGAAAGTGGCCAGTTAAAGTTGTTTAAATAGATATGATTAAACTGGAACATCGCCAGTATTTTAGATAAATATGATTAAACTTGAAATGGGCCAGTATTTCTTAAAAGTCTTTTAAATAAATATGATTAAACTGAAAAGTGGCCAGTATTTGTTAAATTATTTAAAATAAATATGATTAAGCAGCAAAGTGGCCAGTATTTGTTAAAAGTCTTTTAAATAAATATGATTAAACTGGAAAGTCGCCAGTATTTCTTAAAGTATTTTAGATAAATATGAATAAACTGAAAAGTGGCTAGTATTTGTTAAAGTATTTAAAATAAATATGATTAAGCTGGAAAGTGGACATTATTTGTTAAAAGTATTTTAGATAAATATGATTAAACTGGAAATTGGCAAGTATTTGTATAAGTGTTTTAAATAATTATGATTCAAATGGAAAGCGACCAGCATTTGTTAAAATGTCTTAAATAAATGTGATAAAACTGGAAAGTGGCCAGTATTTGTTAAAGTATTTTAGATAAATATGATTAAGCTGGAAAGTGGCCAGTATTTGTTAAAAGTTTTTTAAATAAATATGATTAAGCATGAAAGGGCCAGTATTTGTTAATGTCATTTAAATAAATAAGTGTATGCTGGAAAGTGGCCAGTATTTGTTAAAGTGTTTTAAATAAATAAGATTAAGCTGGAAAGTGGCCAGTATTTGTTTTAGTCTTTTAAATAAATATGATTAAACTGGAACATGGCCAGTATTTGTTAATTATTTTAAATAAATATGATTTAGCTGAAAAGTGGCCATTATTTGTTAAAAGTCTTTTAAATAAATATGATTAAATTGAAAAGTGGCCAGTATTTGTTAAAGTATTTTAAATAAATATGATTAAGCTGGAAAGTGGCCAGTATTTGTTAAAGTCTTTTCAATAAATATGATTATGCTGGAAAGTGGCCAGTATCTGTTAAAGTCTTTTCAATAAATATGATTAAACTGATTGTGGCCAGTATTTGTTAAAGAGTCTTAAATAAATATGGTAACACTGGAAAGTTGCCAGTATTTGTTAAAGTGTTTTAAATGAATATGATTTAGCTGGAAAGCGACCAGCATTTGTTAAAGTATTTTAAATAAATATGATTAAAATGGAAAGCGACCAGCATTGTTTAAAGTGTCTTAAATAAATACGATTAAACTGGAGTGTGGCCAGTATTTGTTTAAATGTCTTAAATAAATATGATTACATTGGAAAATTGCCAGTATTTGTTAAAGTGTTTTAAATGAATATGATTAAACTGGAAAGTGGCCAGTATTTGTTAAAGTGTCTTAAATAAATATGATTACACTGGAAAATTGCCAGTATTTGTTAAAAGTCTTTTAAATAAATATGATTACACTGGAAAGTGGCCAGTATTTGTTAACTGTGTTTTAAATAAATATTATTAAGCGGGAAAGCGATCAGCGTTAGTTAAAATATATTTTAGATTAATATGATTAAACTGGAAAGTGGCCTGTATTTGGTAGAAGTCTTTTAAACAAATATGTTTACACTGGAAACTGGCCAGTATTTGTTTAAGTATTTTAAATAAATATGATTAAACTGGAAAGTGGCCAGCATTTGTTAAAGTGTCTTAAATAAATGTGATATAACTGGAAAGTGGCCAGTATTTGTTAAAGTGTTTTAAATAAATATGATTAAGCAGGAAAGCGAACAGCATCTGTTAAAGTATTTTAAATAAATATGAGTACACTGGAAAGTGGCCAGTATTTGTTAAAGTGTTTTAAATAAATATGAATAAGCAGGAAAGCGATCAGCATTATTTAAAGTATTTTTGAACTAAATACGATTCAACTGGAAAGTGGCCAGCCTTTATTAAAATGTTTCTAAATAAAAACGAATAAGCTGGAAAGTGGCGAGCGTTTGTTGAAGTATTTTTCAATCGCTATAATCAAAACTGGAAGGTGGCCAGTATTTGTTAAAGTGTTTTCAATAAATATAATTCAGCAGGAGAGTGGCTGGTATTTATTTAAGTGTTTTTAAAAATAAATACGATTCAGCTGGAAAATGACCAGTATTTGTTAAAGTATTTTTCAATAAATATGATTAAAACTCAAGTGACCAGTATTTGTTAAAGTGTTTAAACAAATATGATTAAGTAGGTAATTGGCCAGTATAATTAAGTTGGAAAGTGACCAGCATTTGTTAAAGTATTTTCAATAAATATGATTAAAACTGGCAAGTGACCAGTATTTGTTAAAGCGTTTTAAACAAATATGATTAAGCTGGAAAGTAGCCAGCATTTATTAACGTAATTTAAAATAATATTCCAAAATGGAAAAGTAGCCAGCGTTTTATAACGATGGACAGTTTTGTTAAGGTACTTCAAATACATTTTAGCCAAACAATTGCCAGCATTTGTCAAATAATTTCAAATAAATATTTAAGCTGAAAAATGACCAGCATTTGTCCAAGTGTTTTACATAAATATGATCAAACAGGAAAGGGACAGCATTCGTTAGAGTGTTTTCAACATATACGATTAAGTAGGAAAGGGACGCGCATTTGTAAAAATATTTCTCTTTTAAATATTATTAAGCAGGAAAAGAGCCAGCATTTGAGGGTTCTAACTGATTATAATTAAACGGCAATGGGGTCAGCATTTGCTAAAGTATGTTTAAATAAATATAATTCAGAAGGAAATTGGCCGGCATTTGCTGAAGTATGTTTACATAAACATCATTAAGAAGATGCCATCATTCGTCACAGTTTCCAACGCTGACCAGTGGTCGGCAGTTATTAACGTAATTTGAATAAATATCATGAGGCTGGGCTTGGCCAGAGTTCATTAAGTATATATATAAGGAGCAGACTTCCATGCTCATTTCTAGATTCCAAGCACATCGAGACCAACCTAAGTTTGCTGCGGCTCTAGTGGTGAAGTTGTTAAGTTCTAAAGAGGAGGAAGTTGTGTTAGACAAGGAGCAGAAAGTGTTTAAAATTTTCGGTTTAGGCAAAAGTGACCGTATGGAAGGTTTAAAGCCGTCTGGGGCGGATGGGACCCATATCGCGCCGAATCAGCAGGGTTACCCAGGTGGTCAAAATCATTTCAGATATAGGACTAGAACACCATTGAAATTTGTTTGTTTTCGATGCCATATGCCCGTGCATATGGTTAAGGACTGACCCCAATCATAAGATAGATATTAGGATCATTGTTGTGTCAAATGTTGCCTATGCAGTTGGCATATATAAAACATAAATTACCTCTATGTAACCGACTTTTAGTCTTATTTTTGTATAATTATAATGACATTGATACCGTGTTTAAGTGCTGTATAACTTTAATGTAAAACGAATATTCAAATCACTGCTTTTACATGTCGTTGTGTCACTTTTACTGCAAGCTGACGCTTAAATAAACATTATTATGATATTTAAATTTGAGATCTTAATAATTATCAATGGTATCAATAATAACAATAACTAATAATGATAATAACAATAATAATAGTAATAGTAAATACAAAATAATAATAATAGAATCAAATAAAAAAAAAATTTACGTCCATAGAATGATATCTGTGGAACCAATTTTGCATGCAATTAAGTCCGTAACATTATTAGAGGGCTAAGATATGGTTATGCCTGTTTACATGTGAGTTTTTATATTATAGATAGTGTTTTTTATTATCAGATTATGCGTTTTATTAAAAAAATGTTATGTTCTAGTAGTAAAGATTCAATTCTAAAATCGTAAACCATTTTCATATCGCGGTAATACAAACACGGGCGCGGCAGCATACCTTTTTTGTGAACAGTTTCCATCTTAGATAATAATAAATATTATTTACAAAAACACAAAAAAAACATTGGTTAGAGAAGGGTTGTATATTGTGATATCATTTTACGGTAATTAAAGCCTGGAGGTCTACTTCAATTTAATTTATGAATTATTTCGATACGGTTTTCTATGAAAATATGAGAGGTATCCATAAAGGCTTGGTCACCGTGACAACGAATCCACAACACATTTGTGCCACGACACGACAGAAAATTTGGGCAAATCGTGGGTCATCGGGGGTCGTCGCAAGACAGTCCTACGAAATTGTGAGCATCGTGGCATCGACTTGTCGTTGTGAGGCAAAATTGGACATGCAACTTTTTTTTGTTCTACGATTTTTTGTGGTATCTATGTCATGTGGCTGTCGTGAGTCTGTCCTACAAATAAAAGATAAATATTTTGTCGTGGGTATCAGAAGAAATTGTTTTAGTACCAACAATCTTACGACTGTGGCACGATTGTCCTACGACTGTCTCACGACTGTCACGTGAGACAGTTGCGAGATTGTCTCACGAATATGATATTTCGTAAGAGGCTTGCACAACATTTCAAGTCTGTCGTGCATTAGTCTTGCAACACATTTTTGTTTTTTAAGGGTATATAGCTCGGCCGAACGAACACTTGGAAATAAAAGCTGTCTGTCGTCGCAAGAGAGGATGATTATTCCACCTGAGCGAATACGCCTGGTCCTGCTGAGGGGGCGTCTGGCGGAACTCCAGCACGAGCATAAAAAAGTGCTGTTGGCGTTGATCCGGGCCTGGGAGCTTTGCAGGAACCGGCGAAACCTCCGGTGTTGGTGGGTTCGGCCGTGGATTGAGCGGCGCCTGATGTTTGGGCAGTATAGTACTCTGATGCAAGAGTTGGAACGGGAATCTGCCGGTGACTTCGTGGGGTTCATGCGGATGGAGCCTGGCATGTTTCAGGACCTGTTGCTGATGGTCGCTCCTCGCATCACTAAGGGCCGACTGCGAGGCTGCCGCACCCTTCTTGAGCCTGGGCTGAAGCTGTCCATCACCCTGCGCTATATGGCCACAGGGAACAGTTATCGCAGCCTGACATACTCCTTCCGTGTCCCCCACAACACCATCTTAGGGTTCGTTCCGGAGGTTGCACAGGCCATCGTTGATGAGTACGTTGGCGAGACGATGCAGACCCCCAGCACACCTGGTGGATGGCGCCAAGTGGCAGATTGATTCCGAGTCCGGTGGAATTATCACCATTGCTGTGGGGCCATCGATGGCAAACATGTGGCCATCAAGGCGACTAAGAACACTGGCACCAGGCACTACAATTACAAGGGGTACTTCACCATAGTCCTGCTGGGATTGGTTGACGGCAACTACAAGTTCCTGTAGGCGGACGCTGGGGCAAAGGGGTCCGCATCGGACGGCGGCATTTTCAACAACTGGCCCGCCGAGAGATGACCTGGAAGAGAAACGAATGGGCTTCCCTGAGCCTGAACCCCTTCCTGGTGATGACCACAACATCCCATACTTTCTGGTGGGGGACGACGCGTTTCCGCTGCGCCCCTGGATGATGAAGCCATACGGGGGAAGGATGCTCAACCATGACGAGCGCATATACAACTACCGAACTTCGAGGGCCTGTCGCGTCGTGGAGAACGCCTTTGGAATCCTGGCTCACCGCTAGCGCGTCCTCCTCACCACCATCCAACTGACGCCCAGACGTGCACTGAAGGTCACCTCTGGATGCCTAGTTTTACATAACCTGATGCGTGATCGCTATCCCGGCCTCCACGCTGCCGACCTTGACCAGGAGGATGGACATGGAAATGTCATTCCGGGAGCCTGGCGGCAAAACGCCATGGATGAGGTCAACCAGATGACCTTGCCCCAAGTCACCAAAAAAGGGAAACAGATCCGTGTTTATCTGAATTCTTTTTTATAATAGCGACCAAGGAAGGCTCCCCTAGGCAGGATGCTATTATCTGAACACTTGCGAACTGTGCACTTTATATTTTGTGAACTCTGGACTTAACATATATGAATATAGAATATAACATGTATTCAATAAAGCGTTGAATTTTTTTGGGAAAAGCCTTATGTCTTTCTTTTATGAAGAATCATTATCAACAATGCCTATTGATAATGATTCTTATAAACTATGATGCCTATAAAACTTGTCACACAAAAGAAACAGTAATAACTCTATTATAATTAAATAACATCTATTACTCTGAATTAATTTTGTTTTATAATATCAATTGGTAATTTGGAAGATAATTTAATCTAGTTTAAAATGGGAGCCGAATATAATATAAATGAAATAATTGTGTTTTAATTTGCTGGAGGATTTATTTTACGAGTTTTTTCTGATAATATTTTCAAAATTATTATAGTATAAGTTCGACATTTCTTTTCATACTTTATTAAAGTCAAATTCACACATAAAAAACAGATGCTATTATAGTAACACACAGAGTTCCGCGGAAGTAAAAACTGCTGTCTGTGTATGCACTGAGATAAAGTTCCAATAATGTAGGTGCATGCACCGAGATATCGTTCTCCTACTGTTTGTGTATGCACTGAGTCACTGTTTACTACTCTATGTCTCCCTCCTTATCCAGCGGGTTATCCTGTGAGTATGGGGAGGCGACCATGGTGTTAAGTAGGGAGCTGATGTTGAGCGAGGAGTCTCCTGTGGCTGCGCTGCCGGGGTTGGCGCCCACACTGCCGACTGAGGTAGGAGTGATGTGCTGCTGCTGCTGCTGCTGCTGCTGCTGTTGCTGGTGTGTTGCCTGGTCTCGCAGCATCAGATGCTCGACAATGGGCATGTCCGTATCTTGCTGCGAGGTGTACGTGAAACGAGGGACGCCCAGGCTCATCTGAAACAAAAATACATGGTTCATTAGTTCTGAATAACAATAATTGAATAATTACATATATTTATGTATGTTGTTAAATGCGCTTACAATTATGAGGCAGTAAACTTATATTTAAATAAATTTTTAAAGTATGGTAGTAATTGAAAAAAATGTGGTAGTATTTAAAAATATAGCTTACCACGTGGGGCTGCAGCAGCGGTGGGGCTGAGGTCACATGGGGGTAGGGCTGCCAAGTGGTGTCATGCTGTGGGTACTGCTTCTGGCGCTGAGGAGGTGCCATCTGCAGTTGCTGTATGAACGACTGTGGCTGCAGCTGGGCCTGGTCGGGGTCCTTCTCCTTTCTGCCATCACCAAAAAAAGCGGTTCACGAGTGCTAGTGAGTCCATCTGGAATCGCTGGAAAAGGTTTAACGGTAGTCTCCGGGCACTGATGGCGAGGGACTCGCCCCAGATGGTTGCATGATCCCTCTGCTGTATCAGGGCAGCCAGTGAGTCTTGGACTTGTAAAAGTGTGGAAATTGAATATTAAATACAACACAATAACATTGTTAGTGTCGATAGAAAAAAGGTTTACACTACCACTCTGTGCATGTTAATAATTAAAAGAATTAACATAAATTGCTCAAATTAATTAATGAAGATATTGACTGTTTAATACAACACAATTACATTAATAGTGTTCATAGAAAAATGTTTACATTACATGTTTGTGCATGTTGGCGACTTCTGGGGCTGTTTTCTTGAGGTACTCTGACAGCGCGGCATCCAGCGTGGACTTGACCGCCTTGCTGCTGCTGGCCCGGGCCTTCGTCATGAAACCAGGTGCCTTGCCCTTGCCCTGAACCATAGCCGGGACATCCATGCTGTCTGTGCGCGAGCTCTGCGACGGGGCATCGGAGGAAACTGCTGAGGACACTGTGGAGGCCGCGTCGTCGTCGTCATCAAGGACTTCTACTGCATATTCTTCGTCATCTTCTCCATCTAGTGCAGTCGATACACCCTGAAGCAAAATCAAGGACAAATGTATGGAATGGAGCATGGAATAAAATAAGAAATGCACAAGAAAGAAATTGTTTTATTTTGTTCATTTAACGGAATCTGTCCCCACTGAAAAATCTCGATAGCAAACGGTTCGAACTCGCGACATTTGGGTCGATAGTTCACACCGTTACCACTACACTATCGGAAAAGACAGTAGTACAACACACTAAATATTGCTATCTAGTTTATTTTATAGTTTATGTAACAGATAAGTCGGCTATCATACTTCAAACACCCATGTTTCATCTAAAAATAGAATGACGTAGTTTCAAAATAGCTGATTCGGTTTATACACATGTCAAATGGATATTTCGGTTTTGTTTTAGATATGTACTGGTTTGGAAAATGTATATACACTCACTGTTCACGTGCCCAATGCACAATTGGGCGAAACGGGTGTTGAATTAAATTGTATTTGTTATTTTCATAACCATGCTTTGTTATTTCAAGTCTCTTCACTGAATGATAATGTTTCCGGCGTGTGTGCGAGCGGGCTTGTGAAATGGAATATTTGTAAACTACCAAGTATGCCTGTATGGTATACGGATTGGCTGACATATATAGGCGAATTTTACTCTTTAACTTAGCTTTATATATGTTAAAAAGAGTTTTGTTTGAAAACGTCAATACATAAATAAATATATAAATATATAAATAGATAAATAAAATGAAACGTGATTGCGTGAATGATTGATTGATTGATTGATTGATTGATTGATTGATTGATGATTGATTATTTGATTGATTGCTTTGTGGATACATGAATGAATTAATTGATCGGCTGATTATTTGATTGATTGATTAATTGATTTGTTAATTGATTGGTAAATAAATAAATAAATAAATAAATAAATAAATGAAATTGATTAGTTAAATGGTTTATTTATTTATTGATTGATTAATTGATTGATTGATTGGTTGTTTGACTGAAAGAATGATTGATTGATTGATTGATTGGTTAATTGATGATTGAAAGATAATTTGGTAAATAAGTATATGAATTATAGATGAATAGACATCAATGAATTATCCATTTAGAACGTTATTTTTAATTTTATGTAAACATGTGCCTTTTTGCTCACAATTCCATTTCAATATATTTACTCTGCACCCATTATAATTCTTAACATTTGATAATTCAGTTTGATTATTTTGTGAATGAAAGGAATTCGAAATAGCGCGATTGTCGAAATGTATTTATTAGGTGATATGTATACATGTTCTTGTTTTGGAAGTTGTGTTTTTCCTTTCTTTATTTTTTCTCTCCTTCATCTATCCTATCTTGCAATGTTTACATGTCAGTCAAGCGGAGCTTTGTTAAAAAAGCGTGCAATTAGTGGCCGGTCACTCACTGTGTATTTAGATTTTAAATCAGATTTAATCCAAAATGGGTAACGACTTACTGTGTTGGCGAGTGGCCATTGGCTGCTTTCACTGCAAATGCTGTGGTTGTATATATAGAAAATTATTCTTTATGTCCAAATCTACACCACAGTGTATAAACGAATTTTACAGTCACTTGGAAATGTTGAGTTTGCAACAGTCATTTGTGAGTAACGAAGCGACGGCGTTGGAAAGTTTCGGCGGTTGTACAGGTATGTTTTCAAAGTTTTTAAAGATTTGACTTGTACTAATTGTCTTAAATTGTGAAAGTAGCCTTCCAATAAACCAGCTGTCATTGCCTGTGTTTCCTATCAATGCATGAATAGGATTTTCATGCCGATATCGATACTTTTCCAAACCCGTCATACCGTTTACTCACCCTTCCATAATTCCATTTGATGGTGTAAAACACCATTTTTTGTTTTAAAAATCTTATTTCTCTAACAGTTTTAACTTTAAACATACTTTTAACAGTGGTGACATTATTAGAACAATATCCGCTTATTATATTAAAACAAAAGAAACTCTGTACCGTCATTTGTCTTATCTATTTTTACAATGAAAATACTTCTGTAATGTCACTTGTGAGTTCACTGTACGATCGTTTGTGAGCCCAATAATTAAATTACTGTTTTATATGTTGTAGTTTGATACAGATTATCACAAAATGAACGATTCATTTGAATCTGAAGGCATAGATGAGAGTTTCACTGAAGTGATCACTGAATATAGATGTTCAAACTGTGAATATTGTACAAAACGAATGTTTAATCTCAAGGAACACGAGAAGACTGTATATTACGAAAAAATTTATGGAAACAACAATGAATTGTCGGGATCTTCGTCATCGTCAACTAAAAGTTTCTTGTGTAATGATTGTTTGAAAATATTTATATATGCAAACGGGCTAAGACAACATACTAGGGCAGGTTATAAAATGTTCTTTCGATTTACCTGCAATATGTGCCAGAAAGGATATAAAACCCTATGGAATGATAAAGGGTATACGACATCGCACGATCCAGCGCCAAAAGGAAGATGCAAGACTTGTAAAAAAACATTCATCTATAGGAAAAGTCTTCTTAAACATCAAAATATGTGTAACGATGCTGCTGAAAGAGTTATGTCCTGCGTGCCCCAACGATTTTGCGACCAAAGACACATCACAGGAACATACATATTAAGGCCGCTCACTTACAGAAGAAAAAGTTTAGGCCGTTCATTGTACTGGTTATATGTGAGCGTTCATATTTTTTATTTTTTATTAAATTTATATTTTTTCATATTAAGTTGTTTTGTTCTTTAAAATAAGTTAGATGTGGCCTTTCTGTAATATATAATTGTAATGTACGAGATCACGTTCGTCTATCAATTTGAGACTGTTCATTATATTGGTTGCATGTGAAGGTCAATTACCTGCGTTGTTGTAGATATTAATGTTTGAGACGAAAGTCCTTGTTTAGTGCGATACAAATATTTTATTAACAATGGAATTGCAAAAATAAAAGATTCAAAGTACTATTATGTCATAGTTGTATTCCATAACAAATTACACAGTAAATAATTACTTGTAAACTATTATTTATAAATTTTCTTTTTAAACCGGAAAAATTAAATCATACACAATAATATCGGTGCAGAATAGTAATGAAACAACTAACCGGGTAACACCGTCTGGTTACAGATTTAGCGATTAACCAGTTACAAATTAACTAACCGGTTAACCGCACTAGTTCATATGTTCACTATTTAATAACGGACATTTTCTGTATATGCCATCCAGGATATCTGAAACAGCCAAAATTATTTGTTTAACTCGCTATGTTCTACAAGTGACTGTACAAAGAAACTCAGGAAATTGGGCAAGCGATCGTACATCGTCCATACAAGTGACTGTACAGATTTTCGTTGTATGGGCACATTGATAATCGATGATTTAACTGTATTGTTAGATTATTTTCGGATTTTTTATGTTTCAGTACTTCCAGAACTCTGTTATCTACTATTCGAGTCTACTCATAACATTTTAAGGTGGTTTTTAATTTCTAAATAAGACGATTTTATCAGCGTGCATCTGGTTTGGGCGATGAGTTTCGACGAGTTTTAATCACATTTTTACGCAAAATGGCTATATTTGATGTTTCAGATGATATTGTTAGATATATCGCTAATATACAACACAAAACAAACTGTGTGAGAATATTGTTCAGCAATAACTTGTAAAAATGATTTAACTTACCAGCCCAGGAGAGCCGATGGACGACAAGACAACATTCCACGCTTCGTTACTCACAAATGACCGTACGAACTCAAAATGTCCAAGTGACTGTACAGTTCGTTTATACACTGTGTACACATGTATTGTATTATAGTTTAGTATCTTTGTTTAAATGTTATCGTTTAGCATTGCAGTTAACAACATTAGTAGAAAAGATATGACAGTATTTTATCATAATTTTTTTGTGTTACATTTCAATAATTTTCAGACCAATCATATTTATCTAGATTATGTTATAACACCTCAAATGTAATATATATGCCTTACCGAAAATAAAATAAAATCGAAACAGTGCAAGAAGTGTAACTAATGGGTGAAATATTATTTAACATATTTTATAGCATTCGACCGTTTCTTACGTTTGTCTTACTAAAATCGAAAATGCAAGACGAAAGGTCACTGGTAAGCGGGATAGTGAACATAAATTATATGGTACTATATGGTCAACTGGAACTCTAATGTAAAAAGATATTATACAAGAAATACATACGAACACACGCACGCACGTTCGCATCCACGCATGCAATCACGCATATAAGTCTTTGCAAACAACACTATAAAGTCAGCAAAATAGTGCAAAAACAGAATATAATTATTGTATAATTACAATAGATTGTACATAATTACAGTAGAAAAGGCATGACAGTATTTTATCATGATTTTGATTGTAATACATTACAATAATTTTCAGACCAAACGTATTTATCTAGATTATGTTATAACACCCCTGTACAGTTTTGGGATGACTTACATATTAGTACCGAAAAGGCCTTTAAAATTTCAAATAGTGTTATTATTTTGGGTGATATTATAAACGAAGATCAACTGGCCGCAAATAATCATCGTTTGAAAGACATTTTGTTACTTAATAATGTGACCAATGTTATAAATGAGCCCACACGTGTAACAGACAGAACTTCGACATTAATAGACCTCATCGTTATTTCGAGTTCTATAGAAACTCACGATTCTTGTATTATAGAAACGCTGACCATTATGGTACATATATACATGTACAGTTTTGTCAACTTATTAATTCGACATTCACCAGACGTGTTTGGATTTACAAAAGGGCAGATTTCCCCAGATTAAATGATCTTATTTCGAATACTGACTGGTCATTTCTTTACAATTATAATGTTGATATTGTCTGTCAACATTTTACTTCCAAATTTATGGAGCTAGTTGAATTATGCATCCCTTCCAAATATGTGATTATATGACCAAATTGTAAACCTTGGTATGATTCAGGCATAAGACGTACGTCAAGACAACGTGACCGTAAAAAACGTCAAGCACTGAAAAACAATTCGGCGTCAGATTATTTCAGTTATAAAAAGTTAAGAAACAAAGTTAATAATTTGAAAAAAAACATGCGAAAGAACGATTTTTTAATAATATCGAATTCACTTTAATCGAAGAAAAAAATAATAATCCCAGAAAATACTGTAAACGTTTAAAGAATTTTATCAAAACTAATAAAATTTAAGAAGTAATACCTCCGTTGAAAAAAACATTGCCAAATGGTGAAATTGTATATTCCATTTCGGATAAAGACAAGGCCAATTGTTTAAATGATTTTTTTGCATCAATTTCCTCCGTTGATGATGCACATACAACTTTACCACAATACATTCCTCAAATAGATGTTTCACTAGAAACTATTACTATAACTGAGCAGGAAATAAAAGATATTTTGAAAATACTAGATATAAATAAAGCCTAGTGACAGTGATATTATAAGCCACAAGATGCTAAAGGAAACAGCTACAGTTATATCAAAGACTCTATGTATTATTTTTTAATAGATCCCTAAGTGAATGTTGCTTTCCAGAAAGTTGGAATTTGCAAATGTCATGCCATTGTATAAAAAAGGATCTGTAAATGTTACAACCGATTTCTTTATTGAGTTGTGTTAGAAAAGTTTTTGAAAGAGTTGTATACAAGCACACTTATAGTCATCTAAATAGTAATGATCTCATTTTTAAGGAGCAGTCTGGTTTTCTCCCAGGTCACAGTACCGTCTACCAACTCATTGCTATTTATCATAGAATTTGCCAGGCTTTTCGATGCCAAACAACACACATGTAAAGTATTTGGGGACATATCTAAAGCGTTTGATAGAGTGTGGCACAAGGGTTTGCATTTTAAATTGAAGCGATATGGTATCAGTGGTAAAGTCTTATCTTGGTTATCTAGTTATCTAGAAAATAGGGTTCAACAAGTCTTTATAGGAACGTCTTCTTCTGATATTAATATAATAATAGCAGGTGTTCCTCAGGGGTTTGATTTAGGACCATTGTTATTTTAATATTGCTGATAATATGCTAAGTATCGTTCGAGGATTTGCTGATGATAGTTCACTTACAGTATCAACGTCTAATATAGATGATATGGAAGGCATTTTTATCCATGATTTATCCCTTATTTCAGAATGGTTTAAATTTGACATATTTCATGTCAAAAACTATTTGGATTTACGTTGACATTTCAATCCACAGGCATAAGGTGAGTTCATATATAGTAAATATGGATGATAATTTATATAATCATTGTTGTTCCGTGTATAAATAGTCTTACTAATGACCCGCTCTTAAAATACAATGATTGTTTGCTGGTAAAAACAGACGTACAGTTGCAGTGTGCACAAGTAAATCTTATTCAGACAGACTGTCAGCATAGTCAGGACCTTATTCTGTTACAATATATTCTTTTGGTACCCGATCATTGTCGGTCTTAAATGCACGTTTGCGTAACATGTGTAGCGACTTAAATAACGACCTATTTTAAATCATTTACGAAATTCTTCTCTGTGTGATTGTGGAATTGTTGAAAATGCAACTCACTATTTCTTTAAATGCAAACTCAAAGAGTCAAACTTTTTCAATCTACAAGGACCATTCACCCGCTTAATATAAACATTATCTTGTATGGAAACACCGAATTAAAGCAAGAACATAATAAACATTTAATTAGATGCGTTCATAAGTGTATTAAAGAAAGTGGACGCTTTCGACCATATATACCGCCTACTGATTAATGTTAAATTACAGAGCAATGATGTTTGTTTGACATGTACATGTATATATCTTCTCTTCCATCTTTCCACTATTATCTTTTCAAATGCCTGTTTACCCTCTGTTTGATCAATGTACTAAGCATTTCGCACTTTACTTATTCTTCCCAGTGTTTACATGTTTATTGTATACTATTCAGAGAATATGTTTGTTTTCGCTTAAGCATTGTATTTGTATAACTTTCTAACAACATTTTAGCCATCCATTAATTTTATGTAATATTGTATTTGGGAAGGGTCGTAACTAACGTTGTGAGAACGTGTGAACCGACCCAATTGTATATTTATGGCAATAAAATATGTTTAAACTAAAACATATATGCTGTTGATATAATCTGTATATTTTCGCCATGTCCCGGCGTAACATTTACCATGGTACCCGGCCTAAAATGTTATGTTTAAAAACGTCAGTTCTATACACGGAAGAAAGTGACATAATTTCCAGTAACAGACATTGTATTTTTATTACAACAGATTTAACGGCCTTTACGTAGCGTGCGCTTCATTACGTACATGCTAAATGTCCTGAAAAATGTCTTGTCTATAAAACTCATACTGAACTGTTAAAATGATCAAGTAATGGTAAGTATTGCATTAAAACTATATGTGCATAAAATTATGTTCATTGTTTTACTTTATGGTACTTAATGTGGGTTTTTTTCTATCAGTTTTATAATCATATCACACTAAAGTAAAATTCCAAACGAACTTGATTATGTGGAATGGAATACACGCCTACTAATCGCACAGCCTGCGTTGTAATTACAACATTGACGTTTTAAGGCGGGGGACTACCGGTAACGCAGCCTCCCCCCCCCCCCCCCCCCCCCCCACACACACACACCCCTTGCGTTACCGGAAGTCCCCTGTCAAATTGATACGTTAAGTGGTCAGTATTTTCACGAAATTCGTTTTACTTAAACATTGTTTCGAAAATCGAAGAATGTCATCGGAGGACAAGTTATACAAACCAATAGTTGACGGAAGTTAACCTCAATTAGTCACTAAATGAATGTGTGAGCGCTTCTGAAGTGGTCGCAAAAGTGATCAAATTGGTGCGTCTGACAATCATCTTCTGTTATAAGTTCAAGCAGACAAGCCCTGTTTTTATATCCGAGTGTGGACCATTTAATATAGTTTACGTACGCAGAAAGTTGCGTAAAAAGGCGGCCGTAACGTGAAGAATTATGACAAAATTACAGTACAAAGCCGGCGGATACTTTACATCGCAGGGGTGCTATATAAATTACAACAAACTGTCTGCCAAAGCTCCCGTTTGTTTATGTTTTTCATATCAATGCTGTTTATATATACAGATCAATAATTTTTACAAATTCCTTGTATAGATAAACAGTTGTCTACATTCTTGTTCGTTTGGAATTTTTATGTATACAGTTGTATAAGACACAAGACATGTGTAATTTCAGTTTTCAAGCTTTACGAATAAGACTGACTGAAATGATGTAGTTATTGCCTAAGTTCTGTTTTGATACTATAAAATGTTATACTGTAAAATGTTATAAACTACATGCAACTCGAAGAAACGCCCAACTGTATCACGTTTTCCAGCAGCTTCAAGTTTCTTAAAGACGAAAGTGTACTGAATCACAAAGAGGAAAGTTCCATTCGAAGAAAATGGTTGATTCCGTCATTGTAGTTTATCTTATTTATGAGAAATTCGTTAATACACAAGTCTGCATTTCCGTTTTATTCGTCAATGTTTTAGCCTAAACCGACACTGTCCAATGAGTGACTTTATGGCAGACTGCAATTTAGTATTTGAATAACAACATTTAAATAAGTTCACACTACAGAGACAAAATACAATATACGTTATTGAACAGAATATCCATAATATTTGATGTTTTATATAAATGTGCAGTTTTACTGCTAAGATAAAAAAAGAACTGGGGGAAGGATGCTGTTCAAGTTGTTCATTTTGATTTATCGTGTCCAGTGCACTTCTTGAAAACAGCTCATACAGTTCTTCATCAACTGGATCGTCATATACATTAAATTACTGAGGACTGGCAGAACACTTTTGTTGTACAATACCATTATTGTTGACAATCGACTCGTCCAACAGTTCCCCGAAGTCAGTTGGAACAGACCAATCTTTGTCAAAATCTTGTGTGAAAGGTAGTTTTCGCCTTGACTGATGATGTATTTGATATTTTATTGAGTATTTGGTTATACATCGATAAACGTAATGGTGTTGATGTTCTTATTAAAGGTGGGAAGGAAAGCATTATTTGTTTTGAATAAGTGAATCGCTAAAATAGCAAATATTTTGCTTAATAAAGTTTGATTTTTTTTTAATTTAACGCATAAATTTCTTCCGCTTTCCATTAAATAGTCCCATATTGTTTTGATCTAAAAGAAAGAAAACGGTGATTATAGAAAAATACCATATACACGAGAGCATAACCGTGATAACAAGGGACATAACTCTGACCTAATTGACATATTTCAAAGTGGCTGATTAAAAAAATGTCATTATGACATAAATTTATGGATTTGGCTGGTTCAAGAAAGGAAACAATATTTTTTGGACATAACAGTTGATACTCGGTGTAATCAGACAGACTCAAATGAAAGAGTAGGAGTGTACACCAGGAAAATGTGGACGGCCGACGTTTAGATTTATGTTAACCATGAAGGAACAAGTTATAATATTAAACGAAATGTATCATTAATTACCCTAGAATAAGAGTATGCAAAGTAAACAAGCCGGAGCAATGATGGACAGTTTGTTCTTATTGCAAAGCAGCCCAGCGTTGTAAAGTATCTGCCCACGTTGTACTGTATGTTTCTTCATATTACTTTGTGGTACGGCCGACATTTTGCGTAAATTTTCGCGTGCGTAAACTATAATACAATGTCTACAATGAAGGCACTTGTATGAACAAAACAGAACGTATCTGCTTGATAATATGACAGAAGAAGATCACCAGATGCAGCCATGTGGTCACTTTTGTAACCACATCAGAAGTGCTGACACGTTCATTAAATGACTTATTGAGCTTAACTTCCGTAAACTATAGGTTTGTTTAACTGATCATCCGATGACATTCTGCGATTTTCGAAAAAAATGTTTTAGTAAAACGTATTTCATTAAAATAAAAAGTCCCAAATCGGCTCCCCGCCTGCGGAACCAGAAATCCCCCGTCTTAAAACTGATGTTGTATTACAACGCGGGCTGTGCGATTGGTAGGCAGGGTTGGAATATATTCACTCTGCACTGAATGGTTCAGATGTCCTCTATGATTTGCCGCCCTTCGGCATTTTGATCGGAAAACGTCTGTCACCACTTTTTTACCCTATTTACAACACAGAACATTGTCTTTTGAAAATTATATTTATGAGTAAAATTAGTTTCTATTGATGTCCAAAAATATTGAAAATATTGGGAAATTATTTACACCTCGTATCGAGCATCTCCAATGTCCTCTATCAAATATTAACAACACCAGATTGACGTTTTAATACGGACGCCGCTATCTATGTACACGTTATAATATAGGGTGCCGTTTTACTATCTAACTTCAACAAGTGATATCATTCATTCAAATAAGTGATATCATCTATTCGAATAAGTGTTATCACTTATTCATATCACTTATTTGAATATGAATAAGTCATATCACTTATTCAAATAAGTTATATCACTTATTCGAATAAGTGATATCACTCATTTGAATAAGTGATATCACCTGTTTGAAATGAATAAGTGATATCACATTTTCAAATGAGTGATATCACCTATTCGAATGAGTGATATCACCTATTCAAAACGAATCAGTTATATCACTTTTTCGAATTGATAATATCACTTATTCGATTTATCAAGCAAGAAAAAACAGACTGCTTAAATGATTCAGCAGTGAATACATGATGAAAATGATTCAGCAGATATAGATATATGTGATCCAGCAGTGAATATATGACCCTTAGCCGCCAAAATAAATGGTCTTATAAAATGATTAAAGAATAAACCAATATATATTGTACATTCAAAATAATATTTATTTTATAACACAATATTTTTTTACTAAATATATTTGATATTTCCATTTTATTCTCGTTATAGATCTACATCTATATTTTATCAAATATATTAACATTGTTGGGAGAAATCATTGTCTATATTAATTTCGAATAAGTGATGTCACCTATTCGAATAGGTGATATCAATTATTCGATTGGTGATATCACTTATTCGAATGAGTGATATTACTTATTGATGTTAAATAGTTAAACTACACCCCATAGTATAATGTATTTTAATAGTTCGCGTGGACAAACATACCATTGGTTTTGATACATTTAATATCCACAAAGTGGATTCCATTGAAGTAACCGATATTCGGCTACATGTATGTGCTTGTAAATCAAATGATTCGCAATGTTTAACCTAATTTTACCGTTGACGTCGTGTGACACTTACCTTGTACGATGTCAGTACACATGCAAGCAGCAAAGACGCGTAGTTGGGTTGTATTCAGCACCGTTAAACAGTTAACAGGTTTAATGTCTGGTTCCTTTAAATAATCGTGTACTACGCTCAAAATGACGTTGAGCCAGTGGAGATAAGTAACTGGCCATAGAAACGTCAACATCCGGCACGAATGGTAGAGCAAATGGTTGTTATTTTTTCATTGCTTTTAAAATAAAACAGTTTATACGTTGAAACTGAACACAAATGACGTCAGTATTTATTTTACTACAAAATGACGTCAAAATAAATACATACGTCATTCCAGTTTCATTTATTAACTGTTTCAGTGCCGATCAACTAATTATACAAACACTGTTTATAGGCCATATTATGTTGGAAAACTACAGTAGCATTTGCTTTGACATGTGTGTTTTGATATGAAAGAATTACTTCTTCCATAATTTTTTTCAGAATTATAAAAATCAAGATGAATTCGAGATCAGGGCAGATCAATTATCATGTTTGCAAAAGTATAATTAACATAATCTTAAATCAGGTGGAGAAGCTAACATGCACATTGATTGAAACACGCATCATGTGAATATTCTGAACAGCATTATTCTTTTTACAACTAGCATGCATGTGCATTGTCCCAGCATATATATGTGGTATATGTATGTGTACGTTCACATGAAATATGTTAGCTAACGTTTAATCAAACTTAACGCTTTGCTGTTGGCACACATACTACTATATGGACTGTCGAATAGTGGGTGGCGGCTATGACCATGCTGGTCTGTGTATCCGCTGTTCACTGTCATCCAGCGCATACCAAGAGGGCATTGGCTTATGGCCTAGGAATAAGAATCAAAAGAATATGCGAAAGACAAACAGATTATAGTAAACATAGAGAAGACCTGAAGCAACAGCTAAGAAAAAGAGGATACAGCAACAATGAGATCGAACAACAACTGCAACGGGTGGATAAGATAGACAGACGAGAGTTGTTGCAAACAAAAAAGAAGAATAAGTCAAAAGAAAAGAGAGTACCGTTAGTGCTGACTTACATTTCCCATTGACTGCTCACTCCAACATGTAAACAACAACTCAGGACAATTATAAGCATACATCTCACTCAACAGTTGCATCACATAGTAATCATGAATTTACTTTTAAGCCGTTGATGAATAGGCATTTGACATGTAACCACTGTCGTAACCACAACTGAATGACATGTAACCACTGCTGAATGACATGTAACCACTGCTGAATGTCATGTAACCACTGCTAAATGACATGTAACCACCACTTAATGACATGTAACCTCTGTCGAATGACATGTAACCACTGCCGAATGACATGACATGTAACCACCACTGAATGACATGTAACCACTGCCAAATGACATGTAATCATTGCCCAATGACATGTAATCACTGCCGAATGACAAGTAACCTTTGCCGAATGACATCTAACCACTAGTCAAATGACATGTAACCACTGCCGAATGGCAAGTTACCACTGCCGAATGACATATAGCCACTGTCGTATGACATGTAACCACTGCCAAATGGCAAGTTACCACTGCCGAAATACATGTAATCACTGCCGAATGATAAATAACCACTGCCGAATGACATGTAACCACTGCCAAATGGCAAGTTACCACTGCCGAAATACATGTTATCACTGCCAAATGATAAATAACCACTGCCGAATGACATGTAACCACTGCCTAGAGACAAGGAACCACTGCTGAATGACAAGTTACCACTGCCAAATTTTTTGTAACCATGTCACAATGAAGTGACCACATCAGAATGACATCGAACCACATCAGAATAACATCGAACCACATCAGAATGAAAAATAACCACATTATAATGAATTGTGACCACATCGCAATGAAAAGTTAACAGAGCATAATGTAATCTGACCACATCAGAATAAAAATGAACAATCAAAGTCGTGTTTGGCATTCCATATGTACGACGCTCTCATGTTCTATTTCAAAGCGCCATGAAAATAAAAATAAAACGTAAAATTTAGTATCAAAATATCGATTGAGTGTAATGATTTAATTATAAAGTTGACTTTCTTGTCAAATGTTTACAATAATTATTATGTTCCAAATAAATTTGATATCACCACATAAACAAAGACTCTCCATCTACGTGAGCTAGAAAACAGAGGCAGTCCAAAATTATGAGCATAGAGTTTCGCTCTGGTTCATTAAGCAACAACTTTCCTAGTACAATTCGCACAATACCCGGTTCATTCATACCGAATCCCTCAATTGTGCTATTGTCCGGTACACCATTCAGGAGACCATATTTGTTGACCATGTCTTGTGTAAACTCTGCGTGCATATCCAGGTTGTAGCCGAAAGGATATAGCTTTCTCAAGATGGTGCTTAATCGATTGCACAAACGCTGTTTGATATTTTTATCTTGGACCCCATCTCGGTTTGCTTCTTTATCAATCATTTGCATGATGTTACCCAGACTGAAACCGTAGTACCTGCAAATGAAAACATTTGTAACTGAGCCAATCTACCACCAATATCAAGCAAATTAAAGAACTGTGAAAGTAGATAATTTCAAATATATCAAATGAAGCGTCATATCACTACAATGGAACACCGAATGGTTATATATGTATAATGTTGACAGTTACACAGATGCATGACCGGATGGTTATATATGTATAATGTTGACAGTTACACAGATGCATGACCAGATGGTTATATATGTATAATGTTGACAGTTACACAGACGCATGACCAGATGATTATATATGTATAATGTTGACAGTTACACAGATGCATGACCAGATGGTTATATATGTATAATGTTGACAGTTACACAGATGCATGTTGGATGGTTATATATGTATAATGTCAACATTTACACAGATGCATGACCAGATGGTTATATATGTATAATGTCAACAGATACACAGATGCATGACCAGATGGTTATATATGTATAATGTCAACATTTACAGGGATGCATGACCTGATGATTATATATGTATAATGTCAACATTTACATGGATGTATGACCGGATGATTATATATGTATAATGTCAACATTTACATGGATGTATGACCTGATGATTATATATCTATAATGTCGACAGTTACACCGATGCATGACCGGATGAATATATGTATAATGTTGACAGTTAAACAAGGGCATGACCTGATGGTTATATATGTATAATGTCCACAGTCACATGGATGTATGACCTGATAGTTATATATGTATAATGACGACAGATACACAGATGCATGACCAGATGGTTATATATGTATAATGTCCACAGTTACACAGATACATGACCGGATGGTTATATATGTATAATGTCCACAGTTACACAGATACATGACCGGATGGTTATATATGTATAATGTCGACAGATACACAGATGTATGACCTAATGGTTATATATGTATAATGTCTACAGTTACACAGATGCATGACATGAAAGTTATATATGTATAATGTCGACAGTTACATGGATGTATGACCTGATGGTTATATATGTATAATGTAAACAGTTACAAAGATGCATGACATGATAGTTATATATGTATAATGTCGACAGTTACATGGATGTATGACCTGATGGTTATATATGTATAATGTCCACAGTTACGCAAATACATGACCGGATGGTTATATATGTATAATGTCGACAGTTACACCGATGCATGACCGGATGGTTATATATATATAATGTCGACAGTAACACAGATGCATGACCAGATGGTTATATATGTATAATGTTGACAGTTAAACAGATGAATGACCAGATGGTTATATATTTATAATGTTAACAGTTACACAGATGCATGACCAAATGGTTATATATGTATAATGTCGAAAGTTACATGGATGTATGACCTGATGGTTATATATGTATAATGTTGACAGTTACACCGATGCATGACTGGATGGTTATATATGTATAATGTTGACAGTTACACCGATGCATGACCGAATGGTTATATATGTATAATGTCAACAGTCACATGGATGTATGACCTGATGGTTATATATGTATAATGTTGACAGTTAAACAGATGAATGACCAGATGGTTATATATGTATAATGTTGACAGTTAAACAGATGAATGACCAGATGGTTATATATGTATAATGTTGACAGTTACACCGATGCATGACTGGATGGTTATATATGTATAATGTCGACAAATACACCGATGCATGACCTGATGGTTATATATGTATAATGTTGACAGTTACACCGATGCATGACCGAATGGTTATATATGTATAATGTCAACAGTCACATGGATGTATGACCTGATGGTTATATATGTATAATGTTGACAGTTAAACAGATAAATGACCAGATGGTTATATATGTATAATGTTGACAGTTAAACAGATGAATGACCAGATGGTTATATATGTATAATGTTGACAGTTACACAGATGAATGACTGGATGGTTATATATGTATAATGTTGACAGATACACAGATGTATGACATGATGGTTAAATATGTATAATGTCGACAGTTACACCGATGCATGACCATATTGTTTTATATGTATAATGTCAACAGTTACATGGATGAATGACCTGATGGTTATATATGTACAATGTCGACAGTTACACCAATGCATGATGGGATGGTTATATATGTATAATGTCAACAGATACACAGATGAATGACCTGATGGTTATATATGTATAATGTCAAAAGTTACACCGATGCATGACCTGATGGTTATATATATATAATGGCAACAGATACACATATGTATGACTGGATGGTTACATTTGTATAATTTCAACATTTTCACAGAAACATGACCATGATGGTTATATATGTATAATATCGACATTTACACAGATGAATGACCGGATGGATATATATGTATAATGTCAACAGTTGAACAGTTGCATGACCTGATTGTTAAATATGTATAATGTTGAAAGTTACACAGATGCACGAACTGATGGTTATATATATATAATGCCGACAGTTACACAAATGTGTGACCTGATGGTTAATATATGTATAATGTCGACAGTTACACAGATGTATGACCTGATGGTTATATATGTATAATGTCAACAGATACAAAGATACATGACCTGATGATTATATATGTATAATGTCAACAGTTACATAGATACCTGACCTGATGGTTATATATGTATTATGTCAACAGTTACACAGATACATGACCTGATGGTTATATATGTATAATGTTGACAGTTACACAGATGCATGACCTAATGGTTATATATGTATAATGTCGACAGTTACACAGATGCATGACATGATAGTTATATATGTATAATGTCAACAGATACACAGATACATGACCTGATGGTTATAAATGTGTACTGTTGATTGTTACACAGATGCATGAACTGATGGTTATATATGTATAATGTCGACAGTAAAACAGATGTATGACCTGATTGTTATATATGTATAATGTCAACAGATACACAGATGCATGACCAGATGGTTATATATGTATAATGTTGACAGTTACACAGAAGCATGACATGATAGTTATATATAGTATAATGTCAACAGATACATGACCTGATGGTTATAAATGTGTACTGTTGAATGTTACACAGATGCATGAACTGATGGTTATATATGTATAATGTTGACAGTTAAACAGATGTATGACCTGATTGTTATATATGTATAATGTCGACAGATACAAAGATGAATGACTGGATGGTTATATATGTATAATGTCAACAGATACACAGATACATGACCTGATGGTTATATATGTATAATGTCAACAGATACACAGATGCATGACCTGATGGTTAGATATGTATCATGTCAACAGATACACAGATGCATGACCTGATGGTTATATATGTATAATGTCAACAGATACACAGATACATGACCTGATGGTTATATATGTATCATGTTAAGAGATACACTGATGCATGACCTGATGATTATATATGTATCATGTCAACAGGTACACAGATGCATGTCCTGATGGTTATATATGTATAATATCGACAGTTATACAAATGAATGACCTGATGGTTATTATGTATAATGTCAACAGATACACAGATACATGACCTGATGATTATATATGTATAATGTCAACAGATACACATATGCATGACCTGATGGTTATATATGTATCATGTCAACAGATACACAGATGCATGACATGATGGTTATATATGTATAATGTCAACAGATACACAGATACATGACCTGATGGTTATATATGTATCATGTCAACAGTTACACAGATGCATGACCTGATGGATATATATGTATAATGTCAACAGATACACAGATGCATGACCAGATGGTTATATATGTTTAATGTCAACAGATACACAGATGCATGACCAGATGGTTATATATGTATAATGTCGACAGTTACACTGATGCATGACCTGATGAATATATATGTATAATGTTGAAAGTTACACAGATGTATGACCTGATGGTTATAAATGTATACTGTTGATTGTTACACAGATGCATGACCTGTTGGATATATATGTATAATGTCAACAGATACACAGATGCATGACCAGATGGTTATATATGTATCATGTCAACAGATACACAGATGCATGACCTGATGGTTATCAATGTATACTGTTGATTGTTACACAGATGCATGACCTGATGGTTATATATGTATACTGTTGATAGTTACACAGATGCATGACCAGATGGTTATATATGTATAATGTCAACAGATACAAAGATACATGACCTGATGGTTATATATGTATAATGTCGACAGTTACACAGATGCATGACCATATGGTTATAAATGTATACTGTTGATTGTTACACAGATGCATGACCTGTTGGATATATATGTATCATGTCAACAGATACACTGATGCATGACCTGATGGTTATAAATGTATACTGTTGATTGTTACACAGATGCATGACCTGATGGTTATATATATAGTGTTGATAGTTACACAGATGCATGACCAGATGGTTATATATGTATAATGTCAACAGATACACAGATACATGACCTGATGGTTATATATGTATAATGTCAACAGTTACACAGATGCATGACCTTATGGTTATATATGTATACTGTTGATTGTTACACAGATGCATGACCTGTTGGATATATATGTATAATGTCAACAGATACACTGATGCATGACCTGATGATTATATATGTATCATGTCAACAGATACACAGATGCATGACCTGATGGTTATAAATGTATACTGTTGATTGTTACACAGATGCATGACCTGATGGTTATATATGTATACTGTTGATAGTTTCAAAGATGCATGACCAGATGGTTATATATGTATTATGTCAACAGATGCACAGATACATGACCTGATGGTTATATATATATAAAGTCGACAGTTACACAGATGTATGACCTGATGGTTACAAATGTATACTGTTGATTGTTACACAGATGCATGATCTTATGGTTATATATGTATACTGTTGATAGTTACACAGATGCATGACCAGATGGTTATATATGTATAATGTCAACAGATACACAGATTCATGAACTGATGGTTATATATGTATAATGTCGACAGTTACACAGATGTATGACCTGATGGTTATAAATGTATTCTGTTGATTGTTACACAGATGCATGACCTGTTGGATATATATGTATCATGTCAACAGATACACAGATGTATGACCTGATGGTTATAAATGTATCATGTCAACAGATACACTGATGTATGACCTGATGGTTATATATGTATCATGTCAACAGACACACTGATGCATGACCTGATGGTTATATATGTATAATGTTGACAGTTACACAAGTGCATGACCTGATGGTTATGTATGTATAATGTCGACAGTTACATGGATGTATGACCTGATGGTTATATATGTATAATGACGACAGATACACAGATGCATGACCAGATGGTTATATAAGTATAATGTCCACAGTTGCACAGATACATGACCGGATGGTAATATATGTATAATGTCCACAGTTACACAGATACATGACCGCATGGTTATTTATGTATAATGTCCACAGTTACACAGATACATGACCGCATGGTTATATATGTATAATGTTGACAGATACACAGATGAATGACCTGATGGTTATATATGTATAATGTCAACAGTTACACAGATGCATGACATGATAGTTATATATGTATAATGTCGACAGTTACATGGATGTATGACCTGATGGTTATATATGTATAATGTCGACAGTTACACTGATGCATGACCAGATGGTTATATATATATAATGTCGACAGTTACACAGATGCATGACCGGATGGTTATATATGTAAAATGTTGACAGTTAAACAGATGAATGACCAGATGGTTATATTTATATAATGTTGACAGTTACACAGATGCATGACCAAATCGTTATATATGTATAATGTCGAAAGTTACATGGATGTATGACCTGATGGTTATATATGTATAATGTTGACAGTTACACCGATGCATGACTGGATGGTTATATATGTATAATGTCGACAAATACACCGATGCATGACCTGATGGTTATATATGTATAATGTCGACAGTTACACCGATGCATGACCGAATGGTTATATATGTATAATGTCAAAAGATACACAGATGCATGATGTGATGGTTATATATGTATAATGTTGAAAGTTACACAGATGTATGACCTGATGGTTATAAATGTATACTGTTGATTGTTACACAGATGCATGACCAGTTGGATATATATATATAATGTCAACAGATACACAGATGCATGACCTGATGATTATATATGTATCATGTCAACAGATACACAGATGCATGACCTGATGGTTATAAATGTATACTGTTGTTGTTACACAGATGCATGACCTGATGGTTATATATATAGTGTTGATAGTTACACAGATGCATGACCAGATGGTTATATATGTATAATGTCAACAGATAAACAAATACATGACCTGATGGTTATATATGTATAATGTCATCAGTTACACAGATGAATGACCTGATGGTTATATATGTATAATGTCATCAGTTACACAGATGAATGACCTGATGGTTATATATGTATAATGTCAAAAGTAACACCGATGCATGACCTGATGGTTATATGTATTATGTCAACAGCTACATGGATGTATGACCTGATGGTTATATATGTACAATGTCGACAGTTACACCAATGCATGATGGGATGGTTATATATGTATAATGTCAACAGATACACAGATGAATGACCTGATGGTTATATATGTATAATGTCAACAGTTACACAGATGAATGACCTGATGGCTATATATGTATAATGTCGAAAGTTACACCGATGCATGACCTGATGGTTATATGTATTATGTCAACAGCTACATGGATGCATGACCTGATGGTTATATGTATTATGTCAACAGCTACATGGATGCATGACCTGATGGTTATATGTATTATGTCAACAGCTACATGGATGTATGACCTGATGGTTATATATGTACAATGTCGACAGTTACACCAATGCATGATGGGATGGTTATATATGTATAATGTCAACAGATACACAGATGCATGACCTGATGGTTATATATGTATACTGTTGATTGTTACACAGATGCATGACCTGTTGGATATATATGTATCATGTCAATAGATACACTGATGCATGACCTGATGATTATATATGTATCATGTCAACAGATACAGAGATACATGACCTTATGGTTATATATGTATAATGTCAACAGATACACAGATACATGACCTGATGGTTATAAATGTATACTGTTGATTGTTACACAGATGCATGACCTGTTGGATATATATGTATCATGTCAACAGATACACTGATGCATGACCTGATGATTATATATGTATCATGTCAACAGATACACAAATACATGACCTGATGGTTATATATGTATCATGTCAACAGATACACAGATGCATGACCTGATGATTATATATGTATAATGTCAACAGATACACAGATACATGACCTGATGATTAAATATGTATCATGTCAACAGATACACAAATGCATGACCTGATGGTTATATATGTATCATGTCAACAGATACACAGATGCATGACCAGATGGTTATATATGTATAATGTTGACAGTTACATAGATGTATGACCTGATAGTTATAAATGTATACTGTTGGTTGTTACACAGGTGCATAACCTGTTGGATATATATGTATCATGTCAACAGATACACAGATGCATGACATGATGGTTATATATGTATAATGTTGAAAGTTACACAGATGTATGACCTGATGGTTATAAATGTATACTGTTGATTGTTACACAGATGCATGACCTATTGGATATATATGTATAATGTCAACAGATACACAGATGCATGACCAGATGGTTATATATGTATCATGTCAACAGATACACAGATGCATGACCTGATGGTTATAAATGTATACTGTTGATTGTTACACAGATGCATGACCTGATGGTTATATATGTATAATGTTGATAGTTACACAGATGCATGACCTGATGGTTATATATGTATAATGTCAACAGATACACAGATACATGACCTGATGGTTATATATGTATAATGTCAACAGATACACAGATACATGACCTGATGGTTATATATGTATAAAATCGACAGTTACACAGATGCATGACAATATGGTTATAAATGTATACTGTTGCTTGTTACACAGATGCATGACCTGTTGGATATATATGTATCATGTCAACAGATACATTGATGCATGACCTGATGATTATATATGTATCATGTCAACAGATACACAGATGCATGACCTGATGGTTATAAATGTATACTGTTGATTGTTACACAGATTCATGACCTGATGGTTATATATATAGTGTTGATAGTTACACAGATGCATGACCAGATGGTTATATATGTATAATGTCAACAGATACACAAATACATGACCTGATGGTTATATATGTATCATGTCGACAGTTACACAGATGCATGACCTGATGGTTATAAATGTATACTGTTGATTGATACACAGATGCATGACCTGTTGGATATATATGTATCATGTCAACAAATACACTGATGCATGACCTGATGATTATATATGTATCATGTCAACAGATACACAGATGCATGACCTGATGGTTATAAATGTATACTGTTGATTGTTACACAGATGCATGACCTAATGGTTATATATGTATACTGTTGATAGTTACACATATGCATGACCAGATGGTTATATATGTATAATGTCAACAGATACACAGATACATGACCTGATGGTTATATATGTATAATGTCGACAGTTACACAGATGTATGACCTGATTGTTATAAATGTATACTGTTGATTGTTACACAGATGCATGATGGGATGGTTATATATGTATACTGTTGATAGTTACACAGATGCATGACCAGATGGTTATATATGTATAATGTCAACAGATACACAGATACATGACCTGATTTTTATATATGTATAATGTCGACAGTTACACAGATGTATGACCTGATGGTTATAAATGTATACTGTTGATTGTTACACAGATGTATGACCTGTTGGATATATATGTATCATGTCAACAGATACACTGATGCATGACCTGATGGTTATATATGTATCATATCAACAGATACACAGATGTATGACCTGATGGTTTTATATGTATCATGTCAACAGATACACTGATGTATGACCTGATGGTTATATATGTATCATGTCAACAGATACACAGATGCATGACCTGTTGGATATATATGTATCATGTCAACAGATACACTGATGCATGACCTGATGGTTATATATGTATCATGTCAACAGATACACAGATGCATGACCTGTTGGATATATATGTATCATGTCAACAGATACACTGATGTATGACCTGATGGTTATAAATGTATACTGTTGATTGTTACACAGATGCATGACCTGTTGGATATATATGTATCATGTCAACAGATACACTGATGCATGACCTGATGGTTATATATGTATAATGTCAACAGATACACAGATGCATGACATGATAGTTATATATGTATCATGTCAACAGATACACAGATGCATGACCTGATGGTTATATATGTATAATGTCAACAGATACACAGATGCATGACATGATAGTTATATATGTATCATGTCAACAGATACACAGATGCATGACCTGATGGTTTTAAATGTATCATGTCAACAGATACACAGATGTATGACCTGATGGTTATAAATGTATACTGTTGATTGTTACACAGATGCATGACCAGATGGTTTTATATGTATAATGTCAACAGATACACATATGCATGACCTGATGGTTATAAATGAATCATGTCAACAGATACACAGATGCATGACCTGATGGTTATAAATGTATACTGTTGATTGTTAAACAGATACATGACCTGATGGTTATATATGTTAATGTCAACAGATACACAGATGCATGACCAGATAGTTATATATGTATAATGTAAACAGTTACACAGATGCATGACCTGATGGTTATAAATGTATACTGTTGATTGTTACACAGATGCATGACCTGTTGGATATATATGTATCATGTCAACAGATACACTGATGCATGACCTGATGATTATATATGTATCATGTCAACAGATACACAGATGTATGACCTGATGGTTATAAATGTATACTGTTGATAGTTATACAGATGCATGACCAGATGGTTATATATGTATAATGTCAACAGATACACAGATACATGACCTGATGGTTATATATGTACAATGTCGACAGTTATACAGATGTATGACCTGATGGTTATAAATGTATACTGTTGATTGTTACACAGATGCATGACCTGATGGTTATATATGTATACTGTTGATAGTTATACAGATGCATGACCAGATGGTTATATATGTATAATGTCAACAGATACACAGATACATGACCTGATGGTTATATATGTACAATGTCGACAGTAATACAGATGTATGACCTGATGGCTATAAATGTATACTGTTGATTGTTACACAGATGTATGACCTGATGGTTATATATGTATACTGTTGATAGTTACACAGATGCATGACCAGATGATTATATATGTATCATGTCAACAGATACACAGATGCATGACCTGATTGTTATATAAGTATAATGTCCACAGTTGCACAGATACATGACCGGATGGTAATATATGTATAATGTCCACAGTTACACAGATACATGACCGCATGGTTATTTATGTATAATGTCCACAGTTACACAGATACATGACCGCATGGTTATATATGTATAATGTTGACAGATACACAGATGAATGACCTGATGGTTTTATATGTATAATGTCAACAGTTACACAGATGCATGACATGATAGTTATATATGTATAATGTCGACAGTTACATGGATGTATGACCTGATGGTTATATATGTATAATGTCGACAGTTACACTGATGCATGACCAGATGGTTATATATATAATGTCGACAGTTACACAGATGCATGACCGGATGGTTATATATGTAAAATGTTGACAGTTAAACAGATGAATGACCAGATGGTTATATTTATATAATGTTGACAGTTACACAGATGCATGACCAAATCGTTATATATGTATAATGTCGAAAGTTACATGGATGTATGACCTGATGGTTATATATGTATAATGTTGACAGTTACACCGATGCATGACTGGATGGTTATATATGTATAATGTCGACAAATACACCGATGCATGACCTGATGGTTATATATGTATAATGTCGACAGTTACACCGATGCATGACCGAATGGTTATATATGTATAATGTCGACAAATACACCGATGCATGACCTGATGGTTATATATGTATAATGTCGACAGTTACACCGATGCATGACCGAATGGTTATATATGTATAATGTCAACAGATACACAGATGCATGATGTGATGGTTATATATGTATAATGTTGAAAGTTACACAGATGTATGACCTGATGGTTATAAATGTATACTGTTGATTGTTACACAGATGCATGACCAGTTGGATATATATATATAATGTCAACAGATACACAGATGCATGACCTGATGATTATATATATATCATGTCAACAGATACACAGATGCATGACCTGATGGTTATAAATGTATACTGTTGTTGTTACACAGATGCATGACCTGATGGTTATATATATAGTGTTGATAGTTACACAGATGCATGACCAGATGGTTATATATGTATAATGTCAACAGATAAACAAATACATGACCTGATGGTTATATATGTATAATGTCATCAGTTACACAGATGAATGACCTGATGGTTATATATGTATAATGTCATCAGTTACACAGATGAATGACCTGATGGTTATATATGTATAATGTCAAAAGTAACACCGATGCATGACCTGATGGTTATATGTATTATGTCAACAGCTACATGGATGTATGACCTGATGGTTATATATGTACAATGTCGACAGTTACACCAATGCATGATGGGATGGTTATATATGTATAATGTCAACAGATACACAGATGAATGACCTGATGGTTATATATGTATAATGTCAACAGTTACACAGATGAATGACCTGATGGCTATATATGTATAATGTCGAAAGTTACACCGATGCATGACCTGATGGTTATATGTATTATGTCAACAGCTACATGGATGCATGACCTGATGGTTATATGTATTATGTCAACAGCTACATGGATGCATGACCTGATGGTTATATGTATTATGTCAACAGCTACATGGATGCATGACCTGATGGTTATATGTATAATGTCAACAGCTACATGGATGCATGACCTGATGGTTATATGTATTATGTCAACAGCTACATGGATGTATGACCTGATGGTTATATATGTACAATGTCGACAGTTACACCAATGCATGATGGATGGTTATATATGTATAATGTCAACAGATACACAGATGCATGACCTGTTGGATATATATGTATCATGTCAATAGATACACTGATGCATGACCTGATGATTATATATGTATCATGTCAACATATGCAGAGATACATGACCTTATGGTTATATATGTATAATGTCAACAGATACACAGATACATGACCTGATGGTTATAAATGTATACTGTTGATTGTTACACAGATGCATGACCTGTTGGATATATATGTATCATGTCAACAGATACACTGATGCATGACCTGATGATTATATATGTATCATGTCAACAGATACACAAATACATGACCTGATGGTTATATATGTATCATGTCAACAGATACACAGATGCATGACCTGATGATTATATATGTATAATGTCAACAGATACACAGATACATGACCTGATGATTAAATATGTATCATGTCAACAGATACACAAATGCATGACCTGATGGTTATATATGTATCATGTCAACAGATACACAGATGCATGACCAGATGGTTATATATGTATAATGTTGACAGTTACACAGATGTATGACCTGATAGTTATAAATGTATACTGTTGGTTGTTACACAGGTGCATAACCTGTTGGATATATATGTATCATGTCAACAGATACACAGATGCATGACATGATGGTTATATATGTATAATGTTGAAAGTTACACAGATGTATGACCTGATGGTTATAAATGTATACTGTTGATTGTTACACAGATGCATGACCTATTGGATATATATGTATAATGTCAACAGATACACAGATGCATGACCAGATGGTTATATATGTATCATGTCAACAGATACACAGATGTATGACCTGATGGTTATAAATGTATACTGTTGATTGTTAAACAGATGCATGACCTGATGGTTATATATGTATAATGTTGATAGTTACACAGATGCATGACCTGATGGTTATATATGTATAATGTCAACAGATACACAGATACATGACCTGATGGTTATATATGTATAATGTCAACAGATACACAGATACATGACCTGATGGTTATATATGTATAAAATCGACAGTTACACAGATGCATGACAATATGGTTATAAATGTATACTGTTGCTTGTTACACAGATGCATGACCTGTTGGATATATATGTATCATGTCAACAGATACATTGATGCATGACCCGATGATTATATATGTATCATGTCAACAGATACACAGATGCATGACCTGATGGTTATAAATGTATACTGTTGATTGTTACACAGATTCATGACCTGATGGTTATATATATAGTGTTGATAGTTACACAGATGCATGACCAGATGGTTATATATGTATAATGTCAACAGATACACAAATACATGACCTGATGGTTATATATGTATCATGTCGACAGTTACACAGATGCATGACCTGATGGTTATAAATGTATACTGTTGATTGATACACAGATGCATGACCTGTTGGATATATATGTATCATGTCAACAAATACACTGATGCATGACCTGATGATTATATATGTATCATGTCAACAGATACACAGATGCATGACCTGATGGTTATAAATGTATACTGTTGATTGTTACACAGATGCATGACCTGATGGTTATATATGTATACTGTTGATAGTTACACATATGCATGACCAGATGGTTATATATGTATAATGTCAACAGATACACAGATACATGACCTGATGGTTATATATGTATAATGTCGACAGTTACACAGATGTATGACCTGATTGTTATAAATGTATACTGTTGATTGTTACACAGATGCATGATGGGATGGTTATATATGTATACTGTTGATAGTTACACAGATGCATGACCAGATGGTTATATATGTATAATGTCAACAGATACACAGATACATGACCTGATTGTTATATATGTATAATGTCGACAGTTACACAGATGTATGACCTGATGGTTATAAATGTATACTGTTGATTGTTACACAGATGTATGACCTGTTGGATATATATGTATCATGTCAACAGATACACTGATGCATGACCTGATGGTTATATATGTATCATATCAACAGATACACAGATGTATGACCTGATGGTTTTATATGTATCATGTCAACAGATACACTGATGTATGACCTGATGGTTATATATGTATCATGTCAACAGATACACAGATGCATGACCTGTTGGATATATATGTATCATGTCAACAGATACACTGATGCATGACCTGATGGTTATATATGTATCATGTCAACAGATACACAGATGCATGACCTGTTGGATATATATGTATCATGTCAACAGATACACTGATGTATGACCTGATGGTTATAAATGTATACTGTTGATTGTTACACAGATGCATGACCTGTTGGATATATATGTATCATGTCAACAGATACACTGATGCATGACCTGATGGTTATATATGTATAATGTCAACAGATACACAGATGCATGACATGATAGTTATATATGTATCATGTCAACAGATACACAGATGCATGACCTGATGGTTATATATGTATAATGTCAACAGATACACAGATGCATGACATGATAGTTATATATGTATCATGTCAACAGATACACAGATGCATGACATGATAGTTATATATGTATCATGTCAACAGATACACAGATGCATGACCTGATGGTTTTAAATGTATCATGTCAACAGATACACAGATGCATGACCTGATGGTTATAAATGTATACTGTTGATTGTTACACAGATGCATGACCAGATGGTTTTATATGTATCATGTCAACAGATACACAGATGCATGACCTGATGGTTATATATGTATCATGTCAACAGATACACAGATGCATGACCTGATGGTTATAAATGTATACTGTTGATTGTTAAACAGATACATGACCTGATGGTTATATATGTATAATGTCAACAGATACACAGATGCATGACCAGATAGTTATATATGTATAATGTAAACAGTTACACAGATGCATGACCTGATGGTTATAAATGTATACTGTTGATTGTTACACAGATGCATGACCTGTTGGATATATATGTATCATGTCAACAGATACACTGATGCATGACCTGATGATTATATATGTATCATGTCAACAGATACACAGATGTATGACCTGATGGTTATAAATGTATACTGTTGATAGTTATACAGATGCATGACCAGATGGTTATATATGTATAATGTCAACAGATACACAGATACATGACCTGATGGTTATATATGTACAATGTCGACAGTTATACAGATGTATGACCTGATGGTTATAAATGTATACTGTTGATTGTTACACAGATGCATGACCTGATGGTTATATATGTATACTGTTGATAGTTATACAGATGCATGACCAGATGGTTATATATGTATAATGTCAACAGATACACAGATACATGACCTGATGGTTATATATGTACAATGTCGACAGTAATACAGATGTATGACCTGATGGTTATAAATGTATACTGTTGATTGTTACACAGATGTATGACCTGATGGTTATATATGTATACTGTTGATAGTTACACAGATGCATGACCAGATGATTATATATGTATAATGTCCACAGTTACACAGATGCATGACCAGATGGTTATATATGTATAATGTCAACAAATACACAGATACATGACCTGATGGTTATATATGTACAATGTCGACAGTTATACAGATGTATGACCTGATGGTTATAAATGTATACTGTTGATTGTTACACAGATGTATGACCTGATGGTTATATATGTATACTGTTGATAGTTACACAGATGCATGACCAGATGATTATATATGTATCATGTCAACAGATACACAGATGCATGACCTGATTGTTATAAATGTATACTGTTGATTGTTACACAGATGCATGACCTGATGGTTATATATGTATTATGTCGACAGATACATTACCCAATGGTTATATATGTATACTGTTGATAGTTACACAGATGCATGACCTGATGGTTATATATGTATGATGTTGATAGTTACATGTACACAGATGCATGACCTGATGGTTAAATTGATGTATAATATCGACAGTAAATGCCAGTGTGAAGGCAAGTGTGGACGGAAAGGGATATTGTAATGTTATTATTTTTTGATTGTATATCTTTATGTAAATATGTAACACAATCTGAATAAATGGGCTATTACAGCTGAAAAAAAAAAAAAAAAAAAGTCAGTTTCACATAATGCCAAATGATGAAAGAGAATATATTCTACTTTGAAAGAGGGCTGTAATGTTTTTAGGCATAAAATGACGGTGCCGCTTGAAGTCATAAGGTTGAAATTACTATCGGTAACAAACTAAAAAGATAGCCCTTTTCACATTAGACATTTTCGTTGAATAAACAATAATTTAAAAATTTGCAATATGCAATTCATACAAACTGACTTATGTAAAGTAAAAAGTAAGAAGTTTGTAACTACCAACATGCATTTTACACACATGAGTAAAAAATTGCAGTTTAAGTGAATGTAATTTCCCACCTGTAAGATGTAATTTACGCACACAGAAGTTGCCACTTGAGTGAATCTGAATTAGCCATAAGTTGAAAGTTTAAAGTTGAAATGTGTAATAAAGCAGTCTGAGACATGGCGGATATCACCTTCCATAGGTTCTACCCAGAAAAATTGCAATAGCACATTTTACAACCAAAAGTTTTAAAAAAAATCCCCTTTAAAATATCAGTCTCAACTTTTATGACTAAAACAATACTTCTGATTTCAGGGTGACTAAGATGATTCCTGAAATTGATGATAAAAAGGGAATATACTGTTTCCAATAGTATTCTTATGTAATATTGAAGTCCTCTTACTGGGATCCAAATATATCATTATCCGTGCTTTGAACAAACTTGAAACCCCTATTAATGAGGACAATTTATCCCAAATATGAACAAAGTTGACTGATCGGTTCTTAAGAAGAAGATATTTTAAAATATTCACAATTATATCCTTTATCAAGCCCCTGCTGAACCCTCTGTAAAGGAATCAGTATCAAAAGTTATGTCTTAACAATGTTCTAGACATGAAGATTATTATCATGGTAACATTAGAAAACAGAATTTCCTGTTTTCTCTTAATATTCCTAGGTAAAAATCAAAGCCCCAATAGGTCCTGGCCCCATTTATTTGAACAAACTGAAAACCCCTATTCATATATATCATTTTAATCAATATGAACAAATATGGCTCATCAGTTCTAGAGAAGGTTTTTGAAATTTTACAACTTCATCATTTTTTGTCCCTGTTAATCCATTATGAGCATCTTTTTGAGGGCCTGTACGGGACCCTAATTGACCCTAGCCCTTTATATGAACAAACTAGAAACCCCTTATTCATAGGAATCATTTATTGTAACTTAAAAACAAAATTAGGAATGTTGGTCTCAAGACTCTAATGTTTGGTAGATTTGGACCAAATATAACTGCAAATGTTGGTACATACCTAGACTGTTTCTTTTTGTAGGGTAACTTCTCGGTACCATCAAAAATAAATTCCAATATTCGACGGTCAAGCTGGAATGCAATTTCACCAACTAGTCGTTTACTTGGTTTTGACTTTGCCATGCTGGTGATGACGTTGGACGTAATTATAGGTTCATAACCCGTGAGTGTGTCCACCGGTCGATACACTACAGACTTTGCTGAAAATAAATGGTTGTACTTGAACAGTTGTTGTTTGTGTTACATTCAGTCATTATCAAAAATCGCCGCTCTTTTATTCTGTAAAAAAATGATTTAAGAAGCAAGCAGATAAATGGTCATATAAAATACACAAGAACTGCATCAATATAGCATACATGTCCAGGTTTGATAATTTTCTATAATAAAAACATCAAGATATGGCAATTTTAAGACAGCCGAACATTTGATACCACAAATTGTATGTACCGGTAATCGACATGCAAGGTCACAGAGTTCACATAAAAGTGGATAATTGCTCCTTGTTAAAGTTCAAAAGAATAATTAAGTGCCAATTCAAGTTTATACACTTTATATATGTTTCATTTCGTCTGTGATACTGCATGAAAGGATTAATAGTTTGACTAAATTTAGTATTACAGTCATATATGTATAAACAATATAGAAATGTCTCTTCAAAATCTGACCAGGAGGAGTTGCATAAAGATATTTCAATTGAGCAAGAGCTGGCCATTGAGTTTTAATGTAAAAAAGTGTAAAGTTTTGAGTTTTGGCATAATACATTTTAATTTTTGTTACCACATGACAGATGTACATACCAATGTACATAAATTAGCTGAAGAAGAGTCAGAAAGGGACCTAAGATTGTAATTTAGTGGAAATTTGAACTATGAGGAACATGTAATAAATCTGTGTTAGAATATTGTTGCCAATAACAAGAGCTGCCGGAGGGACAGCGCGCTCGACCATTTGAATATTTGTCACAGAAGTACAAATTTGATTGAAACTGATGACAAATCCAAGCAAATAAGAGTTATCTAACTTACAAAATTGACAAAATTGAGTAGGTCTTATAACTGCAATATCTTGTATGAAGTTTCAATCAAATACATGCAGTGACTGCTGAGTTATAAAATTTCTAAGTAAAACAAAGGCCCTTATTTGCAAAAAAAATATGGCAAGAGTTATCCAACTTAATTAATTTAGTTGATTTCATGACTACTAAGCCATATGTAAAGTTTCAATAAATTCATTGAGCGGTTGGTGTAATATTGACTTGACAGTACTTGCATGCAAAACTTTAACTTAAAAAGTCAAAGAAGGGCAATAATTTGCAATATAATCATGCAAGAGTTATCTAACTTAGTTATTGAAGTAGAGGTGATGACTGAGAAGGCTTGTTTAAAGTTTCAATCAAATACATTGAGTGGTTGGTGAGATATGGACTTGATGGTACTTGCATGCAAAACTTTAACCAGATTTTCTAAGTCAAACAAGGGCAATAATTTGCATTATATTCATGCAGGAGTTATCTAACTTAGTTATTGTAGTAGGGTTGATGACTGGGAAGACTTGTGTAAAGTTTCAACCAAATACGTGAGTGATTGGTGAGATATGGAATTGATGGTACTTGCACGCAAATCTTTAACCAGATTTTTAAGTCAAACAAGGTCAATAATTTGCATTATGTTCATGCAAGAGTTATCTAACTTAGTTACTGTAGTAGGGTTGATGACTGGGAAGGCTTGTGTAAAGTTTGCAATGGTTACTTCTTGTAAATGTTAAAAACTTAACACTTAATTACATCCAACCCAATTTCCTCCTCCCCCCCACCCATCCCCCCCCCCCCGTCTGTCCATCTACGTTTGTCTGTCCATCTACACCTACCAATCCATGTCTGTCTGTCTGTCTGTCTGTCTGTCTGTCTGTCTGTCTGTCTGTCTGTCTGTCTACGTCTTTCTGTCCATCTATGTTTGTCTGTCCATCTACGTCTGCATATCCACATCTGTCTGTTCATCTATGTCTGTCCATCTATGTCTGTCTGTCATCTGTTGATCCGTCTGCTACCCATGTATGTTTGTCCATCTGTCCATCCACGTCTGTATGTCTGTTCATCCACATCTGTCTGTCCATCTGTCCATTCACGTCTGTCTGTCAATCTCTGTCTGTCCGTCCATCTGTATTTATGTATGTATGTATGCCAATCTATTGGTCTGTCCATATGGTCATCACATTTGTTTGTCTGTCTATTTGTCCGTCCATGAGTCTGCCCAATATTTAATACTTTAAGCTTAATAAATGTCCATCTGCTCAATATTAAATATTTATAAACTTTATACAAGAAATGTTATATAAATAGCTGTTTTGCAGTTTTAAAATTGAATATTTATCAAATATCTGCATGGAATACTTGTGAAGTATATACAGATAACATCATGTAGGAGATGGTCTGTCTAATATTCAGAATGGACCATACAGATGTTAATCTGATTGCAAATCATTTTTAAAATATTTGTAAGCTTAACAGAGACAACAACATCTATGGGTGCTTCTGGGTTGTTGTTTTTCTTTTCAACGTTAGACACATGTACATATAAATAAAATAAAACATGTTTATGCATTTTTGCACAGATAATCTAATTTAAGCTATGATGAAAATAAGTAATATTTAAATATTTTACATTAATATGATCTATTTTTCTTTCATTACATTTGAAAGTGGGAAATGCAAAGAAATTACTCATTTATTTAAACAGTCAAACTTAAATTGCAATTCCACAAAGTACAGAATATAAACAGCACTGGCTTAAATAATCAACAGAGATTTGTGCATATTACATTTAAGATGATTGTGTACATTTCAGACGAATATTATTTTATTTTTTTTATAATTTTATTTTATTTTTTGAATGATTACTCTGTGTGCAACTGTAATTTACAATCAACCTATACTCAATAAGGAACTTAAAATATCATCAGTTGTCAGGGTCTCTTGGTTCTGTTGAAAAATGAGGGGATGTTTTCAGTTACTTAAAATAAAAAAAAAGTTATATATATTGTTGACAAGATATTCATTTAACTCACATATCTGAAAAGTTTATTGAATCACAGTGGGGCAGTAAATGCCTGTTTTCTTCATATTCTACAAATTCAAATCTTATTCAATAAAAATGTTGATTTTATAGTTCATAGTTATATAAATGACCCCAGCGGTAATTATTTAATAGTAGATTTAAATGTTGATAGCAACTAATTTACACTTGTTTCAATATATAGTCCAAATAGTGATTGTCTTACCTTTTTTGAAAACCTGATTTCATAGGTAAACACCTTAAATAATATTTATTTTCTGCGGTGACTTTAATGTGGAACAGGGTCCAAAACTAGATTGTCTTTATTATAAATATATTAACAATGTTGCATCGTATAATAAATTAATGGAACATTTAATCTCCATTAATAGAAGCCAATTACCATTTTTAATGTCCCTGGAGTTTCTAGAGAAAGTTTTTTAACATTGCCTGGTATTTTCAGTGTTCATGCATTGTGATGGGTCTGCACAAACTGAAATAACCCAGCAAGTGTAACGTGTACCTGTTTCTCAAAGTTCACCTTGTACTGTTGAACATTTGACCAGTTTGCTGTGTCCCTGGGTGAAGTGTACATTTACCATGTCTCATAGTTACAGGCACCACTTCTATTTGATCACATTTATTATTTATTTCTATTAACGAAGTGTCCATCATTCAAATAAAGGCTTTTGAAATACATATCTTCCATTTCCTTTTCAAAATACTGGAAATGCTGATGTCCCTGAGTTATTGATCAAATACGTTACCAACATTTCAATGGACCTGAGACCATAGTTATGTTCATATTAAATAAACGCTCATTACTTTGGCATACTATGTAGTGGGTACGAACATAATAATAAAACATTTAATGACCAGTTATCATGTTTCCTCATAATAATGCAGTCACACAACTGAAGCTGGAAGAGTTACATTCAAATAGGAACATATACGTTACCATATTTGTCTAACTGTACTCCAAGTTTTAAATATTTTACCAGTTTTAACTATTTTACCATGCAGTAGGCTCTTTCTAGTCATCGGAAAATCACATTTGAAGTGATCATTTATAAACCCATGTAAATTTACAATGATGATAACTATTGTGCAATAGATACGTTACTCACAGATACGTTACCAAGCTATTAATTTGAATTTATACACCACGTTACGGTACAAATTCTCTCATGAAATTGCTATATTTGAGAAACCATGTGTTCGGGACATTATATTTGTTTTTCGTGGATGTAAAAGAGAAATGTCTGAAGCACAAAATTGTACGGATACAACTCTCTGTCAAGAGGTTGAATATATCTTGTAGTTTTTCTCTTAAAATACAGCTTTGTATACTCTATATATTAATAATTCTCATTTAAATGCCCTGTGCAATCTTCATATACTACTTTATTAATGTTACTGTTGTGAAATATTCGTGTATTTCTCCGTACCTGGCATTAGCAAAAGTAATGTATCTGTTTTAAATTGTAACGTATATGCCAAGAATGTCTGTAAGAATAAGGAAGGACATTGTCATCTATGTAGATTATTGAATGATAATCGGCATGTTTTATATTGATCAGGTAAACACGTTATCATAATTGCAAAGCTGTGTATTTAGTTTGAAAGATATATTGAGGATGCAAAGTAAGGTAACGTATCTGTTGGAAATGGTAACGTATCTGTGTAATTGATCGAGTATTATGCAACATGTAAGTATTGATTGAACTTTTAAAACAACAACAGCAATAGCAACAAAACAACAACAGCGACAACATCAACATCAGCAGCAGCACTAACAACAACATGTAAACTCATTTTTTCACCATTAAACAAAATAAAACTACATGAATATATCAAAGTATACACATTTTTGGAGGGACATGGCTAAGTCTAGAGCTGAAATACAGAAATCCTACAGAAACGGCAAATGAATAGAGATAGGAAATCAGATGCCCTGTGTGACAGTTGGAAGGCACACAAAGTTACCCGTACACAAGCAAGCGCCACTGATGATCTGGTCAATATTGAAGGCACATTGTCGGATCAGTCCACTGTCACAGAACAGTTTGAAACAACAATTCAGTCCAAGTCCTAATCCATCAAATCACCAGTCAACTCTTACGTCAGAGTGCATTATGACGAATACTGGTTTATTGATAAAACTGATGAGGACATGTCTCTTGTCAAAGCGCAATGATAAGGACTAAATTCGATTTCGGTGGCTCCAAGAAGTATTTTGGTTTCATGTTCAACTATAATTTGTCAGGCATCCGAACCACTATCAGTTGGTAAGTCTGCTAGATTTTACAGGGTAACAGTGTTCTGCAGAAAATTGTTTCCAAAGTTTTAAGACATTTTGATTGAAACGGACACGTGGTCTTCTTTTAAGCAAGCTGTCTTTTAAGATAAAACCTCAAATTGTTTTAGTCTTAACAGTTGCATTATATGTCTGCAGGATTTATTAGGCATTATATACGTTGAAGTAAGATTTTGTTATGGTATGTATTTCTATATTCCACACATGTCCGAATTTTCCTCCAAAATCGATAGTTTATATTATCAAATTTGTGCAGCGGAAAAATGTGGTACAATTACGCTAATGGAAGTATATTTTTGTGTTGTTAATGAAGACTTGCCATTTTTGAGTTATTAAAACGCTGTATTCACATGTATAAACAGTTTTGTCATATTTATTGGATGCCTTAAGTTATGGACAGATACGTTACTTCTTGCAGCACATTCAATTAGTTGCTTTGGTCAAGCAATTATGGAGAAAATCCATCCGTTATCATTTCTAGCCTATATATCATGCTTGGGGTTTCAGATTTAAACACAATGTATTAACACTATCATTACATTACAAAAGGGAAATCATAAATGTACTTGAACTTCAAAATTTAAACTGCAAATTGAATGTTTTGTTCAAATAGCGCAATAAAACACTAGAAATCGTAATATCCACCAAAACCTGTTGCAATGTAACCTCTGGTGTTTGCCATATCAAAATACCATAGCATTGAAAATGCTATTCTTGCAGTATCAATTTAATCACTTGAACCTTGTTCTGATAACAGGTAACGTATATTTACGTGGTAAAACTGGGTTGGTGTATTGCAAGCGTCATATCTGTGAAACACGACTTATTAAAGATCAACCATTATGGATTTGAGCTCTTCAGATGTGTGGCTATCATAATATGGAGGAATGAAACGATTCTGAGCTGGTCATATTTTCATTTTTACCTCACCCCTGATGGCTCCCGTTAGTGGAGAATGAATGGAAAATTAACGAACAATGTAAGTCAGTTGGCCCATTTAGAGAATTCAATCCAGATACAAAGCGATATACATGGAGAAGGAAAAACCCTTTAAAACAAACTAGACTAGATTTCTTTCTTGTAACAGAATTATTATTATCATCGGTTAATAATTGTTCAATTGCATCAAGTTACAGATCAGATCATTCTATGATTATTTTGGATATTACGTTTACACCTTTTAAAAAAAGGTAAGCCATTACAATAGTTTGTTGCAAGATATAAATTATTTAACTGCTATAATTGAAAAAAATAAATGATATCAAAACTCAGTATGAGGTAACAATATATAATAAAGATAATAAAAAAATATACCAAATGATGAAATTCAATTTACTATAAATTATCAACTATTCTTAGAAACTCTATTAATGGAAAGTAGGGGTAAATCAATTACATACTAATGTTTTAAAAAGAAAGAAAATGAAAAGGAATTAATAGATAGAATTGAAAAAAAATGAACAAGATCTATCGCAAAATAATATTGAACAATTAGAAACATTAAAAGATTCCTTAAATGATATAAGAAAACTAAAAACGCAAGGTATATTAATTAGATCACATGCTCAAAGAATAGAAGATGATGAAAAACCATCCTAATACTTCTGTAACTTACAGTCTCATAGTTATTCAAGTAAAATAATTCCAAAAACAGAAAAAGAAAATGGTACATTTATTACAGACCAAGATGAAATTTTAGATGAAGCGAAAAAAATTTATCAAACATTTACAGAAATAAAGATCCTGAACTTTTGGATGTAAATTTAGAAATTGAACTGGAAAATTGCGCAGTGCCAAAACTAAATAACCAAGAATCCTCTGCTATTGAGGACCTTTTAATATGAACAGACTACTAATTCGCTTAAATCCATGGTGAATAATCGCAGTCCTGAAACTGCCGCATTTAGTCCAGATTTATTTAAGGTATTTTGGAAACAGATTGGCAATTTTGTTACAAGATCAATAAATTATGGTTTTACCAATAAAGAGCGATCAGTTACTCAAAAACAGGGAATAATGACATGCAGCCTAAAAGAAAACAAATCTAGATACCAAATAAAAAAACTATAAACCAATTTCTTTACTAAATTCAATATATAAAATAGCATCAGGAGCAATTGTTAATATAATTAAAACAACATTAAATAAACTAATTCATAAAAAAACCAAACAGGTTTCATAGCAGGAAGATACGTAAGGGAAAATACAAGGATTTTATACGACGTAATTCATTATGCAGAAGAAAATAATTTACCTGGCTTACATTTACTAGTAGATTTTGAAAAAGCATTCAACTCACTTTCATGGAAATTTACACACAAAGTTATAACATTTTTTGGGTTTGGCAATTCTATTATATCATGGGTTCATGTCCTTTATAAAAATGCTACACTAGCAGTCACTCAGGGAAGTAATATTTAATTTTTTTTTTAACATAGGAAGAGGCTGCCGTCAAAGAGATCCACTATCTCCGTATATATTTGTACTGTGCTCCGAAATACTAGCTATTAAAATTAGAAATAATAAAAACATTAAAGGGATTAAAATTAATAATACTGAATTGAAGATTCTCAATATGCAGACGTCACATCCACAATTCTTGATGGATCTGAATCATCTCTAGATGGAACACTTAATGAACTTACAAATTTTGCAAATATCTCGGGGTTATGCGGGGTTATGCGTTAATTTTCATAAAACACAGGTGGTATGGATCGGAGATACATTAGTCAGACAATAAAATCAAAATGGAAACTAAATTGGGGGGGAGGGGGGGGGGGGAACAATTTTAAACTATTAGGAATGCATTTTCATGTTGACCTGGAAAAATGAATAATATCAATTATAAGGAAAAAATAAATAGTATAAAAGCTAAAATTAAACAATGAAAAAAAGATATTTGACTCCATTAGGGAAAATAACTGTAATCGAAAGTTTGCTACTGCCTATTTTGAATCATATTTTTAGCACTACCAAATCCTAATGAAAACATAATCAAAGAAATAAATTCAACTCTTTATGATCTCATATGGGGCGGGACAGCCAAAATAAAACAAAAAGTTATCACAAAACAATACATTGAAGGGGGATTAAAATGATCACCATTGAAGCATTTATTTTAGCACTCAAGGCAACATGGATAAGGATATTATTACGTATATGGGGAAACTGGACTGGAATAATAAAACATGAAATTTATTATCAAATATTATCAGTTTTTGAAATGCTTTCACAGAAAAACAGATACAAAAGATTAGCATTCTAATCACACAATAGCATAGTAAAAATAAACAAAATAACAACTTTAGAACAGTTTCTTCAGACGCCAATATTTCAAAATCATAAATTATTAGTAGGTGGGAAACCCATTATAAATAAGCTATGGCATGAAAAATGTATATATTTTATTAACAATATTGTGTCTGAAATAGGAGAACTTTTAACATAAACCGAATTTAAAAAAGTATACAACTTAAAAAACAATTTTCCACAGTTTCATGGAATAACACAAGCAATAAAAACATTAGCAAAGAAAAATGGCATAACCATCAACAATGAAAAAAATGCAAAATCCACTTTTACCCACTTATATAAATATATACTTTAAATATATCTTTAAAAGGTTGCCGACATTTTTATAATGTTTTAAATAATAATGAGGTAGTGCCTGCTTCAAAATTTAAATGGGAGCAAATCTATAATATTTCTTAAGAAACATGGTGTAACAGTATTGTAAGCCTAACCCCCTAAACCATTCACTGCCACTTAACTATTCGCTACTACTGTACGTGAGGAGTAGTCTTTCTAGTATTAGAGGCACATGTTGTTGAGAATACTGAATAAATGTTAATGATTGAATCTCTGTTAACTTCCACCTTAATCATGGTGTCAGAAGCGGCCAGAGGATCCAGCTCACCGGTAACTCTGTAATGCGCCAAAATTCTGCCTGACACAAACTGTAAGTGAAGCAAATAAAGTAAAGTCCAGTCGACGTCGATTATGAGATCGCAGCTGGTCTCTCTGAGAAAGATAAGAAGCTGAGAACTGCAACATTCCTCACATGTATTGGATCTGAGGCAATGTATGTGTTTGATGGTTTCCATTTCGATAATGCGGATGACAAGGTAGACATCGAAATAGTGCTGGAGTAATTTGAACCTTTTGTATTGGCAAAACCAATGTCACTTATGAGAGATGCAAGTTTAATATGTGCACACAGTCCGAGTCAGAATCCTTGGATTCGTATCTGTCTAGGCTAAGGAAGCTCTCAAAAACCTGTGAATATGCAGATCTTACAGACAGTTTTATCAAAGACAGAATTGTTGTGGGTATCAGAGAAAATAGTGTAAGAAAAAGACTCTTACAAGAAGAGAAACTAACATTAGATAAATGTGTAGACATGTTTCGCGCAGCAGAGTCGTCTCGTCACAAGCAAAGGTAAAAAGCATGTCAGGGGCTACAGCTGTATCTAGCGAAGATGCACATTACCTCAAGCAGAAAGTGAAGCCTTACCGTACGCTGCATGCAAGAAAAAAGCCTGAAATACCAAACAGAAAATGCAAATACTGCTGGAAAGCATGTGAGAAAGGGAACTGCCCCGCGTTTGGAAAAAAATGTATGAAATGCGGCAAGGTCTATAACTTTGCGTCCGAATGTCTTCAGGGAGACAGGAAGAAAAAGTCACGCGCATTTAGAAATGTGAGACAGTTTGATTTAGAAAATGATTCTGAAAGCGACAGCGACTTTGAAATTTCTATACTGTACAATGGGTCTACAAAATCAAAGATATTCGCAAACATGCTCGTCGTAAATGCACAAGAAACTTTAAAGTTTCAGTTAGATAGTGGTGTGACCGCAAATCTGATCCCAAAGAAGTATATACCGAAAGAGTGCATTGGAGAAGAAGGGAACACTCTGAGAATGTATGCCAAGTCTGAGTTTAAGCCATACGGAACCTGCTCTCTGACACTGAAAAAAATCCAAAACAGCAGATAGATTCTCAGTTCAGTTTATCATCATCGGGGATGAATTCACACCTCTTTTAAGTTTAGCAGCAATCCAAAAATATGAAACTAATCAAAATCCAGTATGAGAATATTTGCCATGTCGAACAAGATAGCTGCAGCGATGTGATACAAGAGAAATACAAAGAAGTGTTTCAGGGTGAAGGTTGTTTTGAAGGTGCATTACACTTAGAAATGGATGACTCGGTAAGCCAAGTGAAGATGCCGTTGAGACGTGTACCGATAGGGTTAAAACAAAAGTTGGAAAGTGAACTACAGAGAATGGAAAAAGCGAACATCATCACAAAAGTAGATACACCGACAGATTGGGTTTCGGCTCTGGTAATAGTGAAGAAACCAAGTGGAAAACTTATGCATAGATCCAACTCCGCTAAATAAAGCTTTACACAGAAACCATTACCCACTTGCGGTGATTGAAGACCTGTTGCCAGAACTTAACGAAGCAAATGTTTTCAGCAAATGTGATGTGAAAAACGCATTTTGGCATGTTGGCTTGGATGAGCCATCAAGCTACTTGACTATATTTGAGACTCCATTCGGGAGATATAGATGGAACAAAATGTCATTTGGAATTTGACCAGCCCTCGAATATTTCCAGCAGTACTTGGAGAAGAACCTAGAGTGTCTAGAAGGTGTAAAAACCATCGCAGATGACATACTCATCTATGGCAAAGGGAAAACGCTTGCCGAGGCGACCAAAGATCATGATAGAAATATGGTGAAACTTCTGGAGAGATGTCAAGAGAAAAACATTAAGCTCAACAAAGAGAAATTTAAGTTACACCAGACAGAGATGCCATTCATGGGCCGACTGTTGACAGTCAATGGTGTTAAGTCAGATAGCTCAAAGGTTGAAGCAGTGATAAATATGCAAAAAACTAAGAAACAAGAAAACAGTCAAAAGACTGCTAGGTGTTGTGAATTACCTAACAAAGTTCTTGGACAATTTAAGTGACATCTGTGAGCCAATCTGCAAGCTTACTCACAAAGACGCAGTTTGGAACTGGACACATGAACAAGATGAAGCATTTGAGAACATAAAATATGCAGTGTGCAATGCTCCAATTCTGAGATACTTCAATCCAAAGCTGGAAACAACTCTACAGTGTGACGCATCAGAAACAGGCTTAAGAGCAACATTAATGAAAAAGGGCAGCCCGTCGCCTACTCTAGCCGAGCCCTTACAGCGACTGAGCAAAATTATGCGCAAATAGAAAAGGAACTTCTTGCGGTAGAGTTTGGGTTGGAAAAATTTCATCAGTTCACATACGGGCGCAGAGTACTAGTCGAAAGAGATAACAAGTCTCTCGAAATCATCAGCAAGAAAGCACTACACAAAGCTCCGAAGCGCCTTCAGCGAATGTTACTTAGATTACAATTGTATGATTTCGAGATCATGAACAAAAAAGGTACGGAAATGCACATTGCAGACACCTTATCGCGCGCGTTCATTCCGAGGACATGTGTAAGCACCAAACTGTGTTGGTAGTGCAGTCCGAGTTTGAAAAAGAGGTTGAAACAGTGTGTATGGCAGACTTCTTATCTGTAAGTGAGAGCCGACAAGAAAAAATTAGAGTAGCAACACGGCAATATCCAGCACTTGCAACAGTGAGTGACTTAATCATCTGTGATTGGGACTCAATACAAACCCCACCAGAGACAAAACCGTATCAAAGTGTAAGAAATGAACTCTCCATTGAAAACGGCATCATTTTTCGCGGTGACAGATGCGTTATCCCCCAAATTATGCGTAGGGAGATCTTGGAACAAATACACACACACACCGGCATTGAAGGATGTCTGCAATGTGCATGACAATGTGTTTATTGGCCCAGTATGTCAGCTGAAATTAAAGATTTCATAGGGAAATGCGAAACATGCCAATCGTTTGCGCGAAAACAGTGTAAAGAGCCACTGATAAGCCATGAGATACCAGACCGACCGTGGGCTAAAGTGGGTACACACATTTTTACCCATGCCTTTTAACAGTGGATTACTTCTGCAATTTCTTCGAAATTGACAGACTAGAAGATGCCACATCCAAAAGTGTCATTGGCAAATTGAAACAGCATTTTACCAGCCACGGAATCCCGAATAAAATAGTATCCGACAATGCACAAACTTTCAAATCAGAGAAATTCAAGCAATTTTAAAAACAGTGGGATTTTGAACATATTAACTCATCAGCTAGGTATCCGCAATCCAATGGAAAAGCTGAAAATGCAGTGAAAAGAGCTAAAACTTTTCTGAAGAAATGTAAACATGCTCATTCTGATCAAATGTTAGCACTGCTCAATCTCAGGAACACTCCATTACAGTCAACAGGATATAGTCCAGTAGAGCAAACTATGAATAGGAAAACGCGTACTCTTCTACCAACAAAAAACACGTTGCTGAGACCCAAGATACCCAAAGGGGTAAAAACGTGTCTAAAACAAAACAAAAACAGGCAGCTTACTCATATAACAAATCGGTGAAACCGCTGCCTCAGTTAGAAATGGGGGAATAATGCCCCAGAAGAGTAATGAACTGTGGCAGAATGGAGTGGTCATGGACACACAGAAGACGCGCACGTACAATTTAATGAATGACTGAAAACGGTAATGTCATAAACCGCAACAGAAGATATCTGTAACGGTCCAGAGAGGAGTTCACCAGGGTTGAGGCTGAACCGACTGATCCGTTTCCGTGTAACCCAGCCTCGACTGCACTCAGATTGAACCAGGAGAAGGAGGAAGGCCCCAATCCATCCACTTCATTTACATCGCAGGCAGGCCGCGAGTCCAAGCCCATGCGGGAATCCAGACAAACTCGATATGGTCGGACAATAAGAACCTCTGACAAACTTAAAGACTTTTATAAGTGTCATACGAGTGAATATAGATTCCGAACAGTAACCAGTTAGTTACAGTTGATTATACATTTGACTCAGCAGTTTAGGACATTTTTAAGATTACTAAATCTAATAATCAGACACTAATCATACAGTGAGTTATTTAGTGATCAGGTGAATTTGAAATACACAGGTGCTGAAGATTTATTAGGACAGTTGTTGTCCTCAGATGGACACAGGATCATAAATGTTTGATCTTTCACATTACTATTATCTAGTCATAATTAAGTCAGTTTTATTTACAGTTATTATTGTTATAGTTAGCACATGTATATAGTCAAGTTAGCATTCTAAATATTAGGCCTCTCAAACTTTCATTTTTGCAAAAGAAAAGGGATGGAACAGTATTGTAAGCTTTACCACCTAAACCATTCGCTGCCACTTAACTATTCGCTACTACTGTACGGGAGGAGTAGTCTCCCTTGTATTAGAGGCACATGTTGTTGAGAATACTGAATAAATGTTAACGATTGAATCTCTGTTAACTTCCACCTTAAAAACATGGAAAGACATATTATTATCACCCTACAAATATAATATAGTTCAATCTTACAATGGTTTCAAACCAGAATTAATCATAGGATTTTACCGACAAAGAAATATTTAGAATTAATTAAAGTTTTCCCAAGCCCATTGTGTTATTATAATCAAGAGGAAAGTATTATTCATTTAGTCTGGAATACTTCAACAAGATCATTTATTTAAAAAATACAATCATGGTTTATTAGGAATAGCATTAATTTGCCTTTTATAGAAGAATTATTTATATTTGATATAGGAAAACAATATATAATGGTTGATATGCATATCAATTAGAAATTAAATACTATATATTCTCAGCCAAAACATTAACTTCTCCATTATCTATTACTGCACTTCACAACAGACTTAAACATTCCTTTAGGGCAAACAAGTATATTGCAGTTAAAATAATACCATAACATTGTTTGAAATAAATTGGAATAAGTTCAAAACTTTTCTTCAAGATTAATTTAATAAACACTGGCTGAGCCCTTTCCATACACCCAGGCTGTAGTAAAACATTGCTTGAAAAAAAAGATTAATAAGCAAAAAATGTTCTACTGCAACAAATGAGACATGTAAATAGACCCTAACAATAACACCCTCCATAATGTAACATATTATCAGTATCATATTGTATGTAACCGTGCACACAGAGAGTTTTTTTGTTGGTTTATATTATTTCTTTTTATATTATTTCACTTCTTTGATGGGGGTCTAATAAATAAAATTATTTAAGAAATGAGTGAAAGAGTCTGAGAGTATTTATGTTAATACATGAATTGTTATTGTTAAAACTTATTTATTATTCTCACAAAAAAACGCCATGATGTAAATTGGCAAATAAATGGGCCACTACAATGTAGAATGGCTGAAAAAAAAACACAAGTATTAAGCAACAACCTTAGGCTGCTAAAGACAGATTTGACTGTATAACAAAAATGACTTCCACATTCAAATAAAAAAGAAAGTGATTTGCACGTTTTTCTATCAAACCATTTAAAACTTTAGACGGGAAACACATCAGTGATTATAATATAAACATTATAATAAAATAGTGTTGCATTTATTTGTTTAATAGAACATTCACCGCGATTTCATAACGAAAAAATGTAATGTGAACATCCACACTAAAAATTGAAGCAGAAATTCCACACTTAATCTTTGATTTGTTAACGTCCGATGAAATGTCGTAAATGTAGCTTGATTTGAGGCGAAAAAAGCATACCAACGACACATGGTATCTTGAGAGGTGAGAGATGATAGATCGTTAGACCACTCATCAAATGTATAGTAGCATACAAACTAAATTTTTATGTCGTTTTGCTTTATTTAAAACGGTACATAGATTGTTAACGTTGTAAATATCATTGAAAAGTTACGTTTCGTAGCAAGAAGTATATACAGAATTTAGTAAGCCCTAGTAAAACATATGACTGTGATAAATTTATCATTTACTAATTTAAAATAATATTAAAATAGGGCTACATACTTAACATGGTCCTCTATATCTTCTTTTCCTTTCGTTTTCGGTTCGACAAGATGCATATTATGTTATATCGTGATTATTATTGCACATAATGGACTGAAATAAATTATTGACCCTTATAGGATCACTTAAGGTTGTCTGTGGTGTTTATTGCAGCTGTGTGTTGCATGTACATTCGTTAACTTTATCTCTAAATGTTGCCATGTTCTCCGTATCACCTTGTTTTACTTTCGTTTCAACAAGGTACATATTATATTATACCAGGGTTATCTATATGGATGTAATAAAAGACGAATATCATAAGCATAGTCGCTATATACGGAGATATCGGTTAGAATCAGCTGTACGTTTTGTCTAATATATAGTGCTTATTTAACGTTTTATAATTTCGTGTGCGGGATATAGTATTCTTAGTCTGAGCAGGAGAATATATCCAAATATGTTTACATTTTATAAAATTACATATTAATATTTATGATGTTTGTGCTGTCAGAATAAGAAAAAATAATTGATTTGAACTGAATATATAGTAGTCATATTAATGTACATGATGTACTTCATCATCTGTATCAATGTATTATTTATATGCTTCCCTGAAAATTGGAGGAATAAAATTATCAACCAATTTAAACTCGTTTCGACTTTGATTGGTTTAGAAATCTGTTCTAGCCTTCCCCTTTTAGATTATAACATGTTCTAACTGTTTGGTATTGGGTAATGTGTTCTGGGTCCAATGTTATAAACATTAATTTTGTACCATGCTCAAGTCAAGATTTCATGCTCAATTCAAATATAAATGGATTCATTATAATAAAATAGATGTAAACACATGTAACTTTCTACCTTAAGGTATCATTAATACTTTCAAATTCAAGTGTACTTCAACTTGTGTTTTACATGAACCCTGGAAAGTGTGTTCGAGCGCCGATTGAGTTGGACACTACACAGTTTTTTAACCTCGGGGCCTTGGCAAGTTTACCACGTTGTTTTCTCTTTGAATCATGTTGTTTCTTTAGCAAGTAGCAACAGTAAAATATACATAGAATCTTCATAAGACCATACTATTGTTGCGGGAATATATACTTCAAATCAATAACACACTGAATACATAAAAACTGACAATTATAAATAATTATGACAGTTAATGCTGTTTAGCATATTATTTTGATAACATAAAAACGTATTAATTACATAAACAATTCAAACTATTCTGCCAGCAACTGCTGTTTATTAATTAAATTGATTAAATAACAACTGTCAAACACATAACATATTGACTGGATAGACACTGTCAGACGCTATTGATCATAGCATACCGATAGACACTGTCAGACACTGTTGATCATAGTATACTGATAGACACCGTCAGACACTGTTGATCATATATACTGATAGACACTGTCAGACACTGTTGATCATTACATACTGATAGACACTGTTAGACACTGTTGATCATAACATACTGATAGACACTGTCAGACACTGTTGATCATAGCATACTGATAGACACTGTCAGACACTGTTGATCATAAATACTGATAGACACTGTCAGGCACTGTTGATCATAGCATACTGATAGACACTGTCAGGCACTGTTGATCATAACATACTGATAGACACTGTTAGACACTGTTGATCATAACATACTGATAGACAGTGTCAGACACTGTTGACCATAGCATACTGATAGACACTGTCAGACACTGTTGATCATATATACTGATAGACACTGTCAGACACTTTTGATCATAACATACTGATAGACACTGTCAGACACTGTTGATCATAACATACTGATAGAGAGCGAGCAACAGAGGCTACTATTTACAAACCGTTGCTTGTTTTATATTAACAACAACATACCTAAGACGGGATAATATTTCATTTTATTTGTTTAGAATGTTTAGCTGTAAAAAGATTATATTTCATAGTTCAGTCTCCAAGATGATAGGTATTTTAAAAGAAAGTTCAATCTCCAAGTAAAATGGTATGTTTTAAAGACAGTTGAATAATCTCCCAGATGTTCTTTATATAAAAAATTAATCAACAAAGTTTATATTACTGTTGTTGTTGTTTTTTTAAAATTTCTCCAAAATAATATTGAAATAGAAATAGATTTGTCAATAAATTGAATTATATATTTTGAAAAAGTTATTCTTTAAGCTCAATTATCTATTTAAAAATCCATATGAGCAACTATCAATTGCTGATATGCAAACGCTTTAAGACCGTATAAATGAGCCATAGATCAGTAACAATTTCTGACTATCTGGATGTGTGATTCATAGCCATTCTGAGCATGAACTGCTCATTGTAGCTTCTCCAGCTCGGCCAATAAAAATATTGGTCATATACTGATTACGGTGAGGATGTGTTGCTAATATATCCCTATGAAAATTAAAAAGGCATCAGTCCAGGATTCTATGGTAGTAAGCGCATTATTTACAGACATTACATTTTTAGGTACCGGTGTAACATTAAATTTTGACCCCATGGGTCACTTTTCAATGGATGAGTGATCCATTTTTAACATTGAAAACTGACCCCGTCCGTTATTTAAAGACCCACCCACACGTGAAAAATTGACCATCCTTAAAATCTGATCACAACAGTTGGAAATTGACCGAATAGTCGGCCGGACCACATTTAAACATTGAAAACTGCTGTTATAAATATGGATGTTCTTGTGGATATAAAGTGTGAATTATAACCGGAAAATGTTGGTATACGATATATAAAAATATCGTATGCTATAGATACGTTGTTGCATTAGTGATAACACGTGTGGTATCGGAATGGTGTTTGTTGGAATTGCCTTTCGTTAGTGTGAGTGTGGTTTTTGTTTCACAAGTTAAGAATGCGATGAAGCATTCCTACATCAACTCTCTCTCTCTCTCTCTCTCTCTCTCTCTCTCTCTCTCTCTCTCTCTCTCTCTTCTCTCTCTCTCTCTCTCTCTCTCTCTCTCTCTCTCTCTCTCTCTCTCTGTTACCTGGGCACTGGCGTCACACTTTTGGTTAAAATTTTGCATGCAAGTTATGATAAGTTACTATCATGCAAATGCCTCAGTAACCACCTACTTGTTTGTTTGAAACTTCACCAAGTCTTCAGGGTTATCATACAAACAAGTTAATTAACTCTTGGCTGAATTTAATGCAAGTTATCGCCATTGTTGGACTGGCTGAAGTTTTCCGTTCAACTTGATATTATGCACATATCTCAGTAACATCATATGTGATTGGTTTGAAACTACACTAACGTCCTCGTATTATCAAACATAATCTTCCAGTTATGCCCCATATCTCTGATGGTGACAATTATCCCCATTTTTTACATTTGTATATTTATTCATATTTAACACTCATCTGACCCACGGAGAGGGCTGGATTTAAAGTGCTTGTAGTATATATTGTTTATATATTTGTTTTATTGTGATAAAGAAACACTGGATGAGAGCAACATTATCAGTCTATTGTTAATGATATTTACAGTTTTATAATATGTATACAAAGGAATTTCATTACCTATTTTATTAGTATGATCATTATTATTCACAATTTCATTAATGAAATACCTTTGGTTCTGAAATTCTCTCGGCGCTTTTTCATCATTAGCGTTGACCCAACTTTCCACCTTTATTTATTTAATGCTTAATTTCACAATCAACAAACAGCACAATCATATACAAATATTTCAATATTACAAGGTTCCTCGTCGCCGAGTAGTATAAGGAAGCATCTCAAGATCACTCACCTCTGACCACTACGGTCATAGATTTGATATATAGTTTGCCAACATACCTACATGGCTACTTATTTACATACATGTTCACTACATACTTCATGCTTACCAATCAATATACATGTTAACAAACCTATATACACGTCAGTGTATCTACCTACATGTCTATCAACACACCTACACATATATCAATATGCCTGCACGTCTTGTAACATAGCTACATGTCTATCAACATGTATCCACGTCTATCAACATATCAATTAACATACCTACACGTCTATCAACATGCCTGCATTGTCTATCAACTTGCCCATACACGTCCATCACATATCTGTCAACATACCTGCACGACTATCAACATGCCTGCATATCTACCAACGTACTAGTAATTAATCAACGTACCTGCTTGTCTGTCAACATGCCCCTATACGTCTATAAACATGCCCTTACACGTCTATCACATATATATCAACATACCTACACGACTTTCAACATCACTGCATGTCTATCAACATACTTGTAATCTGTCAACATACCTGCACGTCTATCAGTATGTCTATACAGGTCTATCAACATATCTATCAGCAAGCCTGCATGTCTCTCAACATATCTACCAGCATGCATGCACATCTTTCAACATATCTACCGGCATGCATGCACCTCTATCAACATATCTATCGACATGCCTGCACGTCTATCAACATGTCTATCAGCATGCCTGCACGTCTGTCAACATATCTACCAGCATGAATGTACGCCTATCAACATATCTATCAGCATGCTACGAAACGTATTTCAACATATACTTGCACGTCTATCAGCATGCCTTTATGTTTATCAACATATCTACCAACATATCTACCAGCATGTCTGCACGTCTATCAACATGTCTACCAGCATGCCTGTACGTCTATCAACATGTCTAACAGCATGTCTGCACGTCTATCAACATTTCTATCAGCATGCCTGCACGACTATCAACATGTCTACCAGCATGCATGCACGTCTATCAACATATCTATTAGCACGCCTGCACGTCTATCAACATATCTACCAGCATGCATGCAAGTCTATCAACATATCTACCAGTATGCTTGCACGTCTATCAACATGTCTATCAGCATGCCTGCACGTTTATCAACATGTCTATCAGCATGCATGCACGTCTATCAACATGTGTACCAGCATGCATGCACGTCTATCAACATGTCTACCAGCATGCCTGCACGTCTATCAACATGTCTATCAGCATGCCTGCACGTCCATCAACATATCTATTAACGTGACTATACGTCTATCAACATATCTATTAACGTGACTATATGTCTATCAACATATTTACCAACATGCCTGCACGTCTATCAACATATCTACCAGCACGACTGCACGTCTATCAACATATCTATCAGCATGCCTGCAACTCTGCATTGTATGGACATAATTTTATTTAAATTAAATGTAGAGTTTGGATCCCTATATAATTTGTTTAAATGCAAAGTTTTGATCCCTGTCATTGGTTTGAATGTAGAGATTTGACACCCAAATTTTAGGCTGCAATGTAAAGTTTGTGCCTCTGTTTTAGGTTTACACATATGTACCCATTTTCAGGTCAAATCTCCCCCAACCACCCTCTCCAAGGTATTAAGCCTAAACTTCCTTCCTGTACCTACAATTTGGGGGTTGGGGCAACCTTAGTGGACATATTGCACATCTCTACGGAGCCATTTGACATTTTTTATTTTTGCGTCTCCCAGTTAAGGACCGCAGATCAGATATCCAAATAATAAAAGAGGATGTATATCAACATGTCTACCAGCATGCCTGCACGTCTATCAACATATTTACCAGCATGTCTGCACGTCTATCAACATGGCTATCAGCATGCCTGCACGTCTATCAACATATCTACCAGCATGCATGCACGTCTATCAACATATCTATTAGCACGCCTGCACGTCTATCAACATATCTTCCAGCATGCATGCAAGTCTATAATTATATATTAAGGTGGCTGCATGTCTATCAACATATTTATTAATATGCCTGCATGTTTACTAACCTACGTGCATATCTACCCAACTACACATGTATTACAAGTTTATTCTATCTATCTGCTTGTCTATTGCATGTAATCTTCTTATACATGTCTACAATACATGTCTACACACAGGTTAACACACGGGGGAGGCACTCCCTATATATTGGTTAGTACATATGTGTCGCCGTTTTGACCCCTCTCTTTTACCCTATTTCTTTTGTATAATGTGATATAGAGCTTTGACCCTTCTTTCTGGACACATTATGTAGACTTTTGACCCCTTGTTCAATCCGGGTTCAATCCTCTCCTATCTACTAAGAACTCCCAGCTAGAATTTACTCTTCATGAAATCCAAGAGCGTATATGCATTGTATGGACAAAATTTTATTTAGATTAAATGTAGAGTTTGGATCCCTATATAATTTGTTTGAATGCAGAGTTTTGATCCCTATCATTGGTTTGAATATAGAGATTTGACCCCCAAATTTTAGGCTGCAATGTAAAGTTTGTGCCTCTGTTTTAGGTTTACACATATGTACCCATTTTCAGGTCAAATCTCCCCCACCCACCCTCTCCAAGGTATTAAGCCTAAACGTCCTTCCTGTACCTACAATTTGGAGGTTGGGGCAACCTGAGTGAGAGAGTACTAAAATTGTTGAAATAATTATATATTTTAAAAATAAAATGCTGCATTCTAGTAAATTTAGGAGAAAAATGGTAATTTTAAAATGGTTTTCAAACTTTCAATAAAGAATATTTCTAACTGGTGTTATCGTGCAATGAGAGCCGAGTGTAGGATGTGGATTTCCCCTCTTTTTGGGGAACACACATACGTGGGGGGGGGGGGGGGGGGGGGGGTGGGGGGGGGGGGGTGGGGGGGGGGGAGAGAGAGACTGTGAGAGAACGTGTCCCCTATCTATAGTGATGGTTCGGGGATCCCTCTGATTTTATTTTTCATTCTATCGATTTTTAATACAAAAATATGGTTGTTATTTCTCCAATATTTTATGACGTTTAAATGTTTTTATTAAACACACATATATACGCACAAAACAAATTACGAGTAGGCCATAATGCTTGCATCGTAGGTTCAACTGATTTTACCCTACGTCGCCATTACCACATTTTATAGTCAAATAACGTGTTTGTTTATGAATAATTTCATTTTCTGTCACTACCACGTCGTCATCCCTCTCTACCACTTATTCCTTCATCTACCAACCCTCAACCCCCGCCCGTACTGGTTCAGTGGTGCTATACTGGCATGTTGAGATTTATCCCTTATTAGGCCTCTTTCATTTTCTAAATATGACGTCACGCCGCGCGCGCCGCTAATATTTGGTGTCCGGGATATGCAATAGGAGATTGCACAGTTGTACACTCGCATTGAGGCACTCGGAACACCTTGGCTATTACTACGTAATAACACCGAAGATGACGGAATTTGCCGAGTATGTACGATTGGCATTGAGGTTTGCATTTAGCTCCTAAGTCGGATTGCATCAAGCATTACCCGTAAGAAAGTACATGCAGGAAAAAAATCTATTTGTTTATATATTAATGCTTGCATCGACGCAAATGCAATATGCAGTTTGGTAGACGAAATATTATTCAGTATGTTTGAAGTCGGAGCGTTTCGGTTGTTCGTGGAATACCGAGATTTTTGTTAGATTTTGCTTGATGCGTAAACATTTCTACACGACCTTCTAATGTAAGAATGGTCTAGTATATAAACAATTAGGATCGCTGTTAGGCGGTAGTTATGTTGTTCACTGTTAGTTGGTATTTAACTGAGGTTTATAAATGTAGAGATTAAACAAACTAAACGGTTACACCGAAACAATGGTGTCAACGCCGCCTTCTTCATCGACCGGTGTATATATAACTATATACCTGGATAAATGATACCAATGGCTATATTGTGTGTCAAAGGGGCATATGTGTAATGGGTGCTAAATTACGTTATAGGGTTACACATTCCTCAATCGATGGAAAATATACTCAAAAGACAAAAAAAAGTTTAGTTTAAAAAATAAACAAATAAATAAAATAAAAATAAAAAAATAAATAAAAAAAAAATAAATAGTAATAAAACAAAAACAAAAACATAGGGTACATGAAAGGGATTAGAACAGGGGGATAACACTATCAAATGTATTAAAAACTAAAAAAATATTCAAACATATAAATTGCATTTTGCTATTATTAATAAATAAATCTGAATGGGTTTGTATGTCAAATCTATTAAAACGTGACAAAATAAGTATTTCGATGGGAGTGGTAAACTTGAAACTTACCTTTCCAAGACATCACTAAAATACTGCTTCAATGGAATCATGTGACTCCAATTTTAATATTAAAAAAACAACAAAAAAACAACAACAAACAAACAAAACAACAACAAAAAAAACCCCAAAAAAAACAAAAAAACTCTTTCAATATATTATTCGGGCATATTTAGATATATTATCCTTTTGGCAATATGGGATTAATGAGTGTAAATAGGCATATTGGGGGAAATGTTTTTTCCCTTAAAGGGGCACAGCACAGACATTTTGCACAGTACTACAATAAAATGCATTCATTACATAATGACATTAGCACTATGAAATAATTTTATTTTAATTTTGTAAAATGAAGAAAGACACATTATTTAAATTAATAAAATGATGAAAAGTAAAACTTATTGAATCTTGGAGAAAAAGATACAGATTTTAATTTATAACTATATATTTTTGTTTTAAGTTACTCTACAGTTTGGACAAGTATAACATCGAAATCTTGTGTATTTTAGTTATGATTGCAGGAAAATGGTGACTAAACTTTTTCTTTTTGGGTATGATTGCTAGTCAGTAAGTTGACCTTGGTTTAATTAATATTTTATTCAAAAAACTTACTTGCTACATTACATAATGAGAAATGGGGACCTAGTTGAAGAAGGTATAGCGAGTAATGCAGGCTCAAATTGAGAAAAGGTATCCGGCAGCCAGGTGATTGGACATTATACTGTCAGAGTTTGGAGCAATGGGAAATAGCCTTCAATTTTAAGGGCGTGGTCTATAAGGTGACTTGACAATATAAATGTATGAAACGGGTAATACACATTTTGCAGACAATTTGCTATAAGATGAGGGATGTGCCCCTGAAGGGAAATTAAAAAAAATCAACAATCCCATTGCTTGTAATATAAAGTTTATTTCCATATTAGATATCTAGTTCTACTTTAGGAAAATATATACAACATAATAGGAAAGTTCTTCACTGTATTACATACTTTTCTAAATGGTTTTATGACTCGTATTCAAAACAAAGTAATTCGCCTTTCTGTACAATCTCCCAGCATCCTAAACAACTTGACTGCCACTGCCGAAATCCCCATCCCAAATAATCTAAAAACATTATAAAAAATAAAAACACTGCTTGATAATCATCAAGCCTTTATATGTCCTGAACTCGGAGCATTTCACCTCAAGTGATCCCATCATGCTCCTGTGACCCCAATAATCTCTGAACTTGTGAACATAATCCAGTATACCTGAGCTGGGAGCTCGTGTCTTCTTTTTTATTACATTTATTGAAGTCAATTAGTGCTGCTTATTGTTATATCTTATTTATGAAATTGAATATAATTATTCAATGAATTATGGACTAGTACAGAATTTGAAACTTGCAGTTATGTTCAATAACTTTTGGACAGTCAATTGGTCCAGTAGAGCATTTTACATCCGTTATACGAAGCAATGTCGGAATTGATAGGTTTTGATTTTCATTGTCTCCATTTAAGAAAAACAATCACTGGTAATGTTGGTGCAGTTATTTTCCGAAGCAAGCATGGCACACCACAGAAACGTTAGATTTACGATCAATTCCTGATTAGCAAATGTTTGGTGTACTAAACCCGCAGAGAAATGATGCCTTGTGATGGCTTTCTAACTATCTAGGTAGTGCATTATTGTCAGACAATACACTTTTAGTATTATTGGTGCAGTGCTAAGAAAGAATGCGTTGCGGAATGATGTGTTATGCTGTTGAAGAACAGTATTGCTTAATGAGGCCCTGGTACCATTTTTATGAGGTCCTGGTTACTACGTTGAACAATTTAGCAAGTCGATATTGGTAATGGCAATTTTTGTCAGTAGATGATGGGATATGAATGAAGCTGAGGTGTGAAGCGGGATTTCGCTATCATACTATCAAGTAATCTAGAACTGATTAAACGGGGAAGACCACTTCAGTAGAATTATGAAGGTGGACAATCCAATTTGCCACTTTGCAAGCTTGCAATTGTACTTTTAAGGTTAGACCTAGCTAAATATCGCTTGTTTTGTCATTTGAATAAGGCTCCATTAACAAGATATCTGTTTTCAGCATGGCGAAGTCGTATGAAGTAAGATAATTTTATACAGCATTGGGATAGTTGTTAATTATCCATCAGTTTTGGCCCCTAGTTATATGGTCATAACCAAAGGCATGGTATTTTCCAGCCAAACAGTTGGCAATAAATATAGCAACGAACCGTGTTACTACTAGTACATAAACAGCTTCAATGGTGTTAAAAGCATGGTGATAGGTTATCATGTATCCGGATCCACAATTAGGAATGGGGCCTTTATAATCATAAAAGCGCGCATTTGTTACCATTGGCTACATGTTAATACTTAATCAATTGGAAGCCAAGACGGAGTTGTATGTTGATGCATAAAAACAGTAGTTCAAGAAGGTGTTGTACTGTTTCAGTGGCATTCTTTGAAATGTAACAATGTTCTTTATTCCTATATCATTTTTTGATCATCAGACACTATATGTTGAGTGTCTAGTTCAAGAAGGTGTTGTACTGTTTCAGTGGCATTCTTTGAAATGTAACAATGTTCTTTATTCCTATATCATTTTTTGATCATCAGACACTATATGTTGAGTGTCTAGTTCAAGAAGGTGTTGTACTGTTTCAGTGGCATTCTTTGAAATGTAACAATGTTCTTTATTCCTATATCATTTTTTGATCATCAGACACTATATGTTGAGTGTCTAGTTCAAGAAAGTGTTGTACTGATTCAGTGACACTCTTTGGAATGTTACAATTTTCTTTATTCCTATATCATTTTTTGATCATCAGACACTTTATGTTGAGCGTCTAGTTCAAGAAAGTGCTGTACTGATTCAGTGACCTTCTTTGGAATGTTACACTTTTATTTATTCCTATATCATCTTTTGATCATCAGACAGTATATGTTGAGTGTCTAGACACTATATGTTGAGACGGGCCCGATTAACTCAGTCGGTTACGCGTCTGACTATCAATCCAGGGGTCGTAAGTTCGAATCCCCCGCCCGGCAACAGTCTCCGTGATGATTGATATACGACGTTGTGTCTCATTATCATTCGTCTCTCACCACCGATTCAAATGTGAAAGTTATCAGTAACTTGCGGAGGCGGGGTGTGCTCGAGTACTGGTCAATCCCAGGAAACAGTGGTTAGGTTAACTGATCGTCTGTTAGCCCTCGATGGCATAAAAATGACGATAACTATTCAATCAATCAATCAATCAAAACTATATGTTGATTGCTGTATTTAACAATGTTCAAACTTATATTAAAGACACTAAACGTTTTGATAAAGAATAGATCTTATTAATTTTAGTATTTACCTCACAATAGAGCCCCTCATTTAAGGTCAGCATCGGAAGCATATATTTAAACAATGTATCCTATTTCATTTTTTCTTCTTGCTTCATATATGAATATGTTTTACTGCTATCTTGATTGTTTTTTGTAAATAATTTGTTGTTAGGAAGGGCCGATTTTAACATTGGATAACTTGTGGCCCAACCCTTTTGCTACTACATGTATATAAAAAAGCAATAAAATATGTTTAAAGTAAATATGTTGACTGTCTATGAGGCATTCTTTGGGTTTCTTACGGCTCTATTTCGCTGATTATTTGGCGGTGGACTCGTTTCGCAGGTCGTCAGTAGTAACTGAACTACCTGCCGATGTCCATTTGGCAGTCAGCGAAATATTAAATAGTTTATAATAAATAAAATTTATGTTTCCAATCACTGTTACCCAGGATTGGTTTCATTCAGTTAAGCTGATCGTTTCATGTCAAATGAAACTTGAAAGAACATGTACAATTTTAACTTATATGTGAAATATTTGCCCCATGAAGGGGATTGTGCTTTTTATTAACTATTGCCCCATGAAGGGGTTGTGATTTGTGTGATTTATTTGCCCCATGATGGGGATTGTTTTGTTGAGGGCTGCCCATTTGTTGTTGACGGTAGCCCGAAATATTGAGCCGTAGCCAAACAATGACAAACTTAAAATAAAATATAATTAACTAATATTATTTGTTGTTCTGCATTCTCCAATGATATCAGCTATTACTAGATGATAGGTGATGGTTATTTGGATGCAGACACTTTAAAAGTAAGGTGCACTTTGCAGCGTGATTCTCATGTGAGTGTTTGTAGAACAGCGCACTGTCCCTTTTGACATTTGGAATTAAGGTAATGTAGTAAGAAAGTACATGCAGGAAAAAATCTATTTGTTTCTCTCCCACCACGCCCAAGTTACACACTTCTCACTTAATTGCCACTTTTCAACCATTTGCGAAACAATATACCCAAGTATACAGGATAAAAGAATTGCATTGAAATCCTCAGTTTTACAAATGCAATGGAGCAACATAATTTAAAGCTTTTGAAATTTGAAAATCGTGAAACAAGATGTTGAAATCTTGTTCATTGTACCTTTGCCGAGTTGTCTTGGTTATGTTTATTAGTATAATTTAGTTAGAATATATACTTTTTGTTTTTTATGAATGTTGCAGGTTTCCATACTCCTGAGATGTATCATTGGACTTGGAAGAGGACTGTTACATACCTGATGTCAAAACATCTGGTGGGAAACTATGGAGCATGCCATTTGGACTTGGAACACGAATTTACATACCCTACAACGTTACGGCTCAATATGATTGAACACTTTGCTAGGCGGTCAGCGAAATATTAAATAGTTTATAATAAATAAAATTTGTGTTTCCAATCACTGTTACCAAGGATTGGTTCCATTCAGTTGAGCTGATCGTTTCATGTCAAATGAAACTTGAAAGAACATGTACAATTTTAACTTATATGTGAAATATTTGCCCCATGAAGGGGATTGTGCTTTTTATTAACTATTGCCCCATGAAGGGGTTGTGATTTGTGTGATTTATTTGCCCCATGATGGGGATTGTTTTGTTGAGGGCTGCCCATTTGTTGTTGACGGTAGCCCGAAATATTGAGCCGTAGCCAAACAATGACAAACTTAAAATAAAATATAATTAACTAATATTATTTGTTGTTTTGCATTCTCCAATAACTGTGGAATACACTTGTTGGCCTGGCTGGAAAGAAAAATCCATATATTGCTATACCAATGTGTTATGATCACATCTTGGACTTCAAATCGTTTGCACAATCACAATGTCCATCCCTCAAATTTTCAACCACTGGAGAGCGTATCAACTGGCTGATAATTAAGTGGATGAAAGTGAAGAAAGATTTCCACGTAAAGCCAATCGTCAAAAGGGCAAATTACACAAACGGCCAGAACATGTGTCTGGTATAAGTCGTTGTTATGACAAGTTGGCAATATCAGTTCAGAAGACGAGAGGATTTGATTACTCTGTGCATAAAGGAAATAATTCCGGAAGATTTCCATGGATACTTTGCAGACAACTAGACCACAAGTTAGAAAGCAGCTTAAAGGACGAATGAAATGAATCATTTTATACAAACAGTCTTTTGGCTTCAGAGCCTTCACTGTAGTGTTAGTTTCAAATGACGACTTTGCAGTACTGAGAAGAAAGGTTTTATACTTGGCATGGCTCGATATTGTAGTTGTTTGCTAGTAAACTTTATTTCTATCGCAATAAAACACTAACTGATTATGTTTTAAATAAAACAAACCAAAATATTATATTAAATGTCATTATGACTACAATTATATTGTAAATAGTTTCACTGAGCACTTTTTGGTCACGTTTCAGTTTTAAGATGTTGAAAAAGTAATCTTTTTGTCAGAGCAAGAAGGTGCTATTTGACACATGGTACCTTTTGGTTCACTTTTAACCGTTAATTATGAAAATATTACCATGCAAAAAGGTACCATATACCATACGGCACGTTTGAGCACTGATTTTTTTTAACATTTGTTCAATGCAAAAAGGTACCAAGTGCTTAAATGATCAAAACATCATTATTTAATAAAATATTAATTTGAAACTTGTAAGATGTATAAAACAAATCATAATGTATTAGCTAATGTTAAAATGATTTCAAAATAATAAAAAAAACTGATTTACGAGAGATGCCCAAACCTTTAAACGCGATTATCTCAAAACTATGAAAATGTACCTTGGTACCTTCTTGCACCAATGGGACGATATAAAGTATCAAGATCTAAAATCACTGAATGAAGTCCTGTACAATGCTGATAGCGTTCATTTTTCACCATTGGGTATATATTTACTACTTAATCAGTTTGCAGCTAAATTAGAGTTGTTTGTGGATGCTTTCAAAAAGTAATTCGATGTGTACAACACTGACCCAAAATTAAAACTTTACATCGACTTCAAAAGTGTCTCGTTTGCGGATAAATATATATTCAGGGCTGAAAAGGTTTTCATTGAAGCTTAATGGCTATATTGATGTTTTTGTGTAATATACTGGAAAAAATCAGACACCGCATTTTTTTGTGATCAATTAAGCGAAGAAGGGTCAGAATGAAAATTCCAAAACAATGAAAATGATCATGTAACATTTGAAAAAAAGGCATAAAGTGCTGGCTAAGTGCAATAACTGATTCTTTTCAAACGTCAGTAACCAGTGTGGACTCCGTTTTTACGAACGGATTCCTGAATACGTCATCTCTGTGAACTTGCGTAACGCTAAATTAGCGTGTTTAGAATACGTTGCCTTCCAACAGAAGTGCATTTCGGAGATCGTGCATGGTATTAATTTGATGTTTGGACCTGATCCATTTCATTCCATACGTGTTCTATGGCGTTCAGGCTCGGTGTTATAGAGGCATTGTCACTGGTTTCGCGTGTATTGCAAATGACGTCGTGCTCATTATTACATTAATACCTAAATATAGTAACAAATATAGAACGTTTTTAACAAAGTATGTTTAAAATCACGCGCTGATATTGAGGCCTCGGGATATGGCCCCGGTACGATTCATATAGGCCCCGGTGTTAAACAAACTGTGTATATACTCTTTCATGTAAAATGACGTCGATTTCCAGCGAAAATGATAAATAACCCATCAACGTCGTAGCAACCAAATGTTATCACGAAAAAAGTGGAAACTTTAAAAATGGCAGAAAAGACGTTGGAAACCTAAAGCAACTCGCCTTTTGGCTTTGGATGGAGCCATTAAACGCAATTGTTAACAAAAATGCAGACAGATAAGGACGGATGACACCCGCAGTTTTATGGAAAGTATGAATAACATCAACAACAAACTTAAAACAAGGAGCGACGTTGGAAAATTTCAAAACTGGCTGTGCAGCGAAGACTTGACTGTTCATTTTCGAGAAATTACTCAAATTGTCTTGAATATTGCCTTAGTCTGATTTTATTTGAGTAGGCTATAAGGAAAAATGACGATTCTGAATATGAGCCAGATACAATCAAGTTGTACCAGTCCAGTATATATCGGTAGCTACAAGAGCACGATTACTAATGGAATGTTTTGAAGGACGATTTGTTTTTAACATTCAAGAAGGAAGTCACTGAAACGAGTTGGACTTGGAAACAAGAGGCATAGGTCGACGCATTTACAGATGACGAGATTAACATAATAAAACTCGAAGGACTTGTTAATTTGTTGTAAACACATTTCGTTTATTGATTAAAGGAAGTATAAATACACAAGAAATGTCACTGTTAAGTGTCACATGCCCCCCAACATGTCATGATGTTATGTTGATAATTTGTAGCAAGTATCATTAAAATTCATATATGCATGACAAAGTTACAGGCTGGACACGAAATCTCACATAAACTCAAAGTGTTGTTTCAGAAATACGTGACATCGCTAAATAAAAGTGTTCTTTAAAACAAATTTCAGTTGTTTTATCTGTGCTAAGCCACGAATGATTACAAGTCGGTGTAAAACCTATAAGTGAAAAACCGGATGTTGCGCACGTGCAAAGTAAGGAAAACGTTTTTTGTGCACAGACGCATGAATACTTCGTAAATTATGAAAAACAAGAAATGCCACTGGTAAGTGGCACGCCGTCATGTCGTGCTGATGAATTGAGCCAATTGTTTTTGAAATTCATCCATTGTTGACAAAGTTACAGACCGGACACGAAGTCTTAATCAGACTGAAAGTGTCATCAAACAAAGTTAAATTGTTACCTTGACCTTTGAAGTGGCAGTCTGTGTGTACCGCGCGACATGTGATCATGTTATGTTGATCATTTGTAGCAATTATTAACAAAATCCATTTATGCATGGCAAAGTTACAGGCGGGACACGAAATCTCACACAGACTCAAAGTGTTGTCAAACAAACTCAAAGTGTGACCTTGACCTTTGAGGTACGGGTGTGGGTCCTTCTCGCGACACATCATCATGTTATGTTGATAATTTGTAGTAAGTATTTATAAAATTCATGTATGCATGACAAAGTTACAGGCAGGACACGAAATCTCACAGACTCAAAGTGTTGTCAAACAAACTCAAATTCTGACCTTGACCTTTGAGGTACGGGTGTTGTCTTAGTGGCGACACATCGTCATGTTATGTTGATCATTTGTAGCAAGTTTTAACACAATCCATCTATGCATGACAAAGTTACAGGCCAGACACGAAATATAGATAGCTTATTATTTAGTCCCAACAGCCCATTATCGGATTGATCCTTATTTGCTGTAACTTCCGCGCGCAACTGTTTTACATTGCTTCAAATATTCGTAACGCCTGTATGGCCGTCATCAAAGGCGCGATCTATATATTGCTTATTCTCAAAGATACTAGATCTAATTTGTTTAATACAACCACTCGTTTCAGTTCTAATTGTAATTATATTATGGAGTGATTTTTATGAAAATATCTTTTGAAACTTTTTAGTTTATTTATAAATATTTCATAACGTTTTATTTTCAAATGCAACTTATCAACTCTTGTTAAACCTGCTGTCACATATCTCAATGCCAGGTTCTTAATATCTTGGCTACTTAATGTTAAAATGTCGACAAATAGTTCAGCGTTGTATAGCGAGTTAGGTAGATACCCAATTGTAAATAGTAAGACAAATAAGAATAATTAAATATTTCCTTAGGCTGTATTCTACAAAAAATAGTAATTGTATATTGTTTCATGTATTAAATATGCTTAAAACAAATTTGTGACAAAGATCCAGCTAAATAAACAGAAGAATAACGTTAGAACACTCTTACAAAATGCTAGTTTTCAAGAAGTTTGGTTGTTTCCTTCATCCATAAAAATTGACATGTTTATACCACTCCTTCGGAAAAGGTTGATCGGTATATATATACATGTATATAAACAATTGGCGACAAGATATTACATCACGATTATCACTAGCACCTTATAAAACAATTAAAACACATTTCAGTATGTCGAGTTATATAAGTAAAATGAGATCTTTCAAATTAAGAAACACTTTAGCAAAACTAAGGTTATCTTCACATCAATGAAATGTTGAAGCACGTGGACACAGAAACCAAGATAGAGCAGAAAGAAAATGTACTTTGTGTCACCTTAACGACACATTGAAGATGAGTATCATTTTTGTGATAATATGTCTTTTGAATGAATTATTAAGAATTCAGTACGTATCCAATTATTTTTACCATCGTCCGAGTATGTATGAATTTACTGACCTTTTAAACACATCTAAACTAAAGGTTTTAAATACATTAGCTGAATTTTGTATCAAGGCATTTAAGCAAAGATTAAATGCTTTTGAATTCAAACAACTGATTTAAAACTTATTTGCTCAAATTGATTATTAGTAAAGTGAACTTTCGTTTTATGTATATACTGTTGAAGCCTAATTGATTTTTGCAAATGAAGGTGTGAAAACGTATTGACTTTTGGCATGCGCAAAAATGACGGGTGAAAAAAACATCAGGAGAGTGAAAATATTGAAATTGAAATCAAACAGGCGTATTAAGTGAATAAAAGTCTAAATTTTAAACAGATGAATGAGAGGGAAATCTGCAGTAAGCGAAAAACGGAAAAAGGGAAAGTCAGGCAAGTTCCACATACATAATGCCTCCGTCATTTGCTTATCAGCCATAGTATCCGGCACAATTCAAAACAGACCAAATTCACAGTTTGTACACAATCCAGCACCGCCGATACTGATGAATTTAGAGAGGATGTGTATTCTAAATTAGACTTTATTATGCCAAAAGTGTCATTAATTGATAACATCGAAGCCAAAACCTCCAAATTAGACAATACTGAATCACAGCAAGAACACATATTGACACGACTAAGCAAAATTGAATCCTCAGTAGCTGTAAAATAACAAAGCATCGATAATGCCATGAAAAAAATATCTGACATTGAAGAAAGTCAATCGTTCCTTGGTAATGAATATTACAAAACGATAAACACAGTGGACCAAAACAAATCATGTGTTACAAAATTACAGGGTGTTGCCGCTCAATAAGGGGCAACATGATATTGATGGGTAATGCTGTTCAATGAGAGACAACATGATATTGATGGGTAATGCTGCTCAATGAGAGACAACATGATATTGATGGATATTGTAGAGCAAATTTATACCCCATTTAGAAGATCCCCCGAGGCTGGCCCTGTATCCCAGTTTAGTGACGTTTAAGCCAGTAGTGACCCCGACGGCACAGCTGCTATGGACGTTTTCACCCAGTCGAGGGTAACGAGCCGCACAACCACAGTAATGCATATGCCCAGTCATTGAGGACACCGTCTTTAGAAGGACCACATCAGCAGCCCATGGACCACAATGTCCAAGAAGTCTGTGCCTCTAAGATTTATAAAATGTGTAAATCTGTGCTAAAAATCAGTGACGTACGAAATAAAATATATATTGATCGCGCCCATCGAATTAGTGGTCGTGTTAATGGTAAAACAGGACCAATACTAGTGAAGTTCCGCAATACAAGTTCAAAACTTGGAGTTAAAATGCATTAAAAATGTAAACTTAAAGGCCACAGAATATGCGGTGTTCGATCAGCAACCACAGATCGTCCAAGAACGCCGTAAGAAGAGTATTCCCATCATGATTCAAGCCAGAAAGGACAATAAGCGGGCTAACTTGGTTAGAGACAAATTCTTTATTAACAATAAATTGTACACCCCAGACTACCGACTAGGGTCACGGAGAAGTGCATGAACTATCGATTGTATCATGGAACATTGAAGGGTTAACATCATGTTGTGATGATGGTGAAGACTATTTGAATTGTGTTAATAATGTTGCTATTGTATTTTTGTCTGAAACTTGGCAGCGTAATGCGAACGAATTTAGTTTATCTGGTTATGAGCGTTTCGATCTACCCAGGCCTGAAAGTATGAATGTTAGTAATAGACGTGGTCAAGTTGGTATCTGTCTGTCTGTAAGTCAAAACGTGTTAAGATTTTAGAAAAGCATGAATAGGGAATTATATCGATTTAAATTAATGACAGATGTATTTATTTGTTTTTTATACATACCCCCATCTAACTCTGTTTATTTCAATATACATGAAACAAGGCATTTTGAATTATTGGAACTGTATATCCATATAATATTCACAATTAGGTAAAATATCAATTATTGGTGATCTAAACAGTAGATGTGGTCATTAAAGTGATATGATTGACGAAACTGTAAATTTTGATCGATTTATTCCTGTTATAGATTGTCATATTGATCCAAATCCTATTCTCATTTTACCAGAACGAGTTTCTCAAGACAAAGTTTTTAATTCGTCTGGTCAAAAACTGCTTGATATATGTCAAAGTACTGATTTACGAATTGTAAATGGCCGCGTGGGTGAAGATGCGGGTACTGGGAGTATGACGTTAATGAACGCGAACGGTGAAAGCTTAATTGATTATGTTATAATGTCTAACGAGTTGTTCAAACTGATTTGAAAGTTTATAGTTCATGATTTTTATTCTTTTTCATCACATTCTCTTATCAAGTCAGTCTTAAAATTAAACATTTTAAAGCAGGTAGCAATGAAGTAATATAAAATGTAAAATAAAATACGCTGAGAAGACAATAAGAAAACTCAATATAAGGATCAACATAACATGACAACATGTCGCGAGTAAGACACACACCCGTGCCTCAAATGTCAAGGTCACACTTTGAGTTAGTTTGACAACACTTTCAGTCTGTTTGAGATTTCCTGTCTGGCCTGTAACTATGTCATGCATAGATGGATTTTGTTTATACTAGCTACAAATGATCAACATAACATGACGATGTATTGCGCGTTACCCAGAATCCCACTTCAAAGGTCAAGGTCACACTTTGAGTTTGTTTGACAACACTTTCAGTCTGTTTGAGATTTCCTGTCTGGCCTGTAGATTTGTCATGCATATATGGATTTTGTTTATACTAGCTACAAATGATCAACATAACATGACAATGTGTTGCGCGTTACCCAGAATCCCACTTCAAAGGTCAAGGTCACAGTTTAACATAGTTTGATGACACTTTGAGTCTGATTGAGATTTCGTGTCCGGTCTGAAACTTTGTCACCTATGAATAAATTTTTAAAAACACTTGGCTCAATTCATAAGCATGACATTACAACGTGTCACGCGTTAGACCCCCCACATGTGTACCTCAAAGGTCAAAGTTACACTTTGAGTTTGTTTTACAACACCTTTGAGTCTGTGAGATTTCATGTCCGGCCAGTAACTTCGTCATGTATAAATGGATTTTATAAATACTTGCTACAAATGATCAACATAACATGACCACGTATTGCACTTAATACCCAGACTACCACTCCAAAGGTCAAGGTCACAATTTAATTTTGTTTGACAACACTTTCAGTTATTTTGAGCTTTCTTGTCCAGTCTGTATTTTTGTCATCTATGGATACATTTTAAAAACACTTGGCTGAGTTGATCAACATGACAAAATTAAGTGTCGCATGTAAGACCCAGAAACTTTCCTCAAAGGTCAATGTCACACTTTGTTTGATATTGCGTGTCTGGTCTGTGACTTTGTCTTTAACTTGGCTCAATTTATCAAGATGACATGACGACGTGTCATCAGCAAGACCTAGACCCGTACCTCAAAGGTCAAGGTCACAATTTTAGTATGTATGACAACACTTTGAATCTGTTTGAGATTTAAAGTCCATCCTTTAATTTTATCGTACATGGCAAAAACACTTGGCTCAATTTATCAATTGATCAACAATTGATCTGTAACTTTGTCTTACATTGAGGGATTTTAGAATAGCTTGACACAAGTGATCAGCATGTCATGATGATGTTTCACCTGCATTTAACTGTTGAATTACCCAGACCATTACATCTGATATTAAGGTCAAGGTTACACAAAGGTCAAGGTCATGCTTTAATGTAAAAAAAAAACACATGACATTACATGTTTAGTCTGAAACATCAGTCCATTACTCTTGATATTCATGGATACATCGCTACCTATTATAACATATATTGTTATTTTTCACAGACCATATACTCTGCCCCATTTCAACTTTGTTACCGACCCAAAGACCCTCATCCCACCCCCACCCACCCACACAACCCCCCAACCACCCCACCCCCGCCCACTATTTTTTTAAATGTTGTTTTGTATTAAATCAAATACTCTGCCCCATTTCAACAGTGTTACCAACCCAAAGAATCTCACCCCTTCGAGATCCCCCCCCCCCCCCCCACCCCCACATCCCCATCCCCGACACTTTTTTTTTTATTTAAATTTTGTTTTGTATTAAATCAAATACCCCATTTCAACTTTGTTACCGACCCCAAGACCCTCACTCTTACCCAACCCCATCCCTGCCCATTTCTTTATTTATATTTTTTAAATTTTGTTTTGTTTTAAACTAACTACTTTGCCCCATTTCAACTTTGTTACTGACCCCAAGGACATTCCCCACCCCCTTTTTTTCTTTTAAATTTTGTTTTGTTTTAAATTTAATACTATTCTGCCCCTTTGTTACCAACCCCAAGACACCCTCCCCATCCAACTTTTTTTTATTGTATTAAAACTTAACAGCCTTGTTTATTAAACTTTGGCACATACACCCCAACATCCACACCCAGATTAAAAAAAAATTGTATTAAATTATAAATACATTTCAGCTTAAGTACTGGCTAGCTAGCCTTAGCAAGATATAGACATATTGTATAATATGTACTATTAGTCCTACTTATACATACATGTATCTACTATTTTGCTAATATGAAAGATGCTTTCATACATACAGATATATCTGTTTTTCTGATGGTACATTATAATATATGTTCTGTGATCGACAAGGCTCAAATAGTCGAATTAACGCTGTTCTTCGACATTTCTATTTTTTAGTGATTTTTTTAAATCTGTTTTATTTTTTTAGTAATAGTATTGATTTTTTAAACTAATCACCATCATGTTTAAAAAGTTTACTTCACTGACTTTGTCCTACGTAATAGATTTGTGAAAAAGACGAGCGTCTGCACCCGCTTGCGGTGCTCTTGTTATTATAAACTGTGAGACTTTGAATCAAATTAAAACTGATAGAAATTGATAAGTGTCGTCGTATTTGCTGTCTGTGACTTTCAACATAATACATTTGTTTAGTATCTTCAACTTCATCAACGTCTACAACATTAACTCATTCTGCAATAAACAGCGCTCAACGCATTGGCACGTCCGTCAACGCATGCTGCGAACGCAACGTTGACGACGAATCATCACCACCCTTCATAAGCGTTACATAATATATGTGAACGTTACGTTGATGACGTATCATAATCATCCTTCATAATCGTTATTTTATAGCTGCGAACGTTACGTTGACGACGAATAATCACCATCCGTCATAATTATTACGTAATAGCTGCGAACATTAGGTTGGCGACGTATCATCACCACCCTTCATAATCGTTACGTAATAGCCACGAACGTTACGTTGACGATGAATCATCACCCTTCATAATCATTATGTAATAGCTGGGAACGTTACATTGACGACAAATCATCACATCCCTTCATAATCGTTACATAATAGCAGCTAACGTTACGTTTAAGTCGAATCATCACCACCCTTCATAATCGTTACGTAATAGCTACGAACGTTACATTGATGACGAATAATCACCATCCTTAATAATCATTACATAATAGCTGCGAACATTAGGTTGGCGACGTATCATCACCACCCTTCATAATCGTTACGTAATAACGTTATATCAGCTTTCAGTTGTATCACATCATTAACATCTAAACACGGTTGTTTTCTTTAAGCATTAACAAGTCTGCTTGTATTTGACAAACTACATTTTTTTCCAGAATAACCAGTTCAGATTGTTGAGTTTGAGTATCCTGAAGTGTGGCATTCAAATCACCAGCTAATTTTGGTGAGCTTAACAGCTCCTTTTATTCCTCGAAAGGAGCACCATCTAAAACGGATATCATATTGAAAATATTTTGAGCGAGTTTATAAGCCAAATTATCTTCATTTCTTGTGAATTTCCTCTTTTTCAAATCATACTCTTGAGCATATGGGTACTCCTCACACCTTTTCAATGTGTTAAACAGGACACATCGAATATTTTCGAGTTTTACATTGCACGAGTCCTCTTCCGCTCGCTAGCAACTGAGCAATAAACTGACTGTTAGGGAGTTGAAAGTACAGTTTTTTATTTTGTAAGGCACATGTACTATCCTGATTGATATCAGTATCAAAATCTCGTTCATATTCTCATTCTCGACGTTAACTTCTGTGCAGTCAGACACGTGCACCTGTTTGACAAATGTTTGCGAGTTATCTAGTTGCGGAGAATCATGGTAACGATCCCGACCCGGCGTTGGTTGCGAATCATAATGACCATCTTCACCATATTATACATTACACAACAGGGTCAGACTATCATCCCGTGTCGTTAAACTGCTAATACAATGAATCGAAGTCAGATTTTGAGAAAAAGTGCAAGGATCTGAAGGCTTGGTACCAATTTAATCCATGAAGATGTCAAATATACTCTTCTGGGTATTACATCGCATAAGTATTCTCTTATGAATGAAAATATTCACGATGCTAGCACAAAACTACGGGGTACATTACTAAGCATTACCAATAGCGGAATAAGCTTGGACGACTGTCTCAATCCACTGTCACTTTCAAAAATATACCAGTCAAGTGTGCAGTCAAAGGCACTATACGGGTGCAAACTGTGGAACTATATGACTAAATCCAATGTACTGGTACTTGATCGTTCCCATCGACTCTGCATAAAATATATACAAAAATTGTCTCTCTATACAAACAATGACGCTGCTTTAATAATAGGAGCTGTCCCGATTTTAACTAAAGTTGACTCCAAAAAGCTACTGTTCCTAGGACAGCTCTGTAGATTACCATGTAACTACTTAACTAAACAGATATTCGCCCACAGGCTGGTCAGGTATGCTAATTGCATTGAGAGACAATGTTTAGGTTTTCTGCCCGACATATTCAGAATACTGCATAAATATGGGCTCATTAATTATATAGTCAAAAGACACGTGGAAGTCAGTACTTCAATGCCATGTAACTAAATATGAACAAGAACAATGTTTTGCGAGAACGTGTCAAACTTTTTCGATTGAGCAATGCTTCTCCACTTTTACAGCCAATATATGTAAAAAGTGTACCTTTAAGGTTGACATTGATCTTATGATACATCAAACATGTTTGGTGTGTACAATGAACGCGAACGCAGGCGTTTATGGGCAGTTATTATTGGACATATTAGCGCACAGTGCTGATAATAGTGAAACAATTATGTTAGTTACTGTAAAAGCACGACATAAACTCATCATGTAATTTCTTAAGTTAAATGAAGGTGACTTATGGTATTATATGCCAACAGTAAAGTTTTGTTTATACAGCTGTCTGAGCATTGTGTTCATCGAAAGCTTCACTTTCAGTGCGTGTATGTAATGTCTTCAGTCAAACAATGGTGACTTGTGATAATACATTTAGTACCAGCCGAATACCTACCTAGTCCGAGTCTTGGGTTTCTTTTCGACAAGATCGATTACTGGATACAAGCTGTCTTATGGCTTTCGATTTTGTATGCTTACTAGTGTACTTACACGTATAGGTACTTTAGTACAAGTTGAGGTTGTACCTAGTTTGAGTCTTGTGTTTTTTCTCGTCAAGACTCAATTTAGTGGGTACAACAATTATTGAAAATTGTATAGTTTCGCATTCAATATTCATGTGTGTATATATATGTGACCGTTCTGTTTTTGTTTATGTCGCTCTCTCTTCAGTGGAGATAATAAAGGTATCTATCTGTTAAACGCTTGCCTTAATTAATCCTCTATAAATCCAACTTAAGTCCAAACAGTATGATCATTATGACAAAGTAAACTTGTAAAATGCGGTAATTCAAATCACACTAAACACCGTCACACCTCCCCCCCCCCCCCCCCCCCCCCCCAAATATATATATAAAAAAATACACATGAAGTGTGGATCATAATGTATGTCCAAAACAATCCATGGGAAGTATCATTCACTCATTTACTTGATACATCACAAAGTATTTGTCTAGAACGTCAAATATATCTGCCGTCATTCAAATTTTGGAGAGAATGGAATTTTAAAAAAAATCCGATTTCTCTATTGCTACATGTATTTTATGTATTTTTGTCCACATAAATCTACAAGCGCAGTTATCCCGATGTCAGTTATAAAACTATTCTGATATTATGTGTTAATTCAATGACTTGTATTATACTCTATATATTCCTTGGTGTATTTAAACAAAATTATTTTGTATTATTTGGAAAACAATGAAAAAAAACTTGTCACTCCGTGCATGCACACATCAATCCCAAGTTCTTCACCTAATCAGACAACAACAACCAATCAAGAGGATACAAATATAATATGTACGACCAAAGTCACCTGCCCATTGAACCACACATAAAATAGGCTACCTGTGGATTGAACCACACATAAAATAGGCTACCTGCGGATTGAACAACACATAAAAAAGGCTACCTGTGGATTTGGTTAATGCGAAGAATGTGATATTATTCAATACGGACCTGGACGAAGATACGACTCATCCGAAGTTTAGTAGTTTACTGATATTAACGTTTAGAGGCCCCCATTATTATATAATACATTATTGACAACATAAGATAACATAACACAGACCGGACCGGCGAATGTAATTTAGAAGAAGTTCTTCAGAAGTCAAATGGTAGGTATAGTATACTTGTTAATAGCACAATTTTATGAATATAAAGCAGATTTTTACTGTCCATAATAAGTCTTCATCCAGATTTCCTATTTTTGTCCAATGTTGGAAGTTCATCAACTTTTCAACACTCTCCTAACAGTCTATAAAACACATGCCCACATGTTCACAAATATACTAAGACATGTTTTATATTGAAAAATGTTCGAGGTATTTATAATCATTTCCATTTAAGTGATCATACCTTTTTCGCCTGCTCCTGGCCCTTTTATTCCCATGATCTCGGCTAACGAATCGTCTAACTTCTTGTTCCGTGCTTTAAGCCATAGAAAATATTAATATAACATTATTTATAATTACTACTACTACTACTACTACTACTACTACTACTACTACTACTACAACAACAACTACCACAACCACCACCACCACCACCACCACCACCAGTACCACCACTATACTACTGCTGCTGCTGCTGCTGCTGCTACTACTGCTGCTACTACTACTGCTACTACTATTACTACTACTACTACTACTACTACTACTACTACCACCACTACTACTTCTTCTACTACTACTACTACTACTACTACTACTACTACTACTTCAACTACTTCTACTACTACTACTACTACTACTACTACTACTACTACTACTACTACTACTACTACTACTTCTACTACTACTACCACCACTACTACCACTACCACTACCACTTCCACCACTACTACCACTACTACCACTATACTACTACTGTTGCTGCTGCTGCTACTGCTACTACTACTACTACTACTACTACTACTACTACTAATTCTGACGCGGTAGTAAAAGTATCTTAAATACAAATATTAGTGTATTTCAATAACAGTTATAAATAACATTCATATAATATACGGAACGTGTAGGAGAAAGAACTTTTGATTAAAAAAGTGTTAATTCCATCATAGGACATCTTTAAACCAGTTGTATTTGTTGTTGATGAGTAATTAGCTTTAATTTGTATATATTGCATAATTGTATGTTCATAATTTTATTCATGTAAAAATAAAAGTGTAAATTGTAAATTTTATTTTGAGTATACTTGTATTCCACCTCATGAGTTGTCGGCATTTGTCAATTTGCTACAAGCAGTAGTAGTAGTAGTAGTAGTAGCAGC